>CM061062.1:11259622-12459622 GCA_030762895.1 Sophora flavescens | reverse complement strand
TAGACCTCGAGCAAACCCTCCACACATCTGCATGAAATCATCCAACTCAGTCGAGAGACGAAGCATAAGGTCTGCACGAATTTGCTTTTCTGCCTTTTCAAAGCATTGGACAAAATTCGGCATACAATGGCTTAGCTCCAAATTCATGCTCATATATCTTTTTCTCCATATGTCAATATCTATCCCTCGTTCTCGGGCCTCTTCTCTCCACCACTTCACGGCATTCATTACTTGAACCATTTGATCATGATAGTGTTTTGCTGAGGTCGACCCTAAATCGCATTGTTTCTTGATTTCGACTAATAGAATATTCAGCTCTTGGACCTTTTGCACCAATTCATCAGTCATCCTGTCTTGTGCACAAATTTGCTTTGGTAAGTTGGCATTGTCTCCCCTTTGTCGATTAAATTCCACTTCCAATGACTTTCTCACATCTCCTTACTGAATGACTTCTTCTTCTAACTGACGTTTTTCTTTTCTTAGTTGATGCCTCTCTGTTGTCAAGGACAATACTTTGCTTTCAAGATTCTGGATCCTAGTCATGACGCTCGACGGGACCTTGTCTGTATTCTTCTGGACTCTTGAGGTTACTGAGATATCTGCACACAAATCTTTTAAATCTTCATTTTCCTTTGTTAACTTCTCACAACACTTCTGACCAACGGCTATTTTCAATTCGGCATCTTGCTTTCTTTGTTCCATTTCCTTCATTTGTGCTTCCAAGACTTTCAGTTGTTCTGCAATTTGAGTTACCGAAAGGGAGTAATCTTCAGCTTTCGTGCTTTCTGCAGGAATGTTGATGGGACCTTTCCTTGATTTTCTCCATGCTTCATACTCTGAGACAATGATTAGGATTGGTCGGCCCAATTGTGATCTCCCCGCCATCCTCACATTTTTCCATGAATTTCTAACTTCTTTTGCCAACAACTTGGTATTCTCACCATCCTCGTATCGGAAACAACATCCACCGAGTTGTTCTTCTTGTGGTACGGTTTGCGTCCAACAAAGTTGTCGTAAGGCTATGGCGGGTATGTAGGATATGCACCCTCTCGGGCCCATCAAAGGGACATTTGGATAGTCACCACAACTATAAATGATATCTTACCCCTGTTGACTTTCGTACCATGGGCATACCCACTTAAAAGAGTCTTTTTCCACTTTGTCAAACTCGCTCTTCCATTCATCTTCATTAAGCTGTCTTGTAGGGATGTTATAGAAGCCTCTTAGTGGATCTGAATGGTGGTTGATATAGCCTTTTGCGTACATGTGAGTCATGACCCATACATAGAGCAATTGTGCACAACATCTGAGCTTCCCCTTTGGATGCCGCTGGCAAAATTCTAGAGTCAAAAGCGTTTCAGTCAATACTACCGGCACGGGGTTTGTCTTTCTTTCAACTGTGAAGAACACATCCATTGCTGCTTGATCTATCATGTCTAGCACCGATGGAAATAGATCCAACCCATATATTGCTAGTGCCAATACCCTCTCAAAGGTTTCCCAGTCTTGTCGATCCATTAGTTTCCTCAAATGATTTTCAAGAAATTTTCGGGTCAAACCTCGCGAGTTTGAGTGCCCGGTCAAGTTCACTTCAATTTCAGGAAGCCCTAGTATCTCTGCTATGCTTGCAGTGGTCAAGTATTACCCCATGTGAAAGTACACGATGGGATTTTTCTGCATTGGCAACCTTAACAGGCCAGCATATTCTTAAATGGTGGGTGTAATGTCCATGTTTGGCAACTCGAAGCATCTGAGATGTGGGCTCCAATACCGACTTAGAGCACTCAAAGCAGTAGCTTGAACCGGTATGAAAATTAGGTCCAAGATCCCTCCATACTTCTTGACGAAGCTTTTTCGATATTCTTGAGGCAAAGATTGGCTCAACTCTTTCAGATTCTCTAATGAGTTCAAAATCACCCTGGAGCTATGATGCATGAGATATAAATGTGATTATTCATGTTGCAGAAAAAGATAGAATGCGCTCCCTTTTGTCCTACATAGGTCATATCCTAAAGTTGAGACTTCTGAAGTCAATACCCTATTTTGGTAGGCTGCTAATGGCATTTTATGTGCATGACTTTTGGGACAGATCTAGACCCCTAAACATATGGTCCCCGGATTACCCTCATCTAAAAGATAAGGATCTGAATCCATGAACCTCACCACAGGGACAAATAAGTCACAATATGGTAGTCCATGTACCTGAAGTAACAATCCGAAGCGGGAGAATCGGTGGTATCAGGGACGCAAAAGCATCACAATAACATCACTGAAACCCCTTCTAATCTTATGGTATTCCAAGGCTCGGGTATAGAGCCCAAAAGTGTGTGCAACATGTGATAGTGATGTGTGTGATGGGAGCATACATACCTTCACAAAAACCTACTAAAACAAAACTACCCCAAACCTGCAAAAAAGGAACAAACAACGGCAATACAAAAGTTCTCTACCTTAAGGTTGCAAGAATATACAAAAGCAGTCATGAAAGCATCAAAAAAAGAAATAAAACAAAAAGGGTAAAACAAATATTTTCAAAGCTGTTTTTTTTATAAATTTGCACAACCAACTATGATAGGCCTGACTCTCAAAAGTCCCTAGTGGAGTCGCCAGCTGTCGCGACCGTCCCGTCCGGACGCCGCGAAGAAAAAGATAAAAAAACAAAGGAGTCGCCACTAAAATTTTTTATTGGGAAAATCTTAGAAACCCCAATTATCTAAAGGTAAATTGATCTAAAAAAGAAAGAGAGAGAGATGAGTCCGAGAGTCAGTTACGAGTAGGGAAGGTATTAGCACCCCACATCACCCGTTTAAAAAACGGTACCTCAAGTTAATTGTGCAAAAATATTTTAATAACCTTTTAAATATTATTTTACCCCAAAATTATTTACAAGAAAGAATTATTTTTAATTTTTAATATTTTAAATTTTTATATTTTTAAATTTATTGCTTATAAAAACTAAATGAGGTTGAACATGACACATGAGTCCACAGGGTAACCTCAAATCTAAGGGACTGGATATGGCACCGTGTCCATAGAGCATCCCTAAAAATAGAAAAAGTTTAATTATTTTGATTAATTATTTTAACCTAAAATGAGACACAAAAAAAAAAGGAAAATTTAGTTTTGGCTTGACAAGATGATTTATCTTGCTCCTATGTATTCCCGGGTGCGATGGGAAACTCAAAGCCACGTAGTTCTTTGGAAAATGTTTGATTGGTTGATTGATTTTATTTTGATAAATGTTTGATCTTGAAAATAATTTTGAGAAAAAGGATTTTATCGAAATAAATTCACTCTTGCACAGGGTCCAAGATAGCAATGATATACGATAAACCCTTACAATTCATACATCACTTGAGGATGAAAATTCATACATCAACGTTTGTTGCGTGAATTCAAAGAAATTTTATTTTTTATAAAGTTGGATAAAATTTTGTTAAAAAGATTAAATTGAAGATATTTTAATTTTTACAAAAGATGGAATTCACTCTTGCACAGGGTTAAAGATAGCGAAGCTATACGATAAACCCTTACAATTCATACAACACTTGAGGATGAAAAATCATACATCAATATTATAGATTGTTGCGTGAACTCAAAGAAATTTTACTTTTATAACCTTTTTGTTTTTTTTAGCATCCTTTTTGAAAAGAGAGAAAAAAAACTTAGCCCAATATACAGATAAAGAAACATCTCACTAACTAAATTTATAAACCAACGGACTCTACTTTAAGGGACCATAAACACTAACATATTGGGTCAATTAGTCAGCCCACACATATAACCCAACATAAAACAAATAATAGGGTCACACTTACGTGCAGTACCCAGGGTACTATGCATACGGTTTGTCAAAGAAACAAGCTAAAAAAATTAATATTAATGGTTTGTCCCTTAAATTCCGCGTGGCAGTTACCATATACCTCTAGTGCAGAACCGTAGCAATAGTATGTAGAGTATTGTAGGTAAGTTTTTCCCCAAATAATAATAAAACAAATAAAAGAAAACAAAGTAAAAAAAACAATAGTCAGCAAACATGAATAGACTGATACAAGGAGTGGGTATGGAACTGAATACCCAGCAAATAAAGTGACGTGGAAGATCTGGGAAGGAGCGTGGCGGAGGGCACGGACGGCGACAGGATGGAGGCAGACGACGCGTTGGTCGTCTGGGTGATGCTACCCTGCTGTGGTTGGCGGAGCAGCGATCGAAGGCGGAGGTCATGACGACAGCGACTTGCGACGGCGGCGGAGGAGAATGTTCGGCACGTGGTGGCTTGTGCAGTGCAAAGGCTGGAGATGTGGTGGTCGGGGTTCGCTCTGGGTCTCGCAACGGCGACGGATTCGCAACGGAGGAGTTTGAAATGAGGATCTGATATGTTTTTTTATTGTATTGACTTTTTTCTTTTGTTGTTTGATTTGGGATGATGGTGAAGATGATATTTTATGAGTTTTTGAGGTTGTTGAGAGGTTATGTTACTAGTGTGATGGTTATGGTGTTTTGAGATGGAAGATGGTAATGGGTAGGGGAAGTGAAAAAGGCTTCTTGTTTATTTACTTGAGCTGCTTGGTAAAGAGAAAAAATGTGAAAAGAAAATGATGAGGGAAGTGGAGAAGGAGAGTTTTTTCATCACTGTCATCGGATCTTTTTTCTGTTTTTACGCCCCTCTCCCCTTTGCTTCTTCTAATGGGTGCCAATTTATAGCAAGAATTATTGAAGAAGATGACAAATGTTCTTGTTAGGCCACCAGCTGGTGTAGGTACAGATAGTGGGGAGCATATCAGCCTTGTCTACCACCATCTTGCAGGTGCAACAATGGTGCAGAGAGGCCAGGAAGAGTGTACCATTATCCCTCCTTTTCTTTGAAAAAGAAGAAGATGACAAAAGAGGGGTACAGGCGTGGGAGCACAAGAGGCAGAACAGCAAAACATAATTTTATTTTTATTTTTATTTTAAGCATTATTTTTATTATATTTGAGTTTGGGCTATGAGCTCATCACTTGCAACAATAAAAAAAAATTTGGCCAAGAACGTAACAAAGATATTATTTTTTTAATTTTACATTTTCCTTTTGCTTTCAAAAATATTAATTAAAAAGAGAAAATACCCGAACAAAATTAGGTGTTCACAGTAATAAAGTATCCAGGTAATGAATATAAATATAAATCCATACGTTCGAATAATAAATAAAAACCAAAAGCCTCAAAATCGGGCATCTAATTACAATCCGAGAAAAATAATACGTAATCCCAAGAATGTCGTCAGCACCCTCAATCATACTACATTACTAACCAACTAGGTAATAAAAAGATGACTCCTCGGATCTATGGGTCTTCAACAGCGATGTCCACGATCTCTGAAAACAACACTTATAATGAGATATAAAATCCCAGTGATCAACAATACAGTTTTATAAAATATTTTTGAAAATAGTATTGTTCTCAGTCGGTGCGGTAACCGGAAAAAAAACTGTCCATGGCACCCGCTAATTTTTCAAAATAATATATGCAAAAGAAAATACTTTTAATAACAACAATAATCTCATCAACCCAATAGCCTATAACGTAACAACAACTTATCTCAATGCATCACATTCCATATACCAAGTAAATTCTGGTTTAATCCAAATGGCCCGAAGACCTCCTAATTAAATTGGTCTCTTGCCGGCATGCCATAAATTCACACATCGCATGACAATGGCGTCTCATTGCCTACCCCTACTCACGAGGAGTGTTTCGATGTCACCCTCCTGTCGGGGACATTTCCATTTCGATATCTCCCATGTGCACATGGCGATATTTCTCCCTTTTAGACACCCCATCGCGTGGCGGTGTTACTTTCAATACCCTTTTTAGGTGGTATTACTTGTTTTCGACATCCCAATTACATGGGAATGTTACTTTCGATACCCCATTACGGCGGTATTACTCTTCGATTCCCCTATCACAGGCGGTATTGCAGCAAACATCATACCATATATCATAAGTCAAATATCCCATGCCTCATACTATAACAAGTCATTAATCATAATTTAAACATTCAATCTTATCATGTATGCCAAATAAAAACACATCATGTTATCAAATAAAATCGATAGGTACGATACGACGATCATGAACATCATAATTTCAAACTTAATAATTATTCCTTCTTATGAAACCCACAAAATATATATATATATATATATATATATATATATATATATATATATATATATTCCCATTCAATTGATTGAAAACCTATAATATATTTATTCTTATCAAACCTTAATGTTTCTCTCACTACATGTGTTTCATATGTCAAGTCACTGGTTACTATAAAAATCCACAGGCACTGCGTACTTGTCTTCTTGCAGACATCATGAAAAAAAATTAAACTTTAGTATCTCACACTCATTGTACAAATAAATAATTTTTACAAACAAAGAAATTCTAATCTTAACAGTGATATTATCACCTCAAGCACAACTAACGAAAACTCCTTCTCACCCCGCAAATATCATCCCCTAGCAATTAAAACATGAGATCACATATTTTAAAATTACCATAAACACATAAATATACCATGGAAAGGGTTCATAAAAAATATTGTTACTCACCTCTCGAAGGCCTCCAAAGTGCTCTAAAAATTACGTATGACAAAATTTGGTGCTTCCCTAAAAGATTTTATTCCCTTCACTGTTTCAGTTGCATTGACAAAAAAAAGAAATGTGTCTCAAAACCTCTCACAAGCACTGCGCGGCCTCTAATCCTCACTCCGTGCGGCGCTACTAACCACCCATGTGCAGTGACCAAGTTTATATATATACATATATATACATTAGGCACAGCCCACTAACGCATAGGATTTTTAGGTTTTATAATAATTTTTTCCCCTATTATTATTACTTATTTATTATTTAAAGAAATTCAAAGGTCATATGCTGTACTTGGGCTTTAACGCCCATTACACTATTTTCAATACATATATTTATTTATTTATTTTGTAGTTACTAACCAATTCTTATAAATTTTATACAAATAAATCCTTTATATTAAACCTCTTAATTTATATTTTATTTCTACTATATTTTTAATAACTTAATCTATTTTTTTTTTTCAAATTAATTATGTTAGAATTTTAGGATGTTACACAACCGAATCAGAATTATAAAACAAGAATTGAGAAAAGGGAATAAGAAAATATCACATTGAACTATGCCATCATAAACGGCTTCATCGATCCCTTAGAAAAGATGATTAACTCCTCATCACATTCATAATCAACAATCAATGATTGAAAAGAAAACAGAAAATAATCCTAAAACTAAGAGAGACACGACTCCAAGAGCAACTAGGATTAGAAAAGAGGTCTAAAGCTGCTGCAGTACATATCAACGTAGCTCAAACTTATTGAGACCATTAAGGCTGCAGGGAACATCAAGGTACATATTCATCTAACATTTAGAGCCCGGGTTTATTTTTTTAGAAGGAAGACGAAGAATTATTGTGACTTTCTGAACCTCAGAGACTGCCAACCCAAAAGAATGAGTCATAAGAAATTTTAAAAATATAATGATGTGTATTAAATTTAACTTATCAATGTTATGTTATCTTCTTGTCGAAGCAAAGATAGGAAATAATTCATCAAAACCCAAAAATAGAATCAAATTGGTCTCGCTTGCACACACAAAAATGTATAGAAAATTTAAAATTGCTTAAATAAATAAAAATCTTGACAAAGAAATATATTTATGTTAAAATTATTGAAGCAATGATTTTTAAAAAAAAAGTCCTTAAATTATGACAAATTATAATTTTTCTCTACCAATTTATTTGTTGATGTGATTTTAAGTAAAATGTTCAATCTTTGAAAAAAAATGTTCAACCTGGTGAAGTATAACACTATTACCATTTTTTTTTCTTAAGTGTAAGTTTTGCTTGTTGTTTTCATGTAAGTTGCTTATTCTATGTATTATATTTGATATATAATTTCTAAATCGATCAATTTACATATAAATATTAATAATGTAGAATAAAAATTGAATTTGATCATCAAGCATAATAACTTATTGAATAAATTACTTATGTGCAAATATAATAAAATTGAAATAAATAATAAGTTATCTCCATTAATAAGAAATCAGTGTGAATAAATTGAAATATTTACATAACAAATAATCGTGAAAAATAATCGAATAAATTGCTTGAGAAGATAATAAAGAAAAAAATTTCTTAATCTTAAAATCTTTTTTTTTTACCGCCTTAATCTTAAAATCTTAAGATTATTAAAATAATTAATTACAAATAGTTTTTAAAATTCATCTATAAATATATTTTCATATAAAATATTCATTTTCATGTTTTATGTGTAGTTTTTTCTACATTTATCAACCCATCAGAACAACAAAAGTCAAATAAATTGTTTCCTTATTTCAATGATCTCCAATTAATACATGCAATTTGAAATTTGAAAAAACACTGAGAAGTTGAAAGATGCTATTTAAGATGAGGCATTAGCTTATTTATTAAAAATATATTCAATTAAATTGTTGGAGGAGAAAATGCCCTAGTGAATACTATTTTGTATATAAAGATGACCTCCATTAATACATGCAATTTGAAAATTTTGAAAAAACATTGGGAAGTTGAAAGATGCTATTTAAGATGAGGCATTAAGTTATTTATTAAAAAATATTGAATTAAATTCTTAAATGAAATGACAAAAAAAAAACAACTTTTTGGAGGGGAAAAATGTCCCAGCAAATATTACTTTATATAAAAAGATTAGTAAGTAGGAAGATTATTTGAGTGGTAGAATTTAGAATTATTTGAAGCACAAAAAAAAATCTAGAATTATTTTTTTATTTTTATGTTTTTTAACCATGTTATAAGCACGAAGTTCGAACCGCTAACCAGTTGTTTAAGGTATCAAATTCTCTTAACACTTTGACCAAACACATATTGGTTTTTTATTTTATTTTATTTATTATTATTATTTTTATGTTTTGCTACTTAGATTGAGCTACTAGCCATTTTAACAAGTTTTTATGAAATATAATGAAGTTATTATATCTATTATATATACAAAGTAAAATGTGTCTCAAAGCATTTTTGCTTAGGTGTCGTTCTCTGAGCAATAATACATCAACAAGGCTTACGATACGAGAGAGATTCAAGGGATTAGTCATTAAAGCACGTTATGATTCTGATTTTGATTTACTACCTTGAATATTTGTAACATCTGGATATATGTGTATATGTATAATATGTATATGTATATTTATGGAAATAATTCTCTTGAAAATGCAATTGTTAAAACGCGTGCATAAATGTCATTAAAGAACTCGGATATGCGGGAACATATGTATATTTATGAATATGTGTGAGAAAAATGTGCTCTATTGAATTTCAAATATTTTGAATTTCAAATTTGACATGGAAATTCAAATTTGATTTTATACAACGTAATTATAAAGGGGCATTACGATAATGAAAAATAAAATTCAAATTTGAATCGTTGTCTTGAAATAGCATTAATAAAAAATATGAATTAATTAATTTCAAAATCATTCACTGCATACGATGATTCTGATTTTTTGAGATAAATATCCAATATCGATATTTTTATTTGTTATTGTTTCACTGTCTATCTAGCTATCACTTTTCTCCCTAGTTATGGTATCGCAAGCTTTAATTTACTTTGTCGTCAGGGATCATGGAGACAAGGTCAAGGTTGTTGTGCATGGAGTTGAATGATGGCACTAAACACCTTTGTCCACGTAGGTACATTTTCCCCATTCTCCTTCTTCTTCGTCTTTTTATTTTTTTTTTTTGCTTTAATTCATGTACACCTTAATTGTTGATGATGACTAAATCAAATATTAAAATTCACCTAAAAATTGGTGGAATGATTATTGTCCAATTTTAAACCACTTTACATGCATTCCCTCTTTATATTTTAAACCATTTTCCCATTCTCTTCTCCTTCTTGCTTTTAACTTCCTCCCATCCTTCTCCACCAAACAACATTGTGAATCTCTACCTCTCTGCATCTCTCTCTCCACCGAAGGCTGCCACCAATCAGAGAACAAAAAAAAGGTAAGGCTCCCTTCTCTTCTTCATTTCCATCTAAAACCATCTCTACTTCCTGCTCATTCGATTATATTCATTTTTTTATTATTATCATTGCAATGTTCTGAAAAATAGAACCTCCTAATTTTTGCTCTTTTTGATTTTTCCAAAGCATCATCCCGGATCTTCAAAAGGTAAGGGTCTTTTGATCTCCATCGTCTACTTTGTAAATTTTTTCATATATTAGTTGTCATGTTATTTATTTTTCACCTAACCAAAAAATAAAAAACTATAACAAGATGCTATATAATTATTATTTTTATAGAAGATATTTTTTAATGAATTATATAATTTCATCATCCTTAATAAATATGTAGTCCAAAGTCAAATGACCTCCATTCATCAAAAATAAAAATAGCGTAACAATATATTTTAAATTAGCTTACAATATTTATTTTTTGATATATTATTATCAATCATTTTTTCCAAAAAAATTGATTGAATTATGATTGTTGTCAATTAATTGAAAAATATGCATATTATTAACGTGGAAAATTGTAAGTTTTACATTTCAACCGTGATTAAAATAATTCATTTTAAATTTTAAAATATTTAAGATTTGGTAAGAAGTTACTTAAATGATTTTTTTTTTAAACAAAAAAAGTGCACCATTAAACTTTAAGTTATAATATTGATTTTTCAACAAATTAATATCAATCGTTAATTGGAAGATATGTTTATTAATCATTAATTTTTTCACAACAATGTGATTTTATTATGAAATTTGTCAATTAATTGGAATATATGTATATTAATTTGAAAAATTACAACAACAACAACAACCAAGCCTTATCCCACTAGGTGGGGTCGGCTACATGGATCATACGGCGCCATAATGTTCTATCATGAATCATATTAATAGTTAAATCATTGGCCTCCAAATCTCTCTTAATAGTTTCTCCTATAGTTTTTCTTGGCCTACCTCTGCCTCTAGCTATCGGATTGCCCTCCACTTGGTCCACTCTCCTTACTACAGAATCTAAAGGTCTCCTCCATACATGCCCAAACCACCTAAGTCGAGATTCAACCATCTTTTCTACAATAGGTGCTACCCCAACTCTCTCTCTAATGCTATCATTCCTAATCCTATCACGTCTAGTTTTTCCGCTCATCCAGCGCAACATTCTCATCTCTGCTACATTGATTTTACTCGTGTTGATTTTTTACCGCCCAACACTCCGTCCCATACAACATCGTCGGTCTAATAGCTGTACGGTAAAATTTTTCCTTTAGCTTAAGAGGTACCTTTTTATCACACAAAAAACCCGAAGCCTTCCTCCATTTCGACCACCCTGATTGAATCCGATGGTTTACATCTCCCTCAATTTCTCCGTCATTTTGTATAATAGACCCAAGATATTTAAACCGTGTGACAATTTGAAAAATTAATATTAAAATAATAATATTGCTAAAATACCTTTAGTTTATCATGGAAAACATACTCTTATAACATCACTACCAAGGGTTCAATTTATAAATATTATTATATTAAAATTTTAAATGTTATATCCCAAATTGATGTGTGATACTGATTTACCATTTATGTGAAAACATGTTTTTATCAAGATTTAACTGCATCACTTTTTTTTTGACTAAAAAGATATTCATTCATTCAAATTGATAAAATACATCGAACAACACAAATCCAACATCGCTAAAAATCGAAAAGGATGAATCTGCGAATAAACTCACAGCACACAGGTTAATAGCATAACACGGCAAAATCAAAATGCCTATAAAAGTGACAAAATCAAAGTCATCGGAATACCCATGTCTCCGGATCTGTAACATTGACACCCAATTCCTGATCAAATCTATGATGGATCGAAGCAAATCTGTCAATCTGAACCGAACGAACACCGCACCAATACGGGAAATCAAACAAACACCGCACCAAGACGGGAAATCAAACAACGCTTCACCAAGACGACGAACAACAATATGAAGACGAAAAACATGAAAAACACGAAGAAGAAAAAAACCAAATCTATGTGGAAAAACCACTTATTTAGATAAAATGGGGGGGAAACGAAGTAAATGGGTGATTCCAAGCCAAAAAATGACTCAAAACCACCCCCTCTAATGGTGGCACGTGACTGTGTGTAGAGAGAGGGGAGAGAGTTTGAAGTTAGAGAGAGAATGATTAAAGGATGATATCTAAGAACTTTATTATCATTACTATTACTAACTGCATCACTTAAAATGTGGATGGAAATAAACCATTATAGGCATTGAAGGTTTAATATACTAATTTATAAAATCATCATTGATTGGAGAAATATTCAAATATTTAAAAAGCACCATTAAATTTGAAATCAAAGTGATGCATTATACTTAATAAAAATATATGGTTTCTAAAATTTTAATCAATATAAATCATTAATTAGTCTAGGATTTCAAATTTAGTGTTGTCTGAAAAAGTTTTCAAAGCATTATACGTAATAGATAAAATTCGAAATATCTATATTAATTGTGTAAGGATTGAAACATATTTTTGCTTATGTGTAGCAATGTGGTACATTTGAAGAGAAATATGATTTAATTTTCCGAATTTTTAAATTAAAAAAACTAATCAATAAATTTTGAAATTTGAAATTAAAATAATGCATTAATGGTAAATATTGATTGACTCACAGAATATGAAAGAATCAAAGTATTAACAGTAAGATATATTTGTCATAAATGAAAATATTATTAATTAATTTCAAATTTTAAATTAAGATAATATATTTCTAAAACACATTCTCATGCAGTATCTCTATATTTTATTTCTTAATGTTTCATTTACGTACATTCTCATAAAAAGAACAATTTGTCAAGTGTCATAACTAGAGAAGAGTATTTCAAATTTAAAAAACTGAAAAAAATTTAAAACAAAAAAGCACAATTAAAATAAAAATCAAAATATTATAGATGAACCAATTCAAATCAAAATAGGAATTGATTTGAAATCCAACAATTGATAAATTTAACGCATCACTTTTAAATATATCATCAATTGATTGCATCAATAAAACAAAAGAAACGAAAATAAAATTAAATAATTAAGATGAATCAATTCAAATCAAATTGTGAATTGATTGGGAATATAACAATTAACTAATTGATTGAATCAATTTTTAAGATTTAGAGCAGGGTTGAATAATTTAATAAATTAGCAAAATAAAAAATATGAATCAATTCAAATCAAATTGGGAATTGTTTGGTAATAGAGGAATTAATCAATCGATTCTATCAGTTTTAAAATATATATCACCAATTGATTGTTAAATAGAACAAAAGAAATGAAAAATAAAATGAAATAGATGATTTAATTCAAATCAAATTTGGAATTGATTTGGAATAGAGAAATTAAGAAATTTAATGAATGATTTTTAAATGTATCGCCAATTGATTGTGTCAATAGAAGAAACGAAATTAGAATAAAATAGTTAAGATGAATCAATTCAATACAATTGGGAATTGATTGGGAATATAACTAAAATATTGCTTCGGTGAAGACACCGAATTAATAAAATTGAATGTCTTAAATCACTTATAAGAAATCAATTTTCTTTATATTGTTTAGGGAACTGATAGCATGAATCCGCAAGTGTACGGTTTCGTCGTCAAGTAATAAAAAGATCGAACCCACAGATATTGTGATTTTAAACAACAATTAATTATTAAATTAATTAAACTAAACAAGAAAAAGATTTGGTTTTGAAATAAGAATTAACTGACAAATCAAGTATTTATAACGCAATCAAACAGAATCACAAAGCAAATCAAATATGGAGTTTTTCAAATTAAAAGAGATTTTCAAGAATTGAGTTACCAATAAGATTGCTTATGTTACCAAATTGACTATCCCTCTTGTTAATTATCAAAATGCTTTGAAGATGAATTTACCCTAATAAAGTTAATATTTCCTCTCGAGATACAAGAATCGTGCCCAATTAAACCAACCCCTACTCTCGTGGTAATTGTATTTAAATTAAACCCCTTAAGGTTTGTGACAATTCAATGAACCCTCGAAGGACCGCTTCTAACTCTCATGATTTAAGTCCTAAGTTCAATTCTTATGGATCAAATACATAGGTTCACTTCTCAGCTCCTCCCTAGAATATCTAAGACATGCAAATAGGTGATCAATCAATTCACATGGATGAAGCACAATAAGAACCAAATCTAAAGCAAATTGAAATTAACAAAAAGGGAAAAACATCAATTCATCACATAAAACAAGTCTTGGGCATAGCCCCAATTCCTAGAAATAAAACGACTACTCAAGCATTGTCATGTTCATATATAGCAATCTTGATTAACAAAAACATAAATAATCCTAAGAGAAGATAAGAAAATGAGAAGAAGAGAAATCCTAATTTTTGCCTAAGGTAGCAGCTCAGAGATCCCTATTTTCGAGCCTAAGGGTCCTATTTATAATGTAGGTTAACTTAGGTTTAAAGCAATTACAAAATCAAATAAAAAAAACAAATCAAAATCCCAGATTTTGCACGTCACGGCCGTGATGCCTGTCACAGCCAGGCCGTGACCAATTCTGACTTGGAGAGTTGCTTCACTGATGGCTGTCACGGTCAGGCCTTGACAGCTTATGACTTTTACGTTCTTCTTTTTCTTCAGTCCTACGTGATAATGGCCGTGATGTTTGTCACACCTAGACCATGATGGTTTCTGTTTGGCTCATTTTTCTTGTTTTTCAAGTTTCATCTTCATGCAAACTCCAAATCAACTGGACTTACGCATTTTCATCATCGATTCCTGCACACAAACAACACAAAACCACCTTACCCGTCCCAAGGTAAAAACTAACAAAAATCAAATTAAAAAACTGCCTAGGTACTACTTGAAAATGCATGCAATATGATAAAGAAATATGAGGTGAAATCACACTCATCCAACTACCCCAAGCTTAAGATTTTGCTTGTCCTCAAGCAATAACAAAGGCCAGACAAGATAAACAATCAGAGCATGGACAGTGAACCAATAACCCGAATAACAAATCTAAGTAACAGGCACATCCAAATAAGTAACCAAGAGACAATCAATTTCAAGTCTAATTAGAAGCTTAGGTTTCCTAAATTCATGTCTCTCACCAATTTGAGCACTCTTCTCGTCTCACTCAAGTGTTTAAGGACATATGACAATTCGCTTAATTTCCTCAAGGAAGGTATTCTACCATAAGCTTGACTATTAACCAAATCTCTACTTTATAAATGAAAACACATAAGAATCAAGAGGTCTTTTATTTTGGTTGTAATGGGGCCATGTGATTAATCGTTAGGTGGGGAAATCAAAAAAAGGAAAATTCAAGAAGGCTAAACAAAATATCAAACAATGCAAAGCATAGCAACCTTCTAAAATACCTTTTTGGGCTTTAATTCGATTTTCCACCTTTCTTTCTTTCTTTCTTTCTTTCTTTCTCTCTTTATTTTTTCTCATCCCCTTCTCCATTTTTTTTTTCAATTTGGAGAATGAGAGGTTTCCAACTTAAGAGAAATATTTTTCTAACATTTTCATCCCATAATTTATTTTTCAAACCACATTTTTGACCTTTTTGCAATACTTTAAAAAGGTGTCATACCAAGCATCATTCATCAAAATCAATCAAGGTACCAAGAAAAGCATTTTATTCTATCAAGCTCAAAATTGGGCAACTAAGGGGTAACATTTAATTAGTCAAATCTCAGAAGGCCAGAAAAATACCTGGTACCTCAATCATTTTCAAATATGCTTTCAAAAATTTTGAAGTTTCAAAACGGTTTCAAGTCAAGTTCTAGAGAATACAATCCAAGAGGAATAAAGCACTCAATCACAAGGAATGGGGTAAATTTAGTGAGTACCTCTTTTAGGCTCAAAAATCTCACATTTAGTAGTTTAAAATCAATGAGAAACACAAATCCAAGGAACCACGTACTAATTATCAACTATCAAAAGATTATCTCAAGCATTTTTATTTTTAGCCTATGACAAGAATACAAAAATTGGATTCAAAAATTCACCGTCTCAATTCATTTGGCACAAAGTTCTCACAATTGGATGCATACTCTATGCAAAGGGCAATCTAATCATGTGATTATGCAAAACTACGCCTATATGAATGCAACATGCAAAAAATGCAGAAAATAAAACAAAAAATAATACCCCTACCCCAAGCTTAAAAAATTACATTGTCCCCAAGTAAATGATCAAGTCGGAGAGAGGGGAACAAATGGAACAACTCACCGAGGTGATGGAGGGTGTTGGCTCTGCTGGGCTCCTTCCATCACGCCCATGATGCATATCACGGCTGGGCCGTGACCAAATCTGACTTTCAAGCTTCTTCACATCACGCCCGTGAGGGCTATCATGGCCTGGGCGTGATCCTTTCTGTTCTTCAACTGCTGTCCTATCACGGCCGTGATCCATTCTGGTCTCCTCTTCCTTTTTTAAATTGCTCCATCACGGCCATGATGGCCATCAGGGCCAGGCCATGATCTCCTCTGACTTTATTTTTCCATGCCTTTTTGCTCTTCATGCCTTCATAACCTGAAAATACTTGGCAAAACCATCAATTTGTGATCTTTCTTCTCTTAATCTTCTCAAATTATTCAAAAACAAAATTCAAAAACAAAATTCAAAAACAAATTAAAAAGGGAAAGAAAGCTTGGGATGGCTCCCAAGAAGCGCTTATTTACGGTCTTAAGCTTGACCATACTCCCTTCAATCAATCAGGATCAGCTGGGCTTAGAAGTGAAAGAACACCTCTCTTCCAAGGAAGTCCTTCAAAGAGCCTATTTTGTTCATATGGCCACATGCGCTTTCACTTTGCTCTTTTCACTGAGTTTCATTGTCTTACTTCCTCCAGGCGGAAGTTTTAACTACACATGTTGAGCAACTCCAATTTCATCAATATTTGGTGCATCATTTGTCATTCAAAGTTTGGGATTTGCTTCCATGTTAAGCTCTTCCTTCACCTTTGGAGGCATTATCTCAATCCTGCACACATGACTCTCAAAAGGAGGGTTGTTATATGAGTTAGTCAAATCAAAATCCACCATTCCTTTCTCTACATTCAAGGAGAGTTTACCATTTTTTACATCTATTATTGCTCCAGCTGTGGCCAAGAATGGCCTTCCAAGAATGATAGGGAATTTAGAATTCCCGTTCATATCCAACACCATGACATCGGTAAGAATGAAAAATTTCCCTACCTTTATGGGGACATTCTCTAGTATGCCTAGAGGAGTTTTAGTTGAGCCATCCGCAAATTGTAAAGAGAACTTGGATGGACTCAATTCCTTGGTTCCTAACCTCTCAAAGATGGTATGTGGCTCAAACTCGCACTAGCCCCTAAGTCACATAAGGCTTGGTCTATTTTCACTTCTCCAATTGAGCAAGCAATAGAGAAACTTCTTGGATCTTTTAGTTTAGGAGGCATATTAGTTTTTATAATTTCATCATGCTTCTCAATTAAGCTCTTAGTCTCTTTTTCTACTTGATTTTTCTTAACTAGCCGTTGTGGGAAAGGTATTGGAGTTTGGTAAGGTGGTGGAGGGACGTACTTTGGTTCTATCTCTTCTTGTTCACTCATGTCCTCCTCACATTCCACATCCTTTTCAACTACCCCCAAGCTTATCATCTCTCAAGTATATAGCATTACAGTGCTCATTAGGATTAACCTCGGGTTGTCCCGAAAACGTACTTTTAGTTTTAGAATATGTACTAGCTTGTTGGGTAATCCGAGTTTCTAACATGTTATTACGAATGGCTAAGTTATCTACCTTAGATGTTACCTCCTTTATTGCCTCTTTGACTGCCCTACCTTGTTGCCTAAACTCTTCATTTTGCTTTGTTTGAGTTTCAACAAAAATTTTCAAAAGAGACTCAAGTTTAGACATTTGTACCCGAGGATACCCCGATGCGGGTTTCCTATTACCTTGGCCTTCTTGGAATTCATGGTTCAACGTGTTGTTGTAGTTCCCGTAAGAGATATAAGGATTATTCTTCCTTCCTTGGTTGTAAGAATTTGGGGGAACATAGTTTGGCAACTTCGGGTTCGTGTCATAAAAATTGTGACATGAATTCACTTGTTCACCCGAAGCGCCTGATCCAGGAGCACTACCATGTGGGACTCCATCATGTCATGTCCCTGCATACCACAAATCTCACAAACAACATTAGTAGCACCTATTGAACTCACATTAGCTTTTTCAAGCTTATCAAAGCGTTTACTCAATGAGTCAACTCTAGACATAATTAAATCATTACCATTCATTTCAAACTTACCCCCGGAAACTTTTTCGGGTTATTACATATTTCTGAACCCCATTGGTGATAGTTGGTGGCAACGTTCTCAATGATCACAAATGCTTGAGTCAGTGGTCTATTCATCAATGCTCCACTAGCTACGAAGTCAAGTGACACCTTCGAAGAATAGTCCAATCCATTGTAGAAGGTATGTACTAAAAGCCACTTCTCAAGCCCATGATGCAGGCATGACTCTAGCAATCCCTTGTAATGATCCCAAGCTTCGTGTAACACCCCCCCTTGGGTATTACTACGTAACAAATGCGGAAGTAAATTAAAAAGATAATTTGCTGGTTGCTTTCGAAAAACTGTTTTCCTTTGAGTCAGAAAACTGGGGTATAAAATTTTTCTTTAAGGATAACTCCGAAATCCATAATATATACATTTAAAATGTAAAGTCACGTTCGTAACAAAGTTACCATGACATACAACATTTCTCTAAGTTCCCACTTTCGAAAGAAAACGTTCAAACTACAGATGGATGTATATAACACTACATTTACCGACCTCTTTAGATATACAACCCAACTCAAACACCTAAGCTGGTCATTCTATCAAATATTCATTGGAGAGACCCCCAATTAGAATACTTTCCCAATCTCTAACACTAGGTCTTCAAGTGACTTAGAAAGACTCCTCTGCAACATCGGTACTAGAGTACCAAAGTACTACAACAAAACCCAAAGAGACCTGATATAAATGTAAGAGTGAGATACCGGTAAATGGATATATCATACAACAATCATACACATGATACATACAACACCTTGGCATATTAACATTTTAAACATTACTCGTAGGTAAACAACCAGTATTATTTCAGTGGGTCTCATATCGGAATCAATCAATTTTATAAAGATAATGCATGACACTTCAATCATCGGGCTCTAATCTTAATCTCATGAGATATATCACCGTTTTATCATTAAGAAAGAAAGAGTTGATCAGACTCATACGCCACATTTGGCAAGTTGTCTCCGTCACCTCATGCACCCGGATCAACATCATCACGAATCCCTTATAACGGCCATTCGGATGTATACCTCATCGAATACCACATCTTAAGCAGGTATTCGGTTAACTCAAGCGCGTCTACTAAGGGGAAATGCATATGAATAAAATACTTTTCATTATCGAGACTTTTCTTTGTGTTCACTCTTTTCTGTTGTCGAAGCCCAAAGCTAACGACTATTCACAATTTTCATTACTTGAAAATCAATAACACAGGACATGCAGTCCGAGTGCTCAATCACAACACCTTAGACCGATGCCACAGTCCAAGGTTGTGGTCGTAGAAACAATTATAATTTTATCCATGTTTTATTTTAACATAATAAGGACTCCTAGCCCATAACAACAAAATTAGGACACACAGTCCTCAATTCCAAAATTAGTACTCCTAGCCCATAATATTACGACTAGGACCCTTGGTCCATAATTCTTGACACGGATCCCAGATCACGTACATAAATTCAATGCTAGAGGCGACATCTTGCGAACTAGTATTCTCTTTCACATGTGCTTACTTTTCGCTCAGTGAAAATCAAAAACCAAAACAAAACCTCGGTCACTTATCCAAGTAACCGGAATGTTTCTAAATCATTTAGGAGAAAATCTTTTCCTTTACAAAGTCTTTTATAAAACATTTGGAAATTCGTTTGCTTTTGAAATCCTTGATGGAATAAAGTCAAATATTTTCAAAGGGGTTTTTCCTTCATGAAACACATAGTTCGAAAAAGTTTTCTCTCATACAAACTTTGGATCCTAAAAAGGTAGTTTCTATTGACTTAAAAACACTTCAACGTTCCTTTTCAAAACTAGAATCTCATTTTCTTGAAGTAAGCGTTTTAAACAAGGAATTTTTATAAATGAACCCAATACTTTCAAAGTTCTATTCAAGGCTTATTAAGGGTTATAATCCTTATAATCATTGTGCATAGACTCAAGTCCGGCTTCTCAAACTTCAATCAACAGTAATATATTCTCAACATAATATCACAGTTTAACAACAGTTCCTCACATATATACAACTCACAATACTTTAAGACAAGTAATAATCAACTTCAAGTAATAATCACAATAGTTCAAGTAAACAAGTCATTCAAGTATTTGCTCCATATCATAATAATATTCAAATCACTCAAGTAAACACATACGCACATGCATATAGTCATTGAATATCCCTAGGCAATCCCATCTTACCTTCTGTGAAAGTAAGGAGATTAGATGCTCGAAGAGGTATACCACGAACGTCCTCGTTTCCTCCGCGATGGAAGTCTAAGGTTATGAACACAAAATCACAAGTTAAAATCAAACAAGAACACTAAACCACAAGGTATAGGTTCGGCCAAGACTAGTTCTTAGGGTTAGAGATTCCCTAAAATTATGCAACTCATGGATTTATGATCCTTAAGTGTTAGGAGTTCATAAACAACGATCATTTAACAATGTTGAATTAAAATCCCACTAAGTTATAAACATAAGGCATTCGGCCAAGGCTAGTAAAATAGGCTAACATTCACTAAAGTTTCTAATCTCTTAGGTTTAGCATCCATATGTATTTAGGAGCTCAAACCCATGATCATTTTGTAAAAATAAGAACAAAGTATCCAAGGTCCATAACCTTCTAGGTTCGGCCTTCAAAGGATTTATAAGCTAGAAATCTTTAAACTTTCCAATCTCTTAGACTTAGCATCCAAATATCTTATGGAGCCCAAGTCCATGATCATCTTGGAAAAATGAAAGTAATACATACTAGCTTTAATAACATAGAATAAACATCTAGAAATCCTTAAACTTTCCAATCTCTTAGACTTAGCATCCAAATATCTTATAGAGCTCAAGTCCATGATCATTTTGGAAAATAAAAACTCAAATATCCTAGCACCTAAACACTAAGTTTCAGCCATCATAGGATGATGAGGAAAATATTCTTTGTTTAACAATAACTCTTAGGTTTAGAATCACAAGGCATTAAGAGTTCTAAATCCATGATCAATACTTGGAAAGTTGAAACATAGTATCCTAGGCTTACTTATTCATATTTTTTGGTCATCATAGGAACAAGCTATCAAAACTTCCAAGATTTATAGATTCAAGATCAAGGGATAGTTAGAAACTCAAACACATGATCATATTCCAAAAGTTGAAACATTAACTTCATAGGTCACAAATGCAAGCATTCGGCCTTCATTGGGAGAGATAGGTAGAGATTTTTGTTTTACACAACCTCTTAGTATGTGAAAATATAAGTTAATACAAGACTATGGAAAGTGGTTTCAACTCAAAATGAGTTTTCTACCATTTTAGAGAGATTTTAGAAGTTTAAAGCATATAAAGAACACATAAAGTAAACTAAGAAATAAAAGATGAAACTTGCAAAAAGATTCATATGAGAGCATTACCCATAGTATAAGGAAAAACTTTAATGAAGAACTTAAGTAGAAAAGATGAATAAAAACTAAAGCTTTAAGAGCTTGAACTTTTAGAAGAAAGAAGAAGATGAAGGTTTAATGGAATTTGAAGGAGGAAGATGATGAAGTGAAAATGAAAGGGGTATATATAGGGAAGGAGAGAAAGCTCACGGCCAAGGAGTGAAGGAGGGAGAGCTTATTGAGCAAGCTTGGTGGTTTAATGCTTGATTGGATGGAAGAAGAGAGAGAAATAACTTTTGGATTATAATAATATTATAATTTGAAAAGTGTGATGATTACACTTTTGGAGTGCGTCATAGCCTCTTCCATCATGTCTCCTCACTTATTTTATGCTCCCTAATCTGCTTCATTTCATACCCGGTTGCATTTCTGATCGTAATTCTTCCGATGTTTTCGCCCGAATAAAATATTATATTTTATTTTTGAACGAAAATTTTTAAAATGACCAAAGTTGAAGGAAACAAAATAAAAACACTAACTGTCTCGTTCACGGGTCAAAATTAGGTTTTCTGCACAGTAAACTTGTACCGGCAGTGAAAACGTAGTCGGCTTCCGTCTTAATTTTCAACCGAAAATTTTACCGTGACTTCATGTGATATAACAACACAAGAAAATGATCTTAGTTTAATTAAAATCATACTGTGAGTTTAATCTAAAATAAACACATTTAAATATTGGTCGTGGTTCAGAGGTGTGCACCGGATTGTGTAGCTATAGTGCCATTGCTTTGCATGGACATCCTCCATCCGCGGACGAGGGTGTGCGCCGAGGCCTCTGGGACGTGACATTGTTGGATATTCGGATATGACCGATACATGATGAGATGATTCATACAACATTTGCATTGCATCATGATAGAGGGTAAAGGAAAAATCTTAGACGTGGATTGAGGATGGTTGTGTTATATATATATATACTTATAATTTTGGAGACGGATGTTTAGTGTGCTGTTATAGAATTAAATGTTACTAAACCCCTTCCACGTCTGAAGTTATATTGTTTCTTATCGCCTTTCTCTTTTGCTGTTGCTTTTGTTTCCCGTTTAACCGCAGATCGGGTTCGCGCCGATGGCTCACTGGGACCATCCTTGGATGACTCAACCGGCCGGATTTCCCCTCATGAGGAAATTTGAGTTCGAGTGCGTAGACCCCAATGTGTGGCTTGTGGACCCGGTCACTCGTTTTGTTGTATATACGGGTCCAGTGTTCGCGGCTTCTGACTTCGGGCAGGTAGCTCCCCTGGGTATTGTCGGCACCGTTCGAGCCGGCGTGACGCTTCCCTTCCATGTTGGTTTTCCAGACGCACCACCCGCCCCACCGATGCCGCCCATGGATGAGATGGCCCCACTACCCTTCATGGTACCTTTTGATGCCCTGGTACCAGGACCCATACTTACACCTGCACCAAAACCAGAACCTAAAACTTGCTCCAGTCCCGGAGGATATGGATCCCGCAGATCCAGTCTATGACCCGTTGCCCGTTCCTGAGGCCCCAGAACCACCCGAGATTAGGGCCATCGGGTCAGAGTCCTCCCGAGTATCCTCCCGACGACTATCATCCAGAGATGCCAGGGATTACCGACGGCTATTTTAGAGATCTACCAGAGATAGGAGATCTTCCAGTGACAGTGGAGGAGAGGCAGGTCCGTCGAGACCTCGGGGTTACAGTAGGGGTAGTAGTCTGTGATAGCCTAGGCCAGGGCTATTCACGTAGGTGAATGTGTGAGGCTTTTGATGTATTTTGAGGGGGGATGAGGTTCTGAGAGGCTGTGAGGTATCTTTTCTTCTGTCCTTTGATGTATTTTTGTTATCTATCTAGTGTGTACATATGGGGATCCTACTGATGGGAATCCCTTGACAGTACTATATCAACATGTTATGTATGTTTATGGTTATGTTTCTGTTATGTATTTTATATTTTAAGTTTTTATTTTTCTGCCGTTTTTAATATACGCTTAACGATAATAACACGTTTAGGTCCTAAATATTATGGGTTTTCTTTAATGGGACGTCCGGGCGTCTCATTTTGTGGTATCAGAGCAGTTCGATTTTGAAACGGACTGTGAGAACTGTGATTAGGGTGAACTGACCATTTAGTTGAATCCACATCGGATAACATCTATGCTTAGAAGTTGGGTAGTGAGTCTGGACGCGACATTTTTATGACATATAGTATTTATATATTCCAGTTTTATGTAGTATTATATGGCATATTGATGTGGGCTAATGATTTCTTTTAACATGATCATGGCTCGAGGCAGAGGTCGGGGACATGGTAGACGTGGTGGTAGAGCGATAGAGGGTGTTGAGGATGAGCATCAGCCTGGGGTAGGGATTGGAGGTGGAGGAGAGTCATCCGAGACTCTTCGGACTATCCGCGAGTTAGCATCCATTCTACTGCAGCAGGTGCAACAGAATGCTCGGAGGGTGCAGAGAGAGGAAGAGTTGCAGGAGCGGCAGGATAGGAGGAGAGCCGCGGAGGCTGAGGATGCAGGATTAGCTACCTTTCTCAATGGTAAACCACCACAGTTTGGAAGAGAGTATGATCCAGAGCGAGCAGAGTGGTGGATACAGGAGCTCGAGAAGATCTTTGATACCATGCGATGCAGAGATGACAGGAATGTGACTTATGCCGCCTTCATGCTGACCGGAGGGGCTGAGTCGTGGTGGAGAGGCAAGAGGAGATTGCTTGAGGCGGAGGGCAAGTTGATCAGCTGGGAGCTGTTCAGTTAGTGTTTCTTCGAGAAGTACTTCCCGTGGTTAGTCAGACACGAGAAGGAGAGAGAGTTCAGGAGTCTCCAGTAGGGAGACAGGTTTGTCGGTGATTATGCGGCCAGATTCGAGCCCCTGATTCAGTTTTGAGTTCTACTGGAGGTTCCAGATGAGGACTGGATGTGCCGGAGATTTGAGGAGGGGTTACGGCACGAGCTGAGGAGGGCTATAGTGCCCTTGGATATTTTGAGTTTCCCAGAGCTTGTAGAGAGATGCAGCGCCATTGAGAGTATGAACAAGAGGCAGGTTGCAAAGCAGAGACAGCAGCGTAGTGGCGGTCCTACCCGAGCAGGTCATCAGATGAGAAGGGACATAGGTTCTTAGTGGAGGAGATGACCATACACTAGACCTGGGCAGAGCGCTCAGACATCTGCACCACCAGCACCAGTTAGAAGAGAGGGCCAGCAGTAGAGGGCCCCAGTATGTTTCAGATGCGGAGGTCCGCATTATATCAGAGATTGTACAGATAGATCTGGTTGCTACATCTGTGGCAAACCAGGTCATTTTACTAGGGATTGCCGACAGAGGGCATTACAGCAGCAGCCGGCTGCCGGCAGAGGAGCTAGTGGTTCTAGAGGTGGAGCTAGGAGAGGAGTTCCAGCGGCAGGATGACAGACGGCCAGACCTCAGGTCACCAGGAGGGTAGGATCTGATTCCTCTCAATCTGCAGATATTATTCAAGGTATGTGTTTAATATCTGGCAGAGTCTCGCGTGTGTTGTTTGACTTAGGGGCTACACATTCATTTGTCTCGCATGAGTGTGTAGATCATTTACATCTACCCGTTTCCCAGCTACCATATACTTTGACAGTATCTACCCCGACTAGTGATCCTTTGATCACTATGTCTGTTTGCTTACAATGTCCTATAGTTGTTGAAAATAGGACATTTCTTGTAGATCTTATCTGTTTGCCTATGCAACAGATAGATATTATCCTTGGCATGGATTGGCTTTTGGCTAACCATGTAGTGTTAGACTGTGCCCGAAAGACCTTATCTTTTCTTGAGCCTTCTAGCATAGTATCTGCCAATGAAGGAGAAGCTATGAGGAGTGACGATTCTCAGCAGTATGTGATGCTTTTCTCTTTGGAAGCTAAGGAGACTCCGAGCATAGATTTTTTGCCTATCTTGAGAGAGTTTCCTGAGGTTTTCCCTCCTGATGTTCCAGGTTTGCCACCAGAGAGGGAAGCGGAGTTCGCTATAGATCTCATACCAGGGACCGGACCTATATCGGTAGCTCCTTATCAGATGTCACCCGTGGAGTTGGCAGAGTTAAAGAGACAATTGGATGATATGATGAAGAAGGAATTCATCAAACCGAGTGTATCACCTTAGGGAGCACCCGTTTTGTTTGTAAGGAAGAAGGAAGGAAGTTCTAGGTTGTGCACGTATTACAGGTAGTTGAATAAGGTTACAATCAAGAACAAATATCCGCTGCCTAGATAAGATGATATGATGGATCAGTTGAAGGGAGCTTCAGTGTTTTCTAAGATAGATTTAAGATACCATCAGAATAGGGTGAAGAATGAGGATATACCTAAAACCGCTTTCAGGACGAGGTATGGACACTATGAGTACCTAGTTATGCCTTTTGGTGTAACTAATGCTCCAATGGTGTTCATGGACTACATGAACAGAATCTTTAGACCGTTCCTCGACAAGTTTGTTGTGGTGTTTATAGATGATATTCTTATCTATTCCCATAGTCGGGAAGAGCACGAGGAACATCTGAGAGTGGTGTTACAGGTGCTAAGAGATTGACAGTTGTACGCTAAGCTATCCAAGTGTGAATTTTGGTTAGAGGAAGTGCAGTTTCTAGGGCATATAATCAACAAGGAGGGGATATATGTTGATCCAGTTAAAGTAGAGGCTATGATTAAGTGGGAGAGGCCTAAGTCAGTGAGTGAGGTGAGGAGTTTTCTAGGTTTAGCCGGGTATTACATGAGGTTTATCTAGGGTTTCTCGAAGATTGCGTTGCCTATGACACAATTAACGAGAAAAGGTACGGTGTTTGTTTGGACAGAAAAGTGTGAGGAGAGCTTTCAAAAGCTTCCATGATTTGGTAATTGAAGCTTGTGGCTTTGTCTCCAGGTCTATGCTTGTTGATGAGTAAAGGCTGGGTGAAAATAAAATCCTTAATTTAATTGCTCATATGCTATTTGGATTTGGGAAAAGTTCTTTACCTAAATTTGTCAATTTACTCAATTTAAATCATTAATGAAGACACCGTGAGGGAAAGATATGAACTTTCCAGAGCTATGCATTGTTGTCAAATCCTTTTAGAATTCAACTTGAATGATCGAACCAATGTTCTTGTTGGGACAATTCTAAATCCTTTTACAATTCATCTCACTCTCTATTATTGACAGGGCTGTTGTTGGTGGAATCTGGCAGAACAGCTGAAGGGATAACTACATGATTTTGGTATGTATTGTATATTTCTTCAAAATCACAGCAAAATAAGACTATTCCTACTACTTTCAATGTTGTGACTTTGCAGGTGTAAGTAAATTGTATGTGCAATGTGTTGGGAAAAAACCCAGAGATAACAATCTCTAATGAAGCAAATATTTTTCCCTTCACCTGTGCAAATAAATAGGCACAACAAAAATATTCTTCCACAGGATAATATCAATGGCAGAAAAATAGACAACAATGACACCACAATTTTTAACGTGGAAAACTCCCCAGTGTAGGGATAAAAACCACGGGACCAAGTCCAGCAAAAACTTCCACTATAAATAATAATGGGTACACCAAGTCTTCCTAGAAATACTAGGGAACACCAAATCAACAACACATCACCCAAAAGGTGGATACAAGCAAGCAACAAGAGAGAAACCCCACAACAATGGGTATAACAACTCAGCTCAAAGAGAAGGCAAAACAACAAACAGAATATATCAAACTAACGAGCTCATTGGTAGGAATAACATACTGAAATTTCAGCAAAAACGGAGCAAGTTTGATGTACCACCTGAACCCTCTTTCTTCTTCTCTTTTCCTCTCGCCGTCGCTGTGCCTCTGTTTCTCACGTTTTCTTCTTTCACGCATCAGGCTCCCACTGTTGCCTAAACCCTTTCTTTCTTTTATTTGAACCTTAAGTCCCCCCCTTTTTTTTAATGCCACATGGGCTTGGCCCATTAACAACTTTTTATTATTATTTTTCTTTTAAAGTTGAAGTGGGACCCACTTGAGAGTGACCCATCCAACAAATCTCCCCCTCACGACTCAAGTGGGAAGATACTGCTCGACCAAGCCCGCCTTCTTTCTACAGCAAATCAACTTTGTCATAAGCAAGGTCTTTGTCATCATATCTGAACCATTTTCATTAGTATGGATCTTTTCAAGTGAAAATGTCTTCATCTCTAGCGCATCTCGTATCTAATGATACCGCACCTCAATGTGCTTTGACCTGGAATGAAAAGTTGGATTCTTGCTGAGATGGATAGCACTTTGACTGTCACAAAATAACACAAACTTCTCTTGCTTGAGGCCCAACTCTTGTAGGAATTTCTGCATCAACAAAAGTTCTTTAGAAGCTTCAGTAATGGCAATATACTCAGCCTCAGTGGTAGACAAAGCAACACATTTTTGTAATCTTGATTGCCAAGACACCGCTCCCCCTGCAAAAGTCATCAAATATCCAAAAGTAGATTTTCTAGAATCAACATCACCGGCCATATCTGAATCTGTGTAGCCGTCTAACACGGGTTGACCACCCCCAAAGCATAAACATACTCTGGAAATCCACTTCACTGCTTGCCAGTGGTCTCTACCAGGATTAGAGAGAAAACGACTAACAACTCCAATAGCATGGGCAATATCCGGCCTTGTGCATACCATAACATACATCAAACTACCAACCGCGGATGCATAAGGAACCTTCTTCATCTCTTCTTTGTCTTTCTCACTTTTAGGGCATTGTTGAGAGCTCAACTTGAAATGACTTGCAAGTGGAGTACTAACAGGTTTGGAATTGCTCATGTTAAAGCTCTCTAATACCTTCTCAATATACTTACGTTGAGACAACCACAATTTACCATTCTTCCTATCACGAGTAATTCTCATGCCAAGGATTTGCTTTGCAGGACCCAAATCCTTCATAGCAAAGGCCTTGCTCAAATCTTTCTTCAGACAATCAATCTTCTTTGTGTCATGACCAACAATCAACATGTCATCCACATATAGCAAGAGGATAATAAAATCATCATCAAGGAATTTCTTCACAAACACACAATGATCTGAAGTGGTTTTACTATAACCATGTTTCTCCATGAAAGAATCAAATTTCTTGTACCATTGCCTTGGTGCTTGCTTGAGTCCATACAAACTTTTCTTCAACTTGCACACAAGCTGCTCTTTTCCTTTGACCTTGAAGCCTTCAGGTTGCTCCATATAAATTTCCTCCTCCAAATCACCATGAAGGAATGCTGTCTTCACATCAAGTTGTTCAACCTCTAGGTTCAAGCTAGCTGCTAATCCAAGCACAACTCGAATAGAGGACATCTTCACCACAGGTGAGAAAATTTCTTCAAAGTCAATACCTTTCCTCTGATTGAAGCCTTTCACAACCAATCTTGCTTTGTACCTTGGTTGGGAGCTATTCTCTTCTGATTTCAGCTTGAACACCCACTTGTTCTTAAGTGCTTTACTACCCTTAGGCAACTTCACCAATTCAAATGTGTGATTCTCATGCAAGGAATTCATTTCTTCTTGCATGGCCTTCAACCACTCTTCCTTGTGCACATTTACAATAGCCTCTTCATAACTTTCTGGCTCTCCACCATCAGTGATCATCACATACTCATGTGGAGTGTATCTTTGTGAAGCATGACGCTCTCTGGTAGATCTTCTCAATTGAGGCTCAACCGGTGGCTCAAATGGAACCTCTTCAACTGGTTCATCATGGTGAGGTGTAGGGTCGTCATTTACATTCCCATCATCTACCTGTATATCTCCCCCTTCAACAAAAGTTCCAGTAGGGGGTTTAGGCACAACATCAATATAACTTCTGGCAACCGGTTTCTGTTTCTCAGCTTTCTCAAAATCTTCAATGGTTTGGTCTTCAAGAAATATCACATCCCGGCTTCTGATAATTTTCCTGTCAGCTGGATCCCAGAGTCTATAACCAAATTCTTCGTGACCATAACCCAAGAAGACACATTGTTTGGATTTTCCATCAAGCTTGGACCTTTCATCTCTTGGAATGTGAACAAAAGTCCTGCAGCCAAACACTCTCAAATGACTATAAGAGACATCTTTCCCTGTCCATACTCTGTTTGGAACATCACCATCTAGTGGCACAGAAGGAGAAAGGTTGATCAAATCCACTGCAGTTCTCATTGCTTCACCCCAAAAGGATTTGGGTAATTTTGCATGAGAGAGCATACACCTAATTCTGTCATTAATGGTACGGTTCATTCTCTTTGCAACTCCATTATGTTGAGGTGTCTTTGGAACTGTCTTCTCAAGCCTGATTCCATGTTCTTTGCAATATTCTTAAAATGGACCCCTGTATTCACCACCATTATCTGCTCGGACACATTTCAACTTGCTTCCTTTTTCTCTTTCAACACTTGCATGAAAGTGCTTGAAGACACCAAGTACCTGGTCTTTAGATTTCAAAGCAAAAGCCCACACTTTTCTAGAGTGATCATCAATAAAAGTAACAAAGTATGAAGCACCACCAAGAGACTTACAATCCATAGTGCAAACATCAGCATGAACTAAATCAAGAACATTTGGCCTCCTATGAGGACCAGAACTACGAAATGAAATTCTATGTTGTTTTCCAACAAAATAATGAGAGCAAGTATTTAAAGGTGTACCTTTCATAGGAAGATAATTTTTCCTGGCAAGGATGTTGAGTCCTTTCTCACTCAAGTGACCAAGGCGCATATGCCACAAATCAGAAGAAGCATCTTCAACTGCATTCACTTCCTCCTTGCTTAGCTTTCCAGGCATCCTGTAGAGAGTAGTGAAGCTTTCTTCTTTTGCCACCACTAGTGACCCTTTGGTGAGCTTGCATATGCCACCACCAAAGTAAGTATGATAACCCTCAATGTCCAAGGCTTTAACAGAAATCAAGTTGAGACAGATATCTGGAACATGTCTGACATTCTTCAATTGCAGCTTGCACCCAATGCTGGTTTCAATCCAAACATCTCCCATACCAACAATTTTACACCCCCCTTCATTTCCCATTTTAACTGTGCCAAAATCACTAGCTGTATAAGATGAGAAGAAATCATGCCTAGGAGTGACATGGTATGAGGCTCCAGAATCAACAATCCAACTGGAATCATGGCATGCTAGATTTATAGAATTATCATCACAGACAATGTAAACATCACTATCAGATGCAACTGCAGTTGTGTCTTTATCATTTTTCTTCTCTTTGTCTTCATCTCTTTCTCTTGACTTCTCTCTCTTTAGGAACCTGCATTGTCTTTTGATGTGTCCCACCTTGCCACAATGATAACATTTCACTTCTTTTCTAGTCATGGACTTGCTTCTTGACTAGCACGATTGTCGATTTTTCATGCTTATGGAAATGTCTGGTTTGACTTCCCCGTGACTCGCAACTAGTGCTTCGATCGAGTGGAGGTACCATTCAAACCACGCTCCTTTCTTCTAGCTTCTTCATTCAACATGCTCTCTTTTACCATTGACATTGTCAACTCCCCATTAGGAGCTGAGTTAGTCAATGTCACAACCAAAACTTCCCAAGTGTCAGGCAAGGAACTAAGCAACAACAAGGCTTGCAACTCATCATCTAATTTAATATCTGTTGCTGTCAACTGATTCACAGTATTCTGAAAAATGCTCATATGCTCTGCCATTGAATCCCCTTCTTTGTATTTCATATTCACCAGCTTCCGGATCAGAAATGCTTTATTTTGCACATTCTTCCGCTCATACAGCTCGGCCAGCTTCTTCCACATTTTCTGGGCATCTGTTTCTGTGTCTACATGAGGATATACACTCAAATCCAGCCACTGCCTAATCAAAGCAACTGCCTTTCTATTCATCTTCTTCCAATCACTTTCATTTTTATCCTTGGGTCGAGCAGTGTCCCCCTCAATGGGATCATACAAGTCTTTGCTGTATAACATATCTTCCATGAGGGTCTTCCAAAGTGTATAATTTGTAGAGTTCAGCTTAATCATATTTGGCCCTTGATTTTCCTCCATTTAAATGCACAATATAGAACAACCTAAGCTCTGATACCACTTTGTTGGGAAAAAACCCAGAGATAACAATATCTAATGAAGCAAATATTTTTCCCCTCACCTGTGCAAATAAATAGGCACAACAAAAATATTCTTCCACAGGATAATATCAATGGCAGAAAAATAGACAGCAATGACACCACAATTTTTAACGTGGAAAACTCCCCAGTGTAGGGATAAAAACCACGGGACCAAGTCCAGCAAAAACTTCCACTATAAATAATAATGGGTACACCAAGTCTTCCTAGAAATACTAGGGAACACCAAATCAACAACACATCACCCAAAAGGTGGATACAAGCAAGCAACAAGAGAGAAACCCCACAACAATGGGTATAACAACTCAGCTCAAAGAGAAGGCAAAACAACAAACATAATATATCAAACTAACGAGCTCATTGGTAGGAATAACATACTGAAATTTCATAAAAAACGGAGCAAGTTTGCTGTACCACCTGACCCCTCTTTCTTCTTCTCTTTTCCTCCCGCCGTCGTTGTGCCTCTGTTTCTCACGTTTTCTTCTTTCACGCATCAGGCTCCCACTGCTGCCTAAACCCTTTCTTTCTTTTATTTGAACCTTAAGTTCCCTTTTTTTTAATGCCACATGGGCTTGGCCCATTAACAACTTATTATTATTATTTTTCTTTTAAAGTTGAAGTGGGACCCACTTGAGAGTGACCCATCCAACACAATGTAGATATGATATTTAGGGGAGTAGCTATTATGCTTATCCTATTTTGCTAACATAAAGAAGTTCATATTTTTGTCAATGATATGACATTGAAGGGGTAGTCAGAAAAGAGTTGATCATGTGCTCTCTATATGAGTGTTATATGGAATTGTATGATTGGTGAATATGAACTATTTAGTGTTTGAGTCACATAAATTATGTTCACATTTACTTGATATAATTGCTTATGCACTCAAGAAAGATGATGGATTCCTTGAATTCTTCTCTTATATACTTGGTTAATCTATCTTGAAAATTTGTAGTTTTTTGTATAAGGATTATTTTTTATAGATTGCTTATTATTTTAGTGGACAATTTAAACCAAACATTTTTTATTGGTTCAAACAGTTTTTCTTCACTCAATTTGCCCAACTCAACCAAACAACCACCCCAAGGAATTTTTAGCCAAGAAAACTCCAAAAAAAAAAAAAAAAACTCCTTTGTTTTAGTTATCGTTTTTGGCATCCAAAATACTTATATGAGAAATATTAGCAACTCGCTCTTTTAAACATTTGTTATATATTCTTTCTTATTTGGATCATATCTCATATTCTCCCTTATTTTTATTAACACTTTAAAGCTAATGTGATTGTGATATAATAAAAAAAAATGTATTACAAGAGATTGAAATTAGGATTTATTTCACTTGTAACATAAATATGTATCTTAATTGATTGACATAACTTGTCTATCGCATATACATTCTCATAGTGATATTTTTTTTTTAAAATCAAACTTTGTTATTAGCATCTTTGACTAATCATCTCTTAGAAGGGATTGTTAGAAGACCATCATTGCCTAATGGAATGGATGTAGGAGTAGCTTAATTTAATGGAAACCCATGGTCATTACTCGATCTAAGATGTGTCATATATATGCCATACAAACTATATTGAAAGAGTGTCTTGCTAATTGGTAGCATTCCTCATGCCAACATTTGTTTAAGTGCACAAACAACAAGGACAAGGTAGGGTACACACGAGGTTGCAGCCTTGATCCTTTGGAAGATGAAACCCTGCTTTACAAGACAAGAAAATGAAAAAAAATAAAAAACCATAAAAAAGAAGCAACCAAACAGAGAGGGCCACATCCACATTCTCCACGTGTCACACCACATCAGCAAGTAGAGCACCACTGAAAGCTAAGAGAGTCAGAAAGTACACCCTCCTCACCAACACTTCACACCACTTAGTCCCTTCCTTCAACCCTTCGATCCTTTCTTTATATTTTTTTTTTACATAAAAATAAATAAATAAATAACCACTCCATTCCAAACTTCAACAAATTTTAAAAATAAAAATAAAATAAAAATCGTTGATTGCAATGAATGTGAAATGTGACTTCAGGCATAATTTTTTTTTCCTGATGAATAGGCAAATTTTATTTGTAATGTTAGATATTCAAATTCTCGAGACATCCTTCACCACCTTTGGGAGAGATTTATATAAAAGCTCTATTTAGATGGATGGAATGAAGGAATTATTAATGTAGCAGAGTGATAAAAGAAATTAAACCATTATTTGAGAGTTCTTTAATTGAGATGATCGAATATGCTAATCTAAATAACTATATCTGACCCAAACAACTTCCAATTTGGGGCGTGAGATCTTCCTCTATTCCCCAATAAACTTTCAAAGAATGAAGCAATGTACAAGTAACTTTTTACTCTACTCTATCCTATCATTTTCAAAACTTTCAAACATAACCTAATTGTCATCCTAACTGAGAGTTAGTCTCATATTTTTGTCGACGAGAATGTCCGGTCAGAGTCCAAACAAAAGTTTAAAATTATCCGATTCGAGGGATTAGTCTTCACGGTCGCGCGTGAAGGATATCATGGAAAAAGAAAAAAAAACAAAAGCTTAAAAAATTAAAAAGAATAAGAAATAAATAAAAAAGTAAAAAGGGAAGAGTTTGGAGATTTTACGAGTTTACGCTCTTCTGATACGGATACGGTCCCATCCCTGTCTTTCCCTTTTCTTCACTCTCTCTCTCTATTCTCTCTCTTCATTTTTCTCTCCTTCTTTCGCTTCAATCTCAGTTCGTGTTTCGATCCACGCGCTTCTTTCGTCACAATCTTCAATCTCCAATCGCACAATGGTACAACCGCAAAACCCTAACTCGCCGCCGTTCAACTCAGTGTTTTCAACTCTCCGATGATCATGGAACTCTCCGATTCCGGTTCCGGCGGCGACCGCAACCTCAACAACCCTCCCCCTCCGCCGCCGCCGTTGCAGTCGCAGCAGCAAGACTCTCACTCCGGCCTCGGAATCGACCTCAATGAGATCCCTTCTCCCTCTTCCTTTGTCGAAACCCTACCGGACTCTGTCGAAATCGTCCGAGCTTACCACGAGAACCCCGCTCCTCCACCCGGCGGCCCTGCCGCCATCCCCCGCGGCTTCATTACCTGCGCCGCATGCGGCAAACACGGCGGCGCCGGCGCCGGCGCCGGCGGTGGATACGTCGTCTGTGATGGCTGCGAGCGCGGCTTCCACCTGTCCTGTGCCGGTGTTCGCGGCGGACGCCATGCGTCGAACCTTGATGAGTTTCTATGCAGCGAGTGCATGGCCGGTTTAGTGAGGAGTAAGCGGTGGCCGTTGGGTGTCAAGTCGAAGCAACTTCTTGATATGAACGCTTCGCCGCCCAGCGATGTTGACGGAGAGGAGTTGCACGATTTGAGGTATGGAAAATTTAAGCATTTTCGAGAAATTTGTGAGATAGGTTTTGTTGCATCACAGTGTGTCTCATGCAAAGTTTTAACATTTTGCAAATTTCATTAAGCTTGGAAATTTGTGAGATAGCTTGTTGTTCTTCTAAGAATGAAGAAGTTTAAGGGTGGTAGAATCAATGTAGATGCTTTAGTGTTTCATTGTAGTATTGAGAAGCGTTTGTTTTTTTTGGAGAGATTCTTAGCTGCTCTTGGAGCTTGCTTGAATGCTTATCATATCAGCTAGAGCATTAAAAATGTAGTCAAATGTGGAAACTTTTTGTTCGATCAAACAAAGTTTAGAAAATGTTAGGTTAATGTAGTGTTTTATTTGTTATTAATAAAAGGGTTCAAGCACCTGGGTACTGAAAAGGGGAGGATAGGTGGCCAAGTGGAGAATCGAACCTCCTACATTGTAATCACCCTTGGCATTGAGACGGGTTCCAGTGCCAGTTGAGCTATAAGCTCATTCGATAATCAAGTTTTTATTACATTTATGTTATTTGAACATTGGAAAATCTGACGCCTGTGACACCTGATTAATGACGTTCAAAAGTGTGGTTAATGGCGTGTTGAGTTTGGTTAATAGGTACATCGAGATTGAGTAACTAACCAAGTTGTCTGTTCACGAATTACACATCTATCACAGGCATATCCATTAACCAAACTCAATATTGTCATTAACCACGATTTTGAACGTCATTATCTAGGTATCGCGGGTGTCGGATTTTCTAGTATTCAAATAACATTATTGTTTTTATTATACTTACACAGTTGCCACAATGTGTTCAACTTTTGGTTTCGGTAGACATTTTGGTCCTGTTTTAGGAAATATTTTCATAAGAACAGAACCAAACAAATTTTCAAACCTATTATTTTTTTTATTGCAAATGAAAACAGGAAAACACAAATCAAGTGCACTTGTATATTTCTTTTTTGTTTGGAGGTCAATATGTTACTAATGTAATCAGAATGGAATTTCATAAAGTATTATTGTTCCTGTCTTAGTCGAAAGAGACTTATCAGCTTAACATGAATAAGAATTGGAGTAAGGTTTTTGATGGATATCAATTAGAGTTTATTTAAACAAGGCCGAGTTTTCGCTTTGATATGGAAAGTCTAACATCTTTTATTTTATAGTTTCCACAAACATTGCTATTTTTTTAGAGTACCAAACTGGCAAATGAAAAACACCCCAGTTACCTATTCTTGGGATTCTCTACTGTTATTGTGCAAGTGATTTATACCATACATTGATATCATTGGTATTTGGTACTGCTGTTGTCTCTTATGTTATTTAAACCAATACTACCACATGTTCACTTCTTATTGTTGCCTTCAATGGAAACTAATTTGAAGTATGGTACTTGACTGGAGCAGTAGCTGAAAACAATAGTGCTTCCAACCTTCCACACCATCAATTTGTTTGGCCCGGTCAGTGAAACTGTCATTATTAATTATGACGGTGATTAATATGTATGTCTGTTGCTATCACCATGGAATTTTTTATATCCCATCAAGTACACTTTCTGTCAGTTGATGTCTACATCAGCATATCAGTGTTTCCCTTCATATGGTTTTACTGTCTTGCTCCGTCAAGTTAACAAACATATTTTAATTATGGGCATGCAAAGTGGCTTCCATTTCTCCTGTTTCAAGTTATAGAAGACATTAAAAGTTCACTTTGAATTATTCTTATTCTCCATTATTTTGTTCCTAAACGATAGATTGTAATTTTAATATGATTTCTGCGCAGCATTATGAAACCCAATTAAGCATACGTGGCATCTTACTTTGAGTGCCATCTGTTAATGTTTGTTTGAACACTGAAATTCTTTGGGTAGCTTGGCTGTTATTTGTTGAATTTGTGGAACATTTTCTTTGTATTGCTGTAAGCTTCTTACTGGTTCCATTTGTGTCTTTTAATTTGTTGACGTAATTATTAAAGTTTCCTGAATCCCAGTTGTTATAATAAGTCACTATTTACATTTATTTTGATTTTAGAAAGCACACTGTGGGTGATAATTCTTTTGGTGCCAATCCATTTGGTGCCCCAGTTGCATATTCAAACTTCTACAACAGGAGTGCTTTTGGCTTCCAAAAGGCATCAGGAGTTGTGACACATGCTGTTAGAGTGGATTTTGAGGATATATTGAATCATACCCAATCAATAACTAGAAGATTTGAGGAGGTAGATATGGATGTCCCTCTTGGTATACATAGTAGTAGTGATAATACAGCTACTAGAATACCATCTCAGAGTCCAAATGAGATATTTTTGAAGGGTCTTAGAGATTTTGTATCTGAAAGGCGTGGGGTGCTAGAGGAAGGTTGGCGAGTGGAATTTAGACAATCAATTAGCAGCTCTGAAGTGTATGCAGTTTACTGTGCACCAGATGGAAAGATATTTGATTCTTTGTATGACGTAGCTTGTTATCTGGGGCTAATGTCTGGCTACAATTCTATGGAATCCGAAATAAGAAATGAGAGATCTCTCCCTTTGTTAGGTGGGTCCAGAAAAAGAAAGTCAACAAGAACACCAGTAGCCAATGGTATTGCGGAAAAGTGGGAAACCTTGACCAATAGTTATTGTAAGGATCCTCCTTCCAATGTTTTAAGTGTGGAATATGCTAGTGCTGGTGTGAATATCCCAAGAGCTACAGAAACTGAAATTAGAAGAAAAGAGGATGGTCACTGCAGCCCTGAGCATTCTGCTGTAAGTCAATCTAATTCATATCTCTTGTTTCTTTGCTGAGCTTGTTCCTTTTAATTTTCCCCATTCTGATACATACTTTAGGGAATTGCTGTTATTGCAGTGAAGGTAAAATTAGCTATTCCTGCCTGATTTTTCTGTGTTTTATATTTCAGGATGGATTTCCTCTGCAGTTCAAGGACTTCTTCGTCCTTTCTTTGGGAAAAATTGATGGTAGACCTTCTTATTATGATGTTAACCTTATCTGTCCTGTAGGTTATAAATCTTCTTGGCATGATAAGGTTACTGGCTCTCTTTTTACATGTGAAGTTTTGGACGGCGGTGATTCTGGACCTATATTTAGGATCAGAAGGTGTTCTTGTTCGGAATATCCAGTTCCGGTAGGGTTAACAATCCTTTCAATGCCTAGTCATTATCAATTTGTAAGTCAAACCAATGAAGGTGAGAGAAAGACTAATGATGATATGGATTATGATGGTGATGAAGATATCCAAATGATCCTTTCAGACCCTTGCGTGCCGACAGAAAATGATGTCTTGAGTTGTGTTGAAAGTTGCTCGAATGAAGCATGTGATACTCGTACATCAGTCATACTACAGCCTGTTGCTGGTTCAGTTCAAGATAAAACTAGTAATTCATTACCTGATAACTCTGGGTTGATTGATGGGATTGGTGAACTTTTGGTGGAAGAGAGGTCGTCATCCTCAGCATGGGGAGTTATTTCTCAAAAGTTAGTCAATGCCTGCAAGGATATCTGCAAGCAGAAAGGAACTCTCAAGTTCTATTGTAAACATGTTGAAAATGAAACATGCTTACATAAATGGAATAGAAGGAATGGAAAAAGTCATCCACACTTTCCTTCATTGGATAAATTTTGTGGTTCACTTGAATCAGTCAGCATCCCAGATGTAATTTATGCAGAAAATGATCTGAATAGTTTCTTTGAGGACTTAGGAAAATGGTTAGGGCAAGATCGATTTGGATTAGATGTTGAATTTGTACAAGAAGTATTGGAACAGCTTCCTGGTGTCCAAGATTCTTTGCAGTATGAACTTCTAAATTGTAGAAGTAATAGCTCTTCATTGCCAACAGTTGAAAATGGCTTCCTAGTGGTTGAATGGAGAGGTGAATCACAATATCAAGAAGCAGCAGTTCAAGGTTTATATAGGAGGTCTAATAAAATGAGATTGAGTGAAAACTTTGTTAAGGAAGATCGTTGTCCACCTCCTGGGAAGCCACTATGCTCTAGGGTTCATGGAGAACTTATTGGGGACATTTTTCAGGTATATATGTTATCTGCCAGTTGTGCAACTGAGATATCCTTATTTTACCCTATTTCATTCTCTGTCTTAATTACTAATTTGCTATGATATATAGTCTTACATTTTTCTGCTTTGATCTTCCAGGCTTGGGAACTCTTGGAGCGATTTCATGAAATTCTGGGGCTGAAAGAACCATTGTCATTAGATGAGCTGGAGAAGGAACTTATCAACCCATGGTTTGATGGATTTGATTTTCTTGAGAAATCTGAGAGGGAAGTGAATGGCAGTCAAGTTTTAAGTTTGCAAGGAGCTAACGGTAATTGCGGATCCCCAAGGTGTGAAGAAGGTTCATCAGTTTCCATAAAAAGTTCCCATGCATTCATTCAAGTGGAAACAGAAGCAATGAAGGAGGCAGCTCAAGTTAAGCTCGCATCTTCCACTTATGCCAGATGCTTTGGTATAGCTTTGACCAAGGCACACAATTCCTTGCTAAGAGTGCTTATAGGTGAACTGCAATCAAAGGTAGCTGCTCTGGTAGATCCAAGTTTTGAACCTGGAGAAACACGAACTAGACGGGGAAGAAGGAAAGATATAGATAGTGTAATTCCTGCTAAAAGAACCAAGCTCAATATGCTTCCTATTAATGAATTGACTTGGCCAGAATTAGCTCGTAGATACATCTTGGCTCTCTTATCAAATGATGGTAACCTGGACTCTACAGAAATTACTGCTCGCGAAAGTGGTAAAATATTTCGTTGCTTGCAAGGTGATGGTGGTTTGCTATGTGGTTCTCTTTCTGGCGTGGCTGGGATGGAAGCAGATGCACTGGTGAGCATAGTGTTTATCTTAAGCAATTATTGATGAGTTCTATCTTCTTCTTGATGTATGATGTGATCCTCATTTTCTTCAAAGGGGCTATATATATGGTGTCTTGTCTAAATTAATATGGCATTCTGTCTCAAAATTCTAAGATATGGGTTTTTAAGGTTCTGAAATAAGAAATTGGTTTATACGATGATCACTTTAGGGTTAATAATGCCTAGAAGGTACCTCATAGTTGGCATTTCCGGACCCAGAAGAGAGTCCTTTGCTTTTAATAGATTGGGGTGTAATGGCTGATTCATGTAGACAAGTTCATATTTCTATTTAGGTTATGGCACCAGGTCATGGCTAAGGAACATAAAGGAAGTTTAAAGTTTTTCATTTTAACTTTTAAGGGCTATGAACAGGAATTTTAATTCACTTAGGCTAGTTAATGGAAAATGCTTTGTTGATTTGAAAGAAGGAAATCTCAATGTTTACAGAGTCTGTACCAGGTCTGAGAAATGCCCAGGACTTAGGAAAATAACAGGATTTTAATTAAAAAGCATCAGGAGGTCTTTTGTATGCTAAGCAAATTACGGACACTTGTGTCAAAACTCTCTAGCATTTTAATAATCATAACTGTAGTCTTGGATTACCAATGACAATAGTTGTTTCAATCATGCTAAGCCTAAGCACTTCATGTTAGACTTGCTGTTCCTTTATGGTTCAGCAAACATCATCATGTTCATAAAATACTTGTAAGAATGTTATACTAGCCAAGTTCCGTTCGTTTTTGCTCCTGTAATGTTGTCAAGTTTGCCTTATCAGTTCTGGCATATGGGATGGCTTAAATGTGCATTTTGATGTGGTTTTGCTTTATTTCTTTCCATCAGCTTTGTCATGGCATGGCTTGAGTGCATGTTTCAGTTGGGCTACTCAATTTCCTTTTAGGGGTATCTTTCTTGAATCGTACCATGTTTTTAGGTTTTATATTTTGCTACTAGTCAAACTTTTCGAAACTTTTTTTTTTTGGTGAAATGATGAGAAGAAACGAAAAAGCAGAAAAAGATACTACACTATAAAGGAGAGCCCATTTCGAGACTATGATTTAACTCATTTAATTACCTTTTATAAAATACAAGATTTATTGTAATTTAAGCACTCAAACTTAAAGGAATGATAGAAGTAACTCTGAAGGCTTTTGTATTTGGCTTTTAGTTGCTTGCAGAGGCTACAAAGAAAATTTTTGGTTCTTTGAGCAGAGAAAATGATGTACTAACCATGGAAGAAGAGGAGCCTGATGCAAAGGATGCTTCTGAAAAAAAATATGGGAATGATGGTAATATTCCTGAATGGGCACGGATGCTAGAACCTGTCAGAAAGCTACCAACAAATGTAGGAACCCGAATCAGAAAGTGTGTTTATGAAGCTCTTGCTAAGGACCCACCAGAGTGGGCAAGGAAAATACTGGAGCATTCAATTAGTAAAGAAGTGTACAAGGGCAACGCATCTGGGCCAACAAAGGTGCTATTCAATGTCACTTTTCCTTTGCTATATCTCATTTGCTAGTTTAGGTACATGTGATACAAATGAAAATGACCAAGAACATTCTACAACCACTAATGTTGTTGCACTGGTACAGCTGGTAGTATGCCAGTTTCTTGACTACTGGATCAGATATCTGACCGAAAACTTCTTTCTGATAGAATCTAATGGTCCAGAAATTGTCAGCTTCTGGTTGCACCGGTGCAATGGTTGCACCATTGAGTTTTCCCTATTTATTAATATTATTGTTTCTAACTTTCTAGTGCGTTATTATCTGTTTTAAAATATGCAAGCAATAATTTATAGTTTTTACTCCACATGTAACGGTAAAAACTATGTACGATGTACCTTACTCCCTTTTATTGTCACTTATTACAACACACAAGACATGTTCTTGAAACTTGCTGGAATTCAGTTTTTCTTTTACTGTGTGTATGACTAAATTAAGGGCTTTGTGTTATTTTTTATATTACAATGTGATCATTCATCTGGTTTTTTTTAAAAAACTGTTCTTAATCTCCTTTGGTTTTTGATGTGGTATGTTTTATGAAGCATAATCCTGAATTGAATTTTCTTGTTTAAAAACAGAAAGCAGTTCTTTCAGTGTTGGCTGATGTATCTGGTGAAGGATTGCAGCAGAATCCCCGTAAAGGAAGGAAAAAGCTTATTGAAATATCTATTGCTGACATAATCATGAAACAGTGTCGCATTGTATTGCGTCGCGCAGCCTCTGCAGACGATTCAAAGGTTTTCTGCAATTTGCTGGGAAGAAAATTAATAAATTCTTCGGATAACGATGATGAGGGGCTTCTTGGATCTCCAGCTATGGTGGCACGTCCTCTTGACTTCCGGACTGTTGACCTAAGATTGGCTGCTGGAGCATATGGTGGATCTCATGAAGCTTTTGTTGAGGATGTTCGCGAGGTCTGTGTTCTAGCAAACTTAAATTGCTTGACCAAAAGGTCTTCTAATTGTTCACCTTTCCTATGAACTTCAGAAATGTTCTTTGCTGCACATACTATTTTTCTTATCCAATTCCTAGTTCCTATCTAATCCCAATTCCCTAGCATAATATTGTGCAATCGAGTGCATGTCCCATATAGGAATAAAACTTGAAGCCTTTATATTAGGTCTGTGTCTCTTGTGGAAGCACTAATATACCCCATAATTCAAATCAAAAGATTCTGTTGTTAGCAGATATTAATCAAAGATAGTCCTGCGTTAAATTTTTAGACATCTGAATTTTTCTTGTAACTGCCAAGCTTGGGATTTCCTCTGTTAATCCAAATATTTGTAAAAGGAATTTCCTTGTCAGTTATAGGGCGCTTAAATTTATTTTGATACTTATATAAAATTTAACATTGTCAATATGCTCTAATTTCGCATAACTTTCTGATTACTTATATAGTTCTGTTAGTGTGTCTTTTAATTTTATTGAATATTCTCGTAGTTGATGGAGGGTCTTATTTTCGTGATCTTTTAGTTCATCGCTAATTCATTTTTCCCCTCTTAAGTTAAAAAAAGTTACAATTCCCTTTTAGGCCCAAATTTCTCTTCTATCACGAGTCATTTCTCTTTGTTTTGTTCTTTAAATTCTTGCTTGTGCACTGTTTGAATCCATGCCTCTGGGAGTATGCAAAGTTACTCTTAATATTATTATAATGTTATGACATATAGAGGGCACTAAATTCTACATTTGATATTGCAGCTGTGGAACAATGTTCGTGTTGCTTTTGGGGATCAACCTGATTTAGTTGATCTGGCTGAAAAATTATCCCAGAACTTCGAATCGTTGTATAATGAAGAGGTTGGTAGCTTGTGATTGTATGCATTCATCAGTACATGTACAAATACAATTGTTCTTCCATTAATTAATTAAACATTTGAATTTTTTCCTCGGGTAACAGGTTGTCACGTATGTCCAAAAATTTGTGGAATATGCTAAACTGGAATGCGTAAGTCCAGACATGAGAAAAGAAGTTGACAATTTCATTGTGTCAACAAGTGAGATTCCTAGGGCCCCTTGGGATGAGGGAGTGTGTAAAGTATGTGGCATTGATAGGGATGATGACAGTGTTCTACTATGTGATACTTGTGACGCTGAGTATCATACATACTGCTTGAATCCTCCACTTGCAAGGATCCCTGAAGGAAACTGGTACTGCCCTTCTTGTATTGATGGTAAACGTGCGACTCAAGATGTTACAGAACGTACACAGATTATTGGCAAACGTCGAAGGAAAAGATTCCAAGGAGAAGTTAATTCTCTTTACTTGGATGCCCTAACTCATTTATCAGCTGTAATGGAAGAAAAAGAGTACTGGGAGTACAGCGTGGGCGAGGTTTGTTGCTGGGCACCTACTTATGTTGCCTTGTCTTTCTTTCCCAGCTAAATACATATGAACTTTCTGGTTGATAGAATGGTAGTATGGTCTTTATCTTTTTGTGCTATGTATTTGTGATATCATACTTCACACAAAAGAATTTTTAGTGCTAATTGGATGATGCTGGTTTATGCTGTCCATTCATTATCATCTAATGTGATTATTTTTTATATTGATGATACATTCCCTGACTCTTATGATTGCTGATTTTCATTTCTTACTTGATTTCCTTTTCTCTTGTATCTAAACTAAAAAAGGTTTCCCATCATAGTATTGCTTTCAATAATGCAAATACTGATTTATTTGGTTGGGATATTTTCAACGTTCTTATGATTGGTTAAATGGTTCTTATGATTGGTTAAATGGACTACTATTATTATCAAGTCTAAAATGCACTGTGGTTTGCAATTTGAGTTATGATGACATATTGCTGAAACTGTGCAACTTTTATGTGTTTCTATTTGCTTAATTTTTTTTAAATGTTTGCAGAGAACTTTCCTTCTGAAGTTTTTATGTGATGAGTTGCTTAATTCTTCCCTGATACGCCAGCACCTTGAGCAATGTGCAGAGTTGTCTGTTGAGTTGCAGCAGAAATTGCGTGCACTTTCTGTAGAGTGGAAGGGCCTAAAAACTAAAGAAGATATCTTATCCACTAAAGCTGCAAAAATTGATACATACTCAATAAGTACTGCTGGAGAAGTTGTTCTTAAGGAAGGGTTCTCAGCTTTGCTCTCAAACACTGGTAAATGTCCGGTGCAGCCACATACTGCAATTAACAATCCTAATAAATTTGAGGTATTTGTTGATAGTCTGCCTTCTGAAGAGATTGCTAAAGAGAAGTTCAATAGTGCTGATAGAAGTGTATCTGCGACAAATTCAGATACTGATAGCCAAAATATGAATTCCATCGATGTGGAGGGACAACTTAGGAATGTCTCTGTGGCAGTGGACTCTCAATGTACTGATAAATCCACTAAATCTTTTCCATTGCCAAATCATTTACCTCGAGAAACAAATGGCATTGGTGGAGCAGCTCATATCCAGGGTAACCATCAGAGATGTGAGGGAGGGGATGTATCTACTCTTGGGACATACCAGCAAGGACAATGTGTGCCTGTTGATGTTCCTCAGATTGCTGTGAATGAGTCAGAACCCTACCACAATGAGCTCAATGCCATCAAGCGTGATATTTCAATACTACAGGACTCCATAACTAGTGTACAATCACAGTTGCTGAAGCTCTCTGTTCGCCGGGAATTTTTGGGTACTGATTTGATTGGTCGACTGTACTGGGCTTCATCTATGTCCAGAGGACATTCACATATAGTTGTTGATGCAAGTGCTGCACTGCTGCATGGGAGAGGAATGGCAGTTAACAGAGACTCAGTGGAGAAGTTTTCGGTTATGCAGCATTCTGCACTATCTGACAAGGATAACTATAAGATGTTAGGGGTGATCAAGGACTCTTCTTTAATGTCTCAACCAAGTAATGCTTTAGGCTTTAGTTCACCATGGATTTCTTATGAAACTGATGCAGAAATCAAAGAGCTCTTAAGTTGGTTGAAGGATAATCATCCTAAAGAAAAAGAACTTAAAGATTCAATTATGCTGTGGGCAAAATCAAGATTTCACGAGTTTATTAATGCAAAGACTGATGAGCAAGTTGAGGACCAAGGACCTTTTTCTGTCCCCAGAAATAGTGAGAATACAGTCTCTAATTCTCTTGTTACGAAGGCGACATCCTTGCTGGAAAAGAAATATGGCCCTTTCTTTGAGTGTGATACCATTGAGGTGTTGAAGAAGCGAAGCAAGAAGGCCAGAAATACTAATGATGAAAAATTGTTCAGATGTGAATGCCTGGAACCCATATGGCCTTCTAGGAAACACTGCATGTCTTGCCACAGAACTTTCTTGAATGATGTTGAATTGGAGGGACACAATGATGGCAAATGTAATACAAGTCTTCTGGCCTTGGAGAAGAATAAGGATAGTAGTGGATCTTCTAAAGGAAGAGGGAACTTGAAATGTGATACATCATGTGAAAAATTCAGAGGTGATGCAGACCCAGCTGGAACCACAACTAATGGATCTTCGAAGCGTATCTCAGGATTGATTAAATTTTCAAATGAAGAATCCACGTGCCCATTTAACTTTGAAGATATATGTTCCAAGTTTGTGACAAATGATTCCAACAAGGAACTTGTCAGAGAGATAGGTCTTATTGGTTCAGATGGGATCCCATCCCTTGTTCCGTCCATGTCTCCTTTTGTTAGTGATTCTACAGTTATGCTATTCTCAGCTCAAAAAGATAACAGTGTTGGTGGTGCGTCCAAAGTTTCAGAAAGCCAGCTTTCTCATGGAATCACTGATGGAGCTGGCATATGCCATGACAATAAATCTGGCATATCTTTCGGCAGGTTAGCTGCAAATGAAAGCAATAAAGCTGGAAAATCCAACACATCTTTGGGTGAACAAAGAGATGGAAAGTCCTCTTTGTGTAGTCCTGCTTCAGATATGGGGGTTGATGGCTGCTGTGTGGTACCTTTGTCTTCGTTGAGACCATTAGTTGGTAAAGTATCACATATTTTGAGACAACTTAAGATTAATCTACTTGATATGGATGCTGCACTCCCGAAAGTTGCTCTGAGACCATCAAAGGCACAGTCAGAAAGAAGACAGGCCTGGCGTGTATTTGTTAAATCTGCTCAAACGATATATGAGGTTTGTTTTATTTCTGTGGCTCTAGCATGTATATGATAGAAACTGGTTAATTGACTAAGATCGCTACTGTAAACTACCTCTTTATTGATGAATATCTCTGGGGAAGAGTTCCCAAAATAGAGACTACAAGAATAGAGAGAAAGTATAGAAAGAATATGACCTACCAAGATTCGAGAGCTTGGCCTCTCCCTTCCCAATTCCAACCAACTAAATGAATACCTTATTTCCGTCCCTCTAGCTCTATTTATTACAATCAGTTACAGCTAGGTTAACAACCTCCTACTAACAGGCCTGCCTACTAACCTAAAGAGCCCATTAAGCCCATTAAGGCCCTATATCTAACAATATTCCCCCCCTAAACATTCACCTTGTCCTCAAGGTGAAGAAGCAAGTAGCCTCTTGAGCAAAATTTTCCGGGATCCCACTGTTTGATATAAAATGCTCCAGCTGTTAGGGACAGAGAAGGATGTACACCCGGGTCCCATTGATTTCCTTCTTTGCTCTCACCAAAGATCATCTCAGATAACCCGAGAGGCATGTGACTTTTGCGAGACGTAGTGGCTTCAATGTCAATCTCCCCCTCTTCCCATAGCCTCTGTAGCACCTCATCAATGGAGCCAAACACTTGGTGATTCCTATGGATGATGGCAACCTGTCTTGCTTGGGCAGAAACAAAACGAACCGCTGCACCCCCCACTACCATGGCAACTGTTAACTTAGCCAAGTCTCCCAAGACACCCGTAAGCATAGCCTTTCCTAAGGCCCTCCTAGAACACTTCAACCTTCCACTGGTAGCAAGTTGGTAAATGACCATATTGACATTTTCTGCCTGTTGCTGACACATCCCAATAATTTCTTCACCCCCATGAACCCTAGTGCCAAACATAACATTGGTAATAATACAGGTGGCTTGGCCCCACTTTCCCATGGTTATTGCAGCATTACTAGATTGTACATCCTTTTGCTCATTGATTTCCGCAACTCTTCGGAACTCGTTGCATGCCCTCACCACGGGGAATATAGCAGTTGTGAATCCCACCATCCTGGGTCTGATCTCCCCCACGACCATTTTGTCAAACACCCACAGTGCACAGTTCCAGTCCCCCATGGTTGCGTCTGTTGGGTACTCAGTCATGCAACTCTCCATAGTCATTTTGGCGTTGGCAACCAACCTGAGCCACGACCAGGTTTCCTTCCTGGTTACATCAGGGAGGCTAATCCCTCTTTTAGGAGTCTCGTATTCTCTTTGGATCCAGAACCCATCCATTGGGTACCACAGCTGATCCTATGGACAATAGCACCCTGACTTGCTGGGGCCAATACAGAAGGGTCCACTAAACCCCATTTCTTTCCCACACTACCTTGGGCTTCAACAATCAAGACAAGCCCATGCCCAAATTTCTGAGAGACCAATTCTGCCAATCTCCTTTGGTACTCCACTTGCGCTGCTAATACTCTCTTCGGCGGTTCAACCCCCACCGCACGAGCATCATGGTCTGGCGGTTCTGGCGGCGGTGGCTTGATTGGATCTCCAAATCTCTTGGCCCTTGCTCCTCTATTCACGATGGTGCTACTTGTTTGGGGTTGCAGTGCCACTGCCCTCTTGTTCTCGTTACCCGTCTTCTCTTCGTCATCAAGAATTTGTTGGGACTGCGGTGGCTGTCCTTTCTTGGTACGAAACTCTTCCTGCTGACCCTCCTGCTTCCTAATTGTCCCAACCAGGTCCGAGTTCTGGACCTCTCACTTTTTTGCTTCTCCCTCATCCCCAAGATTCTGATTCTTGATTTTCAAATATTCACCTAACGGAATTTCGAGCTTCCGCCATTTGTTCCCCTTCTGATTGGTTTCCTCTCCTGCCAGGGTCTCTTCATCGCTTATGTGGCTGTCGCTCAGGCTTACTGTTACTGCACGAATGTCTTTGGAGGAGCTAGAATTGCTTCCAATTGTTCCGATTCTCATCAAATGGCCTCCGATCTGCTTTCTCTTCTTCCAGAACTCGCCTCAGCTCTTGGCATTCTCACTGATCGTCGTTAAGGCTTCTCCTCAAATCATCGAGCCCGCGCTCAAGTGTCTCAATTCTTGCCTCTATTCTTCGTGTATGGACCATGTACCACTCCCAGAAAAGAGAGGTTTGATACCAGTTGATAGAAACTGGTTAATTGACTAAGATCTCTAATGTAAACTACCTCTTTATTGATGAATATCTCTGGGGAAGAGTTCCCGAAACAGAGACTACAAGAATAGAGAGAAGTATAGAAAGAATACAAGAGTGACCTACCGAGATTCAAGAGCTTGGTCTCTCCCTTCCCAATTCCAACCAACTAACTAAATACCTTATTTCCCTCCCTCTAGCTCTATTTATTACAATCATTACAGCTAGGTTAACAGCCTCCTACTAACATTCCTGCCTACTAACCTAAAGAGCCCATTAAGGCCCTATATCTAACAGTATACTTCATTAACAGGTAGCATTGTCAAAACAATTTTCTCATTCCTTACCGAGACGCTGTTTTGAGCCTCATAGGACAACAGTTTGTTAAATTATTAATGCCACTGTGCAGTTATCATTTAAATGTATCTGTTTTAACTTTTATGTTTGCCTATGGACTTGATAAAAAAAAGTAGACTATATTTCTAGTTCACTGGATAAGCGATGAACATGAACTTCTTATGTGTTCGTTAATTGTTCCTTCATTCTTTCAGATGGTTCAGGCAACAATCACACTGGAGGATATGATGAAGACAGAGTACTTAAGGAATGACTGGTGGTACTGGTCATCATTCTCTGCTGCTGCCAAATCTTCTACTCTACCTTCCCTTGCCCTTCGCATATACTCCCTTGATTCAGCCATTACATACGAGAAAACGCCGAGTTCAAGTTTTACTGACAACTCTGAACCTTCTGCCATAGCAGAACAGAAACAACTGATCACTGTGGATGCAGATAGATCCAAAGGATGCCGGAAGTCAAACAGGAAAAGGAAGGAGCCAGATGGTTGATCTTATAGTATCTTTCTTGGCTGAGAAAATCAGAAAGCTGGTCCCTTTATGATGTAATTTGATCATCCTCTGATATTTGATTTTGGATGGAGAGGTCATGGGACCAACTTCAGGTTATATTGGAGGGGGCAGCCACAGCTGCTGGTGTCACTTGCGTGCTTGTACATATAGGTAAAGCTGACCTGCTAACTCGGATGTTGTTTTTTGGCTAAAGCAGAATTTGTAGCTTCTGCTTACAGTGAGGGCACCAGCACATGGGAATTATGTAGGACGCGTCCAATTTTGAAATGATTTCTGCTGCAGCTGTTCATTTGGTTGCTCCATAACGAGAAATGGTATTACATTTTTTATTTTTCTAGCAGAGTCTGATCCATATATGTATACAAATGGAATTAATGTAAAGAAGGAATAGAAGAAAAGAAGTAAAAAAAGGTATTGGAAAAAAAATCAGAAAATGTTAAGCTAAGCAGTTGTAGGCAATATTTCATTCTTTATACATTTTCTCTCTCGTCCCCACAGAAGTCCTGCACACGCATGCCCTGGATTTTTTTCTTTGGCATCTGCAGATGTGTTAGAATGCAGGGGAATTATTGGAATCAAAGCATTTTCCCATCTGCTTTATTGTGCTACCCTAGTTTGAGTTCTGTTTGATTTGTTTTTTTGCATGATTGCCCAGATTTCTCTATGGTTGTGGGGTTCAATGTAGAGACGTTAATGTGTAGCCCCTCTTTGGTCGGTTTGAGCTTCTCAATGAGGATCTTGTTGTAGGGGGGTTGTGTCATTCTCGTGGATTTGAATTTCCTAAAGTTGCATTTCCCTAAAGTTCCTGCATTTACGCAAAATTTGAGGGTGCTTTTGTCTTTATTACATCCAACAAATTTGACTCCAAAACCTATTTGACACAATTTTGCCTAACTTTAGTGAACTTTAGGATTCCCAAATGTAGGGAATCCGGATCCCATTCTTGTATGGTCACGGGGTCTTGCATATTTTTCCCGGGTCAATACCTTGTACAGGTATAAAAGAAAACTGTGCAGGATCTTAGGCATCTAGATATTTTTTTTCAAGTTTACTTATATATATACATATTTGGCAATCCGGTTATTTAAGTTTTAAATCATCATGTGCTTTTGCGTAAAAAATTTGTTATAAAACTAAACGGGAGTGATAATGCGTTACTAGTATTGGTGATGGAGTTTTGTCGTGTCGATGAGGTGGTTATGACTTGAAATACAGGGATCGAACTGATAAAAATACAAGATAAGGGTTTAATTTGAAATTTATTTATCAGGGACTTTTATTTTACCAAATAAATATGGTGTTAAAGTTTCCAACCTTGAGATGACTGAATACTTGGCGTCCGTGAGTTCTGATTTTCGCTTTGTGTCTGTTGGTTGTAGTTCAAAACCTCAAATGCATTGCCACGACCGTTTAATTAATTGAAATGAGTGGACTAGATTGAAAATTTGAGCTCATGGCTTTGGCTTGTCGGATGAACAGACTTAATTATTTTAATAATAATTTAGGATTTGAAAACGGGTTTATTACTATATTTTATAATACAAATTAATATTTATATCATGAAATTATTTTATTTTATGTTAATAAGTGTTAAAAAGAATAATATAATGACATATGAAGATATAAATTTTATATGTTTGAAGTATGATTAAAGTAGTATGTATTGTTATTGTAAAACATTTTATACTAACATCTAATATTTTGACATTTGTACTTCTATTTTAAAATCTAAGAGAGAAAAACAATAATAGTACTAATTTATCAAATATCATTAACTCCCTGTATAGAAATTAAACTCCCAGTACAAGGAAAAAAAAAATCTAATACCAACGGTTTGACTCGAAGACTTACTTGCCGTATGGACCACCGGAGCAGCTATCCAGCCCAAATAATCTGGTTGCTGAAAAATGAGATTATTTTTAAAATGGTAATCTAGATTTTCTGACCACTATAGAGCTGATTAAACACAGATCCTGGGCCTGGTATGCAGCTGCATTTAATGATATTGGGTATGGTTTTTATTTTTTACTTTTTTTTTTATAGACAAATGTTAGTAGTTAGTTATTGTTAATTTTTTCTCATTTGTCAAGGTTTAAACCTTGGACCTCCTCCCCCTCTCTCTCTATATATATATAATATTATAGACTTATAGAAAACTCATTAAAATGGACATCAATAAAATTTTCAATTTTTTTCATTTATGCAGGCTAACCCGTCAACCCGCAGGACAGAGCAGACCATGATATTTACTAGTCCGTAGGAATTGCAGACCAACCCGGCCTAGTCTATTTGAGTGCGGGCTAATGCGGGCCAGTCCGCCTACCCAGCGGTAGCTGTATAAGAGCTACAGCTTTCCCTCTGTTCCAAATATTTTATAGTTTTTGGCTTTTTGCTCCAAGATGACGTGGGATCTAAAAGTGTGGGTTACAGTAGTTCCGTGTGGTGGTTTTTTGGCATAACTTTCGCAGAAGGGTATTCAATATATTCCTTAATGTATCTCCTTCAAGCTGGAAAGCGGTTTCTTTGGTTAATATGCTTGGTCTTGGAGCTTTGCTTGTCACGGGTATGTCACAGTTAATCAGATGGATCTTTCTTTTCGTAGGGTGGATCAAGTTATTTAGTCAACCTTGTAGTCTATATGTGTGCTCTTGGTTAAATTCTTAGCTTGCTTCTTTGTGTATATGTTCATAGTATTACTTATATATGAGTTGAGTATTCCTTGTATTCTTTCTAATATAATTTTGTTTATCAAAAAATGATATAGGAAGTGAGACATGAATTTGAGGCAGATGATTTGTATCCACAATTGACTATCTAGCTTGGATGGGTTCTATAAACTTTCTCATATTTTGCTAGACGATTTATTTTGTACAAATATCTATTTAAAACTCAAATTGCCCGCTACATTTTATTTCCATTTAACATTGTGTCAGAGAAAAATAGTCCCCTAAACCAAAAACTTCAGCTTTTGATAGCAAATGGTTCTTAAGACTTGACAAACATTTTCTGATTTATCATACGAACCAATGATAATACAGCAAACAATGTCCCTCGATGAGTTTTTATTCTTTGAAGAAAAATAAATGAGAAATCCCATCTGCACACCACTACTTTTACTTTTTATTATTATATATCGATAACTTTAACAATTATGTTTACATAATTGATACTTAACTATGTTATACACTTATACCCGAAAAAGAAATAAATATATTGTAAACCTGGAAGTACAACACAGGACGCCATTGACCAAATTACTGGACTTTTTATTTATTAAACTTAGCTTAAGGCCAATCCAGCCCCAAGTGGTGTAAGCCACCCAAACAGGACATTTACCTTTTGTTTCTTGCTCACATCATACATCTAATTATACAATAATATTCTTGCTTTTTCTTAATCAAGCAAACTAACTAAAAAAGCACTGGTCCATTATGCAGCATATTACCCCACCATCCCAATGCCTCTCCTTCCTCATTGTTTTGGTGCTCAGTTTCAGTTGCCACAAACACATCTGAGAAATAACTCCTCCCATCATCACTTCCATCATCCTCCTCAGATTGAACCCTTTCAACTGGTGCCATGCATCCACCATAATTGTTCTCAGCAGGAAAGTATGAATCAACACTGTCAACAACAAGCTGGGGACTACCCTCATCCACCACTGCACTTCCAACACTCCCAGTACTAAGGTGGTCCTCCACCTTCATGCTGAAGATTTGAGCTATATCCACTGGCAGTGTCTCAGCTTTTTTGTCTGATATTGGTTCTCCAGGCATCTCTTTAGCTTCAACTTGAAGCTTCTCATGTAAGGATACCACCTTGTGGAAGAAGAGTCAACATGTCATTAAGATAAGATGAAGGCTATGTGCATTACTCACCAAAGTGTTGCATGAGTGCACCACCAAAGTGGTCAAATCCGGATCATCCTGACCGTTTGACATTTCAACACTAATAAAATAATAATAAATCTGGATGGTCAAACTGATCATGTGGTAATCTGAATGGTCCAGATTTAGCCACTTGGGTGGTGCACCTTGGCACCACTTTGATGGATGGTGCACCTTAGACAACACCTTGAGATAATCATACTAAAAGCCCACTTGTTGATTAGTTTATGTGCTAGCTTGCATACTCCTTTTAAAAAAAATTCACCAGTCTTTTTCAGAAAAGGAAGTCTTAAGCATATTTTGAGAAATCTACAAAGGTATATTCCCACAGTTAACTTTGAAAATTGGAAAAAAGGCCTTCTTTTCAAACAAGGTGGGGTTCAGAACAGATGCTACTCTTGATAGTATGTGATTATTATAGTGTCGAATCTCGTGTAGGACCTCTAAAGAGGAGAGCTCCCAATCATCTTCCATGTGAAGTATCCATTTGTTTCCCTATGATGGAGTTCTGATTGGAAAAGCACTAACTCTATCCTATACAGTAGCTCAAACTCACAACTGTTGAAAGACTTTTATATTCTATCACCCAATATTTCATCACCCTTTATGCAGAGCTGTAACCTTTGCATTATTCACCAATTCCAATTCTCAAATTGCATATATGACCAGCCAAATCTAAATAAAAAAACTTAACATTGCTATTGCATACATATAATGATTCAACTTTTTTAACAGTGCATATGTATATATTTACCTCAGATTTGAGCTTCTCATTCTCCTTCACAATGGAGTCATAAGTTGAAAGTAGGGAATCATAGGAAGCCTTGAGAACATCATAATCCCTTTCAAGTTGCTTGGTCTTCCATCGAGCCCTGCGGTTCTGAAACCACACAGCCACCTGCCTGGGCTGCAACCCCAGCTTCTTGGCCAACTGGGTCTTCCTCTCTGGCTCCAGTTTGTTCTCCTCCTCAAAGCTTTTCTCCAACAGATGGACCTAATCATCAACAAAACAGAGTGTCACAAAAGGAAACATTACAAGCTATCTCCTGATTGTTCCTTAGCCTTACCACACACACTTTTCCATATCCTCAGATTTGGATGCAGCAATAGAAACCACAAAAGTGAAGAAAGTAAAAGCCTTACACTAACAACAAGAACAAGCAATCAACTCAAGCTGTTTTGGTTTTACTAACAAGAAGAAAATGGTTTCAATATTTAATCACTTCATAGCTACAAAATAAATTTTCTCTTCAAAGCCAGTGTATTAAAAGGTAAACTCTAAGGCAAATGGGAGACTCAGACTAATTTCTGATGAGATTGAGAAGCATATGCTTGTGTTATCACAAAGGAATATAAGATCAGATTCGTATCAGAAACTTAAGGGCATCAGCAAATTGAACAACCAAATACCAATTCATTCAAGCAAAGCAACCGACCTGCTCGGAAGTGAGGCGGCGCTTCTTCTCCGGCAACTGCTCCTCATAATACTCCTCATCAAACAAATCCTCCGGTGAGCTGAAGAAAGGTCGCCTCTTTGAGCTTTCCTCCATGCTCATCATCGACCTTCCTGCTTTCATTTCATCCCAAAATTTCCAAAAACCAAACAAATCACATCAATTAATACCCTTTTTTGTGAATTATTATTTATTAACATTTCACACACAAACATCAGGGGCTCAGGGTTATAAGAAACTAAAACACACAGAAAATTGAAAAGGAAAAGAGCGAAAAAATAGAGAAATTTTAATTCATCATTTGTCATGCCCCATGTTTAATGCACAATCAAGTTACTTCCTTTAACACAAACCCAGGTTAAATTCAGTCTTTTCTTATTAACTAATAATTTTTTTATCTTTATTTTTTCTATAACATGGATAAATTTTTTGTTGCTATTTTCTCAGTAACCAAACAGAGAACATTTTCAGGCAAGAAAAAACAACAACAACAGTTGAAACAATAACAACAATTGATCCAAATCCAAAAAGGGTATCAAAAAATCACCTCGAAAAGAGAGATCACCATTTCCGAGGAAGAGCGTGTTGTTCCCACGACAAGCAGAGGTGTCAAAGAAAAGACGTCCAGACTCCATGGCTGATGTGACAGAGTCTTCAAACTACTTCGCCGGTAACCGTCGTGAAAACCACCGCAATAGACGGTTCTTTGTTTCTTTCTCCGGCGAGGGAGAGAGAGAGAGTAAGGGCGTGTTTGGTTTGTTTTGAATAGTAATAATAAGAATTGAGTTTATTACAGTTTTAGAATTTTAAGAAGATTTTGATTTGAAAGGGTTTATATTAAAAGATCATTAGCTTATGACGGAAGAAGCTCGTAGTCCAAAGCAACCTCGCCGGAGTCTCCAACGGGCATATGCAAAATCCCATCATACACCGCCGGCCAATCCCACCCAGCTCAGGTGGTGGTTTATGAGCGTCAGTTTCGGAGAAGTACGAGGTTCGTCGGAATTCGAGGGAACGCCGGTCGCCGGAGATGGAAGTTTCCGGCGAGCGTTTCTCGAGAGAGGAGAGCGGATGGGATTGTGTTTTCTGTGTTCAGTCAGTGTCTTCTGCGGCTAAAGTTGTCCGAGCGATGGCGGGTGGCTTTTATAGTGGTTCTCCTTCTGGCTGAAATGACGTGAATGCCCTTGAGTGGAGGGGTCATATGTGTCAATGTCTTAAAAGCTACAAATATTTCCATTTAGTTTTAGTTTTACTTTTACCAATTAAAAAATTAAGGGAATGTACCACATCAAGAAGGCAAAACTCAATGGTTAGATGACTAGGTTTTTTAAGCATGATGTGGATGGGGTTTGATTTTTATCCTCAGTATGAAAATTATTTTCTTGAGAAAGGTAAGGATCTTCATCCTTTCTCTTACCAAATATCTTCATTTTCATCCTCTCCACTAAAGGATGGAGAGGGAAATCAGATTGAGAGAAGTTGGAAAGGTAAAAACTCATTTTAGTAATCTTTATTGAGAGGAATTAGTCAATATTATCCACTAAGAATATCTTTTGATATATATAAAACGAATAAATATTTAAGTCGGGAATGTTGAGATTTAGTTTAATTATATTCATATTTTTCTTGTTTTTAAAGTTACAATAATTTAAAAAAAAGAGGTTGATATAATATCAACACCACTATTTAGAAAAAGTGAGTCTAACGAGTAACGATAACCTAAATTTTAAAAAAGTCTAATGTAACTTTTAAAATAAAAGATATATTTAGTATAACTATATGTTAGTGTAATTTTTAAAATTTATTAAGATTCAATCGGATAATATCACAAAAATAATAATCAGATTTAATTATTCAATTGGTCCCATAACTTTTTGAAAATTTTCAAATAGGTCCCTTAACTAAAAAAGTTTTTAATTGAGTGCTCGAACTTAAAAAAAAATTCAATTGGGTCCTTAAACTTAGAAAAAAATTTCAATTGGATCTCTTAGGTAGGGTTCTGTAAAGAGGCCATTAAGTTTGTTAATGTAGAACCTAATGTTTTTTCCCAAGTTAGTATTTAGGGTTGCATGAAATTAAAATATTGAACTAGAGGACCAAAACATGATCAACCATTACTTCTCCCCCATCTAAACCAACACCTCCTTTCTTCACCAACCTCAGTTACACGTTGCATACCTCTCCCCCTAACAGTGAATGAAGGTGGAGTATTACATGGACAATGACATGATAATGTGGTTGACATGAATGTCCAGTGTAGATGGAATTAGGTCCAATATAAAAAATTACCAACGATTTTCTATTTTAATGACCCAATTGAAAATTTATATAAGTTTAGAGACTCAATTAGATACTTTTTTAGTTTAAGGACCTACTTGAAAATTCCTAAATAGTTTGGGTACGAACTGAATAATTAAACCTAATAATCGAATTGAAAACATGCCTACTTTGCGGTTTAACCACTTGAAACAGTCCGCTCAATAGAAAATATATCTTATTATGAGACTTAGACAATGGTTGGCTTGATTTAATGACGGTGAAGATATGGTCTCTCATTTTCTTACACTACATCATGTTCTCATCAATAGTATTATGTCACATATATTCTATCTTTCCAATGTTACATAAAATTTTAAGTTGATATGACAAGATATTACGTAGGGACATAGTGTGATATAGAAAAATGATACATTAGATCTTTATTCTTAATTAATTGACTTGATTAATTTGTTATTGAACTGAATAACATTCATATAACCAACAAAGAAAATGACTCAATTCATCCTTAAGTTATCTTATGCTTGTTTAGTACAAAGTTAGAAATGAAAATAATTAACTGAGTCTTTTCTTTAAACATTTTCTACTTTATGTGAAACTGGAAATAAAAGACAGAAAAATCAAGGTTTGGATTATCAAACCTCTCTCCATCCCCTCTCCATCATTACTCTTATTTATTCTCTCTTCATTCATCATTTTTTAATTTTCTCCTCTTTATCTCACTTCTCTCTCTTCGTGCAGAGGTACTAGGGAATGAGAGAATCTGTTTAGGTAAAGTCAATGATTTGTTTTGTTTACAGTTTTCTATTTTCATTTCTTATTATTAGAAATAAATATAAAATTGTCATATTATTTTTATTCTATTTCTATTTTTAAAAAATTGTACAGGAAATATTAAAAACAATTTTTTCTTGTACAAATATTTGAAATATATAAGAAATAGAATAAAAATAAAATGATGATTTTATAATTATTTATAAAAACAGGAAACCGAACCCAAAGCAAAAAGATCTCGGCTACTTTTGTTATGAAATCGCAGAAGTTTGGACGAGCAGAAAAATGTCATTAGCTACTCAATTGTTTCTTTCATATCTTTAAAAATTAAAAGATGCTCAACTAGGTGAATTACTTTTTTGTTTCCAATTCTTGTTATTTTAAATTTATGGTAATGGCCAGCAAAATTATTTAAACATGAAAAACTCTTTTCTCTCTCTCTTTTAATATAATATAATAAATAATATAATATAAGGTTTGCCCAGTTATTAAGGATAAGGTTCATAACCCACAAGGTCGTTAGTTCGAATTCCACTGCCGATGTGAGGACCTCGTTGGTGGGTGATCTATAAGTACATCTGTAAATATTAACCGTGAGACCTACTCTGACTCTGATGAGCTCCCGAGACGTAACTCATATAGAAATTTTTAAAAAAAAAAGGAAAGACCGAAAGAGATCTTTGGACAGACGAGAAATGTATCTGTCCACACTAAGAAATTAATGACATTAGCAATAAAAATAGAGACGAATTGAATCGAAATAGGTGGCCACATGCATTTGTTTGTTGTTAAATTTCTGAAATTTCCGTTTGCTCTCAACAGCTCCAGCACATGATAAACACTGTTTATTAAACTATATATACATGGAAGATCCAAGTAAAGACTGACAAGATGAGTGGTTTGGATTGAATCCACATGGTGGGGCTTCAAGATGCTAAAATTAGATGGCCATATTTGGAAGAGAGAGACCAAGGTTATATATATTATTGTCTTAACAGATAGAGTTAGCTACTATTGTCCACCTAATATGATGCAATCACATAAACTTGCTGGGGAACCATAGTGGCAGACACTTAACAAAGCATTGGATACATCATTATTTGTTTACCTTTTTAATACCCATCATCCATATCAACCTCTGACTTCTTCATAATATAGTAATAAACTTGAAATATTAAAAGAAAAACAATTTCCAAAAATATCAATTTTTTTTTAAAAAAGAATGGCTAGCTTGAATTCTATGCAACTTATTCAAAAATGTATATGTCCATTTGGATAAGATCCCGTTACATAGCCCAATTATGTACCAAACAAGCATAAGATGGGGTGTTTTCGAAACATATTCAAGTGTGCAACTTTTTCTTTTAGGATATATGCCTAGACATAGAGGAAGTAGAGTAATATATTTGAACATATATATCACATTTACACTTTTTTGTCTGAGTAAAAAAGGGGAGAGAATATGTTATGCATTTTACTTTAGTATTTTCATAGAAAGTATTGTATAAATAATGTAAATTTTTTGATATACAAAAATTATTAGTGATATCATTAACATTGAAAAAAAAAATGTTAGCAAAAAACTCTCTGACACTTTCTTCCCAACGCACTCTCTCATATTGCTTAATATTCTTGCGAATCATATAGAATTCAAGTGGGACCCACATGAATTAGTAAGATTTATTCAAATTTTAAATAATAATAAAAGAATATGTATTATAAATTAAGTGTGAGGGAGTATCTGGGTAGCACTCCTTGGAAAAAAATTTGTTACGTAGCACCGGATAATGAAATAGATACTCCTTCATACGTGGTGTATTCTTTATTTTTTTTCTAGTCATTTTCTGATTCTGAGTATAAACTACGTATATTACAAGTGTAAAATTAGTGTTTGAAGGACACGGTGCTTGCCAATCACGAGAAGGACGTTCACACGTAGGCAAGATTGACACACCAACATGACGTGGCACATTTGTTAGATGGTTAGGTGTCTTAAGTATGTGGTTAGACGATTTCTGATTTATGCATATGGAAGAGCATCTGTTAGAAGAGGTTAATCCTTTAAATGAATCTCAATACCTTAAAGGATTAGTCTTTGACTCCGAACCAAAAGATACCTTATTCAAAAAAAAAAAAAAAAGAGAGATTGACACAGCATGCACGCGTAGTTACCACATTATCTTGTTTGGATAGTGGCATCATATTCTCACGATTACTTGTCAATTTTACTGCTATCAATTATGTTACTTTCACCCCCCAAGTGTTTTATATTATTTTAGAAGAAGATTAATAAAGTATATTGATTATCAGATGACTCTATCATTATTTTTTAAAAATGTCTATCTGCAAATCGGAAGTAATGATTTTGCATCAGCAACTCAGCAAGCAAATTATTGGCTCGTTATTATAAATTAAAAAATAAGTGATTTTGACATTCAATAATTTAGAGATTATTTTTTAGATATTTCAAAGAAAATCAAAAACTATTTTATATGTATTTATAATCATAAAAATCATTTTTTTTTAAAGAAGCTAGTGATAAGAAAATATTTTTTCCCAAAAATTAATAAAAATAGTTTTTCTTTTTAACCTTAAAAATGATTTTTTTAAAATAATTTTTATGAAAAACTTAAATAAACACAATTAAACTCATTAAAAATGATTTTTAACTTTAAAAAAGTGATTTTCTCATTAAAAAAAAAGTAACAAAGACACTATATGTTTCTAGTGCAAGACCAAGCACATGACTTGATACTATCAGAACTCTAAAAATAAAAAAATATTTATGATGACATTGTATGCTATGGTTGAAGAATATTTTATAAATTTTATATCCACTTCCCATGTGTTGGCCAGTTGTCCTTCCATTGGTTCCTTATGCTGGAATATCTATCTTGACCCAATTGAAAATTAAGAAAAACAAATGAAATGAAATAAACAAAGTCTGCTTATCCTAGAATAAGGAGAGAACGTAGTTCTACTAACATATACTTTTTACTCTCACCACTTTAAATTTATACAATTTTAATTATTTAATTATATTTGATCTTATGTCATTTTTTTTATATAGGCTTAATTACAATTTTTGTTTCTTATTATTTGTTATGTGCGATTCTGATCTCTATATTTTTTTAGCATATTTGGTTGCCTTATTTTTTTAATGTTACAAATTTAACTCTCTCATTCAATATTCGTCAATTTTTTTAATAATCGACAGAGAGAAACCGCTACTCTAAATATAGAACCTCTGATTGAGTTTCTAATCCCTCATATGTCTCCCCGTTTCATCATGATCCAATGGTTCCTCTATTATATTTGTTAGTTTCGTCTCTATTTTTTCGAGGCTTTTTTTTGGTTCCATGTCATAGGGTCCTTTACCACAAAAAGGTCAACTAAAGGTTTTATCCGCTTAAAGCAGCGGTTCCTCTCGATTGGTCATTGAAAATTTGACGGATATTGGATTAAATGATCGAATTCGCAACATTGAAAAAAGAGGAGGACCAATTGTGCTAAAAAAAAATAATAAAGACAAAAATCGCACATGACTAATAATAAAATGAACAAAAGTATAATTAAACCTTTTATATATTTCCATTTTAATTTTGGCACATAAATAGACGTGAGATACACTAGTTTTCTTCTAAAAAGTAATGGATTAATTAATCTGCTTTATCCTCTGCAAGATAACAAAACTCGAGAATCTTTTATTGGAGAGATGGTATAACCAAGTTTCAACAATATATTATTCTCATCTTCTAAGCATCTCATGAATGGAATCAAGGGAACAATTCATATCACTTACATTTTTACGCTTGATGCCACTTAGCTCCCACCTAGAAACATGTGACCATTAATGTATAAATATTGGGTTAAGAATATTGTTGCTGATTCTCCACCTTAAGTACTTAACCCTTTCCCCCCTTCAAACAAGATGAATCCAAGACTTTGAGATGACAGGAAAAACATGAGATGAAAGATCACAGTCATATTTTTTAGTATTAGAATCGATAAATTATAGTAAAATATTGGGTAAAAAATTTAGACACATTTTCTGCTTTGCTGTAGTTTTTTTTGTTTCCCAGAGTATCATTCACGCGTAAATGCGGAAACTAATTCCTCAAGTCAGGTAGGATTACAAGGACGATAAAGCTCTCTCTCTCAAGAGTTTTAACACTGTTGCATTCCATGAGTCATGATTCGAACTCAGAACCTTTAATGCCTTGCACTAGTTAACATAGAACAAGAAAAGATTAGGGCTGATAAATATATAAAAATAATTCAGTAGAGGAAGACACACGTAAAGTGAATTAAATTCTCAGGTTAATCTCACATGATGACACAAGCATTTAGGCAAAAAGTCTTCTTTTTATTAAACATTACATACATGTATACTTATTATACTCGCTCAAACAATATGTGGGCAACCATTACCTACCCCAACACCCCTAGATGTTTACCTACCCTCAATTTCTACGTATATAGTAATTACAATAATTTCCTTTCTTAGAGCATCTCCAACAGTGGGTTCCATAAGGGTGCTTTAGCTTATGGAACTGTTCTTTAGTTTTTTTTTATCATTGGAGCAATTAAAATAGGGTTTCTTATCTAAGAGTATCTCCATCGGTTGTTTTTTAAGGAATCCATTTTGGGTTTCTTATCTCTTATTAAATACTATAAAGTGGTTCCTACAATACTACATCATACTTAAGCAACCCACCCATATTTTGCTCCAATGGTTCAATTTTTAAGGAACCCTTAAGGAACTCATATTTTTATAATTTTTTATTTGCACTCAATTCTGTTTAAAATTAAAATATTTATTCATTTATTTTAATTAATACGTAAAAAATATTAAATAATTAAAAAATATAAAATATTTTGTAAGATTGCAAATTGAGAATTGGGTAGGGGATGGTTGGTCTTGCAAAAAAAATTATTTAAGATTGCAAATTGGGATTAATTTGGTAGAAAACAAGTAAGATAATGACTTGATAACAAAAAAAAAAATAGAAGATGGATTGACTAATTATGTTTAAAATGGTATAAATTGAACCAATATTTACAGTGAAGCCCATAATATACCCGTTGCAAATCCTCCAATGGTTGCCATCCCCTTCCAACAACTCTTTTTGTCCTTTTTTTTATTTATAAAAAATCCGTAGCCCAATAACCCAAACTCAACTTCATTTCATATCCCATCCATATCTAGAATCTTCTGCTCCCGACCACACTCATTTGTCTTTTCCACTTTCCATCGTCCCTACCCATTTCTGATTTCACACCCACATGAAAACTGAAAACCCTGAAAATTGAAAACCTAAGATCTCATGCACTCAACCAATTCGGCCAACTCCCAAAAGCCTCAACTTTCTCTCATGCCTTCCTTCTTCATCATTTCTCTTCTTCGCCCTTCATTCCCAAAAAATTGTTCCAACCTTTCCCTTCATGGTTCGGCCAAGATCATCCAGAAAGGTTCATCCTTTACCTTCCAAGTTCATCCTTTCTCTTCTTCACCCTTTACTCCCACAAATCCATTCGTCCCTTTCCCTTCATGGAACCACAAATTCGTTTTCAAAGTTTCTCTTCCTGGTTCGGCCAAGATCAAACAGATTTGTTCCTCTTCTTTCACTCACCCACATGGACGGAGATGTGCACAAGGCTGAAGATTGGTCTCCGACGACGACCTCCATCGGCGGTGCATGGACGGCGATCGACTTCCGGCAAGGCAGATATGGATCAAAGGTTCCACTTTTACAGCATCGAAGGTTCCATTTTCAAAGGCTCGAATTTATGATTAAGGATTCTGGGTCTGGATTTAATTTTACAAGTTCATCTCTTTTTTTAAGATTATTATTATCTATTTTGTACTGAGAACCATTGTGTCATAGATCTTCTTCTTCTTCTTCTTCTCCCTTTGCCTGAATGTTAATCAGTTTTTTCCCTCTTCTTTTGGATGAGTTGGTTTGTACTGGTTGATGCAAATATAATGTTTTTTTAAGCCTAAGGAATAGTTCCTTAGATAAGGAACCCTGTTTTGATTTAAGGAACCTCATGTGCCAGGTAGCCTTGCTCCAATGGTAAAACAAAGATAAGGAACGGTTCCATAAGCTAAGGAACCCTTATGGAACCCACCGCTGGAGATGCTCTAAGTAACCGTTCCTTAGGCTTTAAAAAAATTATATTTGCATCAACCAGTACAAACCAACTCATCCAAAAGAAGAGGGGGAAAAACTGATTAATATTCAGGCAAAGGGAGAAGAAGAAGATCCATGACACAATGGTTCTCAGTACAAATAGATAATAATAATCTTAAAAAAAAAGAGATGAACTTGTAAAACTAAAATCCAGACCCAGAATCCTTAATCATAAATTCAAGCCTTTGAAAATGGAACCTTGGATGCTGTAAAAGTGGAACCTTTAATCCAGATCCGCCTTGCCGGAAGTCGATCGCCGTTCATGCACCGTCGATGGAGGTCGTCGTCGGAGACCAATCTTCAGTCTTGCGCACATCGCCGTCCATGTGGGTGAGTGAAAGAAGAGGAACAAATCTTGTTGATCTTGGCTGAACCAGGACGGGAAGCTTTGAAAACGAATTTGTGGTTCCATGAAGGGAAATGGACGACTGGATTTGTGGGAGTAAAGGGCGAAGAAGAGAAAGGATGAACTTGGAAGGTAAAGGATGAACCTTTCTGGATGATCTTGGCCAAACCAGGACGGGAAAGGTTGGAACAATTTTTTGGGAGTGAAGAGTAAAGAAGAGAAATGATGAAGAAGGAAGGCATGAGAGAAAGTTGAGGCTTTTGGGAGTTGGCCGAATTGGTTGAGTGTAGGAGAGTTGGGTTTTCAATTTTCATGTGGGTGTGAAATCAAAAATGGGTAGGGACGATGGAAAGTGGAAAAGACAAATGAGTGAGGTTGGGAGCAGAAGATTCTAGATATGGAGGGGATATGAAATGAAGTTGAGTTTGGGTTATTGGGCTACGGATTTTTTATAAAAAAAAAAAAAGAAGGAGAAAAAGAGCTGTTGGAAGGGGATGACAACCATTGGAGGATTTGCAACGAGTATATTATGGGCTTCACTGTAAACATTGGTTCAATTTACACCATTTTAGACATAATTAGTCAATCCATCTTCTAAATTTTTTTTTTGTTATCAAGTCATTATCTTACTTGTTTTCTACCAAACGAATCCCAATTTACAATCTTACATAATTTTTTTTTTGCAAAACCAACCATCCCCTACCGATGACAATTCTCAATTTGCAATCTTACAAAATATTTTATATTTTTTAATTATTTAATATTTTTTACGTATTAATTAAAACAAATGAATAAATATTTTAATTCTAAACAAAATTGAGCGCAAATAAAAAATTATAAAATTATGAGTTCCTTAAGGGTTCCTTAAAAATTGAACCAATGGAGCAAAATATGGGTGGGTTGCTTAATTATGATGTGGCACTGTGGGGACCACTTTATAGTGTTTAATAAGAGATAAGGAACCCAACGTGGGTTCCTTGATGAACTTATTTATTATTTTAAGTTTTGATGAATATATATAATGTTAGTGTAAGCCCCAGAGGCCAATCTATTTTGAATAGATCATTATTTGTACCATGAATTTAACCATATATTTGATATACGAATAAGACATTAATTTATTATGTTTTTAGTTTATAGCATAATAAAGTCCTTAGAATATGCAGTTCATTCAATGAGATATGAAGTACGTGACTTAATCGTGAGACCTCATTGAATAATAGAATGTTATTCTTAAATATCTTTAGTCGAGTATTATTGTTAATTAGGACGACAATAATACATAGAGACTATTGTGTGAGTAGACTGATGATCACATCTCACGGGTCATGGATATGTGATATCAAGTCGGCACACAGTTATAAATATTAGGAGTAATATTTATACCGAATGACCTATTATGAGAATACTTCATAATAGTTATGTATGTGTCATAAATATTCTCATGATGACCAATGTGAAGTAGTCCTTCGACTTGAAGTCACTATGATTCTTACATAAGGAACTGTAGGCTTTAATGCTATTAAACGTCATGCATAACAGGGTGATCGATCATAAAGGTAGTTATTAGACATGCGATAAATCATGTTGAGAAAGGATTCGTCCCTCCTACATAACAGGGGTAATGTCTTGGGCCCATCGATTGAGTGAGTCGTGAAATATACGTGGCCACGCGGAAATGGGCCAATATATGATATTGGACCCATTTGTGATTACACGTCTACTTGGGGATCGAGGAATAAATAATTAAACATAACAAGGATGACACTCTTATGCCCTGTGTTCAATTAAGACATATGGATGAAGGGACATTTACTGCATGGTAAATTTTGGTCACGGTAAGACTAAAATCGGATCACGGATACTCTCGCCAATTGGGTAGTAACGATGCATTGCTAGATGCTGCTCATTATTTATAATATTTAATATTATGGCCAACTTAGTGGGAGCCTATAGGGTCACACGCATAGAGCAAATACGGAGCAGTTATATTAATTAAATATGATTTAATTAATATAAGGACAATTAGGCTTGTAGTGTACAAAGCCCAATAGGATAAGCAATTAGGTCCAAGGGAGCTGCTAACTTATAAATAGGCTAGTGCTCTCCTCTCTAACCTGGTCTTGCTAACCGTGCCTCCCTGTAGTCGTCAGCTAGCACAAGACGCATTGCTCCGATGCCGATTTACTCGTGTAGAATAAGTAGAGGTGCCGCCCCTTCGTGGCACTAATGATCTAAGTGAAAAAACACGCTTCAAGAGATAAACGCTAATGCCTTATGTGATTCATGTTTGTAATACGTGTTCCATGTGATGGTTTTCTTCCACCTTGAGATTTGATTTTAAAGGAGGATAATCTCATGAAAACCCAACACATAAACATTTGGTAAAATGATTTAAGGGAATATTTTGAAATCTACTAATGCGTCTATTCACTATGTAGATTCTCAGACTTACTTGAGCATAAATTTCACTCTCAAAGAAAGATATTAAAATAAAGACTGTAACGCCCTCCCTCAGGGCATTACTTACGTAACACATGCGGAATTTAAATTAAAAGATAATTTGCTGGTTGCTTTCGGAAAATTTGTCTTCTCTTAAGTCAGAAAACTGGGGTATAATATTTTCTTCTATAGGGATAACTCTGAAATCCATCATACATACATTTAAAACGTAAAGTCACGTTCGTAACAAAGTTACCATGACATACAACATTTCTATAAGTTTCCATTTTCGAAAGAAAAAGTTTAAACTTCAGATGAATGTATATAACACTACATTCACAGACCCCTTTAGATATACAACCCAACTCATACTCCTAAGCTGGTCATTCTATCAAATATTCATTGGAGAGACCCCAATCAGAATACTATCCCAACCTCTAACACTAGGTCTTCAATTGACTTAGATAGACTCCTCTGCAACATCGGCACTAGAGTACCAAGGTACTACAGCAAAACCCGAAGAGACCTGATATAATTATAAGAGTGAGATACCATCATAAGATATATCCCACAACAACCATATACATGATACATACATCACATAATCATATAAGCAGTTAAATCATGCATATACACAATATAATAGTGTTATATCAAAGGGTCTCAAACCCGCACAGTCAATCTTTTGAAAATATGCATGGCACTTCAATCATCAGGCTCTAACTTAATCTCCGGAGATCCCAACAACCTTCAAATGAGTTGATCAGTCTCGATACACCGTCTCATTGGCTAGCTAAGCACAACGATAATACACCAATACCGTCTCATTGGCTAGCTAAGCACAACGATAATACACTGTCTCATTGGCCATTTAGGCACAACGATTATGCACGCCGTTTCATTGTCCATTTAGGCACAACAATACACGTACACCGTCTCATTGTCCAATTTAAGAACAACGATAATAAGGCACGTCTGCCTGGGGAAATGCACATGAGAAAATATTTTATTTAAAAGGATTTCTTTGTGTTCATTCTTTTCACTGTCGCTGCTTAAAGCTAACGACTTAAATCATCATTTCCCCATCACTTGAAAACTCAGAAGCATAGGACTCATAGTCCGAATGCTCAATCACAATGCCCAAGACCGTGGCCGCAGTCAAGGGTTGTGGTCGTAGAAAACAACCTTCACCTTTAATCATGTTCATCACACGCGGTTAGAATACACAGTCCAACACAGCGTGATTAGGACCTAAGTCCATAACATCATAACCAGGACTCGTAGTCCCGAATTCACACTGATTCAAGATCACGTGCACATCACTGAATACTAGAGGCGACGTCTCGCGTACTAGATTCTCTTTCTTAAGTACTTATTTTTCGTTCAGTGAAAAACAAATTCAAAACCGAATCCTCGATAACCTATCCAGGTTATCGGAAAGTTTCTAAAATATTTAGGAAAAACCTTTTCTTTGAAAATCTTTTATAAAGCATCTTTAAAATTCTTTTGTCTTTGAAATATTTCCCCCCAATAGGATATTGCCAAATAATCTTGGAAGTTTTTCACTTGGAGACACGTAGTTCGAAAAGGATTTTTCTCTTGTATAACAATAGTTCACCAAAACCATTTCAACATTTAAAACAAGTCCTTTAAGTTTAAAGAGCTTTTGGAAAAGATCACCAATCCCTTCATCTTCAAAGCTTATTAAGGTTTTTAATCCTTATTATGGTTGAGCACAGACGCACGTCTGGCTTAGCAAACTTTCAATCAACAACAGTATATATCATTAGTGCAATGCTCATATCACAGTTGAAAGCAGTTCATCACATATATGCATTATATCATTTAGAACAAGTACAGTTCAACATCAGATAATAGCACAACAGTTCAAGTACATTAGATAATCAAGTAAGCTCAATCAACAGGTAAATATCCAATTAAACACTTACACACATGTATACAGTTATTGAATATCTTTAGGAAATCCCCTCTTACCTTAAGAAGGTAAAAGAATGCGAGAAAATAAACGGTTTCGCGGACGTTCTTCAAGGTTGGTTAGGATGCAAGTCTAGGTTTCAAGACACAAGGTTCAAAGGATTAGAACTCAACCAAGGACTTAGGGTTAGAAGTTTCCAAAACATATGCAACTTAGGGATTTATGATCCTCAAGTGCTAAGAGTTTAAAACATGATTACTTAAAACAAAGTTGAACAAAAATCCGACCAAGTTACACCTTGATGGAGATTCGGCCTTGACCAATAAAATAGGCTAGAAACATTTAAACTTTCCAATCTCTTTGGTTTAGCATCCATTAATAGTAAGGAGCTCAAAACCATGATCACTTTGGATAAATGAAAAACGAAACACCCTAGGTCCATAATCTTTAAGATTCGGTCATCCTTGGGTTTTTATGATAAAAATCTTTAAATTCTTCCAATCTCTTAGACCTTTTAGCATCCAATAACTTATGGAGCTCAAGTCTATGATCATCTTGAAAGCAACATAGTATTTTAAACAACAAAGTTCATAAGCACATAAAGTAAGAACAACATAGGCTTAAAGTATAATGACATAAGTAAATGAATCATAAATGACATAAACATAAATGACATAAAGTAAATGACATAATGTAAATGACATAAAGTAAATGGCATAAATATAAATGACATAAAAGTAAATGACATAATGTAAATGACATAAAGTAAATGACATAAAGTAAATGGCATAAATATAAATGACATAAAAGTAAATGACATAATGTAAATGACATAAAGTAAATGACATAAATATAAATGACATAAAAGTAGAGTAAAAATCTTTAAACTTTCCAATCACTTTAGACATAGCATCCTTTAACATAAAGCAGCCTTGGTCCATGATCATTTTGGGAAAAAAAATCTTTAAACTTTCCAATCACTTTAGACATGACATCCTTTAACATAAAGGAGCCTTGGTCCATGATCATTTTGGGAAAAAAAATCTTTAAACTTTCCAATCACTTTAGACATAGCATCCTTTAACATAAAGGAGCCTTGGTCCATGATCATTTTGGGAAAACAAATCTTTAAACACAAACTCATATTTGTAAAAGTTGAAACAAGATCCATCTAAACCACATGCATGGTTCAGCCTCATTAGAAAGAAGAGGTTAGGAAACTTTGTTTTACACAACCTTTTAGTATGTTAAACTACAATTAAATACAAGACCATAGAAATTAGTTTCAACTCAAAAGGAGTTTTCTACCATTTTTGAAAGATTTTTGAAGATAAAAGCTTATATATGACATAAAGAAGAAACTTTAGAAAAAGATGAAGTTTTTAAAGAAAAGAATACATGAGAGTATTAACCTAAGCAAGAGGAACAACTTTGATGAAGAACACTTAGTGAAAAGAAGAAGAAAAACTAGAGCTTTGGAAGCTTGAAGTTAAGAAAAGATGAAAACTTAAGGGTTTTAATGGAGTAGGAGAAAGGAAAGTGATGAAGTGAAGTGGATGAGTGATATTTATAGAGGAAAGGTGGAGGTGCACGGCCTTGAGAGGGAGAAGAAGAAAGAAGATGAGTTTCTTGAAGAGAGGTTAAAGAGTTAATGTGATGTGATGTGATTGGAGAGAGAAAGATGAAAAGTAAGATTTTGGAGGGAAGTAAGGATTTACTTTTTCTTAGTGTGTGTCATAAACATTTAATGAGACTTCCCATCAAGCCTTTTCTCCTCCTTTAGGGTTCCTTTAACTGCTTAAATACGTAACCGGTTGCACATCCGATCGTATTTTCTGAAGGTTTCGTCCGGATAAAATATTATATTTTATTCCCGGACAACAAAATTCGAAAATTTACCAAACCCACACAAAACATCATAAAAACACTAACTGTCTCGTTCACGAATTAAAATTTTGTTTCTAGCTCAGTAAACTTGTACTGGCAGAGAAAACGCAGACCGGTTTTCGTCTGAATTTTCGACCGAAAATTTTAATGTGACTTCATACAGTAAAACAACACAAGAAAATGATTTTATTTTAAATAAAATCATCCTCCGGATTTTATAAAAAATAAACACATTAAAGCATGTATTTACTGATAAAGAAGCATACGAAAAACAGGGTGTTACAAAGACTATGGCAAGCATATGAATATTTCAAACGTATAAAAAGGAATTCAACATATGAATACATCAAGCATATGTAATCTCAAAGCATGTACTTAATTGAGATATGTGTCAATGGAAAAAATCAAGATTGGGTTGATCAAGTCTATCCTACCAAAGCCATCATAAGGTGAGGCAATCTGAGCGATTGACGCGGGCATCTCTCCACTAATAAAACCAAGGGCTTGGCTCTAAATCAGGTTCTTTATTTCGGCTCGTCATAAGCAGTAATTTAAGGTGGTGAGGTCCAAAGAAACAAAATTCTTAATATTTGAGTATGGCTAGGTGGGTGAAATGGGAGATTGTGTGTAAAAAAAGAGAGGAGGGGGGGTTTAGGGATTAGGGATTTAAATGATTTTAATTTAGCTCTTTTGGGAAAGTGGAGGTGGCGTTTGCTCAATGAAAAACAATCAATTTGGTCAAAAGTTATTAGAGTTAAGTATGGGGAACAATCAAATTGGGGTTTGGGCTGGTGTGACAAAACTCAGGATGGGAGGGAACTCTCTTTGTGGTGGGGTGATTTAGGTAGATTGGAGGAGGGGGAACATGTAAAGGATGGTTGGTTGACTGGGGGGATTTAAAAGAAATTAGGATGTGGAAACTCAATCTCTTTTTGGAAGGGCACATGGGCATGCCAGACACCATTGGCAATCACATTTCAAAGGCTATACGGTATTGCTCTGCACAAGGATGCCTCTGTTGCTGATATGGGGGAATGGATAGATGGAGTTTGGCATCGGAAATTCTCTTGGAGAAGGAACCTTTTTTGTATGGGAACTAGAATTACAAGCAAATTTTATGGTTTTAATTATGAGATGTCAAGTGAAGGCAAATAATGAAGATGCTTGGTGCTGGCTGGGAAATGTTAGTGAACCATACTCACTGAAAAGTGTTGTTGATCAAATTACAGAACCACAGAGACAACAGGTGGATGATGCCTTCAAATTCCTATGGGATAGAAGTATACCATTGAAAGCTGCAGCGTTCTGTTGGAGATCAATCCTAGATAGAGTTCCCACGGCTGTAAATCTACATAGAAGAGGAATTTTGAATGGTCCCCTCTTGTGCAGATTCTGCAATTCCATTGATGAGTCTACTGCACATTTATTCCTACACCGCAGATTTACATATTCCATCTGGATGTATGTTTATAGTTGGTTGGGGCTGAACACAACACTGATTGGTAACCTAAAAGAACTACTTTTGCAACATGCAGGTTTGAAATATCGAAGGGGATAAAACAAGGTTTGGAGAATGATATGGTTTGCCGTCATTTGGTCTGTATGGCTACATAGAAACAAACTTATTTTTAAACAAGGAAATATGGACTTTGACAAGGTCATAGATTTAATTAAAATCAGAATTTGGTCATGGTGTAATGGTCTGGTGAAAAAGAGTAGCTTCTCCTTCAATGATTGGTGCATTAATACGATAATTTGCTTATCTTCGATTCGGTAATACATCCTCACTATGGATTGTGGTTTGGTATGATTTTGTTTGGTATAGTGATGTATTCATTGCTGAGTGTTATTCAGAGTTGGTGGAAACCACATGGTTCCTAATTCGATAGCAGCTACATTGGTTAGGAGCACAAAGGGACAGTGTAAAACAAGTTATTCAAAGGCTAGACAGTAACATATACTGCTGAACATACATGACAGTATCATCTGTTGCTGTTGTTTTTGGCTTTTTTCTGTTATTATGCTCTGTTTTTGGCGCACTAGAATGTTATTTAGGATGCTGTCAAGTGATTTTTCGTTAAAGGGGTTAGGAGTGTAGTTAGTTTTCAACCTTATAGTTGTTCTTGCTTTTGGTTGACATATTAGCTTTGGTTCCTTTCCTCTTGTATCTTCAAAGTTGATATCTTGTATATGGGATTGAGTACCCCTTGTACTCTTTTCAATATATATATATATATATATATATATATATATATATATATATATATATATATATATATATATATATTGCTTATAAAAAAAAGAGAGGAAAGTGGCGGTGGTGGGGTGTTAGCCATGAGCGAGACTCTTGATACTATGTAGAAATTCAAGTGAAGAGTGTGGTCAAACTAAAAAATGAGTTGTGATCAAAAGTTTTATTAAATAAACAATCATCTCTACAATAGGAGGGAAATAACTAAAATGACATGAAATGATCAGAAAATAGTTGGATAACATAAAGCATAAATTTAAAGTCAAATTCAAATCATCTAATCTTGATTCTTGTGCCTTATCAATTGCCGCCTATATAGGTTTGCATATTCAAACTCATAGTCGTGTTTGTCAATATTAGACAAGGCAAATTTTAGGGGGAGAGACTTCATTTTATCGGCTCCAATAGGTAAAGGAGGTAAAGCACAAATTTCTCTTTCTACAACCTCCTCCACTGTACAACCAAAGCGATGGCTGATGCGGCGGAGGCTCACTACCCCCACCCCACAACTTTCCTTTCCCCACTGCACGACTGGTCCGTGTCGGTGGTGTTAAATGCATGTGTCGTCATGTCTCTGGAGTGCATCCCTGCGGGCATCTGAGCCTAGGGTGGTGTGGCCACTTCGTCAAAACTATCGGTATTGACTACATCAACGATTATGAGGTCTTCACCCCGCCGACAAAGACAACCATGTTTGTCTCTGCGGTGGCATGCAAATCTTTGTCAAGACCCTCACTGGTAAGCCCATCACTGTAACATCCCTGACTGCTTTATGGGTTGATGACTTTCCCCACAAACCAACACAGGTCTTTTCAGCGTGCTTTGTCCTCACTTACACGCTTCCTGGGAAAACTTCCCAGGAGGTCACCCATCATAGAATTGCTCCAAGTTAAGCACGCTTAACTGTGGAGTTCTTAAGTGATGGGCTACCGAAAAGAAGATGCATCTTGTTGGTATAGGTAGTATCAATCAATTCATATAAGTCATCCTTAACTGTATAGTCTTATACCCACACAGTCTCAGACCCCTCTCATTTTGGTGTGTAATCGGTTCATTCATGTGTTCCTCCGCCTAGAAGCCTGCCAGGCCGCTCCTTGACCATGCCTCTTTACATCGGCGACCACTCCCCGTCCTTGTCAGCCCCGGATGTCACAATCACCCTTGAGGTTGAGATATCTTACACCATCAATATCCTCAAGGCCAAGATCCAGGATAAGGAGGCCCATTACAAAAAAAAGTTGTTTTAGCGACCGACACTAGGTGGTCGCTATTAGAGACCGTTTTTGCGACCGAAATAATGTTTTAAGAAAAAAAAATTTGTATTGCATTTAGTCACCGAAATAGCGACCGAATGCAGCAGTCACAAAGCAATCGGTGGCTATTTCGATCGCTAATCGAAAAAATTGAAAAGTCAACATTATTGACCTTTTAGCGACCGGTGTTGCGACCGAAGACAATTGAATTTTTTTAGTTTGGGACTATTTAGCGACCGATATGAATTCAGTCCCTAATTTGCGAAAATGGAAAAGCCCAGCTTTAGTTAGCGACCACCGTAGCGACCGATGTTTAATTTTAATTACGACGACTGTTTTAGCGACCGAAATATTCGGTCGCTAAAACAAAAAACCCTTAAAACCGTGTTTTCCTTTTCTTCTTCCCCATTTCATCTAAGTCTCTCAACTCTCTCCTTCTCAACTCTCACTCTCTGCATCGAGCCACCCTTGCTCCTCCACCAAGCCCGAACCCGCACCACCACCGCGCCTCCAAGCCACCACTGCGGACGATGATAGTGTGATTTCGCATCATATTTCTTGTACATTTTTGCATGCATTTTCATATAGTTTAGGCATGTTTAATTTGGTTTTTATTAGTTTTGTCTTGGAACGGGTAAGGCGGTTGTGTGATGTTGTTTTGCAGGAATTTAATGATTAAATGCTCAGAATTAGCCATGATGGAGCTTGGATGAAATAGAGCTTGAAAAGTGAAGAAAATGAGCCAAGCAGAGCCCATCACGGCCATGATCAAGAGAGCTGAGAAGATTGAAGGCAAAAGTCAGAAGCTGTCACGGCCGTGATGCTCCAAATTTGAAGGCGCACCCATTCCAGAACACATCACGGCCTGGCCGTGATGGCCATCACGGCCGTGACGTGCGGCCACTCTATAAATAAGAGCGCAGCAGACAAAAACTGGGAGATGCAGAGGCTGGGAACCCTAGTGGAGACCAGAAACACACAGAAAAACATGGACTTTGAACCTAGGAGCACTTTCACCCTAGGGAGACTCCTGGGAAGCAAAAAGGGGTGGTTTTTCTCTACTCTTGGATTGGAAGAAGATTGGAGGATTCGTCATGAGTTTACTTCATCCCTTCTCTCTTTCTCTTTTTGTAATTTCTATTACAATGAGTAGTTAGATCCCTTTTTATTGGGATTAGATGTAACCAAACTAAATATTATGTATTTGCCATGATTGATTAATCTGTGTTCATTCCTTCGTATTAGTGTTTAATTCCTATGCTTAATGCTTGTTGTGGCTAGCACCCCTGATGAGCCTCTGTTTGACTAGTTTTATAACTAGTAAAGATCTTGGCTTTGTGCTAATTTTATATCATTTTCACCCAAATTAGACTTGATTGTCTCTAAGTAGTATTTTGAGTCTGTAAAGTGTTTTTAGGTTAATTTAGTTGATTTAGAGTTAAATAAAGTACTTATGTTATTTTCTGTTTTTCAGGTTAATAAAATAAAATAAAATAAATCTGGAGCCACTCGCCCCGCGAAGGATATCTCGCCCCGCGAGTAACGCAAGCCTGAAAAGTCAGAGACGATCACGGGCCATGGCAGTTTTGAAGTTGAAGCGTTCGCCTCGCGAGCATCCCTTCGCCTCGCGAGTCTTGGAAGACCAGAAGCCATCACGGTTTAGGCATGTTGAAGGTCACGGGCGTTACAGTTGGGAATTTGAAGAGTTCGCCTCGCGAAGATATGCTCGCCTCGCGAGAAGATCAAGAGTTGCAGACCTTTCGTGTTATTCGCCTCGCGAGAAGTGCTTCGCCTCGCGAGGCCTTGGATTCCAGAATTTGTATATAAACTGCTCTATGGCAGAATGAAAAGTTGGCTAGTCAGTTCTGGCTAGTCTCAGTTAGTAGTTAATTAGTTTTAGTTTTATTTTCTCTTCTTTTGTTTTGCTTCTGTAATGGAGAGCTAGTCTCCTAGGATTAATCTACTGTAATTGGTTTCAACCACACTTGAGGTTCTGTGATTCCTGTTTCATTTGATTTTCTCTTTTCAATGCCATGTTATATGTTTCTGTTTGTTATTTCAGTAATGTATAGTGTGGTATTGTTTCATTTCGGTGATGCTATGTTCCTATATATAATCGCGTTTGTTATTTCGCGTGTGTTCATTCATGTTCGTTTGTTCATGAGAGCTTAACCCCGTTTGTTATTTCGGGAATAGGAACATACATCTGTAGTAGTGGTTTTCGTTTGTTAATTGTTGCTACAATCGGGAGGGGATTAGTATCTGCTCAGTGGAATATGCATGAACCAATGATAGTGGGAAACCAAAAGCAGTAGGTTAATCGCTTTAGTTTATTTGTTAATCTGTTTTACTGCTCTGTTTTCTTTCTTTGTTCTGTTTTGTTTTCTTTATTTTAATCTCAATCAAAAACCCCCAAAACTAACTTTTGATTTTCTGTTAATAATAACAACACCAAAGAGTCCTTGAGAGACGATCTGAGTTGTCGCTCTATACTGCATTATTTTATAATCGCTCGTTCTTTTTGGCGCGTGGCGACAACGCGGTCAAAAATTGGCACCGTTGCCGGGGACTCTGGTTTGTTGTTATTAGCAGAAAATAATTATTTAAAAAAAAAAACTTTTGCGTTTCTGAATTAGTTTTGTCTGCTATTGTCTGGTTGTTTGTCCCCCATGGATAATCACATATATGGATACATGCCTAATGCTTACTATGAGCAACCACCATGCATATATTTTCCTGATTTTCTTGGTTTATCACACTGGTTGCCAAGGTTTAGTGGTTTTGCAGGTGAGAATCCGCAGGAGCATCTGAGGGAATTCCAGATTGCTTGTTCTATAATGCTGAGACCTGCAGGAATAACAGAAGACCACATTAAGATGGAAGCTTTCCAGTTCTCACTTGAAGGCGCTGCAAGAGATTGGTTGAATTGTCTTGATGAGAATTCCATCTCAAGCTGGTTTGATTTGAAAGAAGCCTTCCTGTGTAGATACCATCTTGCCTTCACCTCTGCACCTTCCGAACCTTCCCTAGAGGACCTGTGCAAACAGATGACTGCACAGATAACTGCACAAATGGAAGCAAACTTTCTTGAATTTCAACAAAAGATGGAGGTTGAATACCATAGGGACCAAGCTGAATCTCGGAAGTTGTGGGCTCTAATTGATCAAGTTACCGCCAACTTGGCTGCAATGCTAACTCCACAGCCCATTGAAGAACCTACAGAGGCACAAGTTATTCTTGAAAATATTTCTGATGATAATTCTGATAATATTTCTGTTGATGATGAATTGTGTGTTGAATCCCCTGATTCTAATGATTGTTATTGTGATGGCAGTGCTGCTTTGTGTATATTCTGTTATGCAGCTTTATACTGTTCAGGAAACATAGAGAAGGAGGATCAGGAGGATCAGGAGGACATCCGCTCCATCGTCCCTGAGGATGATGAAAAGCCTGTGGAAGTAGATGATTCAATTAAATCAGATGAATGTGTTGAGAGTAATGGGGTGGATGCATTGAGTGCAGAGTTCCCAGACATTCTAACTTTTTCTGATTCATTTTCTTGTAATATATGTACTAACTCTAACCTTTGTGTGGTGTGTGCTGAAATTTCTGCATGTATAGCAGGTGATAACTTTGTTAGTGCAGTGGATGAAGACCTTGCAGAAGTTGAAGCAGCACCAGTAACCCCAGCTAACTGTTTGCCACCTCCCCCTGAGGGGCTACCAGTGATGGATTTTGCACCCTTGGATTTTGCACCATGGCCAGTCCAAGCGGTTGAACTCCGATTCTATTGGGAGGATTTCATTGAGAAAGAGGTCAATCTTGACCCGGGAGGAAGTGAGAAGTCTGCCGCACTCGGCGAAGTCATCATAATTGTCAAACGCTCACCTCCACATCAAGGCTGCAAGCTAGGGAACCATGGATCAAGTTTCAGTCCTTTGGCTACCATGTGGGACTTATGTTACAGGCAGTGGGATCCTGGTGGAACCGCCTCTGAATGAGCTTTTCTTAACCCTTTCTCCTTTTTAATTTTCTTTTGCTTTGTTTTATTTCTGTTTTGTTTTGAATAAAGCTCCTGAATAATTTGAGAAGCTCAGGAGTATTTGTGTGCTGAGTCTAGTAGTGGCAAGTTTATTGGATTTGATTGAAATTGCATAGATGGATTGCATGATATGTGTTGACTGTTTTCCCCTAGGATATGAAAATTTTTTGAAAAAAATGATCCCCATGTAATTGAAAACTGAACTTTGAGATTTTGTTATGATGACATGATTTATGATAAGTTTGGGGTGATAGGAAGCACACACTAGGGATAGTATCTCTTTCAAATAATTTGCAAAAAAAATGTCCAGGTGAGGTTTTGAGCCTCCAACATGTTTTTGACTGTGAGAATCTCTTTTAAGTTGCACTTTCCTGAATTTGATTGAATCTCTTTTTGGTTTGCATGATTATGTGTTTGCTTCAGATGATTTAGGCATTTTCTTTGTAAATAGCTACTTAGCCTAAAAATAACCATTCCTAATGCATGTTCCCTAGTTAGCCCCATTGAGCCTATTAGCCTATTGCTTCTTGTTAACCTTATGTTACAAGCTAAAATCTGAAATTAAACCGATCTTAGGATTAGGAGAGCATGTAATCTTAGGATGGGTGCAAGAAACCAAAGTTTGGGGTGGCTGCAAGGTGTAATGTGTTGTTGGGATTGGGAAAAAAAAAAAGTAAAAAAAAAAAAAAGAAAGTGTAAAAATGATAAAAAAAAAGTGTAAAAAAAAAAAAGTATTTGAATAAATGGCTGTAGTCACCCAAGGCATGAATGAAAAATGAAGAAAGGAACTTGAGTTTAAATTCTGTGTATAAAACTGTTTCATGCTCTCTTAGTTCCTAGGGTCTTCAACCTAGTTTCCTTTGTATATCCTACCCTTAGCCAGGCCCCATTACAACCCATAAAAGACCTTTTGATGTTGCTTGCATGTTTTCTGTGGGAACCATTAGGAGATGAAAATCAAATTTATGGGAAGTGCTTCTGAAAAGTGAAATTGAGTGAATTGTTGATAACCTGACAAAAACTGAGCGATTGAGTGAACACAAATTTCCCTTGTGAGGAAGGCAGTTGTTTGGATTTGGTGATCTCCCTTTTGTGTGTAACTTAGATCCCCTGCTTAGATTGATGATTGTTTGAATGATGAATTTCTCAATTGTTTAGAATAAATGCATGTGGGGATTGCTTTGTTTGAAAAGGGGGGAACATTGAAAGAAAATTGTTTTGATAAATTGCTTGAAATTTGTGCAAAGTTGATTGAATTCTTAAGCTTGCCAGGTCTTGAGTCTTTTTAAGTTTTTTAAGTTTTAGTTTGCTTGGGGACAAGCAAAGTTTAAGTTTGGGGTATTTTGATGAGCCTCTGTTTGACTAGTTTTATAACTAGTAAAGACCTTGGCTTTGTGCTAATTTTATATCATTTTCACCCAAATTAGACTTGATTGTCTCTAAGTAGTATTTTGAGTCTGTAAAGTGTTTTTAGGTTAATTTAGTTGATTTAGAGTTAAATAAAGTACTTATGTTATTTTCTGTTTTTCAGGTTAATAAAATAAAATAAAATAAATCTGGAGCCACTCGCCCCGCAAAGGATATCTCGCCCCGCGAGTAACGCAAGCCTGAAAAGTCAGAGACGATCACGGTTTACCCGTGTTGAAGATCACGGTCGTGGCAGTTTTGAAGTTGAAGCGTTCGCCTCGCGAGCATCCCTTCGCCTCGCGAGTCTTGGAAGACCAGAAGCCATCACGGTTTAGGCATGTTGAAGGTCACGGGCGTTACAGTTGGGAATTTGAAGAGTTCACCTCGCGAAGATATGCTCGCCTCGCGAGAAGACCAAGAGTTGCAGACCTTTCGTGTTATTCGCCTCGCGAGAAGTGCTTCGCCTCGCGAGGCCTTGGATTCCAGAATTTGTATATAAACTGCTCTATGGCAGAATGAAAAGTTGGCTAGTCAGTTCTGGCTAGTCTCAGTTAGTAGTTAATTAGTTTTAATTTTATTTTCTCTTCTTTTGTTTTGCTTCTGTAATGGAGAGCTAGTCTCCTAGGATTAATCTACTGTAATTGGTTTCAACCACACTTGAGGTTCTGTGATTCCTGTTTCATTTGCTTTTCCCTTTTCAATGCCATGTTATATGTTTCTGTTTGTTATTTTAGTAATGTATAGTGTGGTATTGTTTCATTTCGGTGATGCTATGTTCCTATATATAATCGCGTTTGTTATTTCGCGTGTGTTCATTCATGTTCGTTTGTTCATGAGAGCTTAACCCCGTTTGTTATTTCGGGAATAGGAACATACATCTGTAGTAGCGGTTTTCGTTTGTTAATTGTTGCTACAACCGGGAGGGGATTAGTATCTGCTTAGTGGAATATGCATGAACCAATGATAGTGGGAAACCAAAAGCAGTAGGTTAATCGCTTTAGTTTATTTGTTAATCTGTTTTACTGCTCTGTTTTCTTTCTTTGTTCTGTTTTGTTTTCTTTATTTTAATCTCAATCCAAAACCCCCAAAACTAACTTTTGATTTTCTGTTAATAATAACAACACCAAAGAGTCATTGAGAGATGATCCGAGTTGTCGCTCTATACTGCATTATTTTATAATCGCTCGTTCTTTTTGGCGCGTGGCAATAGCGCGGTCAACCCCCATGACTTGATTATCGTTTTGGTATGCAATTGGAAAATTCGTATTAGAACGAGAACTGGAATTAATCACCTAGTAAACCTTGCATCTAGGAATGGAGTTTGGTTTATTAGTAATCGCGTAATCCTTAATCCTAATGCAAATTCATTAATCTAGGCCACCTAAGGAATTAGGGTCTATTAGTGGATTTAGGCTCTTGCCATCCGAGGAATCGGGACCTGAGTAATTTCGTGGGTTGATTTTAATATTTGAAGCATGAATAGGAGGTATCTAGTCTTGGTATTACATGAGGCTAAGGTTTGGTGAAGTTTAATCCCAACACCTCTTTCTGCACTCCAAGAGTTTGTCAAAAGTTCCCAAAAAAAGACAAAAAACATTTTATTGCTTTATTTTTCTGTTTTGATTTCTCTTGATTCATATTTTAGTCTAGATAGTTGTCGAAGTTGTGAATTGGTAATTGGCAACCGATCCCTGTGGATACGATAACCGGTCTCACCACCGTATTACTTGTACGACTAGGTATACTTGCCTATATTTTAGTCCCAACAAGTTTTTGGCGCCATTGTCGGGGATTGGTTTAGCCAATATCATTACTAACAAAGGAGGCAACTAATTTAGACATTTTTTATTTTTATTTTTATTTTTCTGTATATATTTGATCTTTTCTTTTGAGTTCTGTTTTTGCAAGGTGGACGAAATTCATTGAAAATTATTATTATCCACCTGATGAGGAAGCCTCAAGTCACACTTTGGAGGACAACTGGAGTTTGAGAGACTTCATAGAATTGCTGGATCATATTATCCCAGCACAAATTAACAGTGTGATTGGTAGGCTTGTATATAATATCTCCAAGGAGGATTGGGAAACCTTTTGCTCGTATTTGCCAACTCCACCACCATGTTTTATTCCCATAGAGCCACATGAAGCATAATTTGAGCAGAATATGGTTGTGGGAATGGATCAAAACGAAGATGAAGTGGTGGTGGTAGAAGAGCCACAAGAAGAGGAATGGGAAGGGAATGAGCAAACACCTTTGAAAGTTGCTCTAGAACAATATTCCCAAGACCTGTCCATCTCTGAGGCCAAAGCAAGAGCCAATTGTGATGGTATCGAAGCTGTGATGCAGAATTTGACAATGCAAGTTGAGGAAATTTGTAAACAGTTAGTACAAGAGTCACATGGAGCACAATTTGAGCAAAATATGGCTGTGGGGATGGATCAAAATGAAGATGAAGTGGTGGTGGTAGACGAGTCACAAGAAGAGGAATTATCTTCCACAAGTCCTTGGGAAATTGAGGAATGGGAATGGAATGAGCAAACACCTCTGAAAATTGCTCTAGAACAATATTCCCAAGAACTATCAATCTCTGAGGCCAAGACAAGAGCCAATTATGATTGTATCGATGCTCTGACGCAAAGCTTCAAAATGCAAGTGGGGGAGATTTGCAAACAGCTAGTACAATACCCATATGAAGCATTGTTTGAGCAGAATATGGTTGGGGGGATGGATTAGAGTGCAGATGAAGTGGTAGTGGATTTCACCATGCTTGCCAAGCGATCTGAAATTGCTGTATTGGATAAATATGTTGGCTTGCATGCATGTGTGGATACTGCAAAATTAGTCCCTTCCACTTGTCTGTCAAACTTCCTCGTGAAAACACCATTTGACCCGAGAGGAAGTGAGTTCATAATTGTAAAGGTCAATGGAGTTTTCACACACTGGCTAGGTGGAATTGTGGATAGAGTCATATTACTTCTGCAATTGCCACTCCATAAACCATGGGATCCTGGTGGAGGATCTTACACCTTGAGCACACCTTGGTCCTTATACCACAGGCTATGGGATCCAGGTGGAAGCTTCTCAATAAGTCAAGCTAGTGACGTTAAAGAAGCGCTTACTGGGAGGCAACCCAAGTTTTCTTTTCCTTTTTCCTTTCGTTTTTGATTTTTAACTCTTGAATAATTTGAGAAGATCAAGAGGAAAAAAATAAATTAATAGATTTGTTAGGTGTTTTCAGGGAAAGAAGGAAGGAGAAGCAAAAGGGCAGGGAAACAACAAAGTCAGCAACCATCACGCCCAGGCCGTGACACTGGTCACGGCCGTGATGAGCCAGAATTGAAGATCATAAAGGATCACGGCCTAGCCGTGATCCCCATCACGGGCGTGATGGGAGGACCCTAGAAATCAGAGAGCATCACGACCTAGCCGTGATGGAGTTCACAGCCGTGACAGACCAACACCCATGGATCAGAATTGATCACGACCTGCCCGTGATGAGGCTCACGGCCGTGATGCATTTCCGAACAAGTTTCTGACTGGAATGTGAGCCAGCACCTGCTACCGCCTCGGTAAGTCGTTCTATTTTTTTGTTCCCCTCTCTCCGACTTGATTGTTTACATTGGGGACAATGTAAATTTTTAAGCTTGGGGTAGGGGTACTTTTGCATACTTGTGCATTTTGCATGTTGCATTCATATAGGCATAGCTTTGCATGATCACATGATTAGATTGCCCTTGCTTAGATTATACATCCAATTGTGAGAACTGAGTGCCAATTAAATTGAGATAGTGAATTCTTGAACCCAATTTGTTATTCTTGTGATAAGGCTACAAATAATTTTTTTTTTCTTGAGATAATCTTTTGATAGTTGATAATTAGCATGTGGTTCCGTAGATTTGTGTTTCTCATTGATTTTTGAACTACTAAATGTGAGATTTTGAGCCAAAAAGGGGTACTCACTAAATCTACCCCATTCTTTGTGTTAGAGTGTTATTTCTCTTGGATTGTATTTGTCCAGAACTTGACTTGAAACCGTTTTGAAGCTTTAAGATTTTTGAAAACATTTTTGAAAATGATTGAGGCAATAGGTATTTTTCCGGCCTTCTGAGCTTTGAATGACTAAATGCTACCCCTTAGTTGCCCAATTTTGAGCCTAAAAGAATAAAATACTTTTCTTGGTACCTTGAATTACTTTGATGAATATGCTTGATAAGGGCACCTTTTAAAGTATTACAAAAAATGGTAAAAAGGTAGTTGAAAAAGTATGGGATAAGAAAGTCAGAAAAATATTTTTCTGGAACTGAAAATCTCCCCTTCTCCAAATAAAAGAAAAATAAGAGAAAAAGAAATATAAATAGAGAAGGGGATGACAAAAAGAAAAGTGAGAAATAAAATGAAAAGAAAAAAAGAAAGGTGACAAAAGTGAATCGAAAGCCAAAATGATATTTTAGAAGGTGTCATGTTTTGCAATTCTTGATGTTTTGTGTAGCCTTTTGAAATGTCCTTTTCTTGATTTCCCCACCTAACGTTAAATCCCATGGCCACGTTACAACCAAAGCAAAAGACCTCTTGATTCTTAATTGTTTTCAGTAATAAAGTAGAGAATTGGTTGATAGTCAAGCCTATGGTAGAATTCATTCCTTGAGGAAAATGGAGCGAATTGTCATATATCCCTAAACACTTGAGTGAGGTGAGAAAGAGAGCCAAGCAAATGAACAAGCTTGGGGTGATCTTCAGGTGAGAAAGAGTGCCCGAATCAGTGAGAACATCAATTTAGAAAACCTAAGTTCTAATTGGACTTGACAATATTGATTGTCTCTTGTTGAATTATTTGAAAATGCCTGTCACTTGGATTAGTTACTACTCGGGTTCTTAGTTCACTATCCACGCTTTGATTATTTATCTCTTCTGGCCTTAGTGATTGCTTGAGGACAAGCAATTGAATAAACTTGGGGTGATTTGATAGTGTGATTTCGCATCATATTTCTTGTACATTTTTGCATGCATTTTCATATAGGTTAGGCATGTTTAGTTTGATTTCTATTAGTTTTTGTCTTGGAACGGGTAAGGCGGTTGTGTGATGTTGTTTTGCAGGAATTTAATGACTGAATGCTCAGAATTAGCCATGATGGAGCTTGGATGAAATAGACCTTGAAAAGTGAAGAAAATGAGCCAAGCAGGGCCCATCACGGCCATGATCAAGAGAGTTGAGAAGATTGAAGGCAAAAGTCAGAAGCTGTCACGGCCGTGATGCTCCAAATTTGAAGGCGCGCCCATTCCAGAACACGTCACGGCCTGTCCGTGATCGCGCGACCACTCTATAAATAAGAGCGCAACAGACAGAAACTGGGAGATGCAGAGGCTGGGAACCCTAGTGGAGACCAGAAACACACAAAAACAGGGATTTTGAACCTAGGAGCACTTTCACCCTAGGGAGACTCCCGGGAAGCAAAAAAAGGTGGTTTTTTTTTTTTTTCTGCTCTTGGATTGGAAGAAGATTGGAGGATTCATCATGAGTTTACTTCATCCATTCTCTCTTTCTCTTTTTGTAATTTCTATTACAATGAGTATTTAGATCCCTTTTTGTTGGGATTAGATGTAACCAAACTAAATATTATGTATTTGCCATGATTGATTAATCTGTGTTCATGCCTTCGTATTAGTGTTTAATTCCTACGCTTAATGCTTGTTGTGGCTAGCACCCCCATGACTTGTTTATCGTTTTGGTATGCAATTGGAAAATTCGTATTATAACGAGAACTGTAATTAATCACCTAGTAAACCTTGCATAGCTAGGAATGGAGTTTGATTTATTAGTAATCGCCTAATCCTTAATGATAATGCAAATTCATTAATCTAGGCCATAAGCGATCTCTCCTTCTAAACTCTCACTCTCTGCACCAAGCCACCACTACATCGTCACCCAGCCCGACACCGCACCACCACCGCGCCTCCAAGCCACCACTGCGGAAGACGCCTCCCCCATTGTTCCAGTCACGCTATGTCGTCCCTCAATGCCGCTGTTGTAGTCGAGATACGTCTCCTCGGGTCTCTCTCCCTTTCCTCCATTTTTGCCTCACTGTAAACAAAAAAAAAAAAGTGAGAGTGAAAGGGAGAGAAGAGGGAGCTTTGGAGCAAGGGTTTTGTGAGGAGAGGAACACGAGGAAGGAGAGCTAATGAGGATATTCTTGCTCTAAGACTTAGGGTTTAATCAAAATGAGGTAGGGGCTCTAACCCTCTTGGTATTTTGAAACCTTGGGTTGTTTCTTATTTTAATGCTTATTTTGTGAGGGATTGTTCATTTTCAAGTTTCAAATTTGTTGACTTTGACAATGTGATGAATACATACGTTCATTCATATGTTTTCCTCTTTCTTCGTGTGGGTGGAAAGGGATTGGTTTATTTTTTCTCCGAGCTTTACCCTTCCTCTGTTTGTGTTTGTGTGGTGCCATTTGTATAAATATATGCAATGTTTGGAATTTGGGGAGGGACTTGGAATTGGTGAGCAGTTTAGGGATTTTATGCAAGGGTTTGGGAAAGGAATTTTGATTTTTATGGCTCTATTGGGCGTTGTGGCTTCTTCATGTTCTTGCATTTGCAGGTAACTCTGTTTCTAGTTTTGCCAAAGCCTCCAGCCACTGTGGTACTTTCTTGAGAAGTTGAAGATCAATGATGGTGTTTCATTAAAAATTTAGTTTCGATAGTCCCTTAAAAAAGGTAATTTCTTTTTTGGAAGCTTTTTCCTATATTCTAAATGTCATTCTACTGACCTGAAGATAAAAGAATGTTCAAAGTATTAGGATAATGTAAGTTTTTACTTTCATCTTCTTGCTAGAAACTCTGTAATTTTAGATCCTTCTTAAATAGCTTAATTTATTTTAGCATAATCATTTATTTGAGTTTGCGATGATACCTTTCATAGTAATAACGAGGATTCTTTTTCCATTTCCTATTTTCACCATTCATCCAGATTTTATCATCAAAGAGTTCCATTAGTAATCCTTGTCTGTGGAACTGCTTGTGTTGGGAAGTCTACTATTGCCACCCAGCTTGCACACAGAGGCTAATCATCTGGTATCTAAATCCTGTTTTCTTTAAGCCTTCTCTGGTTTTGTTATTTCATAATTTACAGGTCTGTTTTACTGCCATGCACATTATAATGGTGCTCCCTTAATGCTTGCTTGATAAATTAAATAAGTTAGTCCTCACTTCTCCCCTTGCACCCTATAATTTTTTGGCTTGGAATTGGTGTTCAATTTCATTTGTATTCATGTCAACTGGAGATTCCATGAGTAAACATGAGGTTGTCTATATCTTTAGCCATAACAATTTGTTATTGTTTTTCTTTTTCTTTTTCTAGCAACTTCCTTGTCACCTTGTTTTGGTGGTCGTATATTGTTTATTTAACAATTATTTTGGTGGTCATATATTTTATGGATCTACTAAAACGGTTTTGTTTTTGGTAACTTCAGTACACAATATACAAGTTGCTACTAGCAAATATCCTACTTGTAATATTCAAGTTCTTTAAGATAAGCCAAGCATAAAAGTTAAATCTGACTTTTTTCTTCTAAAATTCTGTTATATAGCACCTCTTAGCATGAGTATGTCTTCTTGAAACTGCAGCAACTTATAAGCACCTAAATATTGTTAGTTTGTTATTCACTTACATTATCTTAATTACTTGCAGTTTGAAGCTTCTCTCAAGGACTCATTTTCTGATGGTTCTGAAGGTCTGAACTCAATATTTCCCCTAATGACAGTGGGTATAGGGCAGGTTTGCTACACTAAAAACTGAAAGCTTTGTCCCAGGCAATTCCTTTATGGTAATAAAATTGAAGTAGTAATGAGAGTTTGCATATTTTAAATTGCAAATTACCATATCATAGAGCATTGCTATTGGCCTATTTTTCCATGTGTTTTATCGGCCTTGTGAATTTGGTTGTTTCATTTGATTTTTCAAACTACGTTGATGTTGGCCTTTAATTTTTAAATTAACAATTAATCAGTTCACTTTTGGAATCTAGCCAATGACTTTGTATGCCACAGTATGGGGTGCATCTGACTGGTCTATGGAAGCAAATATAGGGTGAATTACAAGTATGCACCTTATGTTGCAGAGTTTTCTGACCTTGTCCTGCATGGCTGTGCAGATGATCCAGTTGAACATGCAGCTAAGTGTGACAATGCTCAAAGTTCTGAAGCAGTTCCTTCTGGTGTTACTCCAGTACAAAGAAATGTTTCTTTTAGTTACTGCCAATCAAATATGTAACATTGGTGTAACTCTGGTTGTTTTATTTAGTTATCAAAAGAGTGATATTTGTGTTCCTAATGTGACAACTTAATTGAAGTTATCTTTCTTTTTTGCTTTAATTTTTTTTAAATCAGTAACTAATTTAACGACCGAATTAGCGACCGAAAATTCGGTCTCTAAATTGGTCCCATAAAAGGTGTTGGAAACCAAATTAGCGACTGATTTTTATGCATTAGCGACCGAATAACAGCGACCGATTTAAAATTCGGTCGCTAAATCATTTAGCGACTAGGGTTTTAGAAACCGTCACTGTTCGGTCGTTTATTCGGTCGCTAAACACCTTTTTTTTGTAGTGGTATCCCCCAGACTAGCACAGGCTCATCTTCACCGGGAAACAGCTTGAAGATGGTCGCACCTTGGTCGGTAATCTCGTCTGACTCCTCCATCGTCGTCGACTCCGATTTCGTCATCATCCTCGTCGCCATCTTCTGCATCCTTGACCTTCTTGTTGTTGCTCGTTACGCCTGTGTCCGCTGCATTCGTCTCTCCTCTGCCCCTGCCCGCCGCCAACAAAGGCGTCAAGAAGAAGGTCCTCCGCCAAAAAGTGTCATGGGTTCACTGTTATCAACCAACAACGTCATCCCTGCGACCTCCTCTTCCAGAAGCTCAAGAGTAGCCGAGAGAACCGATTACCCTTTGTTCATCTCATCCATTCAATTTTTTTTAGATGATCTGACAACAAATATATGGGCTGCACGGTGATCGACTTTCTAATGTCGCTCACCCTAGGAGGCGCCATCAAACAAAATTACCACCGACAAATTTGTAGACTCGTATCAAAATTTGTCTACATAAATTTATACATAATCTAATTGTACACAAATTTACATTTATTAGTACCATCATTTCTCTAGGAATCATTTATGATAATATCTCAAAAACTTATGCATACAATACTCATTAATTAGGAGTCATAACAATAAAGTGATCGTATATTATTTTTTCCTGCTAACTCCTAAAATTCAAGACTTGTTAGTTTTTTTTTCAAAACTCAATTTGAAAAAAAACTAAAAATCCAAAAAGGGTGTGAATTTTAAAGATGATGAGATTAAAAAAATTTAAAATTAGTGTTGTTATAACCTGATTATAGATTTGAAAGCAAAGTTAGAGTTTTGAAGAGATTAAAATTTGGTTGGCTGGGGATGAAGTTACAAAATCCCTATTCTCTAATAGAGAAGAAGATAAACAGTAACATGTCACTAACCAACTTAGGTTGGTCCAAGTGGTGAGGGCTTCAGCCCGTCAAACAAGTGGATAGGAGTTCAAATTCTGACTCTTGTGAACAGAGAAAAAATATGGTTAGGAGGGGACTACTCACTTTGTGTGCCTTCAGGTTTCCCGATGGAGATTACTCACTGTTAACGACGTTGGATACTTCGCAATTATCAAATATTGAGTATTAAAAAGAATAGAAGTTAGAGAAAAAGTAACAATGAGAAAAATGTTGCTTAACTTTTAAAATTTAGAGGACAAATTTGAAAAAAAAAGGGTTATAGAATGTATATGAAAAATTGAATAAAAAATTAGAGGACAAAATACTTGTTTTGCTTATTTTTAAATTTAATTACTTGAAATGTTTTTAATACCAATATCTAAAATACTTTATTTCTTTTGGGTAAGAGATATTATTATTTATGATGTCACTAATTAATAAATAGAATTATTTATCTTTCCATGCATTTTTAACTACGAAAGAAATGCAAATTGATATTGCAAATCTTTGGGTATCCGTTGATAATTTTTTTCTTTCAATTTTCATCTTTTCTTTTTTATCCCAATGTTGAATAGTATTATCAATGAGAGTACCTCTTAATTTGTTATAGGTAACCATGTTATAGATATGAAGAATCTACCACCATTAGCAGTGACTAATCTCCATCGGGGAATCTGTTGGGCATACAATGTGGGTTCTCCGCTCTCAACCAGATTTTCTCCATACACAAGAGTCAGGATTCGAACCCCTAACCACTTGCTTAAGGTGTCAAAGTCCCTTACCACTTGGACCAATCACATGTTAGTTCTTAATTTGTAATATAAAACATTTGCATAAATTAAAAAATGGGGAGTAGTTGGTAAAAAAGGTCATGCTATGATACTTTTCAAGAAATAGTTACAAGTAAAGGAGCAAATCAAATTCTCCTAGGCTCTTTCTTTCTAGTATTTAATTCCTTCACCCCTAAGCTAAGAGACTAAATGCTATAGTATTGGAGATTAGAGCTTTATGATATATCTTTTGTCCAAGTATTTTTTCTTTTCTTTTAGCTTTAGAAAAAGTTGAATGGAGGATGAGGAGGAATTGGTAGGAGGAGTGGAGAATTGAAAAGTTAATAAAGGAAAGAAAGGGTGGAGAGTGGCACCTAAGAAGGAACAATGCTTTTGGATATGTTTTAGAAGTGTGGGCAACTGTTATTCAGTGTATGGTTGATAAATTAAGGTCATCATGAAAAAGTTGAAGTGCTGCACCTTTGTGTGTTTTTTGCGAATGCGACCCATGCATTATCTGTGATTGTCACATGGATAAATAACTATTAGAATCATACTAATCAGTGTCTTTAAAGAATCATAAAAAATAAGTTTTTATTGAGAAACTAAGAATCTTACTTCTTCAAATATTAAATATATAATTTCCCAATACAATTTTTTTTTCTTGATTCCTTAACGAGTGCTCTTAGCATTTCCCTACCTGTTAATATTCCAATTTCAATGTGCTACTAAGTCTTCAGCATCGCCACTCACTCTATATGGTTGAGGACCATCCACTTAGTAAGTTTGTGCTGTTTGTGGTAACGAATTATTATCATTTTTATAAACCTTAGTAGATATTTAGTATAACCCTTATATGCGCTTAGAATCCCCACTCACTATTTCAGTATCACGATGTTGTTTTGTAGTTGGAAAGTACTAAGGAAAGGAGTTTAGCTTAAACGCACTATTTCCTTTTACTACAAAAGTTTATTTAAAAAAGGGAATTTTGCTTTCAGTTTTTTTTCCCCACCTTAAGTGGGACATAATTCCTCATTAGGATAATTAATAGAAGACTAACTCTATAACTAAAGAATGTTTATGAGCAGGGAACGAGCATACATAGTAAATAAATCATCTCCAGCTCCATCCTTTTTCTAGTCACTTTAACATCGCATTAAACTGTTTATTCTTTTAACCTCTCAGCCGTTGGATTAACATCCAATGGCTGATGTTTGAGATGGAGAGAGCCGTAGAGACGTTCTACTGTAAAGGATCCGAAACCGAGTACATAGTTACAAGAGATTAGGAATATCAAAGGGTTTCTTTGTTTTGTTTTGTTTTTAATTTTCTGTTTTCAGAAATAATTACAAAACCACCATCTTGTTTTCATTTTTTTTCCTATCTTTCAAAAATTGGTACTGAAAACACTGAAAACAACTTTTTTCTGTTTTCACTGTTTCATGTTCAAATCTTTGAAAAATCGAAAACAGAATGAAAATAAGGCTACAATTTTATAATTAATTTTGAAAATAGGAAACTGGAAAAAAATAAAAAGTCCCTTTACTTTCAGCTCTTTTTTGTGTGTTAAACTATGGATTTTGTCACTAACTCCATCATATTGTTGGTTTTCTTTTTTGTGTGTAGAATACTCAAATTACGTGTTTTTGTTGCTTTGTTGAAACAAAATTCAATGTACTTTTTTTTTGGGTTCAAAGTTCAGGGCTACAAAAACTGACAACAATAAGGGCCAGCAAACGGATGGCCCACACTCCATTGTACTTCAGAACTACCTAAGAACTACATTGTGTTTTTGGTGGTCTACTTTAATTGTTGTCAAATAATTTGGGATTATCTTGGGCTTTTCTCTTGTTATTTTTGTTTTGGGCTTTCTCGTTGTTTATAGTGTATCTATGTCAAGAGTGCTGCTACCTACACCCCCACATATGCTCCATGCCTCCATCCATCCCCACACATTTTTAAAACTTTTTTTATTACCAAAATACCCTTAAGTTACAAAAATCTAGCTACCATATTTTGTTCACATCTTCCAAACGGAAACACATTTTTTACCTACCAACAATTAGTTGTCAGAATATATAACTATTACCTCCAGCAACTAATTGTCGAATAATATTCTTTTTTCAAGTTTTTGTGTTTCTGGCAATTAGTTACCGGAATATATAATTGTTACCTCTGACAACTAATTGCCGAGTTATATATTTTTCAATTTTTGTGTTTCCTGTAATTATTGCCAGACAACAGGAGAATTAGTTAGGGCTGGATAAATAAAAAGGCCCTATCGGAACCCGATAAATCCGACTCCCCATTTAGTATTATGGTCGGATTGCAGCGGGTATCGGGTTCTAAAATGAAAGAAATCAGTTTAGAGTGGGTTGAGTCAGATGGATTCGGTTCTGAAAAACTAAATCCAACTGTAACCGAACCCATCCGAAAATCAACAATCAACTATTTTTAAATTACTTTACAGCTATGCGTTTGACTAATTGTGCCTCTTCACTTCATCAACCATCAATGCATATCGGTCCATCGTGATTCACGCCTGTACTCCTCCTTCGTTCAGTTTTATTTTTATATTTTATATTATTTATATGCCTCTAAACTTCTAATCAAGCTCGCACCCATCAACTATCAAACTGTGTTTTTTTATTTTTTGATGCCCTCCTACACGGCTACACCATCAGGTTCATCACAACATAGATGATAAAAAAAGTTCATCACAACATCACCATTCACCACCCTCTCGAGTCTCAACCCATCTCCATCACGCCACCAGGAGCAAGGATCAAGACACACCACCACGGTGCAGCACATCGATGGGTCGCACAACAACAACGAGTCGCGAAGCGATGGTGCGGTGGTCGGAATCAACTCCCTTTCTGCTATCATTTCTCTCATCCCTGTGTTTCTGTCTTTCTCTAACTTCATATTTCAACCTTTTCTTTCTTTACTTTCTTTCCTCTTGATTTAGCAAAGGAATCTTGTGAGGATTTTCTCTCATCCCTGCTTGTCATATGATCCTCAAGTCTGAAAGAGAAATTTCAGTGAATTAAAATTGAAACCCGTGTGAACCCAACCGACAAACCGACAACCCGAGGAACCGCCAACCGACGAACCCGTTAACGTAAACGAACGGGAATGGATCGTGTATTACATAGTTCGGTTAATCACGGATTGAGGTTTTTTTGATCGAAACCGATCGGTGTCCACCCCTAGAATTAGTTGCCGACAATTAGTTTTTATTTTTGTGACAATTAATTGCCGGAAAATTCAGAGGGACAAAGCCGTCATTTCACCCTCTAAAAATTAAAAATGTGGGAATAGATGCAACATGTGTAGGGGTGTTGTCAATTGTGGTCACAGTTGAACTTGACATTTTGGGCCAGTGGTGGTCTTCGGCCTGGTTGACACAGAAGTCCTAATGGGCTAGCTGGAGTAACAGGTCGAAAGGCTAGAATAGACGCATGTCTGGCTGGAAGATAGGATTCGAAGCCCACCCAACTGGTCAATAATATAAGTCCAAGACAGAGTACGCAATTATCAAAGCTGGATGGCTAGTAGCATACATTTTTTTAATTATTTAATAGCAGAATTATTTATTTTTAAATTTGTTACCCTTATAGATAAACAATTAAACTTGAATCACAAAATCCTCAATCTTAATGGGCTAAATAGTACATTTGTTAAGGAAAAAAAAAAAGAGTGATGCTTTACCTATGTTAGTAAACTCGTATTTATGACCCGTGATGCACGGAAAAAGTAGAATATTCTAGAATTAGACGAGTTGTAAATAAGATTTGAGAAAAAAATTATGTTTAATGAATTTTTTGGTCCCCGTAAAATAGGAGGGGTGTTTTGGTTTTAGTCACTATTTTTTTTTTGTTGCATTTTGTCCTCTTATCTTTTCAAATTTTGCCGTTGGTCCCTGTCGTAACCAATGGCCGTTAACAGCCTACGTGGCTAACAACGTTAACTGGTCAACGGGACACGTGGCAAAAATAATAAATTTTTTATTGCCACGTGTTTTTTTAAAATAAAAATTATTTTTTTTAAATCAGAAGTTGAATTAAGGGTTAAATATGTTTTTGGTCCTTGCAAAATAGGAGAATTTTGATTTTGGTCCCTATAAAAAAATTATTTGTTTTTGGTCCTTGTAAAATCTGAAATAACTATTCTTGGTACCTATTGTCATATGACATCTATTAAGTACTTATGTGTAAAGGTCATATGATCATCCAAAGTGACACACGATAACCCGTGTCAAGTTAGCATATGAAATGATTTGTAGTTTGTTCATTATACAATTAGTTATACAACGATCTTCTTAATGAGTGTATTAAAATTTTTTAGAAAATGAAAACAAAACTATTAATCATTACAAAATAAACATACACAATTTTTTGTAATATTTATGATGTTCATTAGTAGGGGTATAAGATTCGAACCAATAATCCGATGAATCCGAAAATTTGAATAGAATAAATTAAATTGGTTTGAATTTTTTCGATGTTCGGACCTGAACCAAACTGAACTGAACCCGATGGTGATTGGTTCGATTATTAGGTTCAAAGATTCTAGAATCGAACCGATCCGATTACTGTATTTTAATATTTATATATAAATATTAATATTTAATTTTTTGATTTTTCTAATCGTCCAACATTGCACATGTTAATGATTCAAAATATGAAAATCTTGTATGGAAAATAATAGCTTTTAAACTTTCAAAGAATTGAATACATAACTTTCAACACAATGTTTCTATTTTTTATTTCTTGGCACGTGCAGTGTTAAATAGGCTAGAAAAATCATTAATATATATATATATATATATATTAATATTTATTATTATTTATTTTTATATTGATTTAAGTATTTTTTTACAGTTTAAAATTTGATAATTTTCGGGTTCGAACCGAACCAACCGCAACCAGATACATCTTTACTTATTAGTGTTTACCTTTGTATAAATAGTCATGAATGGGTGCTTCATGATTCCATGAATAGTCTCCAACATGGAAACAAACTTTTTGAAGATTTTAGGAAAAACAAATATAATTCATTTTAGGATTAAAGGAAAATTTTAAGGCAATTATATGTTAACTTGACTCCACAGAGGGTTATTGTGTGTCACTTGAGATGATCATATGACTTTCTGTTGGACACATAAGTAGTTAATAGATGTCAAATGATAATAGGACAAAAAATAATTATTTCAAATTTTACAAGGACCAAAAACAAAGAAGAATTTTTATAGGGACTAAAATCAAAATTATCTCATTTTGCAAGGACTAAAAACATATTTAACCATTAATTTATCTTCAGATTTAAAAAAATTGAAAATTTATTATTTTTTTAAAAAACAAAAACACGTGGCAGTTTAAAGTTATTTTTGCCACGTGTCCTGTTGACCAGTCAACATCGTTGGCCACGTAGGCAGTTAATGACCATTGGTGATGGCAGGGACCAATGACAAAATTTGAAAAGATAGGGACTAAAACCAAAAACATCCCTATTTTGCAGGGACCAAAATGTTCATTAATCCAAAAATTTATACAGATGTCAAACCTAGCTGATATTTCATCCATAAATAAAGATTTTCTTGTAAAAACAGTTTTGTCCTAGTGATAGCAGTATAATGGAATATAGCTTAAACAAATTACATTGATTCACAAAATCCTCAATCTTAATGGGCTAAATAGTACATTTGTTAAGGAAAAACAAGTGTGATGCTTTAATTATGTTAGTAAATTGTCCCGATGAATATTTTTTTTTTTTGGTTTCAAATTCACTGTAATTAGGATCTTTGATTCCTCAATGTGTCTATTAAATATTTGTATAGGTTAGTAATGAAATTAAATAATTATTTGATATTCACGAGATTGTTGAGGTTTCTTTTCCTTTATTTATAATGTTTTTTAAATAAATGGGTAAGAGCCCAAAAATAAAATTAAAGACATCATTAATTGTGGGTAAGTAAACCCATGTAGTCGTGCCTAAGAAACTGAACCAAAGTTTAGTCTCGTAGGATCAGGGGAAAGCCATGATATCTTTGATGGGTCATGATATCCTTCAATGAGCTAAGTGAATAATCATATAAGTAGGTTTGACACCACAGTCATAACATCTTGATCCAAAATCTTGAATTAATAAGTCTATGAGTCTTTTTTTACTTATATAACTTTCAATTTATCAATTTCTTGCTTATCAAAAAAAAAATTTATCAATTTCTTTTTAACGTGAAACTTCTCTACATCCGCATCTTTATATAAAATATAAATATATGCATTTTCAAAGTTACCACATGGAGTAGCACTTTTTTTCCAATACACTGTGAGAAAGGTTGCAAATGGGCTAAATTATGGATATTTGTACATGTCTTGGAAGTAATTCAAAATTAGCTGCTTGGTAACTTCCTCATCATAAAGTCAATTTCCACTATCATCTCTAAGTGCCTGATCAATTTTTTTCTTCTTCTTTTTGTTTCTAATGATTGTGTAGTGGTGAAAGAACTTAGTACTCTTATATCGTCAAACAACTTATCTCTAGCATTAAGGAGAAAGTACACATGATGCAACATTTTTCATAATCATACCATACTTCCATCTCAACCTTTCTACATACGGATTCACTCCCTAACTCCAATTTCTATCCTGTGAATGCCCACCCTTCAGCATATAAAAAATACATTCTTTCCGCTTAAAGATAATACCAAAGACCTCCTAATTCATCGTCACCTAGTATTTTAGAGTAGTGTTATTTGAACACAAATTTTAGATACCGTATATGTGTAATGGGTCTAATATTAATCAACAAATTAACAAGTTACTAGATATTCCTCTCCTGTGTATTATTTAGTATGAGTAGCAGAATTACAATAGCTGGGTAAGCTGAATGCAAATACAATATAGAAGTATAGAAGAAGAAGATAGAAGGAAGAGGGAAGTAAGAGGAGGGAGACGAGAGAGAGAATGGGCAATAAGCTCATGCAATGCATACCCTTCTCATTTTCCTTTCTCACTCTTATACACCTCACCCTCACACCCCTTCTTCCACATGTTTCCCTTGCCTTTTCTGTTACAACCCTTTTGCTGAGTTGGCTATTCTCTATTGATATCATAACATTACCACCTCCATTAAAATCAACCTTGTCCTCAAGGTTGAAGCTAAGACAATGTTGTTGGGTGATAGTAATATCTTTCCAAGTGGCCTTCAAGTCAACCGGACCTTCCCAATGGACAAGGGAAAATCCACCCGGATCCCATTGATTGAATTGTGAGGACTCATTGGTTTTGGAAAAGTAGTCATCGCCACCCGGATCCCATTTCTTGGAGTGTCCTGCTATCAAGGAACTGGATGTAAGAATATTGGGGTTGCATTCTATCACAAGCATTTAAGCAAAAACTACCAGGGACAAACCAATGCTGCCCATATCAGAAGGAAAACCAATAAAAATGGAGCAAAGGACAATATTTGGGTCAACACCCTTTTCCACCATCGCATTCTTCAAATTAAATGCCTCCTTAATCCTATATTCAGGGCATACTCCATGGTTCAAATCATTATAAATTGGCGCCACAAGTATAAATCGCAGAGATAGCTCCTTTGCTTTGTCCACTTAACCACAATTACATATATAAGATATTATAGTGGTGTAACTCACATCATGTAGATAACAACCGTCATGATACTCTCTAGACGATTCAGCCATGGAAGATATGAGGTGCGACTGAAATGGTTGTTGAAGTTGACACAAGCAAACACAAGAAGGGGGATTGAATTGTGTTTGTTAATAATTTTCGCAAACAACCTTTTTCAAAACTGATTTTCTCACACAAGGATATTTAAAACAGATGTACACACTGAAAAACAATTTTTGAAACTTAACAAAAGCAATATCAAATCCCCACAGTCAGTATAAACAAATAAAGCTGTAAGAGTTTAGGGTTAGAGGATTCACACAAAATGTTTTATCCTGGTTCGCTCTCTTCCAACCAAGAGCTACGTCCAGTCCCTTCTACTTGAAGGTTTTTCTCCACTATTTTCCAAATAGATTACAACCAAGTATTCAACACATCTCCAGGCTACAAGTATTTCTTTCTTACCAAGCCTCTTCAGGCTCTAACTCTAACAAAGAGATTTAACTGATGATCTTCTTAACTCACTATGTGTGAGGATATAAAAGTTTAAGATCAGTTGAATATTACAACAATATTCAAACTAAAGAATACAGACTCTTGCTCTTGAAAGAATATTAGAATGAGTGATTATTGATTGGCAAAAGTTGTTCTTCAGAACTTGAGGTCATCTATTTATAGTGACATTCTTCTTTACTTGTATTTCTTCAACGGTCATTTTGAATAGTCCCGTTTAGAGATAGCATTGAATGCATAATATCCGTTGTGACTGATAGCTTGATTGTGGCCTTTGTGAAATGTACTCTTGGTTATCACATTTGCACAGAATAAAGGGTCATTGTTTCTGAGCAATTCGTACCTTGAAAACTTTCTTTCCTCCTTTGTGTACAATCCAGCTTTTTCTAGCAGTAAATAAGAATTCGTACAAGTCACTTTTCATTTCCTCATTGTACTATTTGCTTTTTATATTTTCTCGATGGTACTATGATTTTCTCACAAGGAAACAAAGCGTTAATCGGATAAAACAAATGGAAAGAACAAATATTCTATTGAATTAAATATCAATCATTTGAAATAAATTCATTGTGGGTCAGATTGCATTTATTCATTTTTAGAACAACATATACATAAGAGATAGAAGCTCGTCTATTCAAAAATCTCCGTCCACACAGTTATGTGTAAGAATGAAGTCTATTCTATCTTTCATTAAACTCGTCCACTGACGTGGCATACTCTCTCGTCTACTATCAAGTCTTTGGACTTGCTATATCTCAGTGAGTTATCTCGGTCTCCATATAGTGACGTGGCAAATATAGTTTGTATACTCGATCAATGAACTCGTCTACTGACGTGGCAAGTTAAAACTAGTCTTTTTGATTTTAAACTTAAAATCTGTCTAGCAAACATTTAGTGCTATACAGTATCAACAACACATGTAATAACTTATCAGATCAGTGCAACTACTTATCAGTTAAGTATAGTATCAGACCTTTTAAATTCTTTATCAACTTTAAACAAATTTCAGAGCAATTGAAAGTATATCATATCAAACAGTATCGGAGCTATACAGTATCAGAGCAATCTAGATAGATATATCAGAACAATATTTATATTAGCATAGCAAATCAGGTCAAAGTATAAACAGAAGGAGACATGCATATGCAGACAAGTATACACTTTTCAAAAACTGACTTTTCATATTAAATTTAGTTCTCTTTCCTTTCTCCCCCTCTTTTGTCATCATACAAAAAGGTAAAAGGAGTGGACCATCGTTGTCAGTATGGGAAACAATAAAGGAAAAATCTAAGAAGATGGTGGAGGTGGAGGAGTGATAAGCCTCTGGCTCGACTAGTTTTATAACTAGTAAGACCATGACTTTTGCACTAATTACTCGAGTTTAATCTCGTTTTCGCCCGAATTTGGATTTAATTGTCCTAAAGCAACATTTTGAGTTTCTTAAGTAGTTTTAGTGAATTATGAGTCAAATAAAGCATTTACTTCTATTTCATATTTTCAGGTTAAAAGGGAAGCACTTAGAGTCAAGGGAATGAAGAAAACAGTGGAAAATGCAATTTTGGAAGTTTCGCCTCGCGAGAAGCTACTCGCCTCGCGAGCCTGAAGACCAGCCTGAACAGCAACAGTCACCCTTTCTGTCTCGCCTCGCGAATCACTATCTCGCCACGCGAGCCTGAAGGCCTGACTGTGCCAGAGAATGTCACCCTTTCTGTCTCGCCTCGCGAATCACCATCTCGCCTCGCGAGAACTCAATTTTGAACTCGCGCCACTTTTAATATTCGCCTCGCGAGCGGACGCAGATTCTGAAAGTTATAAATTGCTGTTTTAGGGCAGATTAGAGGAGGACTTTTCATTCACTGTTTTGCGAATTTTCTAGGTTTTGTATTACGTTTTTGATGGAGAACTAACCACCGGAGATTAATCTGCTGTAATCGGTTTCCGCCGACACTTGAGGTTCTATAATTCCCAATCTTATTGCTATTCCCTTTCAATATTACCCTATATGTCTTGTTTGCTTAATTCAAGTTATATAGATAAGTATTGATTTATTTCGATGATCATATGTTCCTTACTCTAATCGCGTTTGCTTAATTCGCGTGTGTACGATCGTGTTTGCTTAATTCACGATGGCCTTAATCCGTTTGCTTAATTCGGAATAGGAACATATATCTTGTATTGTCAATTGCGCTTGTTTAATTGCTGCTAGAATCGAAAGGGGATTAGAATCCGCTTAGGGCATGGAATTTATATGAATCAATGATAGTTGGGAAACCGAAAACAGTAGATTAATCGTTTTTAGCTTATTGATAATCACTCATTTGCATTGTTTTTCTTAATTGAATCATTCAACTTCAACCCCCCCAAAAAAAAAAAAAACTGATTTTGAGGTTAATAACAATCCAAGAGTCCTTGTGATACGATACTCGAGTTGTCGCGCCCTAACTACAGTTTTTGTAAACCACTCGTTTTTTGACCCGTGTGCGACAATGGATCAAAATTGGCACCGTTGCCGGGGACTCTTGTTGTTATTAACGGATTTGATGATTAATCTCTGAATTACTTCTGGCTACTAGGTCTGGTTGTTCTGACTTGTTTGAATTTGATCCTGAAATTGAAAGAACTTTGCACACACGCCGTAGAGCAATTCAGGCTACCACTAGTTCACCAACCAGTAGTGATTCTGATTCTGTACTTGCTTTTGATAACATGGCTGATCAAAGAACATTAAGACAACTTGCTGCTCCTGATGTTAATTATAATGGTTTGTGTATTGAATATGCTGATGTCGTTGCTCCTTTTGAATTAAAATCTGGTTTAATACACTTGTTGCCAAGGTTTAGTGGTCTTGCAGGTGAGGATCCGCATAAGCATCTGATGGAATTCCAGGTTGTGTGTTCTACACCTTTGAGATCGGAAGGAATAACAGAAGACCATATCAAGCTGAGAGCCTTCCCATTCTCGCTTCAAGGTGCTGCGAAGGATTGGTTGTATTACCTTGAACCGAATTCTGTTACAACCTGGAATGACTTGAAGAAGGTCTTCCTGGGGAGATACTTTCCTGCCTCCAGAGCTGCATCAATCAGAAAAGAGATATGTGGTATTAGATAGGGCAATGAATCATTGGCTGAATACTGGGAAAGATTCAAGAAGTTGGTGTCCAGTTGTCCTCAACACCAGATTTCCGAGCAACTGCTTATTCAATACTTTTATGAAGGGTTGCTACCGATGGATAGAAACATTTTGGATGCTGCTAGTGGGGGAGCACTTGTTGATAAGACTCCAGCTGCTGCCAAGTCATTGATTGAGAACATGTCACTCAACTCCTAGCAGTTCACAACTAGAAGCAATTCTGTCGAAGTAAGGGGTGTGAATGAGATCCATGGTTCTTCTTCCAACAAGGCCCTTGAAACCAGAATTGATGAGCTTACTTCTCTAGTGAAACAGTTGGCAGTGGATAAAGTTCAAACAACAAGGTTGTGTGGTATCTGTACTTCTCCTGAACACCTGACCGATACATGTCCCATTCTGAAAGATGAGTCGGTCACTGATTTGCCTCAAGCATATGCAGCCAATCTTTACAATCAAGGCAACAATCAGAGCAGGTACAACATTCCTGACCTTTCCACTAATAAGTACCACCCCAACTGGAGAAACCATCCAAACCTTCGGTATGGAAACTCATCCACACAACAGCAGCTGATGTTACCATCACAGAATTCTCCCCAAGTGACCACCTCTGCACCTTCCGGACCTTCACTAGAGGACCTTGTCAAGCAAATGGCTGCAAACAATCTCCAGTTTCAGCAGCGAACGGATTCTAGTATCCATGCTTTGCAGACACAGATTGGACAGCTTTCCACTTCGATGAATGCCATGCAGAAAGCTCAAGGATCGAACCAACTACCTGCACAACCAGTGGTGAATCCTAATGTCCCAAATCCTAATGTGAGTGCAATTACTTTGACATCCGGGAAGATCGCAGAACCAGCCCCAGAAAATAAAAAAACTGTTGAGGTAGCACCTGAACCTCCTGTTGTTGTTGAGGCTGAGAAAGAGTATGTGCCACCAATTCCCTTCTCGCAAAGAGTACTGAAAAGTAAAAAGGTTGATGAGGAAGACAAGGAGAGAGAGATTCTGGATGTGTTCAGAAAAGTGGCAGTGAACATTCCGCTCCTTGATGCGATTAAGCAAGTTCCAAAATATGCAAAGTTTCTGAAGGATTTGTGCACACACAAGAGGAGGATGAAGGGTAATGAGAGAGTCAATTTGGGGCGAAATGTTTCAGCCCTCATTCAACCTAAGCCTGCACCTGAAAAGGTTACTGTCTCATCCCTCACTCAGGTAATGCCATAGAAATGCAAGGATCCAGGAACTTTTGCTATTCCATGTACCATTGGGGATACTAAATTCGACAATTGCATGTTGGATTTAGGAGCTTCTATTAATGTCATGCCTACTTCTGTTTTCAACAATCTTGATCTTGGTCCTTTGGAGCATACAAGTCTTACTATTCAGTTGGCAAACAGGACCAATGCTCGCCCCATAGGAGTAGTAGAAGATGTGCTTGTTCAAGTCAATGACCTGATTTTCCCTGCTGATTTTTACATCCTGGACATGGCAGGGGAAACAAATTCAAGCAGATCACCAGTCATTCTGGGCAGACCGTTCATGAAAACGGCGAAGACAAAGATTGATGTTGATGATGGAACCATGTCCATGGAATTTGGTGACATTGTTGCAAAATTCAACATTTTCGATGCTATGAAGCATCCCTTGGAAGAGCATTCTGTTTTTCAAATAGAGTTGCTCTCTGAAATTGTTGATGACACTTATGATGATTTGGTTGCAGCTGCTGATTTTCCATCTATTTCTGGTTTTGATGATGTTTATTCATGTGCTGATTGTACTAACACTGACCCTTGTGCTATTTGTGCTGAGATTCATACTGCCTTGCAGGGTGATAGTGTAAGTGAAGCTGTTTGTTCAGCTGAAGTTCTTGACAGCACGACTGTCCCAAACATACCATCCATTGAGCAGCCACCCTCCCTAGAGCTTAAGCCACTTCCTGAAAATCTGGAGTATGCTTATTTGGAGAGGAATGAAAAACTTCCGGTTATAATTTCCTCTAACCTTGATGTTGACCAAGAAACTAAGCTCTTGCAGGTTTTGAAGAAGCATAAGAAGGCGATTGGGTGGACCTTGACTGACATTCCAGGAATTAGCCCATCCAGGTGTATGCATAGGATTCTGTTGGAGGATGGGGCTAAAACAGTTAGGCAGCCCCAGAGGCGGCTTAACCCCTTGATCCTTGATGTTGTGAAGAAGGAGGTAACAAAACTCTTGCATGCGGGTATCATATACCCTATCTCTGACAGTAATTGGGTGAGTCCAGTGCAAGTCGTACCTAAGAAATCTGGACTCACAATGGTAAAGAATGAGAACAATGAACTTGTCCCCACTAGAGTTCAGAACAGCTGGAGAGTTTGCATTGATTATAGGAGATTGAACCAGGCTACTAGAAAGGACCGCTTTCCTTTCCCGTTCATCGATAAGATGCTTGAACGGCTAGCTGGTAAATCACACTATTGCTTTCTTGATGGTTTTTCAGGTTGCTTCCAGATCCACATTGCACCAGAGGATCAGGAAAAGACAACCTTCACGTGCCCTTTCGGCACTTTTGCTTACAGGAGGATGCCATTTGGTCTTTGCAATGCTCCTGGCACATTCCAGAGATGCATGATTAGTATTTTCACTGAATATATTGAGAATTGCATGGAAGTGTTTATGGATGATTTCACCGTTTATGGTTCCTCATTTGATGCATGCTTGCGTAGTTTGAATCTAGTTTTGGAGAGATGCATTGAAACTGACCTTGTTTTAAATTATGAAAAATGCCATTTTATGGTTGAATAGGGGATTGTTTTGGGGCATATCATTTCTGAGTAAGGTATTTCAGTAGATCCTGCTAAGATTGAGGTGATTTCTACACTGCCTTACCCATCTTGCGTTCGCGAGATTCGCTCTTTTCTTGGTCATGCAGGTTTTTACAGGCGCTTCATAAAGGATATCAGCAAGATAGCTCTCCCTCTGTCAAACTTGTTGAAGAATGACGCCATTTTCAGCTTTGATGACAACTTCAAAAAGGCGTTTGATTTCTTGAAGAAGGCATTGACCTCTACCCCCATCATCCAGCCTCCTGACTGGACCCTCCCTTTTGAGATTATCTGTGATGCCTCTAACTATACCGTGGGGGCGGTCCTTGCACAAAGGGTGGGCAAGGCTGCCCATGTGATTTATTATGCTTCTAGAACTTTGGATGCTGCACAGGATAATTACACCACTACTGTAAAGGAACTTCTAGCTATTGTTTTTGCTCTTGATAAATTCAGATCATATTTGCTAGGTTCCAAGATTGTTGTTTTTACTGACCATGCAACTTTGAAGTACTTGTTGAAGAAACCAGAAGCAAAACCGAGATTGATTCGGTGGATGTTGTTGCTCCAAGAGTTTAATGTGGAGATTAAAGACAAGAGTGGAGCTGAGAACTTAGTGGCTGATCACTTGAGCAGAATAGAGAGGAATGAGGATCCTTACCCCATTCAGGATGATTTTCCTGATGAGCAGCTTTTACAGTTACATGGGGTAACTCCTTGGTTTGTTGATATTGTTAACTATCTTGTTTCTGGTGTTTTTCCGACAGGTGCAACTAGGTCACAAATTCACAAACTCAAGAGTGATGCCAAGTATTATGTTTGGGATGATCCATATCTTTGGAAATTTGGTAGTGATCAGGTAATTAGGAGATGTGTCCCCGACTATGAGATTGAGTCTATTTTGCACTTTTCTCATGCTTCTCAAGTAGGGGGACACTTTGGGCCACAGAGGAATGCAAGAAAAATCCTAGATTCAGGTTTTTACTGGCCCACCATTTTTAAAGATGCTTATGAGGTTTACCGCACTTGTAGAGAGTGTCAGACAGCAGGTACAACCATCACTCGTAAGAGTGAAATGCCTCAGCAACCTATGCTTTTCTGTGAGGTGTTTGATGTGTGGGGAATTGACTTTATGGGTCATTTCCCTGCATCTTTTGGTTTTCTCTATATTCTGCTTGCTGTTGATTATGTTTCAAAGTGGGTGGAAGTTGGCCCCACTAGGACTAATGATTCTAGAGTTGTTGCAAATTTTGTCAGGTCCAATATCTTCTGCAGGTTCGGAATACCTCGGGCTATCATAAGTGACCAAGGCACTCATTTCTGCAACCGCACCATGGAAGCTTTACTCCGGAAGTATGGAGTTGTGCACAGGGTCTCCACTGCATATCATCCCCAAACTAATGGGGAAGCTGAGATCTCAAACAGAGAAATCAAACAGATCTTAGAGAAAGTGGTGCAGCCAAACAGGAAGGACTGGAGCCGCCGTCTAGAAGACGCACTTTGGGATCAAATAACAGCTTTCAAGACACCAATAGGGATGTCCCCCTATAGACTTGTGTTCGGTAAGGCATGCCATCTTCCTGTAGAGATTGAGCACCGAGCTTATTGGGCGGTCAGAAGCTGTAATTTGGAGATGCAAAAGGCAGGCATTGAAAGGAAACTCCAATTACAGCAGCTTGAAGAGGTTAGGTTGGAAGCCTATGAGAGCTCTAGAATTTACAAAGAGAAAACCAAGCACTTCCATGATAAGATGATTTCTAGGAAGGAATTCTCCGTGGGCCAACAGGTTTTATTGTTTAACTCCCGCCTGAAAGTGATAGCTGGGAAACTTCGATCCAAGTGGATTGGCCCATTTGTTGTCACTAATGTTTTCCCTAATGGTGCAGTAGAAATAAAAAGTGCAGGTAGCAACAAGGTCTTTAAGGTTAATGGGCAGCGCTTGAAGCTATTCCATGAGAGCTCAGTGCCCGAAGATGTAACCGTTGATGAGCTCTCCTTGGGAGATCCCACTTACACTACAACTTGATCAGGGAGAACCTTCTCCTTTCCCTCACTCTTATTTTATATTTATGTTCTTTCATTGAGGACAATGTTTGTCTTAAGTGCGGGGGATGGAACCACTTGTTTTGTTTTTGTTTTGTTTTCCTTGTTTGTGCTGCTTTGTGTCGTATGTGTGTTGAGTCTTGTGTCGGCGAGCTTGTTGGATTTTAATCAAATTTTGCATAGATGGATTGCATGATATGTGTTGACTATTGATGATTTCCCCCTAAGTTTTGAAAATTGAAAATTGATCCCCATGTGAAAAATTGAAAATTGAACTTTGAGATATTTTGTTGTGATTGCATGATTTATGATAAGTTTGGGGTGAAGGGATGCACACACTAATGATTGAATCTCGGTCAAACAATTTGCCAAAAATGTCCAGGTGAGGATTTGAGCCTCCAACATGTTTCTAATTGTGTGAATCACTTTTAAGTTACACTTTCCCGAATTTGCTTGAATCTCTTCATGGTTTGCATGCTTATGTGGTTGCATCAAATGATTTAGGCAATTTTCTTTGAAATAACTACTTGGCCTAAAAAGAACCATCCCTAATTCATGTTCCCTAGTTAGCCACATTGAGCCTAATAAGCCTATTGTTTCTTGATGACCTTATGTTATAAGCCAAAAATCTGGAAAAACCATGTTAACCCAATCTTAGGATTAGGAGAGCATGGAAGCTTAGCAAGAGAAGGGTTGCAAGAAAGTAAGTTTGGGGTGGCTACAAGGTTTAATATGTCATTTTGGGTTGAGAAAAATAAAAATAAAGGTTGGAGCCAAAGGCAAAGGAAAAAGAAAAAAAAGAAGAAGAATAAAAGAACAAAATGTCAAAAAAGGGTATTAGAAGAGAAAGGCTGTAGTCACCCAAGGCAAAAAGGAAAAATGGAAAAAGGAATTTGAGTAGAAGTTCAATGTGTTAAAATGCTCATGCTCTCTTAATTCCTAGGAACTTAAGCCTAGGACCTTTGAATATCTTACCTTTAGCCAGGCCCCATTACAACCTTTAAAAGACATTTTGATGTTGCATGCATGTTTTCGTGGGAACTTTGTTTGAGATGAATATCAAATTCATGGGAAATGCTCTTGAAATGTGAAATTGAGTGAAAAGTTGATAGCCTAGACAAATCGAGCAAATGAGTGAAATATTAAATGCCTTTGTGAGGAAGGCAATTGTTTGAAATTGGTGATCTCCCTTTTGTGTGTAACTTGGATCCCTTGCTCAGATTACTGATTGTATGAATGATGGAATTCTCAATTGTTTAAAGTAAATGAATGTGGGGATTACACTGTTGCAAAGGGGGAAACCATTGAAGAAAAAAAATTGTTTTGTTAAGATTGCATGAAATTTGTGCGAAATTGATTGAATCCCTTAAGCTTGCCAAGTTGAGTCTTTTTGAGTTTTAGTTTGCTTGGGGACAAGCAAAGTTTAAGTTTGGGGTATTTTGATAAGCCTCTGGCTCGACTAGTTTTATAACTAGTAAGACCATGGATTTTGCACTAATTACTCGAGTTTAATCTCGTTTTCGCCCGAATTTGGATTTAATTGTCCTCAAGCAACGTTTTGAGTTTCTTAAGTAGTTTTAGTTAATTACGAGTCAAATAAAGAATTTACTGCTATTTCATATTTTCAGGTTAAAAGGGAAGCACTTAGAGTGAAGGGAATGAAGAAAACAGTGGAAAATGCAATTCTGGAAGTTTCGCCTCGCGAGAAGCTACTCGCCTCGCGAGCCTGAAGACCAGCCTGAACAGCAACAGTCACCCTTTCTGTCTCACCTCGCGAATCACTATCTCGCCACGCGAGCCTGAAGGCCTGACTGTGCCAGAGAATGTCACCCTTTCTGTCTCACCTCGCGAATCACCCCTGACCTCGCAAGAACTCAATTTTGAACTCGTGCCACTTTTAATATTCTCCTCGTGAGCGGGCGCAGATTCTGAAAGTTATAAATTGCTGTTTTAGGGCAGATTAGAGGAGGACTTTTCATTCACTGTTTTGCGAATTTTCTAGGTTTTGTATTACGTTTTTGATGGAGAACTAATCACCGGAGATTAATCTACTGTAATCGGTTTCCGCCGACACTTGAGGTTCTATAACTCCCAATCTTATTGCTATTCCCTTTCAATATTACCCTATATGTCTTGTTTGCTTAATTCAAGTTATATAGATAAGTATTGATTTATTTTGATGATCATATGTTCCTTACTCTAACCGCGTTTTCTTAATTCGCGTGTGTACGATCGTGTTTGCTTAATTCATGATGGCCTTAATCCGTTTGCTTAATTCGGAATAGGAATATATATCTCGTAGTGTCAATTGCGCTTGTTTAATTGCTGCTACAATCGAAAGGGGATTAGAATCCGCTTAGGGCATGGAATTTATATGAATCAATGATAGTTGGGAAACCGAAAACAGTAGATTAATCGTTTTTAGCTTATTGATAATCACTCATTTGCATTGTTTTTCTTAATTGAATCATTCAACTTCAACCCCCCAAAAAAAAAAAAAAAAAACTGATTTTGAGGTTAATAACAATCCAAGAGTCCTTGTGATACGATACTCGAGTTGTCGCGCTCTAACTACAGTTTTTGTAAACCACTCGTTTTTTTTGACCCGTGTGCGACAGCGGATCAAGGAGGAGGATTTGGATTTGGATTTGGTGGAGGAGGAGCAATCTGAGTCGGTAGATTTTGACTCTGTTGGAATTGAAGCATGATGTTCATCATCCGGTTCATCATGATGTTTGTTGGAACCAGGGCTTCAGCTACCTGCTCTTTCACTTGTTCTTTGACCTTACTCTCTACTTTTTCATCTATAATTCTCCCAATAATTTCTTCAAAGTTTGGAGGCAGTGAGAGTGATGGTCTTGAGCTTTCAACATTATCCCGAGCATAGGCTTGACTTGGAACAGTATCTAAAGCTCTTGAAGTTTGAGGTTGCTCTATTGGATGAATGATAGTTAGAGCCAGTGGTTGAGAATAGTGCTTCTCAGAAGTGCTTTGTCTAGGAATGGACTCAGTAACTTCTTCAACCTCAGTTGCAGGTTGAACCACTTCCATTTGAGGATCGGACTTCACTTCTTTAACTGCCATATCCTCAATGATGATTTCTTCTTATGTGTGCTCTGATGGTGGAGATGGTGGAGGTGAAGCAGCATATTGCAGCATTGGTGGAGGCAACTCCTTTCCCCAATGGATAGGGTCCTCTTCAAAAAGTAGGACTTATGACAGGAATGCGAGTGATGTTCTTATAGATAAGGAATCTGCAATAAGCAAGGCCATGCTTCCCTCTGACTTTAGGAATAAATTTCTTTTCTTCAACAGTCAGTCCATAGGAGAAAGCTTCCAGTGCATATGCCACCATGTGAGTCCTCCAGATGTCCACAACAACATCCTCTTGAATATCTTCAGTTGGTTGAGTCAACCAGTAATCCATCACATTTTGGTCAGTGAGATTGATTGTTGCTGGATTGATTATGCAGCTGTCAGGAGAAGGCATCTTGCCAGTGTTTCTCTGCTTCTTCTTGTCCTTGTCTTTGTCTTTATTGAGATCAATCATGGGTAGCTTAGGACATATCATGTATGACCTGATCCCAATCTTGGTTTTCTCATTATGTCTTAGCCAGGTTGGAGGGATAAAGTTTGCAGCTCTGTCAATTCTAAAGTGGCTAAACTCCTACTTCAGCATCTTATACATTAATGTATCAACAAAGTCAGCAGCTCTACCATAGGTGCCAGGATGTCTGAAGGTAGTCCACTTGGTGTTTCTGTCCATGATGAATGGAATGTGCCTGAATGATATGGATATTTTTTAGATCACATTGGTGAGATCTTTCTTGGCAGGGGCTGTGTGCCAATCAGAGATGATGTGTCTCTCAACTCCTTCGGTGAAGGGCTTGAAGGGTGGAAATTTTACTAGGTTTTGATAGATTTTTCTGGGAGAGAATTTCTTTAGGGGTGGGTAATGTGTGGTCCAAGGTGATTGTACAGTTTGGATGGTGGAAGGTCAGTAGGAATGTCAGGGTGAGGTGAATGACAGGGGTTGATGACAGTTTCAGGTTCATAATCATACTCGGGCAGGGGATAGAAAGGTCTGGTAGAGACAGGTTCAGGTTCATGCTTGTGATACAAGATTTTCCAATCTCTTTTTACTTTGGTCCAGTTTTCATCTTGGCCATAATAGTAAACAGAGGGTGGAATGTAGGGGAATCTGGTTTTTCTATTTTTGGGAAAGGGGGCGCCTAGTATGATTCCATTATCTGGTTGGTTGAACCAGGGGTCATTGGTAGGGAGGATAGGTTGGAAAGTTGGTTTAGGAGGTAAGGCTATTTGTGGTTGGTCTGGATGGTTTGTTTGTGATGCGAGGGTGTGGGAATGTATACATTAGTCATATCAACATTCACAGAAGTACTAGAAACATCTATCCTATGCTCAAAGCTAGAAACTAGGGCATCTACTGCTAACTTAACAGGGTCTTTAGCAGGTAGATTTACCTCAGTCTCAAAGACAGCTTTGGCTTTCCTCCGTGGTTCCCTTCTTCAGGTTGGAATGGCAGAGGGGGCAACAGCAGCAACAACAGTCTTTTAATTCTTTAAAACAGAACTGATGGGAATTCTATCCTCATTATCCTCATCGTCATCTTGTGACAGAACCAGATTTCTTGTCCTCTTTTGGGAAATGGCAATTCCAGTAGGCCTTTTAGACATAGGCTTCCTTGCAGCAATGGTCTTTTTCCTGATATTCTTCTTTGGCTCCACAGTCTCAGCCGTGTTCTGTTCCACCATTTTTTTTAATCTTCATTAATTCCTCAGTATTAGCAAGAGCAGCAGCAACATATGTACTAAGGTTCATGTTTGCTATGTTCATTTTTCCAAAGTCAGCAGCTGACATTGGTTTTTCAATCAGAATTCTGGCTTGTTCCTCAAGAGTCCTTGCAGCAATGTATTCGTGGATTCCTTGTGCCTTGATGATTTTTGAAAGAAGGTGACAGTAGGGAAATGCTGATAGCCTATTCTTGTTCATCACAGCATCCCTAAATCTTCCATACATAATTATTGGAAGATTGATCTTGGTTTCAGTCATGAGGTGGCAGGGGCAGAACTTGTGTAGAGAAGAGAGGTTGTCCTTGGACCCAACCTTATGAAGAACTACCTTATTAAGTAGCTGATGAAGGATTCGAACAATATCCTTCATTTCAACAACTTTCCAGGAGTGAGTTCTGACAGTGTCTTCTTTCATCAAACAGACTTCAATAGTCTCTGATCCGCCTAAATCAGCTTCCCAAGTTTCTGTGAAAACCAACCCTTCCTGGGCACAGAAAATGGTGTCAGCTATAGTCTTCTCAGAGACTGCAATCTTCTTTCTCAACACAATAGAGAAGAAGTCTGTATCAGTCACTTGCACATTCCTCCAGAAATCCCTAATCAGATTGGGAAAGACAGAGACTTTCTCTGTAAAGAGTCCTCCCCAACCAGCAGCATTAACATACTTGCTAAAATCCAAGTTATTGTCTTGCAACACTCCAAAGTTGAAATGATGCTCAATTGCCGTGTTAAGCTTGTCCGCGTTGAAGGTTGAAGAAGAAGCCATTTTTGGTGAACAGAGAGCTTTGGGTTTGAAACCACAGAGAGAGATAGCTCGAGAGATCAGGGAAGTGTAAGGTTTTTCTCAGAGGGAAAAGATTACTTTTAAAAGATTTTTGAATCCCAAAGGACTCTAAAAAGGCATGTCATTAAGGATAAAAAGGTGTTGGTATTTTGGAACTCTAAAAAGGTTTTGATGGGATTGATGGAAGTTACTGACTTAGCAGATAGAATATACTAGATAAATATGTCTATAAGACAAAATAAATGCATTTAACAAATATATGCAATAAACGCAAATAATTTTTATCATGCTCTGGACACCAAATTTTTAACATGCATTGGACGGAAAAAAATCTATAGACGTATATTTATCAGAATAACATTCTCAGGTCTGGAAGTTTATATCAATATACACATAACATATTTAGATGCTTCATAATAAAGATAAATATGTCCTCTGCAAGCGGTTAAGTAAAGATATCTGCCCATTGGTGGTCATTATCTACAAATTGTATATCAAACTCACCTTTTTGCACAAAATCCCTAATGAAATGATGTTTAATCTTTATATGCTTAGCTCTAGAATGCAGTATTGGATTTTTAGATAAATTAATTACAACAGTATTGTCACACATAAGTGGAATACTACTTATAAACACATTGTAGTCCTCCAATTGATGTTTGATCCAAAGAAGTTGTGAGCAGCAACTAGCAGTTGAAATATACTCAGCTTCAGCAGTTGATAAAGCAATGATACTTTGTCTTTTGCTTGACTATGAGACAAAGTTAGCTCCAATGAAGTGTCGACATCCTCCACTGGTACTTTTTCTTTCAATTCTATCTCCAGCATAGTCAGCATCACAGAATCCAACTAATCTGTAATCTTCATTTTTCTTAAAACACAAACCCAGATTAGTAGTACCTTTTAAATATCTAAATATTCTCTTAACCGCTGATAAGTGAGATTCTTTGGGATCAGATTGAAAACGAGCACACAAACATACACTGAACATAATATCAGGTATGGACGCAGTAAGATATAAAAGAGATCCTATCATACCTCTATATACCTTTTGGTCTACCTTTTTCTCTTTATCATCTTTGTTCAGTATGGACGTGGGGTGCATAGGAGCACTAGTGCAATAAGTGCTTTTTACGTCAGTTAAAATTGATTTTTTACGTCAGAATACTGACTGACGTAAATACAGCTGACGTTAATAGTTAATGTTTTAACGTCAGTTGAGAACTGACGTTAAATATAACACTATTAACGTCAGTTCCTTAACAAAACCGACGTTAATTTTGTAAGAATTAACGTCGGTTTTTAAAACAACTGACGTTAAACTAAAACTATTAACGTCAGTTCTTTAATACAACGGACGTTGATTTTGTTAAAACTAACGTCAGTTGTTATAAAGAACTGACGTTAAATGTTTAGTTTTAACGTCAGTTGTAATAAACAACTGACGTTAATAGTGTACTGTATATTTTATAAAATACTATTAACGTCAGTTGTTTGATACAACTGACGTTAATAGGTTTTTTTTTTTTTTAAATTCAGTTTTAAAATATCACTCCCCTCAGCTATACCTGCATTCACCCCCCAGTAACACAGAATATCACACACATTACAGAATTGCAAAGGAAAATTGAACAATGGGGGGACTTAAAACCAAAACCCATGTATATATATAAATAAATTTTAGTTCCAATGTCTAAAAAACAAAACTATCTAAGGATATATATATATATACATGTTATTAATTAGTTTCTAAAGTCTAACAAAAAAACTATTTATCTAAGTAGTGCGGAGGTATGTTGGCAATTCCTTTTTCAGCCGCATACTTGAAGAAGAATTCAGCGAAGTGCATCCTCAAGTCTCTTAACTCATCTTCTTGAATAGGCGATTGGTCGATAAATGCCTAGACACGTTCAATTAATAACAATAACATCAATGCAAGTCATCTTCAAAACTATAATATATAATTTAACAAGTTGTTTAAATATTACCTTCTTCCATCCATCCTTAATAGATGCGGAGACTATGTTCAGCATATGAAACATCACATAATAGCCGCACGACCAACTGTCAGGTTGAAATCGAGACTACCAACAAAATTAATTTCAACGTCAGTTGAATATACACATAAATTAGTAATTATAATAATAATTATTTGATAAATAAACTACCAAACCTTGAGGATGTTCCATACATGATTTGCTTTAGCCTTAGAAGTCCTACTTCTCCCGTTGGCGCAACTTATGCTACTCGCCTTCAGCGTGCTATCATAAACAAATAATCATGTCGATCAATTAACAAACTCATTTATCATGTGTGTAATAAACTAAAAACAACTGATATTAAAACTTAAATTAAATTTAAGATTAGTTACTTACATATTTACAGCTTCCACCACCTTCGGTGGCGGATCATGGTGGAGAGAGCAGAAGAATATGACAGTATGCCTAGACGGGTGAAGTACCAACAACTGCCAATGGTCATCCATACAGTAGGGAGCCAGATATAATTATTTTGGATTGTCTCCCAACAACTTCCCTATGTATTTACTCAATGCATCGCCAGCAAAGAACTCGGGCAGAAGGATTGACGGATCTAAGAAACCGTAAACTGATGCAACGCCCTTATCAAGCTGAAGACGATGGAGATACCTAAGATATGAAAAGGGTGTGGATGTTAATTACATAATATATATATTGAAATTAAAATAAATTATTAAATGGAAAAATACCAAAAATAAATAAGTTATAAAATTAAAATTAACTTACGTGCACCAGAGACTGATGACATTGCTGTTCATCCAGACGTTATTTCTGCAGGCGTTCCCGAGATCGTCACCAACGAAGGAAAATATCCTCTGTTGATCTGGGCGTGCCACCCATCCATCGTGATCCAATGGACATTCAAAAATCTCATACGCATAATCCTCACCAAGTGAGAACAAACGAGTGATAGGTGACAGCGACACCGACGTCGACTTGGCCTTCAGTTTAGGAAAAATAAAATATATAAGTTTTTGATAATTAAAAAAAACACAAGTAATTATTTGACTAATTTGGACATTAATAATGAATAAATACCTTTTCTAACATTTCGAGCTCACGTCGTTTGGAGTCCAACTCAAGCTTACGCTTTTTCATTTCTAACTCATGCTCATGGCGCTGGACTTCCAACTCCCGCACCCTAGCTGCCAACTCATCGTCCTCCACATGTGCCATACTAAAACTCTCTTTTGTGCTCACATGTGAAGCGTTGGCAAGCCTTGCGGTGTCCTGGGATGTACCGACGGAGGAAAGCTCTCTGGCAAGCGCCTGCTTGAATTCTGGGTTGGCTATTAAGCCTTGCATCAGATGTGTTGTAATATCTGGGTTGGTCATGAGGTGCTGAGTAATGTCAGCCAAAATTGATGCTTCATTGACCACCCGCTTTCGTGAAGCATACTTGCCATAATATTGTTTGATGGTCACGTTCCCAGGAACACCGAGAACCCGACCAGGATGGTCTTTCTTGCCTAGAGCAGTCATCAAGACGTCCTGCCGTCCAGAAGGGACGAATGCGCCCTGGGAGGATTTTGCTTTAAGATCCATCTAAAATGAAAAAAAAATGAAAAAACGTGCAAGTGAAAAGTGTTGCAAATATCTATACAAATATCAATTGAAATCAAGTTAATTATTTACTTACAATCTTATCTGCCACTTCGCGAGTGGCATCAGCTTTAAAAGATCCCGCCTTTGTCATGTGGCCGGCTAACCAGACATCCTCCCGGTCGATGTCCGACGGAGGACTTGATGGTGTGACCTCAGGCACCTCTCCTCTTTCAATCCTAGCAGAGTGCTCTTCCTGCTTCGCCCTCAGCCTATCCGCCATCATCTGCTGGATCCGAGTATGGTACCCACCCTGAGACATGGTGTGGCGGTGGACGTTCTTCGCCTGATTCTGCCGACCCTTATTTGCCTTAGCCTATTCAAACAAAAACACATAATTAAATATAGTTAAATGATCTATAATAAGCATACAAAATTAACTTAATCAACCAACCTGAAATTCTTCATCCTGTCGACTCCTGGCAAACATATCCCAAGTATCCTGATCAATCCAGGGATAATCCGAGAACATTTTATCAAGCCGCTTCTTCCCAGATAGATAGTACCTGGTAAGATCATGCTTGAACCCATTCCAACGCTTTGATGCCATTTTCATACATTTATGACGATGATCCTCGTCATTTGGCACAGTCCAAGCTACCTACACATTAGATACATATATAACAACTGGATGGATTATAACTCGGATAATTATCTAATAATGTAAATCAAACGAATGTAAAGGTAAAATACCGTGATAGCCTCCCAAATCTGATCCTTAACGTTCTGTGGAACGTCATTCCAGTGGTTGTAGTTGATGCTTACGTGCTGCTTCGCTTGTAGAAACACCCACTTATTAAATTCTTTAGCACGGGGTCCCTGGGCATTTAGATTAGCATCGAAGGACACCTCAAGCTTACGTCCGCTCCGCCCTGTCCTTCTCTAGTTTCTTCAACGAGGTGGCTCCTCTACCCCGTTTCCTATGAGCCTGTGATGTCTGTATGGACAAAAAAAATGATAAAATAGAGGGTTGTAACATTATAAACTTACATTAACAAGAAGAACTAAAGATAGTATATAACATGCATGTAAACTTACACTAGAATCAGCAGGCGTAGCCGTTATCGGGTCCTGCGAAACCCCCACAGTGTCCTCCCGTGCATGTGGGCTATCTGACTGATCCATATGTATGCCTGTTCAAAAACAATATATATGTATTAACATAGGTTATAACTCAAAATAAATACAGAAGTATAAATAAAAATAACTAGATAGGTCCTGTAGATATACAAAACATCTATATATCCAATATAAGGACAATACGGGAGATTGAAAACTATAGTTTTTGAAGATTGCCAAGCACTGGTCACTAATGTGCCAACTGAACCAGACCCTCATAGGCAGAACTGATCACAGCCTAGCCGTGATGAGCATCACGGCCGTGACAGATCAACCAGCAGAGCAACATGCACTCAAAACCAAAAATAGAGACATTTCAAACAACTCAAACTCACGGTTTAAAGTTACAACTACTGAGACTACAGTTTCAACATACACTCAAAACCAAAAATAAAGACATTCCAAACAACTCAAACTTACAGTTTCAAGTTTCAACTACTGAGACTACAGTTTCAAACCAGCAGAGCAACATGCATGCACTCAAAACCGTGAATAAAAAAATGTGCCCTAATTAAAGACTCACCAGAAATAGGCGCTCGCGTGGTGGTGGGGGGGAAGCTCGAGTGGTGGCCAACGTTCGATGTGGTTTGCGAGAGCAGAGGGACAAGGAGAGTTAGTGCGCGGGAAGGCCAGGGGAAAGAGAGATGTCAAGTTATTGCAAAGAAGGAGTGGGAAAGACAGAGTTAGGGGTTAAGAGTGTACCTCACGGTGGTGGCGAAGAAGCCCTCGCGGTGGTTGCGGTGGAGATGAGCTCGCGATTAGGGCAGAGTGAAAGCGAGAGTGAGGGTTGAGCGTGATGAAAAGAGAAAAGACGTATAGAAGTGGAGGAGGCGCGCGGGGGTAAACGTTATAATTAAAATAAAACAACATTTTACGTCAGTTTTTGGTAAAACCTGACGTTGAAGATCATATATTTAACGTCAGTTGTATTAATAAACTGACGTTAAACACTCTCACACTTATTACGTCAGTTGTTAGTAATAACTGACGTTAAAGGTCATATATTTAACGTAAGTTGTGTTAAGAAACTGACCTTAAAAACACTCACAACTTCTTACGTCAGTTGTATTACACAACGGACGTTAAAGGTTTATTAGTTTCTGCAAAAACATTCATTCCCTTGACTACTGTGCTACTTACCCATTCACCTTTGTACCTAATCCTCTTAATGAGCATTAAGTTTATAGATAAGTTTTCAAGAAAATCAGAATAACTTAGTAACTTCATCCACTGTTCCTATAAATAGCTTCTTTCCATCCTTTTAATTAATTTTCTGCTTCACAATATGGCTTTGCCGTGGAGATTAACTTCATCACTCTTTCTTCCTATTCCTAGACTCAAAGGTCTTTGTCTTAATGGTCAAACAACTTCTGAGTTTGAGTAAATTACATTACATGGATATTAAGGTTGGGTGAATCACGTAATGTGATTCTCTCACTTTATTTCATCCCCATCATCCCTTTCACTTTGCTTTGGAAGCAAGTGATTGTGGATTCAAGATGATGCATCAAGGAACTCTACTGAAGAAGAAAGATGCAAAGATCCATTTCACTTTGCTTTTGCTAGTGATCGAGGATTTACTTTGCATCTTGGAATTCAAGTGAGGGAGGTGATGCATCCATTGGAGTTTCGATGACAGGATCGAGAAGAAAATGATGTTGATGCAGAAACTTTTTTATATTTTAGGGCTATGTTGCAGAAATTTTTTATCTTTTAATCATGTAATTTTAACTTATGAATCGCTTCAATGTCATACGATTTGATTATACATATAACTTGTTTTATGTTAAGTGTTTATTTATTTTAATTTGAACAATAATTTGTTTACTAATTCAAGCTAATTAATAAAAATTAAAAATAAACTTGTATAAAAAAAGGTTTAGAAATAAACTGCAGTACTATATGGAGTGATCTGCGTTAAGAGGGACAACAGGGACATGACAACCAATGAAATGAGTTTCATAATTATTTACGTCAGTTATTTATAGAACTGACGCAAATAGTTTACCCACCACCTCATTTTTAACGTCAACTTAATTGATGACTGCCAAGTTCCCGTATATTAATTACATTATTTCCAATATTCATTCTGCACGTTTATTATATATAGGATTATTTACGTCAGCTATTTATTTAACTGAAGTAAAAAGCAAACTTTTAACGTCAATTGTATAAAAAACTGACGTTAACAATTAATATTTTTTATTTAAAAACACTTTTAACGTCAGTTTTTTTTTAAAACTGACGTTAAAAGTGTATAGATATCTGCAAAAACATTCATTCCTTTGACTGTACTGTGCTACTTACCCATGCACCTTGTAACTCAATCCTCTTAATGAGCCTTAAGTTTATAGGTAAGTTTTCAACAAAATCAGAATAGCTTAGTAACTTCATCCCCTGCTCCTATAAATAGCTTCCTTCCATCCTTTTAATTTTCTGCTTCACAATATGGCTCTGCCGTGGAGATTAACTTCATCACTATTTCTTCCTATTCCTAGACTCAAAGGTCTTTGTCTTAATGGTCAAACAACTTCTGAGTTTGAGTAAATTACATTGCATGGGTGATAAGTCTGAGTAAATTACATTGTGTGAGTTGCTCACCTTATCACCTTCCGGAGAATCATTCTTTGGAGGGCTAATCGGTGCTCGGGGGTCACAGTTCCAAAACCTCGGCTTTGGCAGCAAGTGACCGTCTTGGAAGTATATCTGGAACCACCGCCTTTGCTTGAAACGGATCTGGTGCACCTGTTTTTGCCTCTCTCTTGAGCTCTCTCACGCCCCCAGTTTTCGAGGTCTTTGAGTATATATAGTTTTCCCTTTGGCATATTTCATAAAACTCTCTGATGGGATGTAGCTTTAATGTTTAGGATTTTAAACCCTTTCAATGTAACTTTTTATAGGATTTTAAACCCTTTCAATGTAACTTTTTATAGGATTTAAAACCCTTTCAATCTTCTCAGATCGATCGATCAGTATTACACTTCATGAATGAGATCCGGTTTGGGTTATTGATTCAACTTATACTTCGCACATATATTTTAGTTTTCAAAACAGAAACACAAAACATCAAAGCAATTCATGCGAAACTGAAACTTTGAGGAAGGCAATGCGGAAGGAATCATACACTAGATAAAAAAAATTATTAAAATAACTTTTAACGTCTGTTGATGTAGGGACTGACGTTAAAAGTGAAGAGACTTACTTCTAACGTCAGTTCTTTATCGAACTGACGTTAAAATGTTCACTTTTAACGTCAGTTCTTTATTGAACTAACGTTAAAAGTGAGTCACTTCACTTTTAACGTCAGTCATTAAAACAACTGACGTTAAAATTGAATTAATGAAGCCTGATATTTACAAAATTGCCACCGCCTCCTTTTTAACGTCTAGCTTTTGGTTAACTGACGTAAACCTTTACCGTCTAATGTATATTTTCCACTAGTGGAGTGTTCATTGGTTTGAAATCATCCATGTTGAACTTCTTCAGGAGTTCCTTTGTATACTTGGTTTGGTGGATGAGCACCTTGTACACAGTTTGTTTTACTCAAAGTCCAAGGAAGAATTTGGGCTCTCCCATCATGCTCATTTCAAACTCTTTCTGCATTAACTTAGAGAATTCTTTGCATAGAGACTCATTAGTAGCACCAAATATAATATCGTCAACATATATTTGCATAATTATGAAATTAGACTTACTGGATTTTCTAAATAAGGTTGTGTCAACCTTTCCTCTATTAAATCCAGTTTCTATAAGAAACGAACTTAACCTATCATACCAAGCTCCAAGGGCTTGCTTAAGGCCATATAAAGCTTTCTTAAGCTTATATACATGTTCATGGTGAGTTTCACTCTCAAAACCCGAAGGTTACATAACATAGACTTCTTCATTAATAAAGCCATTTAGAAAAGCACTTTTAACATCCATTTGAAAAAACATAATACTATGATGTGCAGCAATTGAAAGTAAAATTCTAATAGCTTCTAATCTAGCATTAGGTGCAAAAGTTTCAGTGTAATACATACCTTCTTCCTGAGTATAACCTTGAGCAACAAGTCTTGCTTTGTTTCCTATTACCTTACCATTTTCATCAAGTTTGTTTCTGTAAACCCACTTTGTTCCAATCACTGATTTGTCTTTGGGCAAGGGTACCAGAATCCAAACATTGCTTCTTTCAAACTGATTTAGTTCTTCTTGCATAGATAGAATCCAACCATCGTGCAGCAGAGCCTCGTCTACTGTCTTTGGTTCCAACTCAGAGACTAATGCAGAGTCTTCTTGCTCTTTGAAGGTTGATCTGGTTGTTAGCCTATCATTGGGGTTTCCAATGATTTGATCTTGTGGATGATAATTGAGACACCCCGTTGTGCCCCATCGTATTATTACATTAAAACCTTAATATTTATTTACTTAATCGCTCGCTTATCATTGAAAATACGTAAAAATTAAAACTTAATTAATAATTATATAACTTATGCATATATAAAACATACCAAAACTATATTACATAAATACACACCTGTTATTTATTACATTCCAAAAGCACTGTTAAGGGTACCCTCTCAGTAGGATCCCTCACAGGCATAAACTTCATTACAGACATACTCAGCGGAAATATAAATACTCTTTAGACACACTGGCCATACTGTCTATACTCTAATCGCCTTGAATCACAGCTCGACCTCCAGCATCTGGTTCGTAAGGAGTTCCATCTAACCCCTCAGCAATTGGTTCCTCCATCGGGTCTTCTCGTACGATCACATCAGAAATAAAACACAACACACAGAAAGATATAGGGAATAAGAAACAGTTTTATCATCAAAAAGCGGAAAAGAGTAATAGTAAATTATACAGTAATTGTCGCAGACACGCATCAATCAAAATCAGCAATCATCCTCAATTCACTATATCATCCTCTACCCTCAGCCCATGCAACTAAAACTTAATACTGATGTGGCCATCTTCACTCCTGTCACATTAGTCAGTAGTCCAGAACGGTCCAGTACCAATAACTTTCGAACGCATCAAATACTAAACACTTATTAGTCTAAAATGGTCCAGTGCCAAGAACATACGAACTCGTCAAGGAATATCATTCCATAACGGTCCAGTGCCAAGAACATACGAACTCGTCAAGGAACATCCTTCCATAACGGTCCAGTGCCAAGAACATGCGAACAAGTCAAGAACTAAAGAGTATTACGGTAGTCTACCTCGGCATCCACATCCGTAGGGCACTCACCCGTAATATCCGATATCCCCAAAATAGGATATCCTGACCTCGTGTGTTCCACTCACACGGCTGTGACTAACATTACCTCGATAAATGAATCTCCCTAATTTAAATCAATAACAACCTAGTGCCTCAACCTTCCATCAAAGTCTCAACACCTTTTTCCTCTTAGATAAAACCACTTAATTAGGCTAGGCACCTCTAAATCACCTTTATTCTCTCACCCAAACAATTATCTCCCGAACAACACATATCCTTACTTAAAAATCAGCTAAGCACAATATTAAAAACCAGGCAGATCATGCATAACACAATATCAAAAAATAATTCAAATACCACAAAATATCACATAAGCAATGAAATAATAATAATAAATTCAATCAACCTCAGATAAGATAAAATCATCCTAATGTCGATAAACCTACAATCCCCAAATCACCATTGGTTTTACAGAAAAGGTTTCCAATATGATTTTGGTCTTGTCGATTACTCAACTACTAGTAGGGTTTAGGTCGCCCTACACAATTATCATATAATCTACTACTTATCGATTCCGACGATAGGTTGATTCTTTTCCCCACCTGAGTTTTCACCGGAAACACGTACACGACGATCCTCGTTATCCCGCCACGAGTTAACACAAACACCTTCAACCAAACAACATAACTATAATTAATCAACTAACAACCATCTATGACACTTTAGGGCTAGGTTCGGTCAAGACTTAGAAAATAGGTTTAGGATTATCTTCTTAATGCTATCTTTTGGATCATAGTTACTAGAGTCTTAACTAACATAGATTACTTATTACAAGACTAAAATTTGAAACAAAATCCTCTAACCTTTAGGGTTAGGGTTTCGGTCCATATTAGGAAAATAGGCTAGGAAATTTAGTTGGATTCAAGCTCTTGGATAATGAAAGTGGAAGACATCACAAGATCATAGAAATTGGTTTCACATTAAAAGGATTTTTCTACAATTTTCTAGAATTATTTGAAGTTCTAGATCTAGGAATGGAAAAATATGATTCATGGCATAAACATGATAAATACATGAATATGAAAGCTTATATGATCAAGGAGATGAGCTTTTACCTCTTGAAGATTGAAGAAATGAAGAAAATGATCAACCTTCACTATGTTGAAAACTGGACAGCTTGAGGGTGTGATGGTATTGTGAGTGTATCTCACAATATACTCATCCAAAAATTACGAACTTTGGCTTGATAGAAATATAAGAAGAAAAGGAACAACTTTGGTGTTTAAGTTTTCATTTTTTTCGGATCATAACAGGGGTGAAAAGGGCCTTCTTTATGCTGTTTCGTGGGTTGCTGGGAATTCTGGGCAGTTTCTGTATTTTGAGCCTTTCTCCCAATCCACTTATCCGTTTTTGATGATCTTTATCTTGTTGGAAAGAAGAGAGAAATAGGAACAACTTTTACGTTGAATGTTGTTCGAGTTTCAGAAAGGAAGAGGGTCATATGTTTGGTGGGAATTCGGTGTTCTTAGGGTTTTGTAACTTAGTTGGTGGGGAAGATGAAGAGAATGAAGAAGATGAGTGAAATGGTGAGGGAGGCCACGGTTTTGGGGTATTTATAGGAGTAATATTATGCCTTGTTTGGTTAAAAGGAATTGGTTTAATGGGTTTTGTGATTATTGAATTAATATAAGCTTAACTAAGGTTATAATTAACTTAACTAAGGTTATAATAAACTTAACTAAGGTTATTTTGGCTAACCATGGTTAATAATATGTGGCTCAAATTTGATGGAGGTGTGACTGATTTTGGGCCACACAAAATGACTCACCAATGAGTCATCGATCTTATCCATTAGCGGTTCCCGGAAATTCAGACGCAGCGACTCAAGTCGTTTACTCGATTTCGGTTTTTGAGAGGAAAATAATGAAACGAAAGCAAAATGAAATAGGTAAGATTTATTGGAGGTGGAGGCACGAAATTGGAGAGATGTGGGAGGTTTTCAACCACATAAAATGAGTGGTTAAGAGTGCGTAGTTGCGTCTTGTTAATACCAGCGAAAGCTTGGGGGTATTTTGGTCTTTTTACCTAAATGTCATGATTACTTGCATTTAATGCTCATAAATGCTTAGTGACTCATCCTCCATGAGTCATCATGTATGACTCGTTGTCCCGATCTCTTGACGAGTCTCTGCACTTCACTTCTCGACTCCGTCGGTTTCCCGATTAGGGTTTTACGCCCGTAAAAAGCGTAATATTTTATTTTCGGTTGAAAATTTTCAAAACAACCAAACTCGTTAGAAATATGATTTAAATATAAACCATTTCGTTCACGAGTCAAAATTTGGTTTTCTGCCCTAGAAAATTATCTGTCGGTGAAAACTGCAGGGGTTCCGTCAATTTTCAACCCAAATTTTTACCGTAAGCTTCTACCCTAAGATAGAGTATGAATATGATTTTTATTTCATAAAAATCAATCTCCATGAACTCGGATAAAAATATAAATAAATACATTTATACCGGTTAATACAGCGAAAATATTTTTACTGAAAAAAAATAAAAATCGAAAAATAAAAAGTAGGGTGTTACAATAATTCTTGAAGTACCAAGATCTTTGAACATTATCTTGTTGAGAAGCAGAGGTTTCTGGTTGTTGAGTGGGGTCGTCTACTTGATGATCAGCTTTTATCTCTAGTGTGCCTCCTGAGATGTTTAGATCAAGATCTGCAAAAGCTTCATCTAGCTCTGATAATTTCTTATCAGACTGCTTGTCATCAAACTTGACATGAATACATTCTTCTACCACTAAAGTTCTAGAATTATAAACTCTAAAGCCTTTTTAAGTTTCAGAGTATCCTAATAGTATTCTATTATCTACTTTTGCATCAAACTTGCCAAGTTGATCCTTAGTGTTTAGTATATAGCATTTACAACCAAAAGGGTGAAAATAAGATATGTTGGGTTTTCGTCCTTTCCACAGTTCATAAGGAGTCTTGTTCAAGATAGGTCTGATGTATATTCTGTTCTGAATGTAGCAGGCAGTATTAACAGCTTCATCCTAGAAGTGTCTAGGGACAGATTTGTCATTGAGCATAGTCCTAGCCATCTCTTGAAGAGATCCGTTCTTTCTCTCTACCACACCATTTTGCTGTGGTGTTCTAGGCATTGAGAAGTTGTGAAGAATATCACTTTCTTCACAGAACTTATGAAATAACTCATTTTCAAACTCTCCCTCATGGTCACTTCTGATTGAAGTGATACACATGCCTTTTTCATTCTGTACACATTTGCAGAATACAGAAAAGACCTTGAAAGACTCATCCTTGTGAGCTAGGAACATAACCCATGTCCATCTAGTGTAGTCGTCTACTATGACAAGACCATATCTCTTACCACTGACAGAAGCAATCCTTGTTGGACCAAAGAGATCAATGTGTAGCATTTCTAGTGGTCTATTGGTACTAACAACATTCCTAGATTCAAAAGAACTTTTGACTTGTTTTCCCTTTTGACATGCATCATAGAGAGCATCAGATTTGAAATTGAGGTTTGGTAGCCCTCTCACGAGGTTATGCTTAGTTAGCTTTGAGATTAACCTCAAGCTTGCATGAACTAGCCTCTTGTGCCAAATCCAGCGCTCATCCTCAATGGACACCAGACATGAGACACTTTGATTTGTAAGGTCCTCCAAGTCAATCTTATACAGATTGTTTTGCCTCTTGGCAATGAACAAGAGTGATCCATCATTTTTCTTGACATTACGCATGTTCTTATCAAATGGAACAACATATCGACTATCACATAGTTGACTTATACTTAGCAAATTGTGTTTTAAGCCTTTAACCAATAGAACATTGTCAATGGAGGGAAAAGGGTGTTTACCAATTTTACCTATACCAATGATCTTTCTCTTTTGATTTCCTCCAAATGTAACCCAGCCACCATCTTTGTGCCTAAGGCCTTGGAACATACACCTTTCTCCCGTCATGTGATGTGAGCACCCACTGTCCAAGTACCAAGATGTTTGTTTCTTTCCTGTTGTTAAGCAGATCTACAACAGGTATTATCTTATCTTTAGGTACCCAAACTGACTTGGGTCTTTTCTTGTTAGTGGTCACTGAACGAGTATGCTTAGCATGTTTATTGTGTATGCATCTAGATGTAATATGCCCACTTTTTCCACACACTTTGCAAAAGGTGTTGGACGGGCTAGACTTAGCTTTAGCATATTTATCTAGAACTTTTGAAGCTCTATGTTGTGTATGTGGTTTTGAATTTTTGTGAGATGATTCTTGCTTCTCTTTGTCATAACCAAGGCCATATTATCATGTGGTGACCTAGAGTACCTTAAAATGAGACTAAGCTTATCTGAGCCACCTACAAGCTTTGACAGAGAGTCTGTTGTTTGACGGATCTAGGCAAGTATACCCAGTCGTACAAGTAATAAAGAGGTAAGAGGGATATCGTTCCCACGAGGACTGAGACAAGTACTAGCATGTAACAAATCAACTACTATCTAAGAAGATATTTGGATGGAAGGGAGCTCAATATTAAATACTAAGCCAAACAATGATTAAAATAAACAAAATAAAAGGAACAAATTCTTTTTGGATTTTTATCAAACACTTGGAATGCGAAAAGGGGATTTTTCAAATATGATAGAAGATGTTGGGATTAGACTTCGCTAAACCTTTGCATCATGCAATACCAAGACCACCAATCTAGTTTATACTTCAAATATTAAAATCAACCCACAAGATTACTCAAGTCCTAATTCCTTAGATGACAAGAGCCTAAATCCCCTAATTAAACCCTAATTCCTTAGGTGGCCTAATTAGTGAATTTGCATTAAGAGTAGGGGTTACACGATTGCTAATAAACCAAAATCCATTCCTAGATGCAAGGTTTACTAGGTGATTAATTCCAGATCAAGAATTGATAAGAACTTCCCAATTGCAAATCAAATCTCAGAACAATTCATGGATGATCAAACCACAAAAAGCATTAAGAATAGGAATCAAACACTAATACAGAAGGATAAACATGGATCAATAAATCAAGACAAATACATAAGATTCGGTTTAGCTACATTTAATCCCAACAAAAAGGGAATTTAGCTACTCATAGTCATAGAGAAAGCCAAAATCAAAACAATAGAAACAAAGGATATAAGAAACTCCATGGCAGCTTTCCACAGCCGTCACAGTAGCCCCTGGTTCAGAGAGAATGTGTTTTTAGGGTAAAAGTTGCTCCCCTTATGTTCTGCCCAGATGCCTATTTATAGATTAGGCGCGTGTCACGGCCGTGACGGCCATCACGACCAGGTCGTGACAGCTTCTGCCTTGAACGTTGCTTCACCAAATGGTCTGTCACGGCCGTGATGGGCATCACGGCCTGGCCGTGATAGATTCTGCCTAGAAGGGGTCTGGCTCAGTTAACATGTCACGGTCGTGATGGGCATCACGGCTAGGCCGTGACAGCTTCTGACTTTTGCCTTCTTTCTTTTCAGTTATTGCTCGATCCCATCACGGCTAGGCCGTGATGGGCATCACAGCTCTGTTTGGCTCATTTTCTTCACTTTTCAAGCTCTATCTTCATCCAAGCTCCATCATGGTTGATTTTGAGCATTTAATCCTTAATTTCTGCAAAACAACACCACAAAACCGCCTTACCCGTTCCAAGGTAAAAACTAACAAAAATAAAATTAAAATTGCCTAAACTATATGAAAATGCATGCAAAAATGTACATGAAATATGAGGTGAAATCACACTCATCAAATCATCCCAAGCTTAAGACTTTGCTTGTCCTCAAGCAATCACCAAGGCCAGAAGATATAAATAATCAGAGCATGGATAGTGAACAAAGAACCCAAGTAACTAATCCAAGTAACAGACATTTTCAAATAATTCACCAAGAGACAATCAATTTCAAGTTCAATTAGAAGCTTAGGTTTCCTAGACTCATATTCTCACTGATTCGGGCACTCTTTCTCACCTCACTCAAGTGTTTAAGGATATATGACAATTCGCTCAATTTCCTCAAGGAATGAATTCTACCATAAGCTTGACTATTAACCAAATCTCTACTTTATCAAATGAAAACACATAAGAATCAAGAGGGCTTTTACTTTGGTTGTAACGGGGCCATGGGATTAATCGTTAGGTGGGGAAATCAAGAAAAGGAAATTTCGAGAAGGCTAAACAAAATATCAAGCATTGCAAAGCATGACACCTTCTAAAATACCTTTTTGGGTTTTGATTCATTTTTCCACCTTTCTTTATTTCTTTTTATTTTATTTCTCACTTCCTTTTGTCATCCCCTTCTCTCTATTTTTTTTTTTGGAGAAGAGGGGATTTTCAGCTCAAGAGAAATATTTTCTAACTTTCTCATCCCATACTTTTTCAACTACCTTTTTACCCTTTTTGTAATACTTTAAAAGGTGCCATACCAAGCATTATTCATCAAAGTAATTCAAGGTACCAAGAAAAGTATTTTATTCTTTTAGGCTCAAAATTGGGAAACTAAGGGGTAGCATTTAGTCAATCAAAACACAGAAGGCCGGAAAAATACCTAGTGCCTTAATCATTTTCAAAAATGTTTTCAAAAATTTTTAAGCTTCAAAACGGTTTCAAGTCAAGTTCTAGAGAATACAATCCAAGAGGAATAAAACACTCTATCACAAGGAATGGGGTAGATTTAGTGAGTACCCCTTTTTGGCTCAAAAATCTCACATGTAGTAGTTCAAAAATCAATGAGAAACACAAATCTACGGAACCATATGCTAATTATCAACTATCAAAGATCATATCAAGCATTTTTATTTGTAGCCTTATCACAAGAATAAAAAAATTGGGTTCAAAAATTCACTATCTCAATTTATTTGGAACTAAATTCTCACAATTGGATGCATAATCTAAGCAAGGGGCAATCTAATCATGTGATCATGCAAAACTATGCCTATATGAATGCAACATGAAAAATGCAAAAATTCAAAAAATTGCAAAAATACCCCTACCCCAAGCTTAAAAACTTACATTGTCCCCAATGTAAATAATCAAGTCGGAGAGAGGAGAAAAATGGAACAACTCACCGAGGTGGTAGCGGGTGCTGGCTCATATGCCTAGGCAAAGGGATGCTGGAAAATGTGTCATGGCCGTGATGCTCATCACGGGCAGGCCATGATCAATTCTGGTCCATAGGAGCTGGCCTGTCACGGCCGTGACCTCCATCACAGCTAGGCCGTGATACTCTCTGATCTTCAGGGTCCTTCTCATCACACCCGTGATGGATATCACGGCTGGGCCGTGATCCTTTATGATCTTCTCATTGAGCTGATCACGACCATGACCTCTGTCACGGCCTGGGCGTGATGGTTGCTGACTTTGGTTGTCCTTGCCCTTTTTGCTCTTCTGCTTTCATAACCTGGAGACACTTGGCAAATCTATTAATTTATGATCTTTTTCCTCTTGATCTACTCAAATTATTCAAGAGTTAAATTCAAAAACAAATGGAAAAGGAAAAGAAAACTTGGGTTGCCTCCCAGTAAGCGCTTCTTTAACGTCACTAGCTTGATGGGCCGGTGATCTCAAGGATCACGAAGGCCCACAGCTGTGGTCAATCTCTCGATGTCACCACCCAAGTAGGCCTTGAGCCTTTGACCATTGACTTTGAAGGTCCTTTTTGAAGTAGGATCCTCCACTTCTATAGCTCCATGAGATGAGACTTCTTTGACAATGAACGGTCCCGACCACTTAGACTTCAACTTGCCCGGAAACAATCTCAGTCGGGAATTGAATAATAAAACTTGTTGTCCCGATTGGAATGCTTTCATCACGATCTTCTTGTCATGATAAGTCTTGACTCGTTGCTTGTAAATAGCTGCATTCTCATATGCATTGAGGCGCATCTCCTCTAATTCATGCAACTGATGGACTCTTTTCTCACCCGCCAAAGTGGCATCAAAATTCAAGAACTTCAATGCCCAAAAGGCTCGATGCTCCAACTCTACGGGTAGATGACATGCCTTCCCATAGACCATATGAAACGGAGATAACCCCAAAGAAGTTTTCAATGCAGTCCGGTAGGCCCACAAGGCATCGTCAAGCTTCTTTGACCAATCTTTTCTTGAAGTGGCCATAGTTTTTTCCAGAATTCGCTTAATCTCCCGGTTAGAGACCTCTGCTTGCCCATTTGTTTGCAGATGATATGGAGATGCCACCTTATGCCTCACATCATACTTGGTCAACACATTTTTCAGTTGTGAGTTGCAGAAGTGAGATCCCCCGTCACTTATAAGGACCCTTGGGACACCGAACCGGGCAAAAATGTTCTTTTTGATGAACTTAATTACTGTTTGCGCATCATTCTTCGGTGTTGCAACGGCCTCCACCCATTTGGAAACATAGTCCACCGCCACCAAGATATATTGATTGGAGAATGAAGGTGGAAGTGGACCCATAAAATCTATGCCCCAACAATCAAATACTTCAACCTCCAATATGTTTTGAAGTGGCATATCATCCATTTTAGATATGTTCTCGGTCCTTTGGAACTTGTCACAACTCTTCACATGATTGTAAGAGTCCTTGAAGATTGAGGGCCAAAAGAGCCCAGATTGGAGGACCTTTGCAGCTGTCCTCTCCCCATTGTAATGTCCACCATATGGAGAGTTATGGCAATGCCACAAAATACTCTTCGCTTCCTCTTGACTAACACACCTCCTCAATAAGCCATCCGGTCCAACCTTGAACAAAAATGGGTCATCCCACATGAAATGGTTGGCATCCTGGAAGAATTTTTTCTTTTGTTGCCAAGTGAGGTGCTCTGGAACAATGTTGGCTGCCTTGAAATTTGCCATGTCGGCAAACCATGGTCTTTCGTGCACTAGAAATAAGGCCTCATCCAGGAACTCATCCCGAATGTCCATTTCTTTTGCAGTAACCTCTTCATTCACCAACCGAGATAAGTGGTCAGCTACCATATTTTCGCTGCCCTTTTTGTCCTTAATGACTAAGTCAAATTCCTGCAACAATAAAATCCACCTTATGAGTCTTGGTTTTGAATCTAACTTAGTCAACAAATATTTAATTGCAGCATGATCAGTAAAAATAGTGACTTGGGACCCAATCAAGTATGAATGAAATTTTTCCAATGCAAACACTATGGCTAGCAACTCTTTTTCAGTTGTTGCATAATTTATTTGGTTCTCATTGAGAACCTTGCTAGCATAGTGAATGGCATGGAAAAACTTTTCCCTTCGCTGTCCTAAAACTGCCCCAACTACGTAGTCACTGGCATCACACGTTAATTCAAACGGTGACTCCCAGTTGGGTGCAACAAGAATGGGAGCGCTGATAAACTTTTCTTTCAAAATCTGAAAAGAAGTAAGACAAGCAGTGTCAAACACAAATGGTGTGTCCTTGTTCAAAAGGCTACACAACGGCTTGGCTATCTTTGAGAAGTCTTTGATGAACCGCCGGTAAAAGCCTGCATGACCAAGAAAACTCCTCACACCCTTGACATTTACTGGTGGAGGTAGTTTCTCAATCACATCAATCTTGGATCTATCCACTTCGATTCCCCTAGCTGAAATCTTATGCCCAAGCACAATGCCCTCCTGCACCATAAAATGACACTTCTCCCAATTTAAGACTAAATTGGTGTCCATGCACCTCTTTAACACAGCAGCAAGGTTAGACAAGCAATTATCATAAGAGGAATCGAAAACAAAAAAATCATCCATAAAAACTTCAATGCATTTTTCTACCATGTCAGAGAAAATGGAAAGCATGCACCTTTGAAATGTTGCAGGCGCATTACAAAGACCGAAAGACATCTTCCGATAGGCAAAAACTCCAAGAGGACATGTGAAGGCAGTTTTCTCTTGGTCTTCCGGGTTAACTGCAATTTGGTTATAACCCGAATAACCATCCAAGAAACAATAATAAGCTTGCCCGGCCAACCTCTCCAACATTTGGTCCGTAAATGGAAGTGGGAAGTGATCTCTCCTAGTAGCTTGATTTAGCTTCCGGTAATCTATACACATTCGCCAACCGGTGACCGTTCTAGTTGGGATTAACTCATTCATCTCGCTTTTCACAACTGTCACACCACCTTTCTTGGGAACCACTTGTACCAGACTCACCCAAGCACTATCGGAAATCGGGTAGATCATTTCGGCTTCAGGGAGTTTCAGCACCTCCTTCCTTAGCACTTCTTTCATTGTAGGATTGAGCCTCCTTTACGATTGGACCACCGGTTTAAATTCAGCCTCCATTATAATCTTGTGCATACAAAATATGGGGCTAATACCTTTGAAATCTAAGATGGACCATCCAATAGCTGTTTTATGCTCTCTGAGCACCCTTACAAGTTTCTCCTCTTCCAATTTGGACAATACATTGCTCACTATGACAGGATTTTCATCATTCTCACCAAGAAACACATATTTCAAGTGGGGAGGTAGAGGTTTAAGCTCTAACTTGAGCTTCTCTTGGACTTCATCCTTTTTGAGCTCTTCTTTCTTAGTATTGACAAAAAGTTGATTGGGTTGAGCTTACAAATCACACAAGCACTCCTCTATTTCCTTCTCCTCTTTCTCATCAAGAATTTCAATAGAGTTCACAATTACCTTCTCAAGAGTAGAGGAATGGTGCTGATGTGCAAAGACCTCTTTAGCCACTACATCCACAATGTCCATGCAGAAACATTTCTCTTCATCACTCGGGCGATGCATAGCTTCAAATACATTGAAAATAACCTCTTCATCTTGCACTATGAGTCGAAGTTGGCCTTTTTGTACATCTATCAAAGCACGACCAGTTGCTAGAAAAGGTCTCCCTAATATAAGTGGAACTTCTGCATCCTCCTCCATGTCTAATATCACAAAACCCGCTGGGAAGATAAACTTATCCACTTTAACCAAAACATCTTCCATAATACCAAGAGGACGCTTGATTGATCTATCGGCTAGTTGCAATGCCATCCTTGTTTGTTTCACTTCACCACCTCCAAGCTTGTTCAAGATTGAAAGCGTCATCAAATTGATACTCGCCCCCAAGTCACACAAGGCCTTCCCAATAGCAACACTCCCAATTGTGCAAGGGATTGTAAAGCTACCAGTATCTTTAAGCTTTGGAGGTAGCTTCCTTTGAAGTATCGCACTACATTCTTCCGTCAAGGCAACAGTCTCATCTTTTTTAAACCTCATTTTCTTCGTAAGTAACTCCTTCATGAACTTTGCATAAGTTGGCATTTGCTCTAGTGCTTCAGCAAAGGGTATGTTGATTTGTAACCTCTTAAAGATGTCAAGAAATTTGGCAAATTGCTTTTCCTTCTCCTTCTTCTTGCTTAAGTGAGGATATGGTAATTTTACATAAGAAGGGATCTCTTGAGGCTTGTTTCCATCTTTCAAAATCCGACTTTTACTCTTCCTCAAAATTGAATCTTCATCCACTAACTTTTCTCTCTTGTCTTTTTCACTATCTTTTATTACAACCTCTTTGCCTTTTTCCTCATTTTCTCTCTTTTTTCAGCACTCAACTCAGTTTTTCCAGCAACTCTCTTATTTTTCAACAAAGGCTCACCGCTCACTTTCTCAAGACTTTTACCACTCCTCAAAACAATAGCCTTACAATGCTCTTTAGGATTTATTTGAGTATTACCTGAAAAACTGCCGCTAGATTGTTCCGCTAGGTGCTTTGCAATTTGTCCAACTTGAACCTCCAAGTTTTTTATGGCAGCATCAGTGTTTTTCTGGTTTGACATGGACATTTGCATGAACTGATTGAGGGTGTTCTCCAAGATAGAAGTCCGGTCTTGAGGCGGTTGTGTGGGATGAGGCTTACTTGCTTGTCCGGCATCTTGTTTCCAACCAAAACTTGTTTGATTCCTCCACCTTTGGTTGTAATTGTTGGAATATTGGTTGTTACCTTGCCGTCCATAGTTCCCCATATAATTAGCTTCCTCATGGGAACTAGGTGTGGCCTCACAATTCCCATTATCATGATCTCCTCCATAAAAATCACATATCATTACCTGTTGAGGTGACATGCTGGTCCCTTGTATGGTTTGGAGTTGTTGTGGGAGTTGAGCTAGTTGCTTGGTAATGGACTCAAGTTGTTGTGTCATAAGCTTATTTTGAGCTAAAAGTGCAGTTTGTAAGTCTAACTCCAACACTCCCTTTCTTGATGTGGTACCTCGGTCATGATGCATCAGATAGTCATTAGATGCCATAGCTTCTATCAAAGTCAATGCTTCCTCCGGTGTCTTTGTGTTCATGGAACCTCCAGCTGAGGCATCCAGCATAAGCTTGGTTGACGGCCTCAATCCATTGTAAAATGTTTGCATTTGGACAAGATCATCAAACCCATGATTTGGACATTTTCGGAGCAAGTCTTTGAACCTTTCCCATGTGTCATGAAGAGTCTCACCCTATTGTTGAACAAAGCTTGTGATATCACCCCGTGTCTTCACAAATCTTGAGGCGGGAAAGAACCTTGCAAGAAATTTAGCCTCTAAGTCATCCCATGTAGTGATGCTCCCCCTTGGTTGAGATTGGAGCCAAACCTTGGTTCTATCTCTTAGAGACAAAGGAAACAACCTTAGGCGAATCGCATCATCGGTAGCACCATTTATCTTCAGCGTATCACATAACTCAATGAAGTTGGAGACATGATTATTAGGATCCTCCTTCTCCATCCCAGCAAATTGATTTTGTTGCATAATATTCAAGAGAGCCGACTTGATCTCAAAATTGTTGGAATTCACTGGAGGCCTCACTATGCTAGTGACATGCCGATTGACATTTGTATTGGCATAATTCCCAAGTGTCCTCCGTGGAACACCCTCACCATTGCCTGCCATCTCAAGTGGTTCTTGCTGAACTTGTGAAGTGGAGGTCTCTTGTTCTCTTTCTTGTCGTGCTAATAACTTCCGCTGTCTTGCTTGACTCCGATTCTCCCTAGCCGTTCTTTCTATTTCAGGATCGTAGAGAAGTTGGTCAACTGGGATAGTACCTCGCATGCACAAAATCCTAGAGACCAAGAATGTTAGCACTAAATGATAGCAAAGAGAAACAGATAATAAAACAGAAAAAATAAAATTGTGCTTAAATTAGTAATTGAAATGGGTATACTAATATTGAAACTCAAGTCCCCGACAACGGCACCAAAAACTTGTTTGACGGATCTAGGCAAGTATACCCAGTCGTACAAGTAATAAAGAGGTAAGAGGGATATCGTTCCCACGAGGACTGAGACAAGTACTAGCACGTAACAAATCAACTACTATCTAAGCAGATATTTGGATGGAAGGGATCTCAATATTAAATACCAAGCCAAACAAGGATTAAAATAAACAAAATAAAAGGAACAAATTCTTTTTGGATTTTTATCAAACACTTGGAATGCGAAAAGGGGATTTTTAAAATATGATGGAAGAAGCTGGGATTAGACTTCGCTAAACCTTTGCCTCATGCAATACCAAGACCACCAATCCAGTTTATACTTCAAATATTAAAACCAACCCACAAGATTACTCAAGTCCTAATTCCTTAGATGACAAGAGCCTAAATCCCCTAATTAAACCCTAATTCCTTAGGTGGCCTAATTAGTGAATTTGCATTAAGAGTAGGGGTTACACGATTACTAATAAACCAAAATCCATTCCTAGATGCAAGGTTTACTAGGTGATTAATTCCAGATCAAGAATTGATAAGAACTTCCCAATTGCAAATCAAATCTCAGAACAATTCATGGATGATCAAACCACAAAAAGCATTAAGAATAGGAATCAAACACTAATACAGAAGCATACACAGGGATCAATAAATCAAGGAAAATACATGAGATTCGGTTTAGCTACATTTAATCCCAACAAAAAGGGAATTTAGCTACTCATAGTCATAGAGAAAGCCAAAATCAAAACAATAGAAACAAAGGAGAGAAGAATCTCCATGGAAGCTTTCCACAGCCGTCACAGCAGCCCCTGGTTCAGAGAGAATGTGTTTTTAGGGTAAAATTTGCTCCCCTTATGTTCTGCCCAGATGCCTATTTATAGATTAGGCGCGCTCCACGGCCGTGACGGCCAGACCGTGACAGCTTCTGCCTTGAACGTTGCTTCACCAAATGGTCTGTCACGGCCGTGATGGGCATCACGGCCTGACCGTGATAGATTCTGCCTAGAAGGGGTCTGGCTCAGTTAACATGTCACGGCCATGATGGGCATCACGGCTAGGCCGTGACAGCTTCTGACTTTTGCCTTCTTTCTTTTCAGTTATTGCTCGATCATGGCCGTGATGGGCATCACGGCTAGGCCGTGATGGGCATCACGGCTAGGCCGTGATGGGTTCTGTTTGGCTCATTTTCTTCACTTTTCAAGCTCTATCTTCATCCAAGCTCCATCATGGTTGATTTTGAGCATTTAATCCTTAATTTCTGCAAAACAACACCACAAAACCGCCTTACCCGTTCCAAGGTAAAAACTAACAAAAATCAAATTAAAATTGCCTAAACTATACGAAAATGCATGCAAAAATGTACATGAAATATGAGGTGAAATCACACTCATCATCTGTCAGATATGTTACATCTTGTTTCAATTTTGAAACTTCACAAGAAACATCAGGCTCACACTCCATTTTGTCAGCTAGACTGACATTCACTGATTTTAGTATGTCATTTTCATCTTTAAGGTTTTGTTTCTCAGTGCAGACCCTATCATATTCTCTAGAAAATTTAGAAAATTTATTTCTTAGACTCCTATACTCTCGACACAGTATGGACGACTCATGCAACAATTCATCAAAAGCATTTTGAAGAGTGGACGGGTCAGAGTTCATTACCTCATCACCAGTGTATTCACTTTATGATGATGTGTCAGCCATGAGACAGATATTTGTCTCTTCCTCAGCATTATCTTCTTCATCTGATGAAGACAGATCAAGATCCTCCCATGTAGCCATAAAACGTTTCTTCTTTTTGAAGAATTTCTTTTTATTCTTCAGCTCTGGACAGTCAGCATTGAAATGACCAGGTTTCTTGCATTCAAAGCATAAGGGTGGACCTTTTTATTTGGAATCTAACTTTTCCTTTGAGAATTTCTTGTTGAACTGCTTCCTTTTGAAACCACCTTTCTTTCTCCCATATGTTAAATCTTCCTAGAGATGAAAGACAGTTCATCCTCATCTGACCCTTCATCATTATCAGAAGGTCCAGACTCATCTGATGACTCAGCAGCTTTGAGAGTTTTGATGAACTTGTTTTCTTTGCCTTTAGGGCAATAGATTTTCCTTTTCTTGAATTTTCTTCTTCATTAAGTTCAAGTTCATGAACCTTGAGAGATCCAAGAAGCTCTTCCAGAGAGAGTGTATTCAGGTTTTTAGCTTCCTAAATAGCTGTAACTTTAGGTCTCCATTGCTTGGATAAGCTCCTCAGAATTTTTCTGACATGATCTCTATTTTCATATGTTTTTCCAAGAGATCTGAGACTGTTATTGATAGTCTAAAATCTCCCAAACATTTGATCCATTGTTTCATGATCGGCCATCTTAAACAGTTCATACTGGTGAACCAGCATGCTGATCGTTGATTCCTTCACTTGTGAGGAACCTTCATGAGTTAGGGCAAGAGTATCCCAGATTTCTTTGGCAGTGTTGCAGCTGTGAACTTTGTCATGTTCAGATCTGGTGATGTCACACATCAAATAATGCTTAGCTTTAAGATTGAGTTGATGCTTTGCCTTTTAATCTGTTGTCCAGTCTGCTCTAGAAACAGCAGCTCCATTTTTATTTCTAGGTTCAATATAACCAGTTTCTATGAGCTCCCAGATGTCTAGACTTTGTGCATCCAGAAAGGCCACCATCCTCTTCTTCCAGTAGTCATGATCAGAACCATCAAAGAGAGGAGGTCTTTTGATAGCTTGTCCTTCCACATCCATGGTTGTTGGATCGTACTCCCTCAGTACTTGTTAGATGCTCAACCCTTTCGAGGCCGAGCTATGATACCAACTGAAGTTGACACAGGCAAACATAAGAAGGGGGGTTGAATTGTGTTTGTTAATAATTTTCGCAAACAACCTTTTTCAAAACGGATTTTCTCACACAAGGATATTTAAAATAGATGTACACACTGAAAAACAACTTTTGAAACTTCATAAAAGCAATATCAAATCTCCACAGTCAGTATAAAAAAATAAAGCTGTAAGAGTTTAGGGTTAGAGGATTCACACAAGATGTTTTATCCTGGTTCACTCTCTTCCAACCAAGAGCTACGTCCAGTCCCTTCTACTTGAAGGTTTTTCTCCACTATTTTCCAAATAGATTACAACCAAGTATTCAACACCTCTCCAGGCAACAAGTATTTCTTTCTTACCAAGCCTCTTCAAGCTTTAACTCTAACAAAGATATTTAACTTATGATCTTCTTAACTCACTATGTGTGAGGATATAAAAGTTTAAGATCACTTGACTATTACAACAATATTCAAGCTAAAGAATACAAACTCTTGCTCTTGAAAGAATATTAGAATGAGTGATTATTGATTGGCAAAAGTTGTTCTTCAGAACTTGAGGTCTTCTATTTATAGTGACCTTCTTCTTCACTTGTATTTCTTCAATGGTCATTTTGAATAGTCCCGTTTAAAGATAACATTGAATGCATAATATCCGTTGTGACTGATAGCTTGATTGTGGCCTTTGTGAAATGTACTCTTGGTTATCACATTTGCACAAAATAGAGGGTCATTGTTTCTGAGCAATTTATACCTTGAAAACTTTCTTTCCTCCTTTGTGTACAATCGAGTTTTTTCCAATAGTAAAGAAGAATTAGTACAAGTCACTTTTCATTTCCTTATTGTACTATTTGCTTTTTGTATTTCCTCGATGGTACTATGATTTTCTCACAAAGAAACAAAGCATTAACCGAATAAAACAAATGGAAAGAACAAATATTCTATTGAATTAAATATCAATGATGTGAAATAAATTCATTGTGGGTCAGATTGCATTTATTCATTTTTAGAACAACATATACATAAGAGATAGAAGCTCGTCTATTCAAAAATCTCCGTCCACACAGTTATGTGTAAGAACGAAATCTATTCACTCTCTCATTTAACTCGTCCACGGACGTGGCATATTCTCTCATCTACTATCAAGTTTTTGGACTTGCTATATTTCAGTGAGTTATCTCGGTCTCCGTCTAGTGACGTGGCAATTAGAGTTCTTCTACTTGATCAATGTGAAGTTGACACAGGCAAACATAAGAAGGGGGGTTGAATTGTGTTTGTTAATAATTTTCGAAAACCTTTAAAACAAAGACAAAGATCTTTTTTAAAAGACTTTAACAAAAGCAATATCAAAACCCCACAATTAGTATAAGCAAATAAAACTGAAGAGTTTAAGGATAGAAGATTCACGCAAGATATTTTATCCTGGTTCACTTTCTTCCAACCAAGAGCTACGTCCAGTCCCTTTGACTCGAAGGATTTATCCACTACTTCTCCAAATAGATTAAAACCAAGTATTCAACACCTCTCCAGGCTAAAAGTATTCATTTCTTACCAAGCCTCTTCAGGCTCTAACTCTAACAAAGAGATTTAATGTTTGATCTTCTTAACTCACTATGTGTGATAATATGACAGTTTAAGATCAGTTGAATATTACAACAATATTCAAACTAAAGAATACAAACTCTTGCTCTTAAAAGAATAATGGAATGAATGATTATCAAATGGCAAAAGTCCAGCTAGTAAGATTGTGCAGGCAAGAGTTATTCTTCACTATCTGAGGTCTTCAATTTACAGTGACCTTCTTCTTCACTTGTATTTCTTCACCGGTTACTTTGAATAATCCCGTTTAGAGACAGCATTTAATGCATGATATCCGTTGTGACATTGTAGCAATGCTGAATAGTACTCTTGGTTATCGAGGTAGCATGAATTTGGAGGTTCACTCCTCTGAGTATTGCAGCTTGAGCACTTTTTGTTTCTTCTTTGTGTGTAATTCAGCTTTGTCGGTCATAAAGTTGTCATCGTACAGATCATTTTCCAGTATCTTATTTGTACGATTCTATTTTTTGCATTTCTTGATTGTACTATGTTTCTTTTACAACAAGTTGAAATATTAAAGCAGATAAAACAAATGTGAAGAACAAACATTCTAATGAAATAAATATCAATCATTTGAAATAAATATAAGAGGTTCGGATTGCATTTAATTCATTCAAAGATGGAGCTCATCTAAAAAGAAACTCCGTCTATTCATTCATATGAGAGTCCAAGTCTGTTCTATATTTTACTTAGCTTGTCTGATGATGTGGCATATCCTTTTATCTATCAAGTCTTCGGACTTGTTATTCCTTAATGAGTTATAAAGATCTTCGTCTAGTGACGTGGTGGTTAGAGATCGTCCACTAGATTACTTTGTGTTTTAGTTCATTTTCTTCAACTAATTACTTCCGTATGCTTACGTGGCAAGATGGACGTGCTTATTATTAAGTCTTTGGATTTACAGTAAATAACAAGTTATTTAGGTGTTCATCTAGCAAATATTTATAGCCTCGTCTACTAAAGAAATCCAGTCTACTTAATTAAATGACTAAGTAACTTTAACAAAGTATTTGAGCAGCCTGTCTACAGGGGTGGATGCGTATTTTTCAATTTGAACTTATCCCATGTTAATTTTACTTACTAAAGTGTTCCTGCATAACTGAAAGCACATGTTAGATCTCAACTAACACTTTGCCAAGCAAATTTAATCCTTTTTTTAGCATCAAAACTTAGAGATTATTAAATCCAAAAGCACTTTGGTTCTAACAATCTCCCTCTTTTTGATGATGACAAAACTAATTAAATTTGAAAAACAAAGTCTAAGAGAGTTTGCAGGGCTCTCCCTAAGACAAAGCATTCAAATATTTTAAGCAGAATAGGCATATGAAAATCAACTGCATGCAATATATATTAGGGAATAAACATTGGTATCAGAGCAGCATATATCAAAGCAAATAAGTAAACATAAGTATATCAGAGCAATTTATCAAGTAGAAGAGAATATGCAAGTGCAAACACATAAGAGCTTTTCAAAAACAAACTTTATATTTATAATTCTCTTTTCTTTCCTTTCTCCCCCTTTTTGTCATCAGCCAAAAAGTTAAAAGGAGAGGACCATCATTGTCAGTACAAAAGAAGGAAAAAAATAAAATAAAGGCTAAGCAGAAGAAGGTGGTGGAGGAGGAGGGTTCTGAGTTTGACTCTTCTTGAAGTCCATGAGGAATTCAAGCATTTTATTCCCACCTCTAAGGTTGGAGCCATTGAGGTTTGAACTTGCTGATGAACATCCTCTTTGATCTTTTCAGCTATCTTGTCAACCTTTTCATCAACTAACTTGACAACCCTTTCATCAACTAGTTTTCCAAGAACTTCTTCAATATTTGATGGCAGAGTCTGTTGCCTTGAGCTTTCTGCAGACTCTTGAAAAGTGCTTAGAGTTCTTGACTGATCTTCAGGGTGCATTACAACCAGTGCTAAAGGTTTAGAAGATTGTCTTTCTGATGAACTTTGTTGGTGACAGGATTCAACAGTTTCTTCTAAATTATCAACAATGATAATTTGACCATTTTCCTCAGCAACAAGTTCATCTGTGATAAGCTTTGGAGTAGGTTTGGGTTTAACTGTGATTTCCTTTGTCCATCTAATGGGGTAGATGAATACCACATTCCTGCTGTTTATTGGAAGTCCCCGGAGGTCTTTATAGATCATATATCTAAAGTGTGAGAGACCACACTTTCCTCTGACCTTGGGAATATCCTCCTTTTCTTCTTCAGACAAACCAGAGGAAGATGCCTCTCTAGTGCAGTGAATTATGTGAGAGTTCCAGAAGTCAGCAGCTCTGTGCTCATTGATCAACTCAATGGAGTCAGTATTTAGAAGGAAACCCAACATTGAGTAGTCAAAAGTCTCCTGATCAAGATCGAGCAGTGCTAACTCAGCTTCAGGCATTACTCCCTTGAATCTTCTATTCTTAAAGTCCTTGTTCTTATTAAGATCCAGCATTGGTAATCTCAGACAGATCCTGCAGGGCTTGATTCCAATCCTGGTTGCTTCATTATGCCTCAGCCAGGATGGAGGGACAAAATTTGTAACTCTATCAGCTTTGATTTGACTGAACTCCCACTTCAGCATATCATACCAGAGCTGATCCAAAAATAAGTCAGCAACCCTCCCATAGATTTGGGGATGCTCAAAGGACACCCATTTTGTGTCCATTGGTATGATCATGGGGACATACTTAGATGATCTTTCTCTTCTCTCCGGTAAAGTAGGAAGATTTTGTAAGACTCAATGACTTAGAGATTTTGATATATGACAAATACAACTTAATATGTATGCAAATGTTTTAGTGTCAAGTTACAAAGACAGGTATCAAGCAGTGATCAACAAGTTCATTAAGCAAATTCAAGGAAAATATTCAAGGAAGAACTTGAAGAAATCAAAAGAGCAACATGGAGGAATCAAAGAGCAAAGACAAAGATCAAGGAATCATCAAGACACACGCTTAACGGAGAATTTTAGATTTAAGTCTTAGATGATTTGTAAGAGAAAAAATTCTCTTCAAAAAATAGCTTAACCAGAAAGATGGATGAAGAAAATCAATTTTCATAACCTGCATTAAAAGGAATAAGTTTTCGTTAATGAAAATGATTTTTGGAAATAAGATTTCATAAGAAGCGCTCGTCCAACAAAAGTAATAGAAGCGCTCCTCCAACACAAGTGATAGAAGCGCTCGTCCAACACAAGTGACAGAAGCGCTCGTCCAACACAAGTGATAGAAGCACTAGTCCAACACAAGTGACAGAAGCGCTCATCCACTGAAGTGACAGAAGCGCTCGTCCACTAAAGTGACAGAAGTGCTCGTCCACTAAAGTGACAGAAGCGCTCGTCCACTAAAGTTACACAAGTGCTCGTCCACTAAAGTGACAGAAGTGGTCGTCCACTAAAGTGATAGAAGTGCTCGTCCACTAGAGTAATACAAGCGCTCGTCCACTAAAGTGATAGAAGTGCTCGCCCATTAAAGTGACAGAAGCGCTCGTCCACACAAATCGTTGGACTTGCTAAGTCCTTAATGAGAAGCTCCGTCCAATGACATGGCATATGGAGCTCGTCCGATGTAAAATCTTAATTTAAAATGGCTAGATGGACGCGCTTATTTTCAAGATGGACGCGAATGCTACAAACCGATGTAGAATCTTATTTCAAGAACCAGAATCAAGAAAACAGATTCTGTTATCATAACCAAATCTGTTTTGATTGATCCCAATGACTATAATTTGTTTTCTACATAAAGAAGGATCAAAAGAACACTTTATATAACAGAGAGAATAACGAATAACATAGAACAATACACATATCATTCATCATCTGTCTTGAGCTTATTGTGAAAAAGAGTGTTTCAATACTCATAAGTGCTTCAATTTTTTATCTGACTATTGAGAGTTAGGAATCAATTTTTCTTTTTATTTGATTGTAAAGAGAGAGGGAGTCTCTCTAAGTGATTAGGGTGAGGTATCCCTAAGGAAGAACATTGAGGCTCTTCACAAGAGTGTGGTATCTCGAGGTGAAGGAGTGCTATGTGGTGTAAAAGTTTTTCAAGCTACCTGGCTAAAGCTTGTTGTGTTAGTGTGTGAAAACCCATAGGTGGAGTGGGGACTGGATGTAGGTCACGGTGGTGGTGACTGAACCAGGATAAATCTGGTTGTGTGGTATCTCTAAACTCAAACTCTTTAATTTCTGTTTATGTTCAAGAACCTGTGATTTTGATGTTTAAAGTTCAATATAATTTTTGTTCTTGATCTGTATAAACTGTATTGAAACCTGAGACTGATTGTAATCAAGTCTGTGTTTTCTGAGTTCAAAACTGAGTTGATCAAAACCATTCTTGATTGCTGAAACTGAACTAAAACTGAAACTGAAACCTGCAAGTTCGTTCTTGATTGTTAATGCTTGTATCTGAAACTTGCATAACTTGTTCTTAATCTTTAAAGGCTTAATCAGTTTCTGTACTTTGTTATTACTGAGTTATTGAACCCGAACCTATTCTGAATTAATCTTTCTTATCCTCATCATCTTCCAATTCAAGATTTTATATAAACCCTTCATTGATTTTGTAAAAGATCCTGAGGTCACAAATCTGAAAAGTAAAGTTTTGTGAAAAGTTTTTAAGAGGGAAAGATTTTAAGAAGACTCAATTCACCCCCCCCCCCCCCCCTCTTGAGTCATTGAAGCCAAAACAACAGATTTTTCCTCTTGGGGTCAGTCTCCCAGATGGGTATAATATGTCTCTCAACTCCATCAGTGAGTGGTATGAATGGAGGAGTTTTGATAAGATTTGGGTAAATTTTCTTGGGGGAGAATTTGGCTAAAGGTAGGTGAGTGACTAAAGGCCCTATATCATTGTGCATTTGAGAAGGCACATTCTTGATTAATTGACACTCAGGGTGAGGTAGGTGGAGGGGTTCAACAGATTGACTAACTACTTCCTTATATTCAGGTAGAGGATACCATCTTTCTGGAATGTGTTCTGGTTCAGGTTGGTGCGAATGAAACATAATTTTCCATGCCCTTTTTACTTTGGCCCAATCCTCAGATTTACCGTTGTAAAGGATGGAAGTTGGGGTGAGGGGAGGAAATAGGGTTCTCAACGGTTTGGGGAAATGTGCACCAGGGGAAATGCCATTATTTGGTTGATATAACCATGTATCATCGGCTTGTGAAGTGGTTGTTTGTGTTGGTTTGGGTGAAAGAGGTGTGGGAATATACACGTCATCCGGAGTTGAGACAGGTGTATCATCTATCCTAGTTTCTAAAGTATACACTAGGTGTAACACCCCGATTTTCGCTGTTTCGTAATATCGGTGATAAATATATAAATATATATTTTTATCTGAGACTTAGAAAATGATTTTGGATAAACCAAGGTCATTTCCTTGTTATACTTATTTTTATAAGGTTACAGGGAAGTTTTTGGTTGAAAACTCAGACGGAAGCCGGTCTGCTGTTTTCTGTGTTTTCACTGACAGTAAAAGTTTACTGCTCAGAAGATCTAATTTTGGATCGTTAACGAGATGAAAAATATTTTTATCATATTTACTATGATACTGAAAGTTTTGAAAATCTTGGAAAAAAATTAAAGTATTATGTTTGTTGTGGGCCTATACGACGAGATGTCTCTAGGCAGAGTCTGAGTCAGATGGATCGGGAAGTCGGCAAAGTAGCAGAGACATTGGATTGACCAACTTGATTAGCATTCTTGACAAGTCTATCTTATCATAAATGGCAATTAATAGCACATTTATGGCAACATTGAGTTTTGTTATGAAATGACCAAAATACCCTTGTCTTTTTATGACAATTCCTACAAAATGCCATTTGACAAATTGACCCAAAACCCTTGCCAAATCCACACGGCTCCAACCTTGTCTTCTTCTCCAAGTATTTGAATTCTTCTCCATCAAGTTTTGACATCTTCTTCATTAAGTTTTGACTACTTCTTTAGGAAGTTTTGAATTCTTCTTAACCAAGTTTTGACTTCTTCTTCTCCAAGTTTTGATTGCTTCTTCATTAAGCATTTGTTTCTTCTTCATTAAGCTGATTGTTTCCTCATTTAAATAGGATGTTTCCTTCCTTAAGTCATTTTTTTTCCCAAAGTCATGATTCTTGCTCCAAAGAGTTCATAACTCGTCCGATTTTTCATAGCCATTCTGATCAGTTTCTATTTTGAATCTCGAAAAACTTTCAACATGAAAGTTGTTCATCTTTCTCTCTTCTTTCCAAAGACATAAATATCATCCAAAACGGATAAGTATGTTGAGAGATATACCCAAAATACCGAAACTGTTCTGAAACCCTAAATTGGTTCATCTTCTCCCTTGAGTTCTCAAGAACACCATGAGAAATTCTTGAAGAACATCATCCAAATCATCATTTTCTTTGATCATCAAGAGGTAGTCTCTCTTAATCTTGCTATTCTAAGCTTTTCTCTTCATAAGATTCTTGAGTTTATGCCTTTGATCAACATGTTCTTCATTTGTTTAAAGTTCTTGAAGTTAGATTGAAAAATTCATAACTAATTCTAGAAAACTCCTTTTGACATGAAACCAATTGCTATGATCTTATAATCATCTCTACTTTCATCATCTAGAAGCACAAGATCATGAGAAATTTCTTTCCCTAATTTCTGGACTGGGCCGAACCTAGGTCAAAATTGTGTTCTTAGGTTTTGTTTCAATTTCATGTCTTGATTCATGATTATATCTTGATAGTTATTGTATTCAAGTATATAGAATATCAAAAATCTAACTTGAGCCTATTTGATTCTTCAAAAACCGAAACCCTAGGTATGAGCACTTGTTGGTTTTATGATTCAAAAGTTGTTTGAAACACTTGAATCTAACTCTAGGTTGTGTATGTTGATTAAATCCAAGAGTTTAGAAATTTTAGAGATTTCTAACTCCAAACTCAGCCTTGGCCGAAACCCTAGTTCTTGGAACTAGATGAGTTTTAGTTCATGTTCTTGGTTCATAATCATGGTTAAAGTGATTAATCATGGTTAAGTAACTTATGGATCATTAATCCCTAAGTAATCAAATTTTAAGTTTCCTAACCTAGAAAATTGGGTAAAGCCGAATCCTAACCCCATTGATTTAAGTGTGTTGTTGTTTGATTTGTTTATTTTGGTTGCAATTCGTTTGAAGGAAACTATGGAGTTAGCTGATTTACACTGACGAAGAGGAATCGAATCGAGTTCGGGAGATTATTTAGTTCGAGTCTTCAAGAGGTAAGGGGAGCTTGCCTGATGGATTTTTCTCAATAACCATTTACTTGTTGACCATTTACTTGTTGTGTATTCTGTATAATTGATGTGGTTGTGGTTATCTGATTATGTGGTTTATGTTGTGTTATATATTTGAGTATCAATGTTTGATCTGTTTTAAATTATTTATTTGAATATGATATTGCTATGGTACATGATTTGTATAGTGGTTTGTTGTTGAATGTTGCTTGTGAGTGTTTTTTGAGAAGCCCGACTGTGGTCAGTGCACAACCGACTAATCAGATAAAAGCTTTAATAAGCTGTGTAAATTATATTCAATGTTTTATGGGAAACGTTGGAATATAATAGTGGTGAAAAGTATTATTTTGGAAAAATAAGGAGTTTTGATGATGATAATTTATTAGTGTAAAAGTAACTCGAGTCACAATGAGAACGAAATTGTGAAAATGTTTAAGTACTGCTAATTGTTATGTAAGAAAGTTTGTAATATTATATAAAGTTATTTTATGAAATTAATTGTTGAAAAGAAGTTGTTGAAAAGAAGTTAAGGATGATTTTAGAAAGTGTTTTCAGTGGAAAAAGTTAAGTATTTGCTTGAGAAGCTTTAAAAGGGAAAAGTATGATGATAAATTTGGAAAAGTATAGAAGGAAAGTATTTTGAAACGGCAGTACATATTTTAAGGAAGTTAAAACCTCAAGTGACTCACATTTTTGAAAACCAAGTTTTATTATTTAAGGATTTTATGGATGAATTTCTAATTTTGGAAAAGAATTTATGAAAACAAAACTGATTTCGTGTTAATAGTGGTGTGGAACTTAGTAACCGAGACGTCGGGGTACTAAGGTTCTGTGTTGTGATGGACTCAGTCATTTGGACTTTGAGGGCCTATATTGTATACATGAGGTATACTGTGATGAATTGTATACATGAGGCATACTGTGTTGAAACATTGAAGATTTTTCTAGTGCCACGAACCTACGACTGGTGCACCGGTCGAGAGGTGTCGTGATTGAGCACTTGGACTGTGAGGTCCTATGTTTTGATAAAGGTTTTATGGACAGTGAGGTCCTATGTTTTAATGAAAGTTTTATGGATAGTGAGGTCCTATGTTTTGATAAAAGTTTTATGGACAGTGAGGTCCTATGTTTTGATAAATATTTTATGGACAGTGAGGTCCTGTGTTGTAATGAAAGTTTTAAAAGTGTTTTAAAACGTTCTGAGTCGTAAGCCATTTTGAGCTTCGGCAAAGAAAGAGTGAGCACAAAGAAAAGAAGAAAACAAAAGTGTTTTGCATGCATTTGGCAGACGTGCCTGCGGTTTGTGGTTTAATGCATTAATTACCGGCGGCTGAGGTAATTACGATATGCATATCTCATTGTGCCTTGGAGGACTTTGGGATCCCCATCTTACTTGCTAATGGTGGAGCCACTGATTGTGGACATTAGCAATGTGTTGGCCTTGTGAGTGCCTGGCTGTGTATGCCTTTGTTGTTTTCAAGATGGGAAGAGGTCGCGGACTGTTGGCGATGGGCCAAGTTAGCCAGTGTGGCTTTGGAGTCTGATCAACTCTTATGATGTTGGGATATCTCATGAGATTAGGACGAAAATTAGATGATGAATAGAAGTGTCATGCATAATTTTATGGATGATGTTTGGGGTGTTAAACCCACTGATAAACTATTAGCTTATAAATGCTTGTGTGGTAAATGTATATGTGTTATATGGTGTCGAGCATTTAGTTATTGGGTTAAAACCATATATTGGCGTCTCACCCTTACACACACACATTTCAGGATTTTTCTAAGTTCGATATTGTACCCTGGGTACTCTATCACAGATGGTGCAGAGGAGTCTGTCTAAGTCATTCCGAGACTTAGATCTAGTTGATTGATGAGGTATTACTTGCGGAATAACTTTTAGAACGACCAGCTTAGGGTTAAGACTTAGATTATTTTGATCGTATGTACGAGTTTGGCTTAGAGAGCCTTTATTTTATAATGGAATGTTTGTGGCTCGGAGAGCCTATCTTTTAAATGAAAATCTAAGCTATTTCTTTTGGTTTTGTAAAGCTTATGGCTATAACTATTATTTTTATGTATTGAGGTCTGGTTGAATTTAGTGTAGCTAGAATTCTGGAGTGAAAATGTAATCATTTTAACAGGTGTTATTTTATTTGGGATGTTCGAATTACAGAGGAGACTCTGTCGAAATTTTGTAAAACTACTATCTTGTATTTAAGTATATCCTTTAAATTAAATAGGCTTGCCAAGCTATAATAGTAAGTTTGTGTATTGATTATGGCTTAGGAGTGGAGTCATGTCAAAAAGAAAAAAAATTTATACCCAATTTCAAACACTTATGTACTTATATATATTATTTTCCGAAAGCACCAGCAAATTATCTTTTAATTTTATCTTCAAACGAGTTTAGAAAGTAATGCCCAAGGGAGGGTGTTACACTAGGGCATCTACAGATAATTGAACAGGGTCATTAGCAGAGATGGATACCTTAGGAGTCTTAGTCGACCTAGCTTTTCTTGTTGGTTGCCTCCTTGGTTTTGTTGGTACAATTGATGGATCAGGGATAACGGCCTCAGCAGCAGCAGCAGAGGTCTTCTGCTTCTTTAGAATAGAACTGATAGGAATGCTATCCTCATCAGCTTCCTCATCTTCATTATGAGAGAGGATAATTATTCTCAGTCTCTTTACAGTAGGGGCATCAGAAGGCTCCCTGATAGCAATCCCACTTGCTGGCCTCTTGGGGGCAGGCTTCCTAGTAGCAGTGTTCTTCTGCCTGGTTACCCTTTTAATCCCTGGGACTTCAGCATTATTCTGTTCAACCATCTCTTCTTTAGCCATCATTAATTCCTCAGTCTTAGCCATTGCATCAGCAGCATACGTACTGAGTTTCATGTTGGCTATGTTCATCTTTCCAAAGTTCGCAGCAGACATTGGTTTATTAGTGAATAACCTAGCTTGCTCCTCAGGAGTCTTAGCAGCAAGAAACTCATGTACTCCTTGAGCCTTGAAAATCTTTGAGAGAAGATGGCAGAAAGGAAGTGCGGAGAGTCTTTTCTTGTTCATCACAGCGTCTCTGAATCTTCCATATAGGATTCTTGGAAGATTGATTCTTGTTTGTGAGAAGATGGCAAAGACATAATTTGTGAGGAGATGAGAGGTTGTCCTTGGATCCAACCTTGTGAAGCACCACCTTGTTGAGAAGCTGGTGAAGGATACAAACGATATACTTCATTTTAATAGCCTTCCAAGAGTGAGTCCTGACAGTGTCCTCTTTCATGAGACAGACTTCTATAGTCTCATAGCCATCCAAGTCTTCTTCCCATGACTCAGTGAAGGCTAGACCTTCCTGAGCATAGAAGATTGCATCAGCAATAGTATTCTCCGAGACTGTAATCTTCTTTCTTAATACTGTTGAGTAGAAGCCAATTTCTGTCAATTGGATGTTTCTCCAGAAATCCCTGACTAGATTGGGAAAGACAGAGACTTTCTCCGTGAAGAGTCCTTCCCACCCAGCTACATTGACATATTTGCTTATGTCAAGATTGTAGTCTTTCAGCACACTAAGGTTAAAATGATGCTCTATAGCTAAGTTGAGTTTGTCCACGTTGAAGGTTGAAGAAGCCATTGTAGGTGATCAAGGAGCTTAGGGTTTGGAAAGCAGAGAGAGGTAAAGAGAGAGATAGCTCGAGAGGTTATGGAAGCGTAAAGTTTTTCTTGGAGGAAAAATTACTTTTAAAGGAATTTTGAATATCAAAGGTTTTTTTAAAAAAAACTTTTGACATGTCATTATGATAAAATGGCGTTAGTAACCTGGGACCATAAAAAGGTCTTGATGGGATTGATGGAAGTACTGACTCAGCAAAGAGAATAAAGGATAAATTTGTCTTGTGATAAAATAAATGCATTTATTAACACACAAAAAGAATATTTTTAATCATAGGCAAATGTGAACTCGTCTGAAACTATACAATGGACGCGAGTATCAGTGGATGCGTCATAAGGATGTGCAATACATTATGCAATAGACGCACATCTTTAAATATGTATTAGACGAGTATAGGTAATAGACGCAGAATTAGCAAAACAAATTTTTCTCGAGGCTGGACGCCTAAACTAATCCACACATATCATATTAAGTTCCTTCCGAATAAAGATAAATCTGTCCTCTGCAAGAGGTTTAGTAAAGATATCGGCCCATTGATGGTCAGTATCTGTCCTCCAATTGATGTTTGATCCAGAGAAGTAGTGAGCAGCAACTTGCAGCTGATATATACTCAGCTTCAGCAGTTGATAAAGCAATGGTACTTTGTCTTTTGCTTGACCATGAGACAAGATTAGATCCAACGAAGTGACATCCTCCACTAGTGCTTTTTCTTTCAATTCTATCTCCAACATAGTCAGCATCACAGAAACCAACTAATCTGTAATCTTCATTTTTCTTAAAGAACAAACCAAGATTAGTAGTACCTTTTATATCTAAAAATTCTCTTAACTGCCGATAAGTGAGATTCTTTAGAATCAGATTAAAATCGAGCACATAAACATATACTGAACATAATATCAGGCCTAGACATAATAAGATATAAGAGAGATCCTATCATACCTCTGTATACCTTTTGGTCTACTTTTTTCTCTTTATCATCTTTGTTCAGTATGGAAGTGGGGTGCATAGGAGTATTCATTGGTTTACAGTTATCCATCTTAAACTTCTTCAGAAGTTCTTTTGTATACTTAGTTTGGTGGATGAGCACCTCGTCCATGGTTTGTTTTACTTGAAGTCCAAGCAAGAATTTGAGTTCTCCCATCATGCTCATTTCAAACTCTTTCTGAATTAACTTAGAGAATTCTTTGCACAGAGACTCATTAGTACTACCAAAAATAATATTATCAACATATATCTGTACAACTATGAAATTAGACTTAGTAGATTTTTTAAATAAGGTTGTGTCAACCTTTCCTCTATTAAATCCATTTTCCATAAGAAAGGAACTTAGTCTATCATACCAAGCTCTAGGAGCTTGCTTAAGACCGTACGAAGATTTCTTAAGCTTATATACATGTTCAGGATGGGTTTCACACTCAAAACCCGGAGGTTGCATAACATAGACTTCTTCATTAATAAAGCCATTCTGAAAAGCACTCTTAGCATCCATCTGAAAAAGCATAATCCTATGATGTGTAGTGAATGAAAGTATAATCCTAATAGCTTCTAATCTAGCAACAGGTGCAAAAGTTTCAGTATAATCTATAACTTCTTCTTGAGAGAAACCTTGAGCAACGAGTCTTGCTTTGTTTCTGATTACCTTACCATTTTCATCAAGTTTGTTTCTAAACCCACTTTGTTCCAATCACTGATTTGTCTTTGGGCAGTGGAACCAGAGTCCAAACATCACTTCTTTCAAACTGATTGAGTTCTTCTTGCATAGCTAGAATCCTACCATCGTCCAGCAGAGCCTCGTCTACTGTCTTTGGTTCCAACTCAGAGACTAGTGCAAAATTGTCTTGTTCTCTGAAGGTTGATCTGGTTCTTAGATTGTCATTGGGGTTTCCAATGATCTGATCTTGTGGATGATAATTCTTGAAGTACCAAGATTTTTGAACTGTATCATGTTGAGAAGTGGAAGTTTCTGGTTGTTGAGTGGGGTCATCTTCTTGATCATCAACTTTTATCTCAGGTGAGTCTCCTGGCGTGCTTAGATCAAGATCTGCAAAAGCTTCATCTAGCTCTGATAATTTCTTATCAGGTTGTTTGTCATCAAACTTGACATGAATACTTTCCTCTACTATCAGAGTCCTAGAATTATAAACTCTAAAGCCTTTAGATGTTTCAGAATATCTTAACAGTATTCCACAGTCTGTTTTAGCATCAAATTTACCAAGTTGATCTTTAGTATCCAGTATAAGAATTTACATCCAAAGGGGTGAGAATAATATATGTTGGGTTTTCTTCCTTTCCACAGTTCATAAAGAGTCTTATTCAGGATAGGTCTAATGTATATTTTGATCTGAATGTAACAGTCAGTATTAACAGCTTCAGCCAAGAAGTGTCTCGGGACAGAATTGTCATTAAGCATAGTCCTAGTCATCTCTTGAAGAGACCCGTTCTTTCTATCTACCACACCATTTTGATGTTGTGTTCTAGGTATTGAGAAGTTGTGAAGGATTCCACCCTCTTCACAGAACTTATGAAATAACTCATTTTCAAACTTTCCCCCATGATCACTTCTGATTGAAATGATACACATGCCTTTTTCATTATGTACAAGTTTGCAGAATACAAAAAAGACCTTAAAAGACTCATCCTTGTGAGTTAGGAACATAACCCATGTCCACCTAGTGTAATCGTCTACTATGACAAGACCATATTTCTTACCACTGACAGAGGCATTCCTTGTTGGACCAAAAAGATCAAGATGTAGCAACTCTAGTGGTCTATTGGTACTAACAACATTCTTATATTCAAAAGAACCTTTGACTTGTTTTCCCTTTTGACATGCATCACAGAGAGCATCAGATTTGAACTTAAGGTTCGGTAGTTCTCTCACGAGGTTATGCTTGTTTAACTTTGAAATTAATTTCAAGCTTGCATGACCTAGCCTTTTGTGCCAAATCCATCGCTCATCTTCAATGGACACTAGACATGAGACACTTTGATTTGAGAGGTCCTCCAAGTCAATCTTGTAGAGATTGTTTCGCCTTTTTGCAGTCAATAAAAGTTATCCACCATCTTTTTTGACAGTACACATGTTCTTATCAAAAGACACTGCATATCCACTGTCACATAATTGACTTATGCTCATTAGATTGTGCTTCAAGCCATTTACTAAAAGAGCATTATCAATGGAGGGAAAAGGATGTTTACCAGTTTTACCTATACCACTGATTTTCTGACACGGACTCGGCAAGTGTACCGGGTCGTTGCAAGTAATAAATCGGTAAGAACCAGATATCGTTCACAGGGATTAGTTACCAAGTACCAATTCACAAATTAAACAACTATTTAGACTAAAATTTGGTATGAAGAGAGCTCAAAATAAATAAAATAAAACAAAAGAGCAATAAAATGTTTTTGGTCTTTTGGGATTTTTAACAAACACTTTGAATGCAGAAAGAAATGGATAGAGTTGTCAGGGTTAGACTACAATCCTCCTCCAATTGCAATGAAATGGTTACTAACACAAGTCCTAATTCATTTATGACAATTAAATCTTCTAAAATACTCAAACCCTAATGTCTTAGGTGGAATGAGCCTAAAATCCCAAATTAAACCCTAATGTCTTAGGTGGATTAACATGAGAAATTGTATTAAGAGTCAAGATTTATAAGATTGCAAGCACCCCAAGACCTATGTCTAGGTTCATGAACTACTTGGCATTTGATTCATGAGCATGCCTTAACATCAATCTTTCAATTGTCTATCAAAGCAACAAATCATTTCATGGGTAGCTAAGCCAAGAAAAGCATTAAGCATGGAATTAAACACTCATAAAGAAATAGAGACTTGTATTAAACCAAATCAATAAACAACCAAGTTCAGAAAAGCTATCATCTAACCCCAACAAAAAGGGATTTAGCTAGACATACTAAACCCTAAAATAAAATAAAATAAAATAAAATAAAATAAAGAGAGTAGAGAAAACTTCATAAAAATGAAGATGATCCCAGTGTCCAAGCATGACAGCTTCATATTTTCTCCTTTCCTTGCTGCTGCTGCTGCTCGCTGTGCACGTTGCTGTTCACCTCCTATGCGTTCTGTTTTGCGCAGCCCCTGTGCGTTACGTTCCTCTCTGCTTGATGTGTGTCCCTCTCCTTTTTCAATTCATTCTTTCTTTTATCCAGCCCTTTTCACGTGGACCTTTTTTCTCAACCTCATTAAAATACTCTCAAAGCTCAGCAGCTTCACCAAATCACATCAGGAGCTTGTTTTTTTTTTTTCAAATCCATTTCACCATCCTTTTATCCAATTCTCTTCCATATTGAATCCAAAATGGCCCCTTTGGACTCTTGTATCAAGTGGGCTTCCAATTGCCTCACTCTTTTCTTTAATTTAAAATAAGCCCGGGTCCAAATTTAGTGTAAAACTCCTTGTTGCTCTTTCTTTAATTCCACTAGATTTAACATCATTATTTCCTAAAAATGAAAACAAATAAAAACATTATTAGATTAACTCTAAAAATATGAAATTAAACTAAAATATTCAAAACACTTCTAAAAATTAAATTACCTAAACTTAGGGACAAAATTCAATCATTTAGCACAATTAGGAGTAAAAATCCACCAAATAAGCACATAAAAATGACATAATCTAGAAGATTATCACTTTCCCTTTCTAATTTCCTCCAAATGTGACCCAGCCACCATCTTTGGGCTTAAGGTTTTGGAACATAGACTTTTCTCCCGTCATGTGTCGTGAGAAACCACTGTCCAAGTACCAAGACATCTGTTTTCTTCCTGTTGTTAAGCAAATCTGCAACAGGTATTATCTTACCTTTAGGTACCCAAACTGACTTGGGTCCTTTCTTGTTAGTGGTCACTGGACAAGTATGCTTAGCATATTTATTGTGTATGCATCTAGATGTAATATGCCCATTTTTTTCACATACTTTACAAAAGGTGTTAGACGAGCTAGACTTAGCTTTGGTATGTTTATTTGGAACTTTTGAATATCTATGCTGTTTAAGTGGTTTTGACTTTTTGTGAGATGTGTCTTGCTTCTCTTTGTCATAACCAAGACCAGATTTATCATAAGGTGACCTAGTGTACCTTAAAATGAGACTAAGCTTATCTGACCCTCCTACAAGCTTGGACAGAGAATCAGTTAGATATGTTACATCTTGTTTCATTTTTGTAATTGCACAAGAAACATCAGGTTCACACACCATTTTTTTAGCTAGACTGACATTCATTGATTTTAGTATGTCGTTTTCATTTTTGAGGTTTTGTTTCTCAATACAGCCCCAATCATATTCTTTAGATAGTTTAGAAAACTTCTTTTTGAGACTCTTATATTCTCGTGATAGTATAGATGACTCATGCAACAATTCATCAAAATCATTTTGAAGAGTGGACGGGTCAGAGTCCATTACCTCAGCATCAGTGTATTCACTTTCTGATGCAGCGTCCGCCATGAGACAGATATTTGCCTCTTCCTCAGCTTCATTTTCTTCATCTGATGATGACATATCAAGATCCTCCCATGTAGCCATTAAACCTTTCTTCTTTTTGAAGAATTTCTTTTTGTCCTTTAGCTCAGGGCAGTCGGCTTTGAAATGACCAGGTTTCTTGCATTCAAAGCATAAGGGTGGACCTGTTTCCATGGAGTCTGACTTCTCCTTGGAAAACTTTTTATTTAATTACTTCCTTCATGACCCCCTTTCTTTCATTATCATCAGAAGATTCAAACTCATCAGATAACTCAGCAGCTTTGAGAACTTTTGATGAACTTGCTTTCTTTTCCTTTAGGGCAATAGATTTTCCTTTTCTGGAATTTTCTTCTTCATTGAGTTCAAGTTCATGAACCTTGAGAGATCAAAAGAAGCTCTTCCAAAGAGAGTGTATTCAGGTTTTTTGCTTCTTGAATAGCAGTTACTTTGGGTCTCCATTGCTTGGATAGACTTCTCATGATTTTTCTGACATGATCTCTATTTTCATAGATTTTTCCAAGAGATATGAGACTGTTGGTGATGGTTTGGAATCTTCCAAACATTTGGTCTATTGTTACATGTTCGCCCATCTTGAACAACTTATACTGATGAACCAGCAGGCTGATCTTGGATTCCTTAACTTGTGAGGAACCCTCATGAGCAAGGGCAAGAGTATCCCAGATTTCTTTAGCAGTATTGCAGTTGTGAACTTTGTCATGTTCAAATCTGGTGATGGCACACATCAAATAATGCTTAGGTTTAAGATCGAGTTGATGCTTTGCCTTTTGATGTGCTGTCCAGTCTGCTCTTGCAACAACAACTCCATTTTCATTTCTGGGTTCAATGTAACCAGTTTCTATGAGCTCCCAGATGTTTAGACTTTGTGTATCCAAAAAGGCCATCATCCTCTTCTTCTAATAATCATAATCAGAACCATCAAAGAGAGGAGGTCTGTTGATAGCTTGTCCTTCTGCATCCATGGTTGTTGGATCGTACTCCCTCAGCACTTGTTAGATGCTCAACCATTTCGAGGCTAAGCTCTGACACCAACTGAAGTTGACACGGGCAAACACAAGAAGGGGGTTGAATTGTGTTTGTTAATAATTTTCGAAAACAACCTTTAAAACAATTTTTGCACTCAAAGAGATTTGAAACAGAAGCACACACAAAGACAAAGATCCTTTTTAAAAGACTTTGACAAAAGCAATATCAAAACCCCACAGTTAGTATAAGCAAATAAAACTGAAGAGTTTAGGGATAGAAGATTCACGCAAGAGATTTTATCATGATTCACTCTCTTCCAACCAAGAGCTACGTCTAGTCCCTTCGACTTGAATGATTTATCCACTATTTCTCCAAATAGATTACAACCAAGTATTCAACACCTCTCCAGGCTACAAGTATTCCTTTCTTACCAAGCCTCTGCAGGCTCTAACTCTAACAAAGAGATTTAATATTTGATCTTCTTAACTCACTATGTGTGAGAATATGACAGTTTAAGATCAGTTGAAGATCACAACAATATTCAAACTAAAGAATACAGACTCTTGCTCTTAAAAGAATAATGGAATGAATGATTATTAAATGGCAAAAGTTCAGCTAAAGAATACAGATTGTTAAGTATCTGAGGTCTTCAATTCATAGTAACCTTCTTCTTCACTTGTATTTCTTCAACGGTTACTTTGAATAATCCCGTTTAGAGATAGCATTTATTGCATGATATCCGTTGTGACTGATAGCTTGATTGTAGCAAGGCTGAATAGTACTCTTGGTTATCGAGGTAGCATGAATTTGGAGGTTCACTCCTCTGAGTATTGCAGCTTGAGCACTTGTTGTTTCTTCTTTGTGTGTAATTCAGCTTTTTCAGTCATAAAGTTGTCATCATACATATCGTTTTGTAGTATCTTATTTATACGATTCTACTTTTTGCATTTCTTGATTGTACTATGTTTCTTTTACAACAAGTTGAAATATTAAAGCAGATAAAACAAATGTGAAGAACAAATAATCTAATGAAATAAATATCAATCACTTGAAATAAATATAAGAGGTTCGGATTGCATTTAATTCATTCAAAGATGGAGCTCGTCTAAAAAGAAACTCCGTCTATTCATTCATATGAGAGTCCGAGTCTGTTCTATATTTTACTTAGCTCGTCTGATGACATGGCATGTCCTTTTATCTATCGAGTCTTCAGACTTGAGATTCCTTAATCAGTTATAAAGATCTCCGTCTAGTGACGTGGCGGTTAGAGCTTGTCTACTAGATTACTTTGTATTTTAGTTCATTTTCTTCAACTAATTACTTCCGTATGCTTACGTGGCAAGATGGACGTGCTTATTATCAAGTCTTTGGACTTGCAGTACCTAACAAGTTATTTAGGTGTTCATCTAGCAAATATTTATAGCCTTGTCTACTAAAGAAAGCCAGTCTACTTAATTAAATGACTAAGTAACTTTACCAAAGTATTTGAGCAGCCCGTCTACAGGGGTGGACGCATATTTTTCAATTTGAACTTATCCCAAGTTAATTTTAATTATTAAAGTGTTCCTGCATAACTGAAAGCACATGTTAGATCTCAACTAACACTTTGCCAAGCAAATTTAATCCTTTTGTTAGCATCAAAACTTAGGGATTATTAAATCCAAAAGCACTTTGGTTCCAACACAATGAACTCGTCTACTTACGTGGCAAGTTAAAACTAGTCTTTTTGATTTTAAACTTAAAATCTGTCTAGCAAACATTTAGTTCCTCGTATACTTAAAGAAACTAGTCTACTCAAATAAATAAATAAATAAATAACTTTACCATAACATTAAGTAGCCCGTCTACATGGGTGGACGTGCATTTTTCTTCATGAGTCCAAGCAGATACATATGAAAACTTATTCTAAGTTTCTATGTCTTATAATTTTAAGTGTTTCTGCATAACTAAATAGCACATGTTAGATTTCAACTAACACGCGAATTTAATCTTTTTGTTGACATAACAACATAGAGATTATTTAATCCAAAACCACTTTGGTTCCAACAGTTGTCTCGAAGTTTCTCGAAATGAGTTCGCAGCACCGTGGAAAGAGCTCTCCAGTACATTGTATTTATGAAGTAAGGCTTCCCAATCAGTGTGCTCTGCCATGGTGACAACGAAAGCACCAATGTAATGGGTCTAATATTAATCAACAAATTAACAAGTATAATACTGGATATTCCTCTTTTGTGTATTATTTAGTATGAGTAGCAGAATTACAACAACTGGGTAAGCTGAATGCAAATACAATATAGAAGTATAGAAGAAGAAGATATAAGGAAGAGGGAAGTCAGAGGAGGGAGACGAGAGAGAGAATGGGCAATAAGCTCACACAATGCACACCCTTCTCATTTTCCTTTCTCACCTTATACACCTCACCCTCTCACCCCTTCTTCCACATGTTTCCCTCGCCTTTTCTGTTACAACCTTTTTGCTGAGTTGGCTATTCTCTATTGATATCATAACAATATGCCACTGTATACGTGCTTTCCAAATCTCACTTACTTTTTATCATTTTCGTATATACGTATCTCGAAAATACATCAAAAAACAAAAAAAAAAAAACACCATATGGTATCCCCAAGTTGTGTTAAAAAACATTCCTCCTATTCTATCCGGATTTTCCTTGAGAGGTCAATATCCATAAGCAAATCCCTAAAAGAAGAGCTACAACCTCTGTTAAAGTTGGTTCCACCCATTTTTTTCATAGTCTAACAAAACAGAGTTAAAGTTTTCCTAGGTCACTCATAAATCACTGGGATCGATGGTCCAACTCAGTGGCAGATTTTGTTGAAAATTTTTGCGGGAACCACTATCTATTAACTAAAATAATATAATTAAAATTCATATGAATTATATATAAATTTATCAAATGTCATTTATCATATTGAATTATTTGATCATTAGAATGATGATTTTGAAGTGAAGATGTTAATTAAAACTATAAAATTTTTATCTTGCTTCTTTTGAAAAACGATTTAATTGGTTTGTACTGATAGTGTAAAGATTTTTTACACTGACGATTAATCAGAAATTGACACATTATAAAAAATGATTGACTATTATATCTTAACTATCTTAAAAGTCACACATGTCATGATTTCTAATTGGTTGATAATACAAAAAACTTTACACTGTCAATGATAACAATTGAACTCATTGAAAAATACATCAATTTTCTTATGTTTAACATTTTTTGTTTTCAAAAAAATTGAACCACTCCAAAGACTAAAACATCTGAATTTAATTACATAACAATTTATTAGAAGTCCACAACAATCCAATCTAATAAAAAAAGTATAAGTAAAATAACCAAACCCAAAAAGAAGGAACATTTGATGTAAAGAAAGTGAAGAAAATTGCAAAATAAAAATAAAGATTGCATCTTAGATTGCAAAGAAACCTAGGAAAGCCCTAGAGTTCTTGTCGGAGGGTATCTTAAATTGCATCCATGAAATCACAATAAATGCCAATAACAGCTGCCTTTGTTAATAGGATGAAAGTATCATTAATTTTTTTCTTTAAAATGATGGGAGCAAGACATTAATGTTTCTTTAAAAAATTGTGATTTTTTTTAGGGGGACTATACTAAGGTATGTCGCTGGTCCAACTAGAAGCAACCCCATTCTATTTTTTTTTATTAATAATGACAAAAAATGTTATATTATTTTTATTCTATTGTTTTCAAATAGTATTTTCATTATTTCTTATATGAATATTTAAAAATAAGAAATAAAATAATATGACATTTTTATCATTATTGATGAAAATAGTACATGATGAAACAGGAAATTGAAAATAAAGTAAATGAGCCTGATTCCACCATGCTAAATTAGTGTCTTAGTTTCTTAAAGTAGCAGAAAAAATGTAGTAATTTTTTTTTTTATAAAATGATAAATATTATAAAAAGAAGGAAATAATAAAGCTAACTCCAAAAGAAATGGCGCAACATGCTACAGGAATAAAGCCAGGTCCTCTTTGTTGGTTTAAGCGTCGGGTAAAATGTTGATTTTATGAACTACTTTTCTGCTCTTGCACCTAACATTGCCTAGTTAGAAGACAGATTGTTTATGTATGGGAGGTGAAAGAGAATCTATGATGTTAGTTGAACTATTATTTTTGTTCTGTGATCAATAATACTGAAGAAGAATTAATTTAGTGATTAAAATAAAAGATAATATATTAATTCATGATTTAATCACTAGCAATATTCATCGCCCCCCCCCCCCCCCCCCCCCAAAAAAAAAAAAAAGTATTATGATGAAAAAGAACTCATTCTCATTGATTAATAATGAAGCACAAAGGGCTTTATTTACAAGTCACTGTGGTATGGATCCAAGTGAAAATGTGCCATAACTGATCTATAACTAACTAACAAACAGAACTAGCAAATTCAGTATCTAACAAAATGTGCCATAAATGTTAATATGCACCCATAGGTTATAATGAGCAATTGTGCTTCTATAGGATAACAAATATTTGAGCTTTAAAAACACTATTTGTGTGCATGGCTTAAAAGTTAAAAGTATGGTTTGGAGAAATTAATCTCATGTATTTTAAAAAATATAGATATGCTCTAAAAAAAAATGAATGTTCAGAAGCCAAATAATCGCCCTATGAAAACAACTCAAAATAAGAACAATGGGGAATTCAAATCCCAAAGATATATAGCTGGAGGTTGGTAGGTTTATGGAGCATGAAAAGCAACCAAGGCTTTCATGCTTTTAAATATGCTGAAAAGAAACCAAGGCTCTCATGGTATCTTTCAGTGTGTGAGTGTGTACGTGTATAACCTTCCCCTCCCAATACTTTCACTACAAGATACCATGTCTAACTAATAATGGGATCATCATCATATAATCTTCGCTGTATTTTTTGCTATGAAATTTCTGAGCTCACCCAATATCCCACTTCCAATAATGGTGTTAATTCCCACTTTTTATAGCATCTAATCATGTAGATTTTTAGAGACTGAGAATTGGTTCACTGAAAAATGGGAATATGATTAGTGGTGAAGATAGAGTTGGAGGAAGAGTTTGACTTGGGGAAATCATGTGGCAAAGTGGCAGTTTGAAGCACATAATTTTGGGATACTCAAGAATAAATTGTATATGAACATGGGTTCGTTGAGCTCAATCAATTAAAAGTTTAAGATAACTTTAAAATAATTTTAATAAGGACTTTGTTATATTTTTAAGGGTATTGTTTAAGGAATTTATATAAAGTAATTATTCATTAAAAAAATTAGTATATCACTTCTCACTATATTAACCAATGTTTTAAAAACCGGTTGAATCGGAGAATCGAAAATGAGAGTGGTTCAAGGTCCAACCGATTCAACCGGTTTAATCGATGGTTGAACCGGTATGTGTGTGTGTGTGTGTGTGTGTGTATATATATATATATATAGGCACACACAATAATAAATAGATCAAATAACAAGTATAATTTCAATCTAAGTTCTAATTTTCATATTTAGTCCAAATTATTTAATACTTAATCAAACATAAATTGGAGTACGTCATTCAATTTATGATGTTCTAGCCTTTTTTTTATTTAAAAACAGTATTTTTTTTATTTTTGAATTTTTTTAATGAACCGATCGATTTTCCGGTTCCAGTTTTCTGGTTTTGGTCCGGTTCAACCGGTTTTGTGATTTTTAGCGGTTGAACCTCTTTTTCGATTTTGTGGTTCTACCAGGACCGGAGAGGGGTCCGGTCGACGGTCCAACAGGTTGAATTGATTCGGTTGGATCGATTTTTAAAATACTGATATTAACTAATTACATCACTTTTCATAAAAACTTACTCTTTAAGATTCATTAAAAATATCCTTAGGACATTGTTAATATTTGCCATATACATGAAATAAAATTGTAATAATCACTTTTAAAACATTATAAGGATAACCTTTATATAATTAATACCTCACAACTAAAATAACAATTAAGCTAGAAAAGTGACATTGGAACAAACTCTCTTTCTTCATTTCTTTCTTTAAACCATGCCATGGATTTTTTATTTTTGTTTTTAATTTTTTTATGAGCAACCATAAACTTAACAACTAATAATGCTAGCTAGAACTTGTACTGATCTTAATATAAGTATTAAGTATCCACGAAATGCTGTTATATATTTCTATATTTTATATCCTTAATTAACTTTAGGAAAAACATAAAGAACTATAACTCTATTACTACAAAGACACATATACATCGAGAAAAGGATCCAAAATTATAATTGCTTGCACATCGATCACATGATCAGATTTCAGACCAAATAATGCATGAACTCAAATCCGAAAAATGTCAATATCAAAAAATGCACGTGAGAGTACCATATTTCCATGTACCACATCTAGTTCAATTTCAATTCATACACAAATATTGTGGACCCCAAAAGTTAGGTCCTGGAACTAATTTGATGAGTGTTTTTTGTCTATACTAGTTTAATTAAATGACAAATATTTGTAAACTCATTTTTTCTACTCATTTCTATATCCATCCAGAATTCCAAATTGACCGAAACAATACTCACCATGCACCTCCACAATGTATCTACTAGAATCTAGACACATGCATGACCCATTGAACTTCACGTTCCATCTCTTTTGGACCTTTAATTCCTGATAATATTATTATATGAATGGAGTAGTAAATGGAAAATTAACACTTGCTTCCTTGTTCTCCCTCTATAATGAATGATAGCAACTACCATAAAGAAGGGTGTCAAACTCCAACATAATTATGACTCCCACATATATAACATATAGCAGCATTTGTTAAAATCACGACTACTTCAACTTAAGAACTCTTATCACAATCTGTAGCAGTATATATCCAAATTAACCTACAGGATTTCAAATTGTAAAATCTTTCCTATTCTTAGCCAGCAATAGCAGAGCAATATCCCACTTTGATGAGAATGGAACGGTCTTGCCAGTAATAAGAGGAAATGGATTCTCTGCATTCAATTATTGACACATTCACTCCTTCATTTATTAATGTACCATTGAATCAATTATTAAAAATGTTTGATCGAGAAAGATTAATATTAATCCAACGAATGCATGAATGCATCAAATTTGACTTTGGGAATCCAACTCCTTCATTTCACTGAAAGGGGAGCTTTGAGTATTTCAAATCCAAATTGATAGATTTCAGGGCAAATTTTTAAAATTCATTTTCTTATTATTGACCTGTTCAACCGGTTGACTGTGATGCATTGCTTTATAACGGTTAGAGATGGACTGAGTATATTGTATACATATATACTTCCTAGCAATGTTAGCACCATATTTTTAAACACACTTTTCTTAATACACCCTCCATTATTGGGTGAATTTCATGTAGGACCATGTGTTTTGGTGGGTCTCACATATGAAATCCATCTAATAATAAAAAATGTGTTAAGGAAGAGTATGATAAAGAGTATGTTCTTAGCATTTTTCTATACCTACTTGACCAAGGTAAGTACAAACACATCTCTCAAGCAAAACTATTAGTTTCTGGTATTGTCTGTGCTGCACCCCTACTAAAAGTGGTGCATTCGTCATACACCTTAATATATAGGCAATATGGACCAATAAGATTGTCTATCATATGGGATGAGTTTTTAAAAAAAAAGAAATTATTGAGTCGACTAAAACTGGTCAAAGTGTATTTATTTGCACATAAGATGCTTATATTTTTGTATTTGCACATAATATTTTTCTTTTAATAAAGTTTTTTTTACTAAAAAAGATATTCATTTATTCAAATTGGTAAAATACATCGAAAAAACACAAATTCAACATCGCTAAAAACCGAAAAGGATGAATCTGTGAACAAACTCACAGCATCCAGGTTGATAGCATAACATGGTAAAATGCCTACAAATGTGAAAAAATCAAAGTGACCGGAATACCCATGCCTCCGGATCTGTAACGTTGACACCCAAATCTTGATTGAATCAGTAATGGATCGAAGCTGATCTGTCAATCTGAACCAAACGAACACCGCAACAAGATGGGAAACCAAAACAAAACACCGCCGCACGCAAACGACGAAAACACGGAAAAACACGAAAGAAAAACCAGATCTATATGGAAAAACCACTTATTTAGATAAAATGAGAGAAAAATGATGTAGAGGACTGATTCCAGGCCCAAAAAATGGCCTAAAACCAACCCTTCGGATGGATGAGGAAGAATGAAAAGAAGAGTAGATTGAAGGTTGAGAGAGAGAGGTGGCTCTAGGTTTTTCATTTAATAAATTTAAACCCTTATTATTATTCAGAATGAATTTAAAAGTGAAGGAAAAAAGAATGTAGGTTTTGAATTTTTTGGTTTCTATGTATGATAAATATTTTCATTTTGGTCCTTTACATGATAATAATTTTGAATTTAGTTCATATACTTTAACTCTAACTCAAACAGCGTTATAAATCCAATAAACGGAAAAATTAAAAATAATTGTAGACCAATTTCAAAATTTTCCAACAAAATTCAAAATCAGTGTCACATATTGGGGACAAATACTACCGCTGAACAATTTAAAAGCACGTTGAACAGTTTCAATGGCATAAATGACCACATAGATAACAACCCTTTTGACTCACTCGCACTCCTATAACCACTAATATTATCGAATATGTTAGTTATATTAGTTGATAAGATTATTTGAGATAAGTTAGTTAGCTATAACAATATTTAGTTATCAACTTCTTATCTCATTGTACAACATTTCATTGGTTGAAAAATATACAGAGAGGTTATTCGGTTTAATTCCTTCTGCTCTTGCTCTATGCTCTTGTCAATTTTTCCTTCTGTTGAGATACCTTCACATGGTATCAAGAGCTCAATCAATCCACCATGGCAGAAAATTCCCAAACCCCACCACCATCTACACCCTTTGTCGCAAATCCAGTAGCCATCAAGCAGGACGAAAATAATTTGTTACCATGGAAGCAGCAGGCCCTGTTCTCCATCAAAGGCTACAAGTTGAAGAAGCACATTGAAGAACCAACAGGTGAACAACCACCCAAATATCTCACCGAGTTTGATCAATGGTTGATGTTACATTTGATGAATGGGAGCAACGAGATCAACGTCTTGCATCTTGGTTGCTCTCTTCTATGCCCGAAAACCTCACAACAAGAATAGTAGGATGTCATTATTATTCCTGTCAAATCTTCTCATTGTTTGAAGTCTCACTTTCTTGAGTTGATCTACACCTCTATAGCTCTTCTCCAATATCTCCTAGGTCTGCTTAGCAGTTGCAGCAACTAATATCTTCTCAAAGTTAGTCATATCAACACAGTGATGCAACAAAAACATAACTTTGCAATCCTTTTTCTTGTTTTCTTTGTAACCAACTCTCTGAATGTCCGTTGCATTTTCACGTAATTCTGGAAAGTCATTCTTGAAAATTTCTAACACATCCCGATATCCAAAGATCACCTTCATTTGGATATTCCACCTATCCCAATTCTTCCCATCAAGAACTGGGACTTGCGCAAAGAAATGGCCATTAATGGAACCAGCCATCCAATCTCACTCACAAGAATTGTTTCAAGAAAATCACTCACTCACTCAGGCCCTTCTTGGATTGTAAGAAGCTCTAGATACCACTATGTTGGGGAAAGGAAAGAAAACTCATAGAATATGAAATAAATACTGCACCGAATTGTATATTGATCTCACTTGCTTTTACATTGTGCACATACACTAGTATTTATACTAAACCTATATGGACCAAGTCAATAACTGATCCAGCTAACAAATGTAACTAACTTTTACTAATAGTATTAACTACTTCAAACTGACTTTGGATCACACTTTTCAACACGTCCAACCCAAGATGTAGTGACAACTTTCTAGCAACACGATTGAAAAAGAGTACCCCACAAGATTAGAGAAGTGGGTTTTGAAAAAGTTTGGGAAAGCCTAACTTCTAATTGATTCCTAGAGGAATAGTCAGCCCATGCTTGAAATTACTTCTTGTAACATCCGTGATTTTATGTTTCGTTTACATAAGAGGATTAGGTTTGAGGATTGTATAGTTAAGAGGTTGTTTAAGGTTTAGAGACCTTTGCATGGAATGTACATAGCCATCTAGAGTGAGATTGAACGTAAAAACAACTTAGGGTTTTCTTGATTATCGTCTATAAGGCGTAAGAGTGTGAAATAAGAAAATTGGAGTTAGGGTTGAGATTAGGCATTTTTGAGGATTTGAGGATGTTTATTAGGTCTTGATGAGCTTATATCTCAAATTTGAGGTCAATCGGATGTCGAACGAACCCAGAACGCGACAAAATGTCTTCTGGTCAATGGTCAACGCTCGAGCGTGGTAAACCCGACGCTCAAGCATCCACGGAATGCTCAAGCGTAGGTGTATCAACTCTCAAGTGCCCTAGTCAACCAAACCAGCTCTGGCGTTGACTTCCACATGTCAAAAGGGGCACACGTGGCATGACATGATTGGTTGCATGCACGGTGGTCCTACCTGCCTCCAGCGCTCGAGCATGGAGAAGACAACGCCCAAGAGTTGGAGCGCTCAAGCGCTAGGTTTCCAACATTCGAGCGCTGGCACGTGTTTCAACAAAGTAAAAAGGACTTAAGTGACATAACAATTAAGTCCAAAGTTGAAAAACAGAGAGCCGAGAATTGAAAACTGATAGAAAACAGAAAGGGTGAGGTAGAGAGAGAGAGTGAGAGAGTTAGAGAGAGAGAACTTCAAAACGAGAGTTAAAGCGATTCAATCGTCCCGTTGCAAATTCGAGTACGTGGTTGCGATCGTGACGATGATGCCTTCACTATTCGCTTCTTCTTTTCTTCTATAGTGGAGGTAATTTCTATCCTCTTTATGTCGAAATGCCTTACGTTACGGTATTTGAATTATCTTTAGTTTCGGTTATCGGAATTCAATTGTCTTCGAATTAGAACTCCTTGTAACGTGCTCTTCACAATGTGATGTTTAGGTGAAATTTTGAAGGCTCGGAGGCCTTAGTTTTGCGCAGGGAAGAATCGAGAGGAATCGTTCCGTGACGTTCAAGTTGTCGTATGACTTTCCAGGTGGGGGAAAGAAGCCATCTAACGTCGAAAACAACGAAGTGGCATTTAATTCGATAATGGCGTAGGGTGACCTATACCCTATTATAGAGCGAGTAACGGACAATGTCAATATCACATTGAGGACTACTTAGTGGTACCAATGATGATATTGAAATTGTACGTTTATCGTCGTTGCGTATAAAAATATATTATTTTATTATTGATGTTGACTATTTGGACTGGTTTGACTATTATTTGGTATTTGGTTGGTTATATGTGTTGGAACCAAAGTGATTTGGATTTAATTAACTCTAAGTTTTTATGTTAATAAAAGAATTAAATTTGCTTGGCAAAGTGTTAGTTGAGATCTAACATGTGCTTTCAGTTATGTAGGAATATTTAAATATACGTAATAGAAACTTGGGATAAGTTTTCATTGAAAAATACGCGTCCACACTTGTAGACGGGTTGCTCAATGTTTTGGTAAAAGTTATTTATTTATTTATTTATTTATTTGAGTAGACTGGTTTTCTTAAGTAGACGAGGCTCTAAATGCTTACTAGACGGAAATCAAAATAACTTCTTAGATACAGCAAGTCCAAAGACTTGATAGTAAAAGTGTCTAGATTACCACATCAGCAGATGAAAGTAATTGGTAAAATTGAATGAAATGAAAAATAAAGTAATCAGGTAGACGAGCTCTATCTGCCACATCACTAGACGAAGATCTTTATAACTCTTTGAGGTATAGCAAGTCCAAAGACTTGATAGACGAGAGGATATATATGCCACGTCATCGGACGAGCAAAATAATTTATTGAAACAGACTTGGTCTCTCATATAACTAAGTAGACAGAGTTTTTAAAGTAGACGAGCTCCATCTTTGAATAAATAAATGCAACTCGAATGTCTTGAATTTATTTTAAATGATTGATATTTATTTCAATAGAATATTTGTTCTTCCCATTTGTTTTATCTTCTTTAATGTTTTACCTTGTTGTAAAAGAAACATAGTACCTTCAAGAAATGCAAAAATCAGAATCTTACAATGAGATACTGCAAAACGAACAGTACGATGACAACTTTATGGCTGAAAAAGCTGGAGTGTACACAAAGGAGGAACAACAAGTTATCAAACTACAATACTCAGAGCAGTGAGCCTCCAATTTCATGCTACCTCGATAACCAAGAGTACTATTCATCTTGTCACAATCAAGCTATCAGTCACAACGGATATCATGAATTAAATGCTATCTCTAAGCGGGATTATTCAAAATAACCATTGAAGAAATACAAGTGAAGAAGATGGTCACTATAAATGGAAAACATGAGATACCGAAGAACAACTCTTGCCAGCACAACCTTGCTAGCTCAACTTTTGTCAAACTACTATCACTCATACTCATATTTCTTTAAGAGAAACAATCTGTATTCTTTAGTTTGAATATTGTGAAAATATTCATCTGATCTTAAACTTTCATATCCTCACACATAGTGAGTTAAGAAGATCAAACGTTGAATATCTTTGTTAGAGTTAGAGCCTGAAGAGGCTTGGTAAGAAAGAAATACTTGTAGCCTAGAGAGGTGTTGAATACTTGGTTGTAATCTATTTTGGAAAATAGTGGAGAAAAACCTTCAAGTAGAAGGGACTAGACGTAGCTCTTGGTTGGAAGAGAGTGAACCAGGGTAAAACATCTTGTGTGAATCTTCTTTTCCTAAACTCTTACAGCTTTATTTGTTTCTTACTAACTGAGGGGTTTTGATATTGTTTTTGTTAAAGCATTTTAAAAGATCTATTTCTTTGTGCTTGCTTCTGTTTTTAATCCTCTTATGTGCAAAAATTGCTTTAAAGGTTGTTTTCAAAAATTATTAACAAACACAATTCAACCCCCCTTCTTGTGTTTTCCGGTGTCAACTTCAGTTGATATCAGAGCTCAGTCTCGAAAGGGTTGAGCATCTAACAAGCGCTGAGGGAGTATGACCCAACAACCATGGATGCAGAAGGACAAGCTATCAACAGATCACCTCTCTTTGATGGAACAGATTATGACTACTGGAAGAAGAGAATGATGGCCTTCTTGGATGCGCAAAATGTAGATATTTGGGAGTTGATTGAAATCGGCTACACTGAACCAAGAGGTGACGCTGGAGCTGCTCTTCCTAGAGCCCAATGGACTCAAGAGCAGAAAAACTAACATCAGCTGAATCTGAAGGCTAAGCACTATCTCATGTGTGCTATAACCAGATCTGAACATGACAAAGTTCACAGCTGCAATACTTCTAAAGAAATCTTGGATACTCTTGCCCTAGCTTATGAGGGTTCCTCACAAGTTAAGGAATCAAATATCAGCATGCTGGTTCATCAGTATGAGCTGTTCCAGATGGGTGAACATGAAACAATAGACCAAATGGTTGGAAGATTCCAAACCATCACCAACAGTCTCAGATCTCTTGGAAAAGTTTATGAAAATAGAGATCATGTCAGAAAAATCCAGAGAAGTCTATCCAAGCAATGGAGACCCAAAGTAACTGCTATTCAGGTAGCCAAAAACCTGAATACACTCTATCTGGAAGAGCTTCTTGGATCTATCAAGGTTCATGAACTTGAGCTTAATGAAGAAGAAATTTCCATAAAAGGAAAATCTATTGCCCTAAAGGCAAAGAAAACAAGTTCATCAAAAGTTCTCAAAGCTGTTGAGTCATCAGATGAGTCTGAATCTTCTGATAATGATGAAGGATCAGATGAGGATGAATTGTTCTTCATGTCTAGGAAGATTCAACATATGTGGAGAACGAAAGGTGGTTTCAGAAGGAAGCAACTCAACAAAAAGTTTTCCAAGGAGAAGTCAGACTCCAAGGAAAAAAGGTCCACCCTTGTGCTTTGAATGCAAAAAACCTGGTCATTTCAAAGTTGATTGCCCTAAGCTAAAGGATAAAAAGAAATTCTTCAAAAAGAAGAAAGGCTTAATGGCTACATGGGAGGATCTTGATCTGTCTTCATCAGATGAAGAAAATGAAGCTGAGGAAGAGGTACATATCTATCTCATGGTAGACACTGCATCAGAAAGTGAATACACTGATGCTGAGGTAATGAACTCTGACCCGTCCACTCTTCAAAATGATTTTGATGAACTGTTGCATGAGTCGTCTATACTATCTCGAGAATATAAGAGTCTCAAAAAGAAATTTTCTAAACTGACTAGAGAATATGATAGGGTCTGCACTGAGAAACAAAACCTTAAGGACGAAAATGACATACTAAAATCAGTAAATGTCAGTCTAGCTGACAAAATGGTGTGTGAACCTGATGTTTCTTGTGAAGTTGCAAAATTGAAACAAGATGTAACATACCTGACAGATTCTCTGTCAAAGCTTGTAGATGGCTCAATTAAGTTTAGTCTCATTTTAAGGTACTCTAGGTCACCTCATGATAAATCTAGCCTTGATTATGACAAAGAGAAGCAAGATGCATCTCACAAAAAAATCAAAACCACTTACACAACATAGAGCTTCAAAAGTTCAAGATAAATATATTAAAGCTAAGTCTAGCTCGTCCAACACCTTTTGCAATGTGTGTGGAAAAGATGGGCATATTACATCTTGATGCATACACAATAAAGATGCTAAGCGTACTCGTCCACTAACAACTAACAAGAAAGAACCCAAGTCAGTTTGGATACCTAAAGATAAGATAATACCTGTTGCAGATTTGCTTAACAACAGGAAGAAAACAGATGTCTTGGTATTTGGACAGTGGCTGCTCACGACACATGACGGGAGAGGTCTATATTCCAAAACCTTAAGCCCAAAGATGGTGGCTGGGTCACATTTGGAGGAAATCATAAAAGGAATATCATTGGTATAGGTAAAATTGGTAAACATCCTTTTCCCTCCATTGATAATGTTCTTTTAGTAAATGGCTTGAAGCACAATCTACTGAGCATAAGTCAATTATGTGACAGTGGATATGCAGTTTCTTTTGATAAGAACATGTGTACTGTCAAGAAAGATGATGGATCACTTTTATTCACTACGAAAAGGCAAAACAATCTCTATAAGATTGACTTGGAGGACCTCTCAAATCAAAGTGTCTCATGTCTAGTGTCCATTGAAGATGAGTGATGGATTTAGCATAAAAGGCTACGTCATGCAAGCTTGAAATTAATTTCAAAGCTAAACAAGCATAACCTCGTGAGAGGACTACCAAACCTTAAGTTCAAATCTGATGCTACCTGTGATGCATGTCAAAAGGGAAAACAAGTCAAATGTTCTTTTGAATCTAAGAATGTTGTTAGTACCAATAGACCACTAGAGTTTCTACACCTTGATCTTTTTGGTCCAACAAGGACTGCCTCTATCAGTGGTAAGAAATATGGTATTGTCATAGTAGATGACTACACTAGATGGACATGGGTTATGTTCCTAACTCAAAAGGATGACTCTTTTAAGGTCTTTTCTGTATTCTGCAAACGTGTACAGAATGAAAAGGGTATGTGTAACACTTCAATCAGAAGTGACCATGGGGGAGAGTTTGAAAATGAGATATTTCATAAGTTCTGTGAAGAAAGTGGTATCCTTCACAACTTCTCAATACCTAGAACACCACATCAAAATGATGTGGTAGAGAGAAAGAACGGATCTCTTCAAGAGATGGCTAAAACTATGCTCAATGACAACTCTGTCCGTAAACACTTCTGGGCTGAAGCTGTTAATACTGCCTGCTACATTCAGAACATAATATACATTAGACCTATCTTGAATAAGACTCATTATGAATTGTGGAAAGGACGAAAACCCAACATATCTTATTTTCGCCCCTTTCGTTGTAAATGCTATATACTGAATACTAAAGATCAACTTGGTAAGTTTGATGCTAAAACAGATAATGGAATACTATTAGGATATTCTGAAACATCTAAAGGCTTTAGAGTTTATAAATCTAGGATTCTGATAGTAGAGGAAAATATTCATGTCAAGTTTGATGATAAACAACCTCATAAGAAATTATCAGAGCGAGATGAAACTTTTGCAGATCTTGATCTAAACATTCCAGGTGACTCACCAAAGATAAAAGTTAATGATCAAGCAAATGACCCCATTCAACAACCAGAAACTTCCACTTCTCAACATGATTCGGTTCAAAAATCTTGGTACTAAAAGAATTATCATCCACAAGATCAGATCATTGGAAACCCCAATGACAAGATAAGAACCAGATCAACTTTCAGAGAACAAATTATTTATGCACTAGTCTCTGAGTTGGAACTAAAGACAGTAGACGAGGCTCTGCTTGACAATGGTTGGATTCTAGATATGCAAGAAGAACTCAATCAGTTTGAAAGAAGTGAAGTTTGGACTCTGGTTCTCCTGCCCAAAGACAAATCAGTGATTGGAACAAAGTGGGTTTACAGAAACAAACTTGATGAAAATGGTAAGGTAATAAGAAACAAATCAAGACTTGTTGCTCAAGGTTTCTTTCAAGAAGAATGTATAGATTATACTGAAACTTTTGCACCTGTTGCTAGATTAGAAGCTATTAGAATTCTACTTTCATTTGTTGCACATCATAGTATTATGCTTCTTCAGATGGATGTTAAAAGTGCTTTTCTAAATGGCTTTATTAATGAAGAAGTTTATGTTATGCAACCTCCGGGTTTTGAGTGTGAAACCCATCCTGAACATGTATATAAGCTTAAGAAAGCTTTGTACGGTCTTAAGCAAGCTCCTAGAGCTTGGTATGACAGACTAAGTTCCTTTCTTATGGAAAATGGATTCAACAGAAGAAAGGTTGACACAACCTTATTTAGAAAATCCATTAAGTCAAATTTCATAGTTGTACAAATATATGTTGATGATATTATTTTTGGTGGTACTAATGAGTCTCTATGCAAAGAATTCTCTAAGTTAATGCAGAAGGAATTTGAAATGAGCATGATGGGAGAACTCAAATTCTTCCTTGGACATCAAGTAAAACAAACCTTGGACGAGGTGCTCATCCACCAAACTAAGTATACAAAAGAGCTTCAGAAGAAGTTTAAGATGAATGATTGTAAGCAAATGAATACTCCTATGCACCCCACTTCCATACTGAACAAAAATGATAAAGAGAACAAGGTAGACCAAAATGTATATAGAGGTATGATAGGATCTCTCTTATTTCTTACTGCGTTTAGGCCTGATATTATGTTCAGTGTATGTTTATGTGCTCGATTTCAATCTGATCCTAGAGAATCTCACTTATCAGCAGTTAAGAGAATTTTTAGATATTTAAAAGGTACTACTAATCTTGGTTTGTGCTTTAAGAAAGATGAATATTACAGATTAGTTGGTTTCTATGATGTTGACTATGCTGGAGATAGAATTGAAAGAAAAGGCACTAGTGGAGGATGTCACTTCATTGGAGCTAATCTTGTCTCAAGGTCAAGCAAAAGACAAAGTACCATTGCCATATCAACTGCTGAAGCTGAGTATATATCAGCTGCAAGTTGTTGCTCACAACTTCTTTGGATCAAACATCAATTGGAGGACTACTATGTGTTTGTAATTAGTATTCCACTTATGTGTGATAATACTGTTGCAATAAATCTATCTAAGAATCCAATTTTACATTCTAGAGCTAAGTACAAAGAGATTAAACATCATTTCATTAGGGATTATGTGCAAAAAGGTGTATTTGATATACAATTTGTTGATACTGGCCATCAATGGGCAGATATCTTTACTAAACCTCTTGTAGAGGACAGATTTATCTTTATTAGGAAGTATCTTAACATGATATGTGTTGATTAATTTAGGCGTCCAACCTAGAGAAAAATTTGTTTTGATAATCTTGCATCTATTACTTATGCACGTCTAATACCTATTAAAAGTTGTGCGTCTATTGCATGATTGTGTTGCACGTCGTGTCTGCTGGTATTGTTTACTGCGTTCAGTGTGTAGTTTCAGATGAATCCACATCTGCCTGCACCTAAGCATATTATTATTAAATGAATTTATTTTGTCTCAATGACAAATTTATCCTTTATTCTCTTTGCTGAGTCAGTACTTCCATCAATCCCATCAAGACCTTTTTATAGTTCCAATATACCAACGCCGTTTTATCCATAATGACATGTCATGTCAAAATTTTTTGTTAAACCTTTAGGATTCAAAAATCCTTTAAAAGCCTTCTCTTCCCTCTGAGAAAACTTTACACTTCCCTAAAACTCTCGACTGAGACGCCCCGACGTCCCATTAAAGAAAACCCAAAATATTAAGACCTAATTTCGTTATTGTCGTTAAGCGAGTATATTAAAACAGCGGAGAATTTAAAACTTCAAATATACACAACATATATACATACATACATACATACATACATACATACATACATACATACATACATAACATATACACCTCAAGTCCAGATACAATACAGTAGAGGGAATCCCATCAGTCGGATCCCAAAATGTACAAATTGATAATCAAACAGAAAATAAAAACAACATCCTAAAGAGACAAGACGCGCTGGCCATAGACTTTGTACTCAACTATGAGGATCCACTGCTCGTCCTCCAACGTCTGGCTCATATGAGGTCCCATCAAGCTCCTCCACAACTGGCTCCCCCGTAGGATCTTCTCATCACGATCACAAAAAGAAACATATCCAATATAGAGAAGACAGGGATAAGAAACCATATAACATCAAACGTGGAAAGAGTTTAGCAATATTTAATTAAATAACGGCATAATAAACATCCGTCTCCCAGGTATAAATATATGTAACACAATCACCCTCAATCCACATCTAGGATCTTTCCTCAACCCTCCATCATGATGCAATGCAAATGCTGTATGAATAATCTCCTCAGGTATCGGTCATATCTGGATATCACAACACTATAATCGACACGTCCCAGAGTCCCCGACGCACACCCTCGTCCGCAGATGGAGGGTGCCCACGCAAAGCAATGACACTATAGCTACACAACCCGGTGCACACCTCTGGACCACAATCCAGGATGCTCATGCAATGCATGAACTATAGCTGCGACTTAAATGAAATCATCTCTAGACGGTCCGCCGTTAGCCTATCCCCAGGAATTTTCCCTCCGAGGCATAGACCCCACTCGACCATGTTTCAGGTCCCTCATATCACAGACCATGTTTCAGGTCACCCCCTAGTGCCCTAACCGCTCATCATAATCTCATAGATAACCTCAAATTAATCTAATCTCATCGATCTCAGCCTAGTATCACGATAATCATCTCGGTTAGACACTGCTATCACCTATCGTATGTAATCCCCAAATACATCCTCGTGTCTCAACTTAACTTATGATTTACTCAATCCTCTAAGCACAATCATAACACTCATCATGTCATTATAATCATCATTTCCAAATAATAAATACCAAAATATAATAATAATAATAAAAATAATCATAATAATAATAATACTCATAGTAGTAGTAGTAGTAGTAGTAGTAGTAATAATAATAATAATAATAATAATAATAATAATAATAATAATAATAATAATACTCATAGTGATAAAACAACAACAACAACAACAATAATAATAACAATAGTAACAATAATAAGAATAAACACTTTCAAAAATAATTACAACACTCATGATATCATACATCAAGTACCAAGTTTAAATCAACCAGTCAAACAGGCAATCATCACGTAATAAAATAATATATATATGTAGCGTAACGACGATGAACGCACAATTTCTATATCATCATCGGTACCACTGAGTAGTCCCTAATGTGGTATAGACATTGTCCGTTACTCGCTCTCGTGTAGGGTTTGAGTCGCCCTACGCCATTATCTAATTAAATGCAACCACGCCGTTTCCGACGTTAAATAGTTTCTTTCCCCCACCTGAGATGTCTTAGGCTAGCTCTGGAGTAACGAAACGAACACTCCCTATACTCCCTTAAATCTGCCATGCACAGTTCTACACCCTCTGGGGCTCCAAAAATTCACCTGAACACATCATTGTGAAGTACACGTTACGTGTAACCCAAATCTGAAGACGGAACTGTAAACCGATAATCGAATTGAAAGATAACCTCAATACCGTCACCGACAATATTTCGGTATAAAAAGGACATGGGCTTACCTTAACCTAATCGAGAAAAGGAAGATAGGATAATGAAGTAGATGTCGCGGGGATCACAACGGTATAATCGGTTTCTCGATAGAACGAACGGATTGATCGAAACTCTCTTCGGAATTTCTCTTTCACTCTCACGGCCTCTCTCTCTAATTCTCTTACTCTTTCTCTTTCTCACGCTTATTTATTTACACATTCTGAGGTTTTTTTTTTTGTTTTCTTTTATCTTAACTTACTTAATATAAAACATCCTTCATGGTGAAGTCACATATGACTCACCCAAGCTATTACCTAGGCCAAATTAAGCGGCGATCAAGGAAAGGTAGGAATGAGGTTACCAATTTGGCAAGCAGGTGCGTGGCTAACTTATGAGCAAAGGATGAAATATCATGAAGAATTTGCATGAGGAGGAGGTGGCGTGGTTAAACTATAGTCAAGGAAATTTTTCTGCATGAAGAAAACTAACAAGGAAGAGGTGGCGCCTCCTTAGATCATGCAGACACTTTCTTTTGAGATGGAGGTGCCTTACCAAAAATTGTCGTGACCAAAATTTGATAGAGTTAAAGTTATGTAACTTAATTTAATTTTGGTTAAAACTTGTAACTTGGGCATTGTTAATTAGGACTAGTATTAATTAATCATGATGAGTAAAACTTGAGTGAAATTAATCATAATTAGTTAACTATAATTAAGACCTATATCCATGACTAATTATCTTGTAAATTGGTTAATGATAAACCACCTTAATTAAGGATTTAAATTGAGGTGCTTGCCTAATGAAAATTTTGAAGTGCTTGAATTTTATTTTAAACTTGCATATGTGTTTAGATTCTTAAATAATTTAAATTTATCTAACCCTCATTCCCATCTGATTAAGATATCTAATTTTTTTATTCACGAAAGATATGATGTTACATTACTACCCCCGTTAAAAGAAATTTCGTCCTCGGAATTTACGTACCTCAAAAAAGATGTGGATACTGCTGCTGTATATCCACCTCACGCTCCTATGTAGCATTTCCAGTAATCTCATCCCAAATGACCTTAACCAAAGGAATCTGTCTACCGCGGAGTTCTTTAATCCTTCTATCTGTGATCTTAACCGGTAAAGCCTCATATTCTAGATTCTCTCGGAGTTGTATAGACTCAGGCTCAAGTACATGATAAGATTGGGGTAATATTTTCTCAACTGGGAAACATGGAAGACATCGTGAAAGTTGGAAAGGTAAGGCGGTAAGGCTATCTAGTAAGCTACTAGACCAATTCGTCGAAGAATCTGAAATGGTCCAATGAATCGGGGAGTGAGCTTTCTAGACTTTATAGCTCTGCCAATTCCGGTCTTCGGAGTGACTCTCAAGAACACGTGATCACCTTCTTGGAACTCTAAGGGTCTCCTCCTTTTGTTACTGTAGCTTCTCTGCCGATCTTGGGCTTCCTTCATTTTCTTTCTTATGTTCCTAACTTGTTCTGTTGTTTGTTGTACCACATCAGGACCCAACACTTGGCTCTCGCCAGTCTCATACCAACATAACGGAGTTCGACACTTTCTCCCATTCAGAGCTTCATACGGTGCCATCCCGATGCTGCTGTGGAAACTGTTATTATATGTGAACTCAATTAATGGTAAGAATTCATCCCAACTACCAACATGTTCCAACACACAGGCTCTTAAAAGATCCTCCAACGATTGAATTGTTTTCTCAGACTGTCCATCCATTTGAGGATGATAAGCAGAACTCATCATCAACTTTGTTCCCAAAGCATCGTGTAACTGTCTCCAAAATCTAGTTGTAAATCTAGGATCTCGGTCGGAGACAATACTCGATGGTACACCGTGCAACCTCACTACTTCCTTGATATAGATCTGGGTCAACCTTTCAAAACTATAACTCTGACCAATAGGTAAAAAGTGAGCACACTTCGTCAACCTATCAATGATAACCCAAATCGCATCAAACCTCTTCGGAGTTCGTGGTAATCCAACCACAAAGTCCATCTCTATACTATCACATTTCCATTTTGGGATATCCAGGGACTGCAACAACCCGGCGGGCTTTTGATGCTCTATCTTAGCTTTCTGACATACCAAACATGATATAACATACTCCGCCACTTCTTTCTTCATCCTTGGCCACCAAAACATCTTCTTCAAGTCTTGGTACATCTTGGTGGCTCCTGGGTGGAAACTCAGCTTACTTTTATGTGCCTTTTCTAAGATCATCTTCCTAATCTCTAAGTTCTCTGGCACACATATCCGATCCTTAAACTTTAACACTCCATCTGATCCTCTCCTAAACTCTGAAACCTTACCCTCTTCTATACCTCGATTCACATCCACTAAATATTCATCCTGACCCTGCTTAATCTTAAGGTCTCTCAAAAACTCACTACTGATGGTGATGATACCTAAGCATATTATATCCTCAATCAAATCTATACCTAGGTTCAAATCTCTAAAATATTCAAGCAACTCCATCTCTTTCACCATCATTGCGGATACGTGCAAGGATTTCCGACTTAGTGCATCTGCCACAACATTAGCCTTCCCTGGATGGTATTGAAGATCAAACTCATAGTCCTTAATGAATTCCATCCATCTACGTTGCCTCATGTTTAGCTCCTTCTGATCAAACAAATACTTTAAACTCTTGTGATCACTGAACACATTAAACTTAACTCCATAGAGATAGTGTCGCCATATCTTCAATGCGAACACTATGGCTACTAACTCCAGATCATGGGTTGGGTAATTCCTTTCATGAACCCTCAATTGTCGGGAATCATAAGCCACAACTCTTCCCTCTTGCATCAAAACACAACCCAATCCTTGATATGATGCATCACGGTATACATCAAACTGTCCTAGTGGATCTGGTAACGTCAGCACAGGAGATGTAGTCAACTTCTCCTTTAGCTTCTGAAAGCTCTCTTCACACTTCTCTGTGCAAACAAACGATGTACCTTTTCTCGTTAACTACATCATAGGCAACGCAATCATCGAGAAACTCTCAATGAACCTCCGGTAATACCCGGCTAATCCTAGGAAACTCCTCACCTCACTCACTGACTTAGGCCTCTCCAACTTAATCACGACCTCTACCTTAACTGGATCAACAACTATCCCTTTCTTGTTGATTACATGCCCTAGAAATTGTACTTCCTCTAACCAAAATTCACACTTGGATAGCTTAGCATACAACTTCCTATCTCTCAATACCTGTAACACCACTCTCAGATGTTCCTCGTGTTCTTCCAGACTACGGGAGTAGATAAGAATATCATCTATAAATACCACAACAAACTTGTCAAGGAACGGTCTAAAGATCCTGTTCATGTAATCCATGAACACCGCTGGAGCATTAGTTACACCAAAAGGCATAACTAGGTACTCGTAGTGTCCATACCCTGTCCTAAAAGCGGTCTTAGGTATATCCTCCTTCTTCACCCTAATCTGATGGTATCCCGATCTTAAGTCTATCTTGGAAAACACCGAAGCTCCCTTCAACTAATCCATCAGATCATCTATCCTAGGCAACGAATATTTGTTCTTGATTGTAACTTTATTCAACTGCCTATAATCCGTGCACAGCCTATAACTTCCATCCTTTTTCTTGACAAACAATACCGATGCTCCCCAAGGCGAAACACTCGGTCTGATGAATTCTTTCTTCATCATGTCATCCAGCCGTTTCTTCAACTCTGCTAATTCCACTGGTGACATCCTATAAGGAGATACTGAAATAGGTCCAGCCCCTGGTATGAGATCTATAGCGAACTCCACCTCCCTCTCTGGTGGCAACTTGGAACATCAGGAGGGAAAACCTCATGAAACTCTCTCGCAATAGGTAGAGAATCTATACTCGAAGTCTCCTTAGCTTCCAAAGATAAAAACATCGTATACTGCTGAGAATCGCAACCCCTCATAGTTGCTCCTTCATTGGCAGATACTATGCTAGAAGGCTCAATAAAAGATAAAGTCTTTCGGGCACATTCTAACACTACCTGGTTAGCCGAAAGCCAATCCATGCCAAGAATAACGTCCATCTGCTGCATAGGCAAACATATGAGATCAACAAGGAATGCCCTATTTTCAACAACTATAGGACACTGTAAGCAAACAGACATAGTGATCAAAGGATCACTGGTAGGGGTGGATACTGTCAAGGTATATGGTAGCTGAGAAACGGGTAAATGTAAATGATCTACGCACTCATGGGACACAAAAGAATGTGTAGCGCCTGAATCAAAAAACACAGACGAGAGTCTTCCAGATATTAAACACATACCTTGAATAAGATCTGCAGATTGAGATATCCTTTCACTATAAACACCCTCCCCGGTCTGAGGTCTGGCCGTCTGTCGTCTCGCTACGGGAACCCCTATCCCAGCTCCTTCTCTGAAACCACTGGCTCCTCTGGAATTACCAGCTCCTCTGCCGGATGCGGGTTGCTGTTGTACCGCTCTCTGTCGGCAATCCCTAGCAAAATGACCTGGTTTGCCACAGACGTAGCAACCAGATCTATCTGTGCAATCCCTGATATAATGCGGACCTTCGCATCTGAAACACACTGGGGCCCTCTGCTGCTGGCCCTATCTGGTAACTGGTGCTGATGGTGCAGATGTCTGAACGCTCTATCGTGGTCTAATGTATGGTCCTCTCCTCCACTGAGAGCTTCCATCACCTATCCTATGATGACCTGCTCTGATAGGACCCCCACTACACTGCTATATCTGTTCTGCAGCCTGCCTCCTGTCCATGCTCTCTATAGCACTGGCCCTCTCCATCATCTCTGGAAAGCTCAATATCCAATGGCGCTATAGCCCTCCTCAGCTCGTGTCGTAAACCCTCCTCAAACCTCTGGCACATCCAATCCTCATCTGGGAACCTCTGATAGAACTCCGAAAACTGAATCAGGGCCTCAAATCTGGCCGCATAATCACCAACAGACCTGTCTCCTTGGTGGAGACTCATGAACTCTCTCTCCTTTTCGCGTCTGACTAATCGCGGGAAGTACTTCTCAAAGAAACACTCTCTAAACAGCTCCCAACTGATCAGTCTACCCTCAGCCTCTAGCAATCTCCTCTTGCCTCTCCACCATGACTCAGCCCTTCCGGTCATCATGAAGGCGGCATAGGTCGCCTTCCTAGTGTCTCTACATCTCATAGTATCAAAAATCTTCTCGAGCTCCTGGATCCACCACTCTGGCCGCTCTGGATCATACTCTCCACCAAACTGGGGTGGCTTACCTTTGAGAAAGGTAGCCAATCCTGCATCCTCAGCATCGGCGACTCTCCTCCTATCCTGCTGCTCCTGTAACTCTGCCTCTCTCTGTATCCTGAGTATTCTGTTGCGCCTGCTGCAACAGAATGGATGCTAACTGACGGATAGTCCGAAGAGTCTCGACGGACTCCCCTCCACTTCCAATCCCTGCTTCTGGCTGACGGGGCTCATCCTCTACACCCTCTATTGCTCTACCACCACCCTGTCTGCCACGTCCTCGACCTCGGCCTCGAGCCATGATCCTGTTAAAAGAAATCATTAGCCCACATCAACATGACATATAATACTACATAAAACTGGAATATAAATCCTACATGCCATAGAGATGTCTTATCGGACTCACTACCCAACTTCTAAGCATAATTGTTATCCGTTGTGGATTCAACTAAATGGCCAACTCACCCTAATCATAGTGTTCACAGTCCGTTACAGAACCGAACTGCTCTGATACCACTAAATGAGATGCCCCGACGTCCCATTAAAGAAAACCCAAAATATTAAGACCTAATTTCGTTATTGTCGTTAACCGAGTATATTAAAACAGCGGAAAATTTTAAACTTCAAATATACACAACATATATACATACATACATACATACATACATAACATATACACCTCAAGTCCGGATACAGTACAGTAGAGGGAATCCCATCAGTCGGATCCCAAAATGTACAAACTGATAATCAAACAGAAAATAAAAACAACATCCTAAAGAGATAAGACGCGCTGGCCATAGACTCTGTACTCAACTATGAGGATCCACTGCTCGTCCTCCAACATATGGCTCATATGAGGTCCCATCAAGCTCCTCCATAGCTGGCTCCCCCGTAGGATCTTCTCATCACGATCACAAAAAGAAACATATCCAATATAGAGAAGACAGGGATAAGAAACCATATAACATCAAACGTGGAAAGGGTTTAGCAATATTTAATTAAATAACGGTACAATAAACATCTGTCTCCCAGGTATAAATATATGTAACACAATCACCATCAATCCACATCTAGAATCTTTCCTCTACCCTCCATCATGATGCAATGCAAATGTTGTATGAATAATCTCCTCAGGTATCGGCCATATCCGGATATCACAACAATATAATCGACATGTCCCAGAGTCCCCGGCGCACACCCTCATCCACGGATGGAGGGTGCCCATGCAAAGCAATGGCACTATAGCTACACAACCCGGTGCACACCTCTGGACCACAATCCAGGATGCTCATGCAATGCATGAACTATAGCTGTGACTAAAATGAAATCATCTCTGGACGGTCCGCCGTTAGCCTATCCCCGGGAATTTTCACTCTGAGGCAAAGACCCCACTCAACCATGTTTCAGGTCCACTCGATCATGTTTCAGGGCCCTCGTATCACAGACCATGTTTCAGGTCACCCCCTAGTGCCCTAACCGCTCATCATAATCTCATAGATAACCTCAAATTAATCTAACCTCATCGATCTCAGCCTAATATCACGATAATCATCTCGGTTAGGCACTGTTATCACCTATCGTATGCAATCTCCAAATACATCCTCGTGTCTCAACATAGCTTATGATTTACTCAATCCTCTAAGCACAATCATAACACTCATCATGTCATTATAATCATCATTTCCAAATAATAAATACCAAAATATAATAATAATAATAATAATAATAATACTCATAGTGATAATAATAATAATAATAATAATAATAATAATAATAATAATAGTAACAATAATAAGAATAAACACTTTCAAAAATAATTACAACACTCATGATATCATACATCAAGTACCAAGTTTAAATCAACCAGTCAAACAGGCAATCATCACGTAATAAAATAATATATATATATATGTAGCGTAACAACGATGAACGCACAATTTCTATATCATCATTGGTACCACTGAGTAGTCCCAAATGTGGTATAGACATTGTCCGTTACTCGCTCTCGTGTAAGGTTTGGGTCACCCTACGCCATTATCTAATTAAATGTAACCGCGTCGTTTCCGACATTAAATAGTTTCTTTCCCCCACCTGAGATGTCTTAGGCTAGCTCTGGAGTAACGAAATGGACACTCCCTATACTCCCTCAAATCTGCCACACACAGTTCTACACCCTTCGGGGCTCCAAAACTTGAACACATCATTGTGAAGCACACGTTACGTGTAAGCCAAATCTGAAGACGAAAATGAAAACCAATAAACGAATTGAAAGATAACCTCAATACCATCACCGACGACATTTCGGCATAAAAAGGACATGGGCTTACCTTAGCCTAATCAAGAAAAGGAATATAGGATAAGGAAGATGGGCTTACCTTACACATTCTGACGTTTTTTTTTTTTCCTTTTATCTTAACTTACTTAATATAAAACATCCTTCATGGTGAAGTCACATATGACTCACCTAAGCTATTACCTAGGCCAAATTAAGTGGCGATCAAGGAAAGGCAGGAATGAGGTTACCAATTTGGCAAGCAGGTGCGTGGCTAACTTATGAGCAAAGGATGAAATATCATGAAGAATTTGCATGAGGAGGAGCTGGCGTGGTTAAACTATAGTCAAGGAAATTTTTCTGCATGAAGAAAACTAACAAGGAAGAGGTGGCGCCTCCTTAGATCATGCAGACACTTTCTTTTGAGATGGAGGTACCTTACCAAAAATTACCGTGACCAAAATTTGATAGAGTTAAAGTTATGTAACTTAATTTAATTTTGGTTAAAACTTGTAACTAGGGCATTGTTACTTAGGACTAGTATTAATTAATCATGATGAGTAAAACTTGAGTGAAATTAATCATAATTAGTTAACTATAATTAAGACCTATATCCATGACTAATTATCTTGTAAATTAGTTAATGATAAACCACCTTAATTAAGGATTTAAATTGAGGTGCTTGCCTAATGAAAATTTTGAAGTGCTTGAATTTTATGTTAAACTTGCATATGTGTTTAGATTCTTAAATAATTTTAATTTATCTAACCCTCATTCCCATCTAATTAAGATATGTAATTTTTTTTATTCACGAAAGATAGGATGTTACATCGAGCTCTTCTTCTCTCTGTTTTCCAAACCCTAACTCTTCTCAGCAAAGTGGCTTCTTCTTCAACCTTCAACGTGGACAAGCTTGACTTGGAAATTGAGCATCATTTCAACTTTGGAGTGTTGCAAGACTACAACTTAGACATAAGCAAGTATGTTAATGCAGCTGGGTGGGGAGGACTCTTCACAGAGAAAGTCTCTGTTTTTCCAAACCTGATTAGGGATTTCTGGAGGAATGTTCAAGTGACTGATACTAACTTCTCTACTGTGTTGAGAAAGAAGATTGTAGTCTCGGAGAAGACTATTGCCGATGCTATTTTCTGTGATCAGGAAGGTTTGGTTTTTACTGAGTCATAGGAAGCTGATTTGGGTGGCTCTGAGACCATTGAAGTTTGTCTCGTGAAAGAAGACACAGTAAGAACTCACTCTTGGAAAGCTATTGAAATGAAGGACATTGTTCGCATCCTTCATCAGCTTCTTAATAGGGTGGTTATTCATAAGGTTGGATCCAAGGACAACCTCCCCTCTCTGCACAAATTCTGCCTTTGCCATCTTCTCACCAATGGGAAGATCAATCTTCCAAGACTTATGTATGGAAGATTTAGAGATGCTGTGATGAACAAGAAAAGGCTCTCAGTATTTCCCTATTGCCATCTTCTTTCTAAGATTTTCAAGACTCGAGGAATTCATGAAATTCTTGCTACAAGGACTCCTGAAGAGCAAGCTAGAATCTTATCTGAAAAACCAATGTCAGTTGCAGACTTTGGTAAAATGAATATAGCTAACATGAACCTCAGTACCTATGCTGCTGCTGCAATGGCCAAAACTGAGGAGTTGATGAAAATGAAGAGGAAATGGTGGAACAAAACACTGGTGAGGCTATGGAGCCAAAGAAGATTATCAAGAAAAGGCCACTGCAGCACAGAAACCTGCCCCCAAGAGACCAGTTGGTGGCATTGTTATCAGTGAACCTTCTGATGCTCCCGCTGTGAAGAAGCAAAGAAGAGTTATTTTCTCACACAATGAGGACAAGGAAGCTGATGAGGACAAAGTTCCTATCAGTACCATCCTGAAGAAGCAAAAAACTTATGTTACTGCTGCTGCAGCCGTTTTGCCTGTCTCAACAAAACCCAGAAGGCAACCAGCAAGAAAGACCAGAACAACTATGAATTCTAAGGTAACCATCTATGCTAGTCATCTTGTTCAAATAGCAGTAGATACCTTATTGTCTTGTCTAGAATATAGAGTTGATGTTGTTCCTGTTGTTGTTACCTCTGATGATGACATTGATGTCTCTACTCCAAATGATGTGCTAAATCAAACCATAACTGATGATGTATACATTCCCACACCCCTCTTACCCCAACCAACACAAATTGGCCAAACCACAAACTTGCTTACGCCTTCACCTGCTCACTCACAAATAGCCACCTCATCCAGACCACAATTTCAACCAATTATCTCTTCCAATGATCCCTGGTTCAATCAACTAGATGATGGCATTTCCCCTGGTGCTCCTTTACCAAAATCCTTAAGAACCTTATTTCCCTTCACCGTAATTTATGTTATTTATGATGGAAAATTTGAGGATTGGGCCAAAGTAAAAAGGGAATGGAGAGTTCTGTTTCTCACTCACCAACCTGAACCTAGACATATTCCTAACAGGTGGTACCCCCTACTAGAGTATAAGGAAGAAATAAGCCCACCCGTTGAACCCTTCCATTTACCCCATCCTGACTACAAATTAATCAAAATAGTGTCTTCACAAATGCACAATAACATAGGACCCTTAGTCACTCACCTGCCCCTGAACAAATTCCCCTCCAGAAAAATCTATCCTAACCTTGTCAAAACTCCACCTCTCTTACCCCTCACTGATGGAGTTAAGAGACACATAATACCTGTATGGGAGACAAACCCTAAAAGAAAGAATCTTCCTACCATCCCTGAAAGAAGAGCATGATCATCAAAGCATATTCCTATAATCATGACCAGTGACACTAAATGGGTATCTTTTGAGCATCCCAGAGTCTATGGGAGGGCCTCAGATTTTTTCCTGGATCAGCTCATATATGAAATTCTGAAGTGAGAATTCAATCATTTCAGAGTTGATAGAGCCACACATTTTGTCCCTCCATCCTGGCTGAGACATAGAACCAGAGTTGGAATCATGCCTTACAAAATCTATCCAAGACTGCAATTGGTCTGAACAAGGACAAGAAGAATAGAAGATTCAAAGGAGTTATGCCAGAAGCTGAATCAGCAATGCTTGATCTACATCAAGAAACTTTTGACTACTCCATACTGGATTTCTATTTGCATTTTGAATCCATTGGGTTGATCAATGAACAACGTGCTGCAGATTTCTAGAAATCTCACATTATTCACTGCACACGAGAATTAAATGCTACCTCGATAACCAAGAGTACTATTCAGCTTGTCACAATCAAGCTATCAGACACAATGGATATCATGAATTAAATGCTATCTCTAAACGGGATTATTCAAAATAACCGTTGAAGAAATACAAGTGAAGAAGGTCACTATAAATAGAAGACCTGAGATACTGAAGAACAACTCTTGCCGGCACAACCTTGCTAGCTCAACTTTTGTCAAGCTACTATCACTCATACTCATATTTCTTTAAGAGCAAGAGTCTGTATTCCTTAGTTTGAATATTGTGAAAATATTCATCTGATCTTAAACTTTCATATCCTCGCACATAGTGAGTTAAGAAGATCAAACGTTGAATCTCTTTGTTAGAGTTAGAGCCTGAAGAGGTTTGGTAAGAAAGAAATACTTGTAGCCTGGAGAGGTGCTGAATACTTGGTTGTAATTTATTTTTGAAAATAGTGGAGAAAAACCTTCAAATAGAAGGGACTGGACGTAGCTCTTGGTTGGAAGAAAGTGAACCAGGATAAAACATCTTATGTGAATCTTCTATTCCTAAACTGTTACAGCGTTATTTGTTTCTTACTAACTGAGGGGTTTTGATATTGCTTTTGTTAAAGCTTTTTAAAAGATCTATTTATTTGTGCTTGCCTTTATTTTTAATACTCTTGAGTGCAAAAATTATTTTAAAGGTTGTTTTCAAAAATTATTAACAAACACAATTCAACCCCCTTTTTGTGTTTGCCTGTGTCAACTTCAATATGATGAGTTGTCTGGATTTATTGTGTTATGAATATATTTATTATTATTTTATTATGTTAGGTGGATTTGATTGATTGTAATGATGACATGTTGGTATAATGGTGATGATTGTGCTTAGAGATTGAATAGTGATAAGACTTGGTGAGTCATGGTGACGTATGTGGGGGATTCATAATACATGTGTTAGTAGTGCCTAACCGAGATGATTATTGTGATATGGTGATGAGAGGTGATTACTGTTGAGGTTATCTATGAGATAGTGATGAGAGGTTAAGGCACTAGGGCGTGACCTGAAATATGGTCTGTGATATTTTCATATGGGTGACCTGAAACATGGTCTGTGGGGTTTGATTTTTCGAAGGATGTATTCTCGTGGTTCAGACTATTGGCAGGACCGTCCCAGAGATTATTTTACTATAGGCGCCGCTATACTTCATGCTTTGCATGAGCAGCCTAGCCGAGGGATCAGGATGTGCACCAACATGTATTGTGCAACTATAGTGCCATTGCTTTGCATAGGCATCCTATCTCCGTGGATGAGGATGTGCGCCGAGGACACTGGAGACATGTTGTTATGGATATCCGAATATGTGCCACACCTTGTGATACATACATCATTGCATTACATCATGATGGAGGCTAGAGGAAAATAATATATGTTTTCAAGGATGATTGTGGTTATATATATATATAGATAGATTTGTGGAGATGGATGTTCAGTGTGTTTATGTTGTTATTGATTTAAATGTTGCTAAACCCTTTACACGTTTGATGTTAAGTCGTTTCTTATCCCCTTTGTTTTTGTTGTGGTGTTGTTTTATTTTACTGTTGTACCTTAGACCCTGAGTGTGAGGATGGCACACCGGGATCACCCCTGGATGACTCAGGAGGCACGGTTCCCTCTCACGGGGACCTTTGAGTTCGAGTTCATAGATCCCAACAGGTAGCTTGTGGACCCCGTCACCTGCTTTGCAGTTTACACGGGTCCAGTCTCGGTGACTACCGGACTAGGGCGGGGACCTCCTTTAGTTTTGGTGGGTACTTTCAGAGCCGGCCAGATATTTCCCTTCCCTACTGGAGTTCCAGATGGACAGTTACCACTGATGCCCCCTATGCAGGAGATGGCACCAGTTCCCTTCCTAGTACCCTTTGAGGTACTTGTCCCGGAGCCCGCACTCGTACCAGCACCCACACCAGAGCCAGTGCTTGCACTCGTTCCAGAGGAGGACCCCATAGTACTAGTTCCTGACCCGATGCCTGTTCTAGAGGCACCCGCACCTCCCGAGGTTCGAGCCACGGGGTCGGATTCTTCCCGAGTGTCCTCTAGGCTGCCTTCCCGAGATAGCAGAGTCTACCGATGGATGTTCCAGAGGCCTTTAGATAGGAGATCTTCCAGTGGTAGCGGAGGAGTGGCGGGACCGTCGAGACCCCAGGGTGGTAGCGAGGGTAGTAGTTTGTGATAGCTCAGGTCAGTGTTATTTGTGTAGGTGTGTGTGAGGTTTTTTATGTATTTTGAGAGGGGACTGGGTGTTAAGAGTTAGTGAGGCATCTTTCCTTCAGTATTTTGATGTATTTTTGTATCATTTCGTACATATTGGGATCCTACTGATGGGATTCCCTTTACAGTATTGTACCCAGGATGTTATGTGTATATTGATACATGTATGTACGTATATGTTGACATACTTGTATGTTAGTTATTTATATTTAAGTTTTAAATTTTTCCACCGTTTAATATAATCGCTTAACGCTAATAACACGATTAGGTCTTAAAAATTTTGGGTTTTTCTTTAATGGGACGTCGGGGCATCTCATTCGGTGGTATCAGAGCTGTTCGGTTCTATTCGGACTGTGACTTAGGGTGTGCTGGCCATTTAGTTGAATCTATATCGGATATCGACTACGCTTAGAAGTTGGGTAGTGAATCCGTTCGCGATAATTAGCATTAATGTGACATATAGCATTTATATTCCAGTTTTATAGAGTATTATATGTCATATTGATGTGGGCTAATGATTTCTTTTAACAAGATCATGGCTCGAGGCAGAGGTCAAGGGCATGGTAGAAGTGGTGGTGGTGGTAGAGCTATAGAGTGAGATTCTAGAGTGGGTATTGAGGATGAGCATCAGCCTAAGGTAGGAGCTGGAGGTGGAGGAGAGTCGTCTGAGACTCTCTAGACTATCCGTGAGTTAGCATCCGTTCTGTTACAGCAGGCGCAACAGAATGCTCAGAGGATGAAGAGGGATGCAGAGTTACATGAGCAACCGGATAGGAGGAGAGCTGCTGAGGCTGAGGATGTAGGATTGGCTACCTTTCTGAAAGGTAAGCCACCACAGTTCCGAGGAGATTATGACCCAGAGCGAGCTGAGTGGTGGATACAGGAGTTGGAGAAGATCTTTGACACCATGAGATGCAGAGATGACAAGAAGGTGACTTATGCCGCTTTCATGCTGACCGGGGGGGGGTAAAGTCATGGTGAAGAGACAAGAGGAGGTTGCTTGAGGCAGAGGGCAAGTTCATTTGTTGGGATTTATTCAGAGACTATTTCTTTGAGAATTACTTCCTGCGGTCGGTCAAACGCGAGAAGGAGAGGGAGTTCACGAGTCTTCGATAAGGGGACATATCTGTAGGTGACTATGGGACCAAATTTGAGGCCTTGATTCAGTTTTCTGAATTTTACCAAAGGTTTCCAGATGATGATTGGATGTGCCGGAGGTTTGAGGAGGGTTTACGGCACGAGCTGAGGAGGGCTATAGTGCCCTTATATATTTTGAGTTTTCCAGAGTTAGTAGAGAGGTGTAGTGCCATCGAGAGTATGGACCGGAGGCAGGCTGAAGATCTGAGGCAGTAGCGGAGTAGAGGTCCTACTAGGGCTGGTCATCGGAGGAGAAGTGATAGAGGTTCTCAGTGGAGGAGAGGACCTTACACTAGACCAGTGCATAGTGCTCAGACATCTGCCCCAGTTTCAGGAGCAACACCAGTCATCAGAGAGGCCCAGCAATAGAGAGGCCCATTTTGTTTCAGATGTGGAGCTCTGCATTACATCAGGGAGCGTCTAGAGGGATCTGGTTGTTTCCTCTGTGGAAAACCAGGTCATTTTGCTAGGGAGTGCAAGCGGAGAGGAGGATGGCAACTGTAACGCCCTTTGTTACACTAGTAATCCCAAGGTAAAATCAATAAAAAAAATCATTTAAAACATTTAATTAAAACATACATCTCATAAAGAAATTTTTTAAAAAAAATATTTAAAGTCTGAAAATACCTCATAATAAATAACGTAGTAATAAAATATCCATGTAGTGAAAGTAAACACAAATAAAAATCAAAGCCTCAAAACCGGGCGTCTAATTACAATCCCAACGATAAATAAATGTGTCTAGCCACATACGGCTCCCTATTTAAGAAAATACTATCCAAACTAGAAATAATGTCTAATGGAATCCACTAAGTCTCCACGCCTCTTCAGTTTCAATGACGTCTTCCTCGTGTTCTGAAAATAAGATTTATAATGAGATATAAAATCCCAGTGATCAACAATACAGTTTTAAAAAATATTTTCGAAAATAACATTGTTCTCAGTCGGCGCGGTAACCGGAAAAACTGTCCATGGCATCCGCTAATTTTCCAAAATAACATATATAAAAGAAATTACTTTTAATATTAATACTAATCTCATCTCAATACATCACATTCCATATACCAGATAAATTCTAGTTTAATCCAAGTGGTCCGAAGACCTCCTAATTAAATTGGCCTCTTGCCGGCATGCCATATATTCACACATCACACGACAATGACGTCCCATTGCCCACCCCTACTCACGAGGAGTGTTTCGATGTCACCCTCTTATCGGGAACATTTCTATTTTGATACCTCCCATGTGCAAATGGTGGTATTTCTCCATTTTCGACACCCCAACCTGTGGCGGTGTTACTTTCGATACTCCTTTTTAGGTAGTATTACTTATTTTCGACATCCCAATTATATGGGGATGTTACTTTCGATACCCCATTACGATGGTATTACTTTTCGATACCCCTATCATAGGTGGTATTGCGGCAAACATCATACAATTCATCATAAGGCACAATTTCATGTCTCATACGTGTAACAATTCATTTACCAAAAATTAAACATTTGATCTTATCATGCATGTCAAATAAACTCACATAGCATAGCATACACCAATAAGCACGTCATTCAACTAATTCAAATATCAACCATGTATTTCATGCCATCAGTAACAAGAATAAATACCCAATTTAATAAAAAAAATTTATTTTAATTCAAAACCCCTAAAAAATTAGTCTATTAATAACATGCATCATTCAATTAAAATCTCTCAAAATCCTAGGTAAATCGCTCAACACAATAAACACATGTACCATGGAAAGGGTTATAAAAAGGTATTGTTACTCACCTCTCGAAAATCTCCAATGTGCTCTAAAAATTATGTATGATAAGAATTAATGCTTCCCTAAAAATTATTCTTCCCTTCATTGACGTTCTTGGATTTGTGTATTGTAGAAATTGTACCGACAAGGAAAAAAAATATCTTTCTTCCACTGTATTGTGCGGCCCTCCTCATGCTGTGCGGCGCAGTGCCCACGTTTCCAAATGAAACCCCTTGACGCGTTTTCTCTTTCTTTTTCTTTCATTATATATATATATATATATATATATATATATATATATATATATATATATATATATATATATATATATATGTGTGTGTGTGTGTGTGTGTGTGTGTGTGTGTGTTTTAAACCCATGTGAGTAAAAGCGAAAAATCCAATTGCCTAAAAAAAAACCCATGCACCACTGCACGCCATCTTCCTTTTATATATATATATATATATATATATATATATATTTATATATATATATATATATATATATTACATTCTTTAAAATAATTAAGTAATTTCAATAAATCCTCATACTATTAAATTTTTTACACTAAACCTCTTAATTATATTTTATTTGTACTATACTTTTTAATAACTTTATATTATTATTATTATTATTTATTATGTTAGAATTTTAGGATGTTACATTTTCTCCCCTCCTTGAAGAATTTCGCCCCCGAAATTCATCTCATACACACACGCCCATTGTAACATATGTCGTATTCAAACTAAAAGGATACCATACCTTAGATAATAAAATATGGATATTGACAAACGATGTCCTCCTCCATCTCCCAAGTGGCTTCCTCGGGAGTCAATCCGTCCCATAACACTTTCACCAATGGAATCGCCTTGTTCCTCAGAGTCTTAGTGCTCTTGTCCAGGATTTGACTAGGCTTTGGCTTATAGATCAAATTATCCTTCAATTGTACAGACTCAGGAGCTATCACATGAGATTCATCAGGCACATATTTTCGAAGTTGCGATACATGGAAAACATCATGAAGGTTTGCCAACTATGGCAGAAGAGCTGTTGACGAATCTAGGCAAGTATACCCAGTCGTGCAAGTAATACGGTGGTGAGACCGTTTTATCGTTCCCACGAGGACTGCGACAAGTACTAACACTTACCAAACCAATTACTATCTAAGCGGATTCTTGGATTGAAGAGAGTTCTAAACTAACAAAAGCTAGAACTAACAACATAAGAAAAACAAACTCTTTTTGAACTTTTCTCAAACACTTGGAAGGCAATAAAAGATAGGTTTCAAATATGATAAAAGATGTTGGGATTAGGTTCACCAAACTTCAGTCTCATGCAATGAAATGAGCCACAAACAGTTTCTACTTCAATTATGACAATCAATCCACTAAATTACTCAAACCCCGATCCCTCGGATGGCAAGAGCCTAAATCCACTAATAGACCCTAATTCCTTAGGTGGCCTAGATTAGTGAAATTGCATTATGATTAGGGATTACATGATTGCTAATAAACCTAGTTCCATTCCTAGATACAAGGCTTATCAGGTGATTAATCTCAATTCCGATTCTGATACGAACGTCCCCATTGCATACCAAAACACAAATCAAGTCATGGGGGTGCTAGCCACAACAAGCATTAAGCACAGATAATCAATCACTCAATAATGAAGTAAAAACCATATTGCAATATCAAGTCATATACATTAGAATTCAGAAATGGCTACCCTAACCCCAACAATGGGAGTTTAGTTACACATCATCAAAGGAGAAGGGAAAAGGGAATATACTAAGATGGAGGAAGGGAAACACTCCATGGAAGGATGAACCCAGCCACCACAGCAACAAAGAATCGTCCCCTAGGGTTTCTCTGGGCTGCCTCCTTTTCTCTGCTCCAAAAACTCCTGGCGCTGGGCGCTGGTTTCTGGCGCTGGGTGCTTGTTGCACAAAATAGATTCTCGCGAGGCGAGATAAATTTCGCGGCGCGAAACCTTGATTTTTAGTCTATCACGGCCGTGATGCATATCATGGGCAGGCCGTGACAGCTTCTGACTTTTGCCTTCTGCTCTGCTTGATCATGGCTGTGATAGTAATCACGGCCAGGCCGTGATGGGCTCTGTTTGGCTCATATTTTTCACTTTTCAAGCTCTATTTCCTCTAGGCTCCACCATGGCTGATTTTGATCATTTTTACATTGAATTCCTGCAAAACAACACCAAGAAACCGCTTCACCCGTTCCAAGGGAAAATCTAATAAAAACCAAATAAAGAATGCCTAATCTATATGCAAAATGCATGCAAAAGTATATAGAAAATATCATGTAAAATCACACTATCAAATCACCCCAAGCTTATTCAATTGCTTGTCCTCAAGCAATCACTAAGGCCAGAAGAATAAAACAAAATATGGATAGTGAACTAAGAACCCGAGTAAATGATCCAAGTAATAGGCAATTCAAACAATTCAGCAAGAGACAATCAATTCAAGTCCAATTAGAGGCTTAGGTTCCTTAGACTCATGTTCTCACTGATTTGGGCACTCTTTCTCACCGGAAGCTCACCCCAAGCTTGTTCCTTTGCTTGGCTCTTTTTCTAACCTCACTCAAGTGTTTAGGGAATAAGACATTTCACTCAATTTTCCTCAGGGAATGAATCCTACCATAGGCTTGACTATCAACCAAATTTCTACTTTATTAATGAAAACAATTAAGAATCAAGAGGTTTTTTCTTTGGTTGTAACGTGGCCATGGGATTAATCGTTAGGTGGGGAAATCAATAAAAGGATATTTCAAAAGGCTACACAACATATCAACATTTGCAAAGCATGACCTTCTAAAATACCTTTTGGGTTTCAATTCACTTTCCACCTTTCTTTTCTTTATTTTTCTTTTTATTTCTCATTTTTCTTTTTGTGTTTTTTTTTTCATCCCCTTCTCTATTTATTTTTTTTTCTTTTTCTTTTATTTGAAGAATGGGAGATTTTTTCAAATCAAGAGAAACTTTTTTCTGATTCTTTCATCCCATACTTTTTTTTTTCAACTACCTTTTTCACCCTTTTTGTAATACTTTAGAAGGTCCCTATCAACATCATTCAACAATATATTTCAAGGTACCAAGAAAAGCATTTTTTTTCTTTCAAGCTCAAAATTGGTCAACTAAGGGTAGCATTACATCATTCAAAGCTCAGAAGGCCAGAAAAATACCTATTGCCTCGATCATTTTCAAAAAATTTTAAGCTTTAAAATGGTTTCAAGTCAAGTTCTAGAAAAATCAAACCAAGAGGAATAACCACTCTACACAAAGAATGGGGTATAATTTTGTGAGTACCCCTTTGGCTCAAAATCTCACATTTTAGTAGTTCAAAAATCAGTGAAAACACAAATCCTCAGAACCATATGCTAATTATCAACTATCACAGATTATCTCAAGCATTTTCATTTGCAGCCATATCACAATAATAACAAATTGGGTTCAACAATTCACTATCACAATTTAATTGGCACTCAGTTTTCACAATTGGATACAAAATTCAGGCAAGGGCGATCTAATTGTGTGATCATGCAAAGCTATCATGCAAGACTATATGAATGCAACATGCAAAATGCAAATGCAAAATACCCAAATGCAAAATACCCCTACCCTAAGCTTAAAAATGTACATTGTCCCCAATGTAAACAATCAAGATAGAGAGAGGAGAAAAAAATAAAATAAAATAAAAAATGGAACGGCTTACCGAGGCGGTAGCGGGTGTTGACTTTCATTCCAGTCAGAAACTTGTTGGGAAATGCATCACGGCTGTGAGGGGTGCTGACTTTTCTTCTTGCTCTCCCTTCCTTCTTTTCCCTGAAATCACTTGGCAATTTTATTAGCAAAAGAAAACTCTTGATCTTCTCAAATTATTCAAGAGTTTAAAAGTCAAAAGCAAAAGAAAAAAGGAAAAGAAAAATTGGGTTGCCTCCCAATAAGCGCTTCTTTAATGTCACTAGCTTGACTTATTAAAAAGCATCCACCTGGATCCTCCTCCCGGATCAAATGGAAATTGGAGTGGAGATTGTAGCAGTAGTATGACTTTATCCTCAACTCCACCCAGCCAGTGTGTAAAAGCACCATTGACCTCTTCAACTATAATACTGCACTTACTTCCTAACGGGTCAAATGGCATTTTCACCAGGAAGTTTGCCAGACTAGTGGAAGGGACTAACTTACCAATGTCCACACATGCATGCAAGCCGACATATTTGTCCAATGCAGAAATTTCAGATTCCTTAGCAAGCATGGTGGAATCCACTACCACTTCGTCTTCATCTTGAACCATCCCCCAAACCAGATTTTCCTCAAATTGGGCTTCCGGTGAATCTTGTACTAACTGTTTGCAAATCTCCTCAACTTTCGTTTTGAAGTTCTGCATCACAGCTTCGATACTTTCACAATTGGCTCTTGCCTTGGCCTCAGAGATGGATAGCTCTTGGGGATATTGTTCTAGAGCAGCTTTCAACGGTGTTTGCTCCTTCCCTTCCCATTCTTCAACTTCCCAAGGACTTGTGAAAAGTACTCCCTCTTCTTGTGACTTTTCCACCATCACCACTTCATCTTCAATTTGATCCATTCCCATAACCAAATTTTTATCAACTTCTGCTTCATGTAGATCTATGGGAATCACAATACACGGTGGTGGAGGTGGCAAATATGAACAAAAGGTTTCCCAATCCTCCTCGGAGAAGTTATATATTAGCCTTCCCGTCATATCATCAACTTGTGCGGGAGTAACATGACCCATCAAATCCATGCAATCTCCCAAACACTAATTGTCCTTCAAAGCGTGACTTGAGACTTCCTCTTCAGGTGGATAATAAAAAATTTCCATGACTTTCGTCCACCTTGCAAAAACAGAACTTAAAACAAAAAGATCAAATATATACAGAAAAATAAAAAAGAATAAAAATGTCTAAATTAGTTGCCTCCTCTGTTACTAATGATATTGGCAAAACCAATCCCCGGCAACGGCGCCAAAAACTTGTTGGAGAATCTGGGCAAGTATACCCAGTCGTGCAAGTAATACGGTGGTGAGACCGTTTTATCGTTCCCACGAGGACTGCGACAAGTACTAACACTTACCAAACCAATTACTATCTAAGCGGATTCTTGGATTGAAGAGAGTTCTAAACTAACAAAATCTAGAACTAACAACATAAGAAAAACAAACTCTTTTTGTACTTTTCTCAAACACTTGGAAGGCAATAAAAGATAGGTTTCAAATATGATAAAAGATGTCGGGATTAGGTTCACCAAACTTCATTCTCATGCAATGAAATGAGCCACAAACAGTTTCTACTTCAATTATGACAATCAATCCACTAAATTACTCAAACCCCGATCCCTCGGATGGCAAGAGCCTAAATCCACTAATAGACCCTAATTCCTTAGGTGGCCTAGATTAGTGAAATTGCATTATGATTAGGGATTACACGATTGCTAATAAACCTAGTTCCATTCCTAGATACAAGGCTTATCAGGTGATTAATCTCAATTCCGGTTCTGATACAAACGTCCCCATTGCATACCAAAACACAAATCAAGTCATGGGGGTGCTAGCCACAACAAGCATTAAGCACAGATAATCAATCACTCAATAATGAAGTAAAAACCATATTGCAATATCAAGTCATATACATTAGAATTCAGAAATGGCTACCCTAACCCCAACAATGGGAGTTTAGTTACACATCATCAAAGGAGAAGGGAAAAGGGAAGATACTAAGATGGAGGAAGGGAAACACTCCATGGAAGGATGAACCCAGCCACCACAGCAACAAAGAATCGTCCCCTAGGGTTTCTCTGGGCTGCCTCCTTTTCTCTGCTCCAAAAACTCCTGGCGCTGGGCGCTGGTTGCACAAAATAGATTCTCGCGAGGCGAGATAAATTTCGCGACGCGAAACCTTGATTTTTAGCCTATCACGGCCGTGATGCATATCATGGGCAGGCCGTGACAGCTTCTGACTTTTGCCTTCTGCTCTGCTTGATCATGGCCGTGATGGGCTCTGTTTGGCTCATATTTTTCACTTTTCAAGCTCTATTTCCTCCAGGCTCCACCATGGCTGATTTTGATCATTTTTACATTGAATTCCTGCAAAACAACACCAAGAAACCGCTTCATCCGTTCCAAGGGAAAATCTAATAAAAACCAAATAAAGAATGCCTAATCTATATGCAAAATGCATGCAAAAGTATATAGAAAATATCATGTAAAATCACACTATCAAGAGCCAATTGATAAGCAACAGGCCCGACTCTTTTAAGGATTTGGAGAGGTCCCATGAAACGAGGATTTAGCTTGCGGACTTTCATCGACCTCCCTACCCCCGTCTTAGGAGTGACTCTCAAAAATACATGCTCACTTTCCTGGAATTCTAGAGGCTTTCTCCTTTTGTCGGCATAGCTCTTTCGTCTACTTTGCACCGTGCGCATCTTCTCCCTAATCATTTTGATTCTCTCGGAGGTTTCCTGGACCAATTCAGGTCTTAACAAGGTTTTCTCGCCTACCTCACACCAACATAAAGGGGACTTACGCCTCCTCCCATATAGGGCCTCATAGGGTACCATGCCTATACTAGCGTGATAACTGTTGTTATCATACGCAAACTCAATGAGAGGTAGGAATCTATCCCAACTCCCTCCTTCATCTAAGACACACGCCCTAAGCATGTCCTCAAGGGTCTGAATGGTCCGCTCTGACTGACCATCCGTTTTAGGGATGATAGGCTGTGCTAAGGTTCAACTTAGTCCCAAAGGCCTGCTGAAAAGCTCCCCAAAACCTAGAGGTAAACTTCGAGTCTCTATCCGACACTATAGATGTGGGTATCCCATGAAGCTTGACTATTTCCTTGATATAGAGGTATGCCAACTTGTCTAAGCTATAGGTTGCCTTAATTGGCAAGAAGTGGGCAGACTTGGTCAACCTATCCACTATCACTCAAATGGCGTCTAAGCCCAAACACGTCTTAGGTAATCCCATCACAAAGTCCATAGAAATTCTCTCCCACTTCCATTCTGGAATCTCCAAGGACTGCAACAACCGAGAAGGCTTCTGATGTTCTGTCTTAACCTTTTGGCACACTAAACACCTAGTTACGAAGCTAGCCACATCCTTTTTCATTCCTAGCCACCAATACATCCTCTTAAGGTCTTGGTACATCTTAATTATTCCAGGATGTATGGTAAACTTCCCCTTATGAGCTTCCTCTAATATCTTCTCTCTAAGGCTCCCCTCCTTAGGAACAACGATCCTATTTTTAAACTTCACTAACCCACCAACTGACAACTCATAACCCTCTTGTCCTAACCGAGACTGCAACTCCTGGTCCAAGAGTTGTCCCCGCCTAACCTCATCTCTAAGGTCACTATTAATTCCCAACCTATTCAACTTCAAACTTAAGACATTTAAGGACACATCCAACACTTCCAGATTCATGTCCCTAAACTCTTCCATGAGGTTCAGCTCTTGCACCATCAAGCTTGAAACGTGTAGGGACTTCCTACTCAAAGCATCTGCCACCACATTGGCCTTTCCCGGATGGTACTTCAACTCGAAGTCATAGTCCTTAAGGAACTCCATCCACCTCCGTTGTCTTATGTTCAACTCCTTCTGGTCGAACAGATATTTAAGGCTTTTATGGTCACTAAAACTTCAAACTTTGTCCCATAAAGGTAATGCCTCCAAATCTTAAGGGTAAAACCAAGCTGCTAGCTCTAGGTCGTGGGTAGGGTAATTCCCCTCATGTGGCCTAAGCTGCCTAGAGGCATATGCTACCACCTTGCCCTCCTGCATTAAGACACATCCCAAGCCATTCTTATATGCGTCGCAGTATACCACAAAACTCACTAAGGGATCTGGTATAGTTAAGACTGGTGATGACACCAATCTCCTCTTAAGCTCTTGGAACCCGTCCTCATACTCCTGGTCCCACACAAAAGGTTTCCCTTTCCTAGTCAACTGGGTCAAAGGTAAGGCTAATCTATAGAACCCCTCTATGAACTTCCTATAGTAGCCAGCTAAGCCTAAGAAACTTCTCACTTCGGTTACTGTCTTAGGTTGTTCCCATCCCAACACCGCATCAACATTAGAGGAATCAACCGCTACACCATCCTTTGAGATGGTGTGTCCTAAAAACTTTACCTCGTCTAGCCAAAACTCACACTTCTCTGGTTTGGCATAAAGACGCTCGTCCCTCAAGATCTTCAACGCCAACCTTAAGTGTTCTCCATGTTCTTCTGGCGTCTTAGGGTATATTAAAATATCATCTATGAACACCACCACAAACCTGTCCAAGAACTAAAGATCTGATTCATATAGTCCATGAAAACGGTTGGGGCGTTGGTCACACCAAAGGGCTTCACCACATACTCATAGTGTCCATACCTTGTCCTGAAGGCTATCTTAGGGATGTCCTCGCTTCTAACTCTAATTTGATGGTATCCCGTTCTTAGATCTATTTTGGAAAACACTGACGCTCCCCTTAACTGATCTAAGAGATCATCTATCCTAGGCAAGGGATATTTGTTCTTGATGGTTACCTTATTCAATTGCCTATAATCAACACACAACCTCATACTCCCATCTCTTTTTCTTCACTAGAAGTACTGGTGCTCCACAAGGTGACACACTAGGCCTAATAAACCCCTTTTGTAACATATCCTCTATCTCACTAGTGGAAAATATACATTAGACGGTAAAGGTTTACGTCAATTAACCAAAAGCTAGACGTTAAAAAGGAGGCGGTGGCAGTTTTGTAAATATCAGGCTTCATTAATTCAATTTTAACGTCAGTTGTTTTAATGATTGACGTTAAAAGTGAAGTGACTCACTTTTAACGTCAGTTCAATAAAGAACTGACGTTAAAAGTGAACATTTTAACGTCAGTTCGATAAAGAACTGACGTTAGAAGTAAGTCTCTTCACTTTTAACGTCAGTCCCTACATCAACAGACGTTAAAGGTTATTTTAATAATTTTTTTTATCTAGTATACGATTCCTTCCGCATTGCCTTCCTCAAAGTTTCAGTTTCACATGAATTGCTTTGATGTTTTGTGTTTTTGTTTTGAAAACTAAAATATATGTGCGAAGTATAAGTTGAATCAATAACCCAAACCGGATCTCATTCATGAAGTGTAATACTGGATCGATCGATCTGAGAAGATTGAAAGGGTTTAAAATCCTATAAAAAGTTACATTGAAAGGGTTTAAAATCCTATAAAAAGTTACATTGAAAGGGTTTAAAATCCTAAACATTAAAGCTACATCCCATCAGAGAGTTTTATGAAATATGCCAAAGGGAAAACTATATATACTCCGAAGACCTCAGAAAACTGGGGGGCATGAGAGAGCTCAAGAGAGAGGCAAAAACAGGTGCACTAGATCTGTTTCAAGCAAAGGCAGTGGTTCCAGAGACTTCCAAGACGGTCACTTGCTGCCAAAGCTGAGGTTTTGGAACTGTGACCCCGAGCACCGATTAGCCCTCCAACGGTGATTCTCCGGAAGGTGATAAGGTGAGCAACTCACATAATGTAATTTACTCAGACTTATCACCCATGCAATGTAATTTACTCAAACTCAGAAGTTGTTTGACCATTAAGACAAAGACCTTTGAGTCTAGGAATAGGAAGAAAGAGTGATAAAGTTAATCTCCACGGCAGAGCCATATTGTGAAGCAGAAAATTAAAAGGATGGAAGGAAGCTATTTATAGGAGCAGGGGATGAAGTTACTAAGCTATTCTGATTTTGTTGAAAACTTACCTATAAACTTAATGCTCATTAAGAGGATTGAGTTACAAGGTGCATGGGTAAGTAGCACAGTACAGTCAAAGGAATGAATGTTTTTGCAGATATCTATACACTTTCAACGTCAGTTTTTTAAAAAAGCTGACGTTAAAAGTGTTTTTCAAATAAAAAATATTAATTGTTAACGTCAGTTTTTTATACAACTGACGTTAAAAGTTTGATTTTTACTTCAGTTAAATAAATAGCTGACGTAAATAATCCTATATATTATAAACGTGCAGAATGAATATTGGAAATAATGTAATTAATATACGGGAACTTGGCAGTCATCAATTAAGTTGACGTTAAAAATGAGGTGGTGGGTAAACTATTTGTGTCAGTTCTATAAATAACTGACGTAAATAATTATGAAACTCATTTCATTGGTTGTCATGTCCCTGTTGTCCCTCTTAACGCAGATCACTCCATATAGTACTGCAGTTTATTTCTAAACCTTTTTTATACAAGTTTATTTTTAATTTTTATTAATTAGCTTGAATTAGTAAACAAATTATTGTGCAAATTAAAATAAATAAACACTTAACATAAAACAAGTTATATGTATAATCAAATCGTATGACATTGAAGCGATTCATAAGTTAAAATTACATGATTAAAAGATAAAAAATTTCTGCAACATAGCCCTAAAATATAAAAAAGTTTCTGCATCAACATCATTTTCTTCTCAGTCCTGTCATCGAAACTCCAATGGATGCATCACCTCCCTCACTTGAATTCCAAGATGCAAAGTAAATCCTCGATCACTAGCAGCGAAAGCAAAGTGAAATGGATCTTTGCATCTTTCTTCTTCAGTAGAGTTCCTTGATGCATCATCTTGAATCCACAATCACTTGCTTCCAAAGCAAAGTGAAAGGGATGATGGGGATGAAATAAAGTGAGAGAATCACATTACGTGATTCACCCAACCTTAATATCCATGTAATGTAATTTACTAAAACTCAGAAGTTGTTTGACCATTAAGACAAAGACCTTTGAGTCTAGGAATAGGAAGAAAGAGTGATGAAGTTAATCTCCACGGCAGAGCCATATTGTGAAGAAGAGAAAATTAATTAAAAGGATGGAAGGAAGCTATTTATAGGAACAGTGGATGAAGTTACTAAGTTATTCTGATTTTCTTGAAAACTTATCTATAAACTTAATGCTCATTAAGAGGATTAGGTACAAAGGTGAATGGGTAAGTAGCACAGTAGTCAAGGGAATGAATGTTTTTGCAGAAACTAATAAACCTTTAACGTCCGTTGTGTAATACAACCGAGCGAAGAAGTTGTGAGTGTTTTTAACGTCAGTTTCTTAATACAACTTACGTTAAATATATGACCTTTAACGTCAGTTATTACTAACAACTGACGTAATAAGTGTTAGAGTTTTTAACGTCCGTTTATTAAGACAACTGACGTTAAATATATGATCTTCAACGTCAGGTTTTACCAAAAACTGACGTAAAATGTTGTTTTATTTTAATTATTACGTTTACCCTCGCGCGCCTTCTCCACTTCTCTGTACGTCTTTTCTCTTTTCATCACGCTCAACCCTCACTCTCGCTCTCACTCTGCCCTAATCACGAGCTCATCTCCACCGCAACCACCGCGAGGGCTTCTTCGCCACCACCGTGAGGTACACTCTTAACCCCTAACTCTGTCTTTCCCGCTCATTCTTTGCAATAACTTGACATCTCTCTTTCCCCTGGCCCTCCCGCGCACTAACTCTTCTTGTCCCCCTGCTTTAGTAACCACATCGAACGTTGGCCACCACTCGAGCTTCCCCACCACCACCACGAGAGCGCCTATTTCTGGTGAGTCTTTAATTAGGGCACATTTTTTTATTCACGGTTTTGAGTGCATGCATGTTGCTCTGCTGGTTTGAAATTGTAGTCTCAGTAGTTGAAACTTGAAACTGTGAGTTTGAGTTGTTTGGAATGTCTCTATTTTTGGTTTTGAGTGTATGTTGAAACTGTAGTCTCAGTAGTTGTAACTTTAAACCATGAGTTTGAGTTGTTTGGAATGTCTCTATTTTTGGTTTTGAGTGCATGTTGCTCTTTGGTTGATCTGTCACGGCCGTGATCAGTTCTGCCTATGAGGGTCTGGTTCAGTTGGCACGTTACGGCCGTGATGGACATCACAGCCAGGCCGTGACTAGTGCTTGGCAATCTTCAAAAACTATAGTTTTCAATCTCCCGTATTGTCCTTATATTGGATATATAGATGTTTTGTATATCTACAGGACCTATCTAGTTATTTTTATTTATACTTCTGTATTTATTTTGAGTTATAACCTATATTAATACATATATATTGTTTTTGAACAGGCATACATATGGATCAGTCGGATAGCCCACATGCACGGGAGGACACTGTGGGGGTTTCGCATGACCCGATCACGCCTACGCCTGATTCTAGTGTAAGTTTACATGTTATATACTATCTTTAGTCCTTCTTGTTAATGTAAGTTTATAATGTTACAACCCTCTATTTTATCATTTTTTTGTCCATACAGACATCACAGGCTCATAGGAAACGGGGTAGAGGAGCCACCTCGTTGAAGAAACTAGAGAAGGACAGGCAGAGCGGACAGAAGCTTGAGGTGTCCTTCGATGCTAATCTAAATGCCCATGGACCCCGTGCTAAAGAATTTAATAAGTGGGTGTTTCTACAAGCGAAGCAGCACGTAAGCATCAACTACAACCACTAGAATGACGTTCCACAGAACGTTAAGGATCAGATTTGGGAGGCTATCACGGTATTTTACCTTTACATTCGTTTGATTTACTTTATTAGATAATTATCCGAGTTATAATCCATCCAGTTGTTATATATGTATCTAATGTGTAGGTAGCTTGGACTGTGCCAAATGACGAGGATCATCGCCATAAATGTATGAAAATGGCATCAAAGTGTTGGAATGGGTTCAAGCATGATCTTACCAGGTACTATCTATCTGGGAAGAAGCGGCTTGATAAAATGTTCTCGGATTATCCCTGGATTGATCAGGATACTTGGGATATGTTTGCCAGGAGTCGACAGGATGAAGAATTTCAGGTTGGTTGATTAAGTTAATTTTGTATGCTTATTATAGATCATTTAACTGTATTTAATAATGCGTTTTTGTTTGAATAGGCTAAGGCAAATAAGGGTCAGCAGAATCAGGAGAAGAACGTCCACCGCCACACCATGTCTCAGGGTGGGTACCATACTCGGATCCAGCAGATGATGGCGGATAGGCTGAGGGCGAAGCAGGAAGAGCACTCTGCTAGGATTGAAAGAGGAGAGGTGCCTGAGGGCACACCATCAAGTCCTCCATCGGACATCGACCGCGAGGATGTCTGGTTAGCCGGTCGCATGACAAAGGTGGGATCTTTTAAAGTTGATGCCACTCGCGAAGTGGCAGATAAGATTGTAAGTAAATAATTAACTTGATTTCAATTGATATTTGTATAGATATTTGCAACACTTTTCACTTGCACGTTTTTTCATTTTTTTTCATTGTAGATGGATCTTAAAGCAAAATCCTCCCAGGGCGCATTCGTCCCTTCTGGACGGCAGGACGTCTTGATGACTGCTCTAGGCAAGAAAGACCATCCTGGTCAGGTTCTCGGTGTTCCTGGGAACGTGACCATCAAACAATATTATGGCAAGTCTGCTTCACGAAAGCGGGTGGTCAATGAAGCATCAATTTTGGCTGACATTACTCAGCACCTCATGACCAACCCAGATATTACAACACATCTGATGCAAGGCTTAATAGCCAACCCAAAATTCAAGCAGGCGCTTGCCAGAGAGCTTTCCTCCGTCGGTACATCCCAGGACACCGCAAGGCTTGCCAACGCTTCACATGTGAGCACAAAAGAGAGTTTTAGTATGGCACATGTGGAGGACGATGAGTTGGCAGCTAGGGAGCGGGAGTTGGAAGTCCAGCGCCATGAGCATGAGTTGGAAATGAAAAGGCGTGAGCTTGAGTTGGACTCCAAACGACGTGAGCTCGAAATGTTAGCAAAGGTATTTATTCATTATTAATGTCCAAATTAGTCAAATAATTACTTGTGTTTTTTTTTAATTATCTAAAACTTATATATTTTATTTTTCCTAAACTGAAGGCCAAGTCGACGTCGGTGTCACTGTCACCTATCACTCGTTTGTTCTCACTTGGTGAGGATTATGCGTTTGAGATTTTTGAATGTCCATTGGATCACGATGGATGGGTGGCACGCCCAGATCAACAGAGGATATTTTCCTTCGTTGGTGACGATCTCGGGAACGCCTGCAGAAATAACGTCTGGATGAACAGCAATGTCATCAGTCTCTGGTGCACGTAAGTTAATTTTAATTTTATAACTTATTTATTTTTGGTATTTTTCCATTTAATAATTTATTTTAATTTCAATATATATATTATGTAATTAACATCCACACCCTTTTCATATCTTAGGTATCTCCATCGTCTTCAGCTTGATAAGGGCGTTGCATCAGTTTACGGTTTCTTAGATCCGTCAATCCTTCTGCCCGAGTTCTTTGCTGGCGATGCATTGAGTAAATACTTAGGGAACTTGTTGGGAGACAATCCGAAAGAATTATATCTGGCTCCCTACTGTATGGATCGTCATTGGCAGTTGTTCGTACTTCACCCGTCTAGGCATACTGTCATATTCTTCTGCTCTCTCCACCATGATCCGCCACCGAAGGTGGTGGAAGCTGTAAATATGTAAGTAACTAATCTTAAATTTAATTTAAGTTTTAATATCAGTTGTTTTTAGTTTATTACACACATGATAATTAATATACATGGTTACTAATTTATGTGTATATTCAACTGACGTTAAAATTAATTTTGTTGGTAGTCTCGATTTCAAACTGACAGTTGGTCGTGCGGCTATTATTTGATGCTTCATATGCTGAACATAGTCTCCGCATCTATTACGGATGGATGGAAGAAGGTAATATTTAAACAACTTGTTAAATTATATATTATAGTTTTGAAGATGACTTGCATTGATGTTATTGTTATTATTTGAACGTGTCTAGGCATTTATCGACCAATCGCCTATTGAAGAAGATGAGTTAAGAGACTTGAGGATGCGCTTCGCCGAATTCTTCTTCAAGTATGCGGCTGAAAAAGGAATTGCCAACATACCTCCGCACTACTTAGATAAATAGTTTTTTTGTTAGACTTTAGAAACTAATTAATAACATGTATATATATATATCCTTAGATAGTTTTGTTTTTTAGACATTGGAACTAAAATTTATTTATATATACATGGGTTTTGGGTTTAAGTCCCCCCATTGTTCAATTTTCCTTTGCAATTCTGTAATGTGTGTGATATTCTGTGTTACTGGGACTGAATGCAGGGATAGCTGAGGGGAGTGATATTTTAAAACTGAATTTAAAAAAAAACCTATTAACGTCAGTTGTATCAAACAACTGACGTTAATAGTATTTTATAAAATATACAGTACACTATTAACGTCAGTTGTTTGATACAACTGACGTTAAAATTAAACCTTTAACGTCAGTTCTTTATAACAACTGACGTTAGTTTTAACAAAATCAACGTCCGGTTTATTAAAGAACTGACGTTAATAGTTTTAGTTTAACGTCAGTTGTTTAAAAAACCGACGTTAATTTTTACAAAATTAACGTCGGTTTTGTTAAGGAACTGACGTTAATAGTGTTATATTTAACGTCAGTTCTCAACTGACGTTAAAATATTAATTATTAACGTCAGCTGTATTTACGTCAGTCAGTATTCTGACGTAAAAAATCAATTTTAACTGACGTAAAAAGCACTTATTGCACTAGTGTCTGTTTCTTGAGCTCGCTCAACTCTAGAGGTGTCATCCTATAGGGTGCTACTGATACAGGTCCACTCCCAGGTACTAGATCTTTGGTAAACTCAATCTCTCTATCTAGAGGTAAACTAGAGACATCCTCAGGAAACATATCTGGGAACTCACACAATAAAGGACATTGCAGGCAGACAGAAGAAGTAATCAATCTATCTTTAGCAGGAGTAGAAACACACAAATCATATGACGGTTTAGTAACAGGTAACTCTAAGAATTGAGCACATTTAAATGAAATGAATGAATGTGTTGCTCCCGAATCGAACAATAGAGTAACTTTTCTCCTGTACGAGTTGAAGAAATTCAGCCTCCTTCGGATCTAAGCTACCTTAGAATGATGACGGATTGTTCTTCTTGAATTCGAAAAGCCCCACGTGTTAAGGGTCCTAGGTTGCCACCACTTCATTAGTGACTGGCCTCCATTCTCCTTCAGTTGACGGCGTGTCTCCATCTGCCCTTGCATAGCTTTGGCCATACAATCCAAAGCTGCTGCAAGTGCAACATTCGTCCCTCGCCTATTAGTCGCCATAAATCTGCTCACCACTAATGAAATACTGGGTTGATCAGGTCCAATATCCCAAAGAATAGCATGCAGCATCTACAACTCTAACAAGCATCCTATGCGCCCAAGTTTTATTTTAGAAAAAGCCCCATTACCACAATCCGATTTAGAATCGAACTGCTCTGATACCAAAAATGTAACGCCCTTTGTTACACTAGTAATCCCAAGGTAAAATCAATAAAAAAATCATTTAAAACATTTAATTAAAACATACATCTCATAAAGAAAATTTTTAAAAATATATGTAAAGTCTGAAAATACCTCATAATAAATAACATAGTAATAAAATATCCATGTAGTGAAAGTAAACACAAATAAAAATCAAAGCCTCAAAACCGGGCGTCTAATTACAATCCCAACGATAAATAAATGTGTCTAGCCACATACGGCTCCCTATTTAAGAAAATATTATCCAAACTAGAAAGAATGTCTAATGGACCACTGCACGCCATCTTCCTTTTTTATATATATATATATATATATATATATATATATATATATATATATATATATATATATATTACATTCTTTAAAATAATTAAGTAATTTCAATAAATCCTCATACTATTAAATTTTTTACACTAAACCTCTTAATTATATTTTATTTGTATTATACTTTTTAATAACTTAATATTATTATTATTATTATTATTATTATTATTATTATTATTATTATTATTATTATTTATTATGTTAGAATTTTAGGATGTTACAGCAACAGCCAGTTGCTGGCAGAGGAGCCAGCACTGCTAGAGGTGGAGCTGGGAGAGGAGTTCCAGCGGCAGGACGATAGACGGCCAGACCTCAGGCCACAGGGAGGGTGTTTACTGTGCGAGGATCTGAATCCTCTCAATCTGCAGATCTTATTCAAGTTGTGTGTTTACTATCTGGCAGACTCTTGTGTGTGTTGTTTGACTCAGGGGCTACACATTCATTTGTTTCGTATGAGTTTGTAGATCATTTACAGTTACTCGTTTCCCAGTTACCATATACTCTTACAGTATCTACCCCGACCAGTGATTCTTTGATCACTATGTCTGTTTGCCTACAGTGTCCTATAGTTATTGAAAATAGGACATTCCTTGTAGATCTTATCTGTTTGCCTATGCAACAGATATATGTTATCCTTGGTATGGATTGGCTTTCAGCTAACCATGTAGTGTTAGATTGTGCCCGAAAGACCCTATCCTTTATTGAGCCTTCTAGCATAGTATCTGCCAATGAAGGAGCAACTATGAGGAGTGACGATTCTCAGTAGTATGTCATGCTTTTCTCTTTGGAAGCTAAGGAGACTCCAAGTATAGATTCTATGCCTATCGTGAGAGAGTTTCCAGAGGTTTTCCCTCCTGATGTTCCAGGTTTGCCACCAGAGAGGGAAGTTGAATTCACTATAGATCTCATACCAGGGACATGGCCTATATCAGTAGCTCCTTATCGGATGTCACCTGTAGAGTTGGCGGAGTTAAAGAAACAATTGGATGATCTTATGAAGAAGGAATTTAACAGACCGAGTGTTTCGTCGTGGGGGGCACCAGTGTTGTTTGTGAAGAAGAATGATGGAAGTTCTAGGTTGTGTGCGGATTACAAGCAGTTAAACAAGGTTACAATCAAGAATAAGTATTTGTTGCCTAGGATAGATGATCTGATGGACCGTTAAAGGGAGATGCGGTGTTTTCTAAGATTTATTTAAGATCTGGGTACCAATAGATTAGGGTGAAGAAGGAGGACATACCTAAGACAGCTTTCAGGACGAGGTACGGACACTATGAGTACTTAATTATGTCGTTTGGTGTAACTAATGCTCCAGTAATGTTCATGGATTACATGAACAGGATCTTTAGGTCGTTCCTCGATAAGTTTGTGGTGGTGTTAATTCATTAATGATATTCTTATCTATTCCCGTAGTCAGGAAGAACACGAGGAACACCTGAGAGTTGTGTTGCGAGTGCTGAAAGATATGAAGTTGTACTCTAAGCTATCCAAGTGTGAATTTTGGTTAGAGGAAGTGCAATTCTTAGGTCATATAATCAACAAGGAAGGGATAGCAGTGGATCCAGTTTAAGTAGAGGTTGTGATTAAATGGGAGAGTCCTAAGTCAGTGAGTGAGGTGAGGAGTTTCCTAGGTTTAGCGGGGTATTACAGGAGGTTCATTGAAGGTTTCTCGAAGATTGCATTGCCTATGATGTAGTTGACAAGAAAGGGTACGACGTTTGTTTGGACGGAAAAGTGTGAAGAGAGCTTTCAAAAGTTAAAGGAGAAGTTGACTACATCTCCAGTGCTGACGTTACCAGGTCCTTTAGGAAAGTTTGACGTATACTGTGATGTGTCATATCAAGGGTTGGGTTGTGTTTTGATGCAAGAGGGAAGAGTTGTGACTTATGCTTCCCGACAGTTGAGGGTTCACGAAAGGAATTATCCAACCCATGATATGGAGTTGGCAGCGATAGTGTTTGCATTAAAGATATGGTGACACTATCTTTATGGAGCTAAGTTTAATGTGTTTAGCGATCACAAGAGTCTAAAGTATTTGTTTGATCATAAGGAACTGAACAGGAGGCAGCGTAGATGGATGGAATTTATTAAGGATTATGAGTTTGATCTTCAATACCATCCTTGGAAAGCGAATGTTGTGGCGGATGCACTGAGTAGGAAATCTTTACATGTGTCCGCAATGATGGTGAAAGAGATGGAGTTGCTTGAACAATTTAGAGATATGAACCTAGGTATGGATTTGATTGAGGATAGAATATGCTTAGGTATGATCTCTATCAGTAGTGAGTTTTTGAGATCCCTTAGGATTAAGCAGGGTCGGGATGAATATTTGCAAGAGGTGAGTCGAGGCATAGATGATGGTAAGGTTTCAGAGTTTAGGAGAGGATTCGATGGTGTGTTGAGGTTTAGAGATCGAATATGTGTGCCCGAGGATTTAGAGCTTAGGAAAATGATATTAGAGGAGTCACATAAGAGTAAGATGAGTTTTCACCCAAAAGCCACAAAGATGTATCAAGACTTGAAAAAGATGTTTTGGTGGACAAAGATGAAGAAAAAAGTGGCGGAGTATGTTCTATCCTGTTTGGTTTGTCAGAAAGCTAAGATAGAGCATCAGAAACCCGCAGGTTTGTTGCAGTCCTTGGATATCCCAGAATGAAAATGGGATAGTATAGCTATGGACTTTGTGTTGGATTATCACGAACTCCGAAGAAGTTTGATGTGATTTGGGTTATCATTGATAGGTTAACAAAGTGTGCTCACTTCTTACCTATTGGTGAGAGTTACAGTCTTGAGAAGTTGACCCAGATCTACATCAAGGAAGTTTTCTCCAACCGAGATCCTAGATTCACATCTAGATTTTGGAGACAGTTACCCGATGCTTTGGGAACAAAGTTAAGGATGAGTTCTGCTTATCATCCTCGGAAGGATAGACAGTCAGAGAGAACAATTCAATCATTGGGGGATCTTTTAAGAGCCCGTGTGTTGGAACATGTCGATAGTTGGGATGAATTCCTACCTTTGGTTGAGTTCACTTATAATAACAGTTTGCACAACAGTATCGGGATGGCACCGTATGAGGCTCTGTATAGGTGAAAGTGTAGGACCCCGTTGTGCTGGTATGAGACTAGCGAGAGCCAAGTGTTGGGTCCTGATATGCTACAGCAAACCACAAAACAAGTCAGGAAAATAAGACAAAATGAAGGAAGCACAAGATAGGCAGAAGAGCTACAGTAACAAGAGGAGGAGACCCTTAGAGTTCCAAGAAGGTGATCACATGTTTTTTAGAGTCACTCAGAAGACTGGAATTGGCAGAGCTATAAAGTCTAGAAAGCTTACTCCCCGATTCATTGGACCATTTCAGATTCTTCGACGAATTGGTCCAGTAGCTTACCATATAGCCTTACCGCCTAACCTTTCCAACCTTCACGATGTCTTTCATGTTTCCCAGTTGAGAAAATACTATCCAGATCCTTCTCATGTAATTGAGCCTGAGTCCATTCAACTCTGAGAGAATCTAGAATATGAGGCTTTACTGATTAATATTGCAGATAGAAGGATTAAAGAACTCCGTGGTAAACAGATTCCCTTGGTTAAGGTCATTTGGGATGATGTCACAGGAGATGCTACTTGGGAGTGTGAGGCGGACATGCAGCGACAGTATCCCTATTTGTTTGCAGGTATGCAAATTCCGAGGACGTAATTTCTTTTAAGGGGGGTAGAAATGTAATATCCATGATTTTATGTTTCGTTTACGTAAGAGGATTAGGTTTGAGGATTGTATAGTGAAGAGGTTGTTTAAGGTTTAGAGACCTTTGCATGGAAAGTACACTGCCTTCTAGAGTGAGATTGAACGTAAAAACAACTTAGGGTTTTCTCGATTATCGTCTTTAAGGCGTATGAGTGTGAAATAATAAATTTTGAGTTAGGGTTGCAAATAGGCATTTTTGAGGATTTGAGGATGTTTATTAGGTCTTGATGATCCTATATCTCAAATTTGAGGTCAATCGGACGTCAAACGAACCCAGAACGCGACAAAACGTCTTCTAGTCAATGGTCAACGCTCGAGCGTGGTAATCCCAACGCTCAAACATCCACGGAATGCTCAAGAGCCCTAGTCAACCAGACTAGATATGACGTTGACCTCACAGTGTCAAAAGGGGCACATATGGCACGACAGGATTGGTTGCATGTGCGGTGGTCCTACCAGCCTCCAACACTTGAGCATGGAGAAGCCAACGCTTAAGAGTTGGAGCGCTCAAGCGCTAGGTTTCCAACGCTCGAGCGTTGGCGTGTGTTTCAGCAAAGTAAAAAGGACTTAAGTGGCATAAGTCACTTAAGTCCAAAGTTGAAAAACAGAGAGTAGAGAGTTGAGAACTGATAGAAAACAAAAGGAGTGAGGTAGAGAGAGTGTGTGAGAGAGTTAGAGAGAGAACTTCAAGATGAGAGTTAGAGCGATTCAATCGTCCCGTTGCAAATCCGAGTATGTGGTTATGATCATGACGATGACGCCTTCACTCTTCTCTTCTTCTTTTCTACTATAGTGGAGGTAATTTCTATCCTTTTTATGTCGAAATGCCGTCCGTTACGGTATTTAAATTATCTTTAGTTTCGGTTATCGGAATTCAATTCCGTATTCGAATTAGAACTCCTTGTAATGCGCTCTTCACAATGTGATGTTTAGGTGAAATTTTGAAGGCTTGGAGGCCTTAGTATTGTCGAAGGCAGAATCGAGAGGAATCGTTCCGTGATGTTCAAGTTGTCGTATGACTTTCCAGGTGGGGGAAAGAAGCCATCTAACATCGGAAACGGTGAAGTGACATTTAATTCGATAATGGCGTAGGGCGACCTAAACCCTCCTAGAGAGCGAGTAACAGACAATGTCAATATCACATTGGGGACTACTTAGTGGTACCAATGATGATATTGAAATTGTACGTTTATCGTCGTTGCATATAAAATATATTATTTTATTATTGATGTTGACTGTTTGGACTAGTTTGACTGTTATTTGGTATTTGGTTGGTTATATGATGAGGTGTCTGGATTTATTGTGTTATGAATATATTTCTTATTATTTTATTATGTTAGGTGGAAATGATTGATTGTAATGGTGACATGTTGGTATGATGGTGATGATTGTGCTTAGAGATTGAATAGTGATAAGACATGATGAGTCATGGTGACGTATGTGGGGGATTCACAATACATGTGTTAGTAGTGCCTATCTGAGATGATTATTGTGATATGGCGATGAGACTGATGAGAGGTGATTACTGTTGAGGTTATCTATGAGATAGTGATGAGAGGTTAAGGCACTAGGGGGTGACCTGAAACATGATCTGTGATATTTTCATATAGGTGACCTGAAACATGCTCTATGGGGTTTGATTCCTCGGAGGATGTATTCTCGTGGTTCAGACTATCAGCAGGACTGTCCCAGAGATTATTTTATTATAGTCGCAACTATAATTCATGCATTGCATGAGCAGCCTAGCCAAGGGATCAGGATGTGCACCAACGTGTATTGTGCAACTATAATGCCATTTCTGTGCATGGGCATCCTCTCTCCGCGGATGAGGATGTGCACCAGGGACTCCGGAGACTTGTCGTTATGGATATCTGGATATGTGCCACACCTGGTGATACATACAACATTGCATCACATCATGATGGAGGGTAGAGGAAAATAATAGATGTTTTCGTGGATGATTGTGGTTATATATATATATATATATATATATATATATATATATATATATATATATATATACACACACACAAAGATTTGTGGAGATGGATGTTCTATGTGTTTATACTGTTATTGATTTAAATGTTGCTAAACCCTTTCCACGTTTGACGTTAAATCATTTCTTATCCCCTTTCTTTTTGCTGTGGTGTTGTTTTATTTTACTGTTGTACCTTAGACCCTGAGCATGAGGATGGCACACCGGGATCACCAATGGATGACTCGGGAGGAAGGGTTCCCTTTCACGGGGACCTTTGATTTCGAGTTCATAGATCCCAACGGGTGGCTCGTGGACCACGTCACCCGCTTTGCAGTTTACACGGGTCCAGTCTCGGTGACTATCAGACTTGGGCAGGGAGCTCCTTTAGGTTTGGTGGGTACTTTCAGAGTAGGCCCGACATTTCCCTTCCCTATTGGAGTTTTGGATGGATAGTTACCACCGATGCCCCTTATGCAGGAGATGGCTCCAGTTCCCTTCCTAGTACCCTTTGAGGTACTTGTCCCGGAGCCCGCACCTGTACCAGCACCCGCACCGGAGCCTGTGCTTGCACCCGTTCCAGAGGAGGACCCTATTGTACCGGCTCCTGACCCGATGCCTGCTCCAGAGGCACCCGCACCTCCCGAGGTTCGAGCCACAGGGTCGGAGTCTTCCCGAGTGTCCTCCAGGCTGCCTTCCCAAGATAGCAGAGTCTACCGACGGATGTTTGAGAGGCCTTTAGATAGGAGCTCTTCCAGTGGTAGTGGAGGAGTGGCGGGACCGTCAAGACCCCAGGGTGGTAGCGAGGGTAGTAGTTTGTGATAACTCAGGCCAGTGTTATATGTGTAGGTGTGTGTGAGGTATTTTATGTATTTTGAGAGGGGAGTAGGTGTTAAGAGTTAGTGAGGCATCTTTCCTTCATTATTTTGATGTATTTTTGTACTAGTTTGTGCATACTGGGATCCTATTGATTGGATTCCCTTTACAGTATTGTACCCTGGATGTGATGTGTATATTGATGCATGTATGTATGTATATGTTGACATACCTGTATGTTAGTTATTATATTTAAGTTTTAAAATGTTTCCGCCGTTTAATATAACCGGTTAACGCTAATAACACGATTAGGTCTTAAAAATTTTGGGATTTTCTTTAATGGGACGTCGGGGCGTCTCACTTCTCACTTTTCAAATTAAGGTCTTCTTTCTTCCTTGACCCATTTGTAAAAATCGCAGCTTTAACCAATTTGTTGGATGCCATGTTGATGTTGTTCTGGTTGACTCCCACCTTGTTGTCGTTGATGTCACCAGATTTAAAGTCTTGAACAACGTCTAATTCCAATGAAAACAAGTGGTTTGAGAAGTTGCCAAGCTCATATGGGTATTGGGTGATAATTGAAAAGGCAAAACTAGTGGGAAATGAGAAAACTTATGGGTGATTTGCGGTGGGTGGGTTTAGGTGCCTGTGGTATTTTTCGATGTCGATGGGTGGGTTTGTGAGCTTGTGATCATTTAAATTTTTTATTTAAATATTTTGTTATTTTAATAGAATAAATGCCAGTGGGCGTGTCAAGTGGTAAAACATTAGCTCCATTAATATACTAGGTGAATCCTACTGTTGGAGAACATCTTATGTCTTCCACCGTGAGCAGCTCCTTATTTGCAAAATTTTAATTATTTTTAAATTCTCAACTTTTTTAAAATTAAAATATTCATCCAAACTCTTCTCTCTCTTGCACACACACACACCCCGAACCCCCCTCGCTCTAAACTGTAAACTGGTCCTTGGCTTGTTTGGCTTTAGAATTAAGTATGCTTACTTCTCCACTTCACTTTTTATCTGTGTTCTTCGATTTCTCGAGTTGTTGAACCTTTTTATAAGTGGATCAAGTGGGTTATGGGCACTTAGATTCAAGCTAGTATTCACAATTGATTACAGTTTTCAGTAGCCAGCTCTCGTGCATTGGCATCGTTCTGCAGATAAATGAGCAATTGACTTTAACTTCCAAGCACCCAGATATAACTTTTACATCAGCTACATCACCCATATTTCCAGCCTTAAATTTTGTATTTCTTCCTATGTTCTTGAGATCGACATGTCTTCAGAAGAGGCACAATAGGAAAGTTTATTTCAAACTAGACGACTTGAATGTTGTAAACAGTGATGGTGGGTGTGATGGAAGTGGGGCAGTAACACAACGATGCGATGGACTGTAAAAAATGGAATTGTAAATGCGAAGAAGAGGGACGCATTCGTGAAACGGAAAGGGGGACTGAGGGTGGTTATGGCCGAACAAATGGTGAGATCTAGGTACGTGGAGGAGCAGTGCGTGCGACTAGCAATGGTGGACGGCGGCGGAACTGGTCGAAGCACAAGGGCGATTAGCAGTGGTGGATGGTGACGGAATTGGCCGGAGCACAAGAGATCTGAGAAAAGATTTTGTAAGAGGAATGAAGGGTTTCAGGAAAAGTTTTACCAAAGAACACAGGGGAGGGAGAGAGAGAGAGAGGGAGGGAGGGAGGGAGGGAGGGAGGGGGGAGTTTGGTTATATTTTAAATTTGAAAAAATCATAGACTTAAAAATAACAAATTTACAAATAAAGACCTTCTCATGGTGAGAGGTATGGCCTTCTCTCCCACCGTAGCATTCGCCTAATATACTTATGACTTTTTATTCGGTGACTAAATTTGTAACATTTGAAAATTTGAAAGATCAAATGTCGTCAGAAAAATCTTGAGCGACTAAAATCGTACATGTGCAAATATAGAGAGATTTAATGTGCAATTTCCTTAATCCTTTGTAATCTTTTTTCGATGAACTTCATAATTTCATTTTGATAATTGTGATATAAAATTAACATTTACGAGCAACTCAAGTGAGAGGAGCGTGTTATTATGAGGGATGAGAGGGGTAAATCTGGACCTTTGGATCATACATAAATGGTCAAGATTAGAACATAAAGTCATGTGACTTTTTTAAGTGATCACATGACCACCGACTAACTTCTAATCCTGACCATCCATGTATGGTTAATGGCCCAGATTTGCTCCCCGGACTCTTATAATAATATACATCCCTCTCACCTGAGGCAGCCATATATATTTTTTTTGACTAAAAAGGTATTCATTCATTCAAATGGGTAAAATACATCGAAAACAACACAAATTCAACTTCGCTAAAAACCGAAAAGGATGAATCTGCGAACAAACTCACAGCACTCAGGTTAATAGCATAACACGGCAAAATCAAAATGCCTACAAAAGTGACAAAATCAAAGTTATCGGAATACCCATGTCTCCGGATCTGTAACATTGACGCCCAATTCTTAATCAAATCTATAATGGATCGAAGCAGATCTGTCAATCTGAACCAAATGAACACCGCACCAAGACGGGAAACCAAACAACGCCTCATCAAGACGACGAACAACAATACTACCGCACACAAACGACGAAAAACACGAAAAACACAAAATAGAAAAACCAGATCTATATGGAAAAACCATTTATTTAGATAAAATGTGAGGAAAAACGAACTAAATGGGTGATTCAGGGTCAAAAATGACCCAAAATCACCCCTTCTAGTGGTGGCACACGACTGTGTGTAGAGAGAATGGAGAGAGTTTGAAGTTAGAGAGAGAATATGGTGTATAACTTTTTAACGTACTTATGAGGCGCCCGTATGTATATATATATATATATATATATGTGTGTGTATCCAAATTTGTCACTATCATCTCTTTGCTATTAAACTTATCTAAATTATTTATAGCACTTCTGTTTTTGTGTTTTACGTGGACATAGGATCCTAATTTATGTTTGGTCGAATTGATTACATGATCAGATCAATCGATTTCATACCAAATAATGAATGAACTCAAATTCGAAGAGGATGGATGCTGCTAAATATCATTATCAAATAATGTGAGTACCGTTTCCATGTTCCTCATCTAATTCATACATACTTCTGGACACGAAAAGACAGAAAGGTTAGGTCCCCGGAACTAATTTGATGAGTGTTTTTTGTCTATGTACTTTTAAGTGACAAATTATACACGCAACTCATTAATCATTTTGTCTAGTCGTCTCTATATAAATCCATAACTCCACTAGACACCTCCACAATGTACCTTCTAGAATCTAGCACACATGCATGACCCATTGAACTTATAATACGTTCCAATATCTCTTTTGACCTTTACTTCCTAATAATATTATTATATGAATTAGAGCAAATGGAAAATTAACACCTTGCTTCCTGGTTCTCCCTCTATAATCAATGAAAGCAACTACCATAACAAAGAGTGTCAAACTCCAATATAATTACGACTCCCACAAACAAAATAGCATATATACAGTTCTAGCACTTGGTTGATAGATATATCAAGCATATATAGCATTGCATCGCATCTTTGATGAGTGTATATGGCAATGTTCTTAGCGCTAATCAGAGGCCTTCAGACCAACCCCTTCTCCATTAATTTACTTCACATCCTCTAAATAAGTATATTATATTTGGTGAAGTTATTTTATATATCTTGATAATTATAATACAATAATGTTTCATCAGTAGAATGTTAATTTCGTATGATTTGTACGAAGAATCTTTTAATTAGTAAATGTTTTATATACATGGGTCCTCTTTCCACAATTTTCTGATCTTATCAGGTATCATGTTTTTTTTCTTCTCTCTCTAGTTTTTTTTTTTTTTGACAAATTCTCTCTCTCTAGTTATGTAAATACGAATTCATTTAGTACAATATAGCACCACTTTTAACAAAACATTTACGAACATCTTCAAATATCCAAATTCGTCCATATCATCTCTTTCCTATTAAATTCATCTGAATTCTTTATAGCACTTTTGTTTTTATGCTTTTAATAGGATTGTGAAGTTTTGCTTTTACGTATGGTATCTTTCATATATCTCACACGGTGATTTGAAAAAACTTCATTGCTAATTCCAATCTACTTAATTACAACTCACTCGTCAATATGTTTTTTGTAAATTTCCTATATATAAATATGCGAGAGAGAAACCATATAAGCTAGAAACTGTCGTTTTTCCCTTAATTTAAAAAAAAAAAAAAACTAGAAACTATCGTTGTCATTATCTTTTTCTAGTATGATATGATTCTATGTTTGTGATACTTTACGATCGAATTATAGTATAGCATAGGTCCACAGGAAGTGTAATTAAATTGGTATAGGACCCCAATTACGTAAGGCACCTCAATCCCTTGACCCTGTTCCGACAGTTAATCAAATTGGACTAGTGTCACAAAATTTATGCATGCATTCTATTAAGTGTCTAAGTCTCACATTAGTTGAGTATATGAGCCTAGAATCATTTATAATAACTTGGGCATCCCTCCCTCTATGAGCTAGCTTTTGGGATTGAGTTAGGTCTGAAGCTCAAATTTAAGATGGTATCAGAGTAAGGTTGGGATGTCCCAATTGAGCATGAGTGAGAAGAGGGGAATCCTTGACAGCACAAACCCGAGAAGGAGGTGACAGCTGGTACAAGCCATTGAACTCACATCCGGCGCCAATCATCCGTCCCGAACTCCGTTCCTGCAGGAAAACATAATCTTTAGTGGACGAAATGGTGCAATCAAGGGAACGGGTCAAATGGTGCAGTCAAGGGAACGGGTCAAGCGACTAATAGAAAGCAAATTAAATGGGGAACTCGGGACATAAAGCACATTATTAACCGAGAGGGAAGGGAAGGGATGCACAGTGCCAACCCCCTGGGAATGTGTTTTAGAATCATTAGCCAATGTAACCGTGGGTAAATAACCAGACGTAGAAAGGGCAAAAAAAAGAGATTTATTACCATAGATATGATCGGTGGTACCAGAATCCAGAACCCAAGGACCTAGGGACGGCTAAGAGAGACAAGCAAAGGAATTACCAGTGTGTGCAATAGAGGCAGTGGACCCGGTGGCCTGACGTTCTTCAAACCATTTAAGAAACTCTGCGTAAGTAACAGGCGAAGCAGTAGACTGAGGAGATGGCTCAGATGGGGCTGGTGGATCAACCTGGGCAACATTAGAAGCACGAGGAGGACGACCATGTAAAGTCCAACATTTATCAATAGTGTGGCCTAAGCGGTGACAGTGATCGCATTTCGGGCGTTTACCCCGACCATGAGCACTACCACCACTACCCTGAGACACAAGAGCAGAAGCATCAACTACAGCAGGAGGTAACTCATGGCTAGGAGCAGTAGGGAGCATAGAGGTAACTGATGTCTTGGACGAGACCTGAAGCAAAGCAAACCAACCCGTGTTTAGAGATGGGACATTAGGAGAACCCAAAATCTGATCACGGGTGGTGGAGTACTCTGGAGGCAAACCGTATAGGGCCAACAACATGAAGAAGCTACTACGCTGCTCAAGTTCCCTGGCTGGAGTGTTGGCCGGTGGCAAAAGTTCATTGAAATCATGTAAAGCACCATGAACCTTTCCCAAGTAAGTAGAAATAGGGCCATCAATCTGGTGAGGAGCAATGACATTCATGAGATTCTAACAGACACCATAGAGGCATTGTGTATCATTGGTGTAAAGAACCTTGGCTTGCTCCCAAACGGACTCGCAAGTGAGATGGGCACGAAAAATCTGCTTCAAAGAAGAGTGAATAGTGGACTTGATAATGCTACACAACTGAGCATCAATCTTGTTCCACCATGGGCGTTCAGCTTCGGCAATGTCAGTAGCCTTCTTGGTCAGGTGTTTGACATATTCTTGTCCATTCAGCCAGAGTTTGATATCAGAGGCCCATGTGTCATAGTTGTTTCCATCCAATTTGTCAGTGCAAAGGGGGCACTCGCATAATTGGTAAAAACAGGAGGGTCAGTCTTGGAGGAGTCCTTAGGAGTATCTGAGGGTCCAGAATCACCAATTGATCAATAAACAAAACAGAAAATTGAAACCACAAAATACCTCAGAGTAACGGCGCAATGGAGGGATGCACAACAAGTCCGAAAGAGAAAAATAAGACCAGATCTAGGTAGGGCAGACGTGGACGAGTTCGGCACACTAAACGGCAGTCGGAAAGACCATCGAAAACGCCTTCACGCGCTACTGGAAGCGAAGTGCGTGTGACGGAGCGCCAAGGACGTTATTAGAGCGTGGTGGCGCGTCCGGTGGCTGTTGGCGGCGAGGTTAGGACGGTTGTGTAGATCGGCGGACGACGAGTCTAACCGTGTGGCCGCCGGTCGGAAAGGTCGTTGGACGACGGCGACAGACGGTGGACTGACGACAGACTGACAGAGAACAGCGATGGGCTGGCAGCGGTCGACTGACAGCAATGTATATGACTGGTGGGGATGCCGGAAGGAGAACACGGCAACGAAAGATGGTGTAAAACCAGAAAGAGAACACGGTTTTGCAGAAAAAAAAAATTCACTGATGAACAGTAGGTCCACCAGGTTGGAGAATTAGGGTTTTGCCTCTTGTTAGGCTCTAGATACCATGTTAGATCTATTATTAGGCCAAGATCTCTGTTTTCCCACCCGTATTTGTCCACGCTCCAGATGTCCAGTCCTGGGCGTTAGGGGTGTGTTAAGAGTCTCGCATCGACTAGAGATATGATCTAAATAGTGCTTATAAGACTTAGACAATCCTCACCTTACAAAGCTAATTTTTGGGGTTGAGTTAGACCAAATTTAAGACATTCTATCATAGCAAGTTTGGCTAATGATAAAAATTATTGTTATTAATTACATATAAGTTATTAATATTTAATAATATTATTACTTACTTTTTAAGAATAATGCTTGACACCCTGCTGACAAAATTTGTCTCTGTAACAAGATCGAATATTGAACGTGGATTTCCTCTACCTCTTTTAGGTAATACGATAAAGGTTTATCATTTTTATAAATAACAGAATCAAACACAAAAATAATCAAATACCCAAAAAGAACACAAATAGATAATAATGTGGATAAAGTTTGAAACATTAATGAAGAAGGAAGAGAGATTAGATAAATTCAACTGTAAAAGATAGATATAGTTTTATATATCCAATGCCAAAATTTTAATGAGATTAATTTCTATAATTAATTTCTATAATTTAAAATATTTGTTTCCAATGTTACCAAAAAAAAATTTGTTTCCAAGACAAATTTTCTTTTAAAAAAAAGAAAGAAATGTTGAATAACTAATACCGTTGACCTGGAAATAGTTTTGACCATAAAACATAAATAATTTAAGGGTCTTGCTTAGTTAAGGAATCCAATAAATCAAGCTTTTATTGAAAATATATAAATAATGTTTTTCAAAATTTTAAATATATCACTTATAAAAATTTTGCTTATTTGATTCTTTGACCAATGTTTTAAGGGAGTGTTCTCCATAATTTAATTGTATGTACCGTCACAATAATGATTTTTCACACTATCAATTAATCATAAATTATCACATCATAAAAATGTTTTATGTTCATAATAACTACCTTAAAAGTTCTATGTAAAAAAAAAATTGTGATTGAATAATAATATAAAAAACTTTACATTGATAATATATCAAAATTAAACTAAAAAATAAATTAATAATTATTAGATGTTATAATCAGTGCTAAAATATATTTTTGATCCCTTAACTTATTTTCTAGTTTCAACTATGTCCCTTAACTTTTAAAAGTTTTAGTTGGTACCCTTAATTTGTTTTTATCAACACAAGTTGGTCCTCTCTGTTAACGAGTCGGTAACGGTGTTAACCTTTTGAGTTTAATAATAGAAATTAAATGACCAGTTTGAAACATGTTAACAATTTAAAGGATCGGTTTGAAACTCGTTGACAATTTAAATGACTAATTTGAAACTCATTTAAAATATAAGGGACTAAGAGTTAACACCGTTACTAACTTCATTAACGGAGATGACTAACTAGGGTTAACAAAGACAAATTAAGGGGTCAAATTGAAACCTTTAAAAATTAAGGATCCAAATTAAAACTAAAAAATAAATTAAGGGACCAAAAGAGTATTTTTACCCTATAATCAGGTTTATTTAATAGATGGCCGACTATCTTATCTTCTTTTTTTTTATGAACATCTTATCTTATAAGAAATTGCTTTAAGATTTGGATTGTTCACTATTTGTTATAGATATGATTAGTCAGCTTAATTTGTATGAGGTATACACGTAATTAGATTATCAATAACAAAAATTATATATCCTAGATATCTAGTTTTTGATGAGCCTGGATATCTAGTTTTGATATATTAGCCTAGATATCTAGCTTTGAACTCTAATTCCGGAACAACTAAGATTTGAGTCTATATTTATCTTTTCTTCATATCACTATTATCTTTTTCATTTACAACATTACATTTTTTTCCCCAAATATTTAAATCGTTTCCAAAAAAAACAAAAAGTAAAAATAAAAAAGAAAATTAGAAAAACTGGTAGCGTTGTAACACTGTAACCGTCTCTTGTTTTGGCTTAAAAGCTCGTCGCACTTTCTGCTCTTCACAACATCACTTCTCTCTCTCTCTCTCATCTCCGCAGTAAGAAGAGCTTTTAGAGAAAATGGTGAGTGCTGCTATAGCTCGTAACGCCGTCGGCATTCTCGGTTCGTGCTCTCTCTCTCTCTCTCTTTTTCTCTCACTGCATCAAATTTGTGTTATCTTGTTTTTTTGGTTCGGAGTTTTGATTTGCATTGATTGTGCGTAATTTTGCTTAAATCGACGAAGATCATTCTGGAGAGAAATTTCTCACTTCACTTCCATCTCTTTTTTAGTGCTAGTTAATTTTTTGTTTTTTTCATTCAATTTATGCATGAAAAGAAAAGAAAAAAACGAAAACGAAAAACGTTCTGATCAGTGTGTTTGCTCTTTTGGGCAGGCAATATCATCTCCTTCGGATTGTTCTTCTCACCAGCGTAAACTCTCTTTCTTTCTCTATTCATTCTTCTATTTTCTTTTTTCTTTTTTGGGATAATTGTTTTTGTTTATTTCACTTTTTATGTGTGCGTGATTGATCATATATGTGACGCTGCATTCATTGTAGCTCTAACGCATCACTCATAGTTAAAGCTATACTTGGAATTGTGTATAATACCAACAAAAAAAAAAAAAGGTCTTGGTAACTAGTACCGTTAAATTGCTTCAAAAAAAATAGTATCATTAAATTAGTTATTATGTTTAAACATTAAAATTTGGACATCATATATATTTATTTTATTTCTACCTTTCATTATATTTTTATACACACATTCTAACAATACATTAAAAAAAAAAAAGTATGATATCCATATTTAATTGTTCAAATGCAATTTCTGTTGTGATATCAGAAATTATATGACAACTCCGGTTAAAGAAATTTTTTTTTTTTTTTGATGGGGAGGTTAAAGAATTAATATTTACGTTTGAGTACATTATTTTTTTTGTTTCATTAATCAATATTTTTCCTAGTTAGCATTTATATTAAGTTAATTAATAATTAATAAATAATTTCATTAATTTTTATGTCCAATTATAAATTTTTTTTGGTATTCCAATTATAAATATTTTATATCCGAAGTGATAAACATCAATTATTAATTAGGTTAATGCACCTGCACAATAACATCTCGTGAGTCTTGACTAATAATACTGTAGCTATTATAATTAATCAAAGTAGAGTGACGCTATTGAGTATTTGATACCCCCAATTTTTTATTTATAATTTTTATTAATTATCGTTAATTTTGTAAAATAAATATTAAAATTATGATCTATTAATAAGAATTGTGAATAAGTAATTGCAGTGTCAATAACACTATCCAACGATGTAACATTATATTTTTATTAATGCATGAAATTTTAATTTATTTTTTAGGATTTAATTGATATTTATTGTCAATGTCAAAAAAAATTATATTATCAACCAATCATAAATTATTACAACATTAAAAATATTTGACTTTTTTAACACATATATAATATTTGTAACTATTTGTCATTGTAATTTTTCTTTCGAAATCAAACTTTTTTTTTTCATGTTTTGAATAATAAAGTAGGGGGAGTTTTGAGTATTGATGCTCCCAATTTTTTTTTATATTCTTTATTGATTACCAATAACTTTGTAAAATAAAAAATTATAATTATCATTGATTAATAAATAGTGTGAACAAGTTATTTATAGTGTCATTACAACTATCAACTATGTGAAGTTTTTTTTTTTATTGACGTATGAATATATGAATTTTCAATTTAATTTTTTTCTTCGGGATTGTTTGAATGAATTTCAGTCCGACTTTCTATGGAATTATAAAGAAGAAGACGGTAGAGGAGTTCAAGCCTGATCCTTACTTGGCTACAGTGTTGAATTGTGCATTTTGGGTGTTCTATGGATTGCCTTTTGTGCACCCAAACAGCATTTTAGTCCTCACCATCAATGCCGTTGGGCTTGTCTTCGAGTTCACCTATCTTACCATATTCTTTGTCTATGCCAACAACAAAGGACGGGTGTGTATACTTCATTACTTCCTCTTTAGTTTGCCTCTAATATTTTTGGGCCTTCGTTATGCCATTAGTTAATGTAGTTTTGCTTATGTCATGATTTGCATCCTACCCATTTGATTTAGGATAACTGATTCACTTGTTAATAATGTAATGCCTGAAATGGCCAATCCTTTTATACCCCTCTCGGTGTGGCCTTTACTCAAGGCTACAACCTAATCAATTTGTTACATGCATGCATTGCCCTGTTTTGCCCCTGTAGTTTGTCCTTCTTGTTGACTCTTGAGGAATCATAAGTCCATATGAAGTATAAGCCTCTCATGTGTAGGTACATTTAACCTGTCAAGTAGTTTTTATTATAATTAAACTCTTAATAATATCGATTAAGTGATTGTGTTAAAAATATAAACATGCACCAAAAAGAGACACTAAACACAATCAATTTTACACATGTACACATGGTAAAATTAGTTAGCTATAGCCTATATGTAACACCCCTCCTTAGGGTCATTACATAGTTACCCAAAATGCGGAAATAAAATTATGATTTGCTGGTTACTTTCGGAAAATAATTTTTTATAACACTTTTCCTTAATGCAAAAATAGTGGTAAAATTTTTTTTTTCGTCGGCATACGTAACCCTACCACAAATATAACCATATCTGGATATATATATATATATATATATATATATATATATATATATATATATATATAAAGTGTATCATACAATTATGCTGCATCATATTGTTTTCACATCTAGACCTTTATCCGTATTGGTCCTTAAAAAGAGACAACATAAAATATCATTATACATTATTGAAGACATAAGACCTCTTACTTCATAAGTATGGCTCTCCAAAGCCAGACATAAAGATTAAAACCAATTTAATGCCCTAGTTGAGCTGGTCACTCTTTACGACACCTACCAAGAAGACTCCAGAGGTCATTCTTAAGATCCACAGTTGCTTTAAAGGTCAGGCCTAAAGAGCCTCGAATGCGCCAGGTGCATCTCTAGGTCCACCTATACTCAGATAGAATATATTCCACAAGTATGGAAACCAACAAGAAAATATGTAAGAGTGAGAAACCAATATATGGATTTAACACGACAACTACATGCCCAACACAAAAGTAAGTAGATAAACATACACATGTTCATAACAACATAAGCATTCACATCAAAGCAAATAGTTTATCAACCAAGCATCATCATTTGAAAACTATGCATGAAAACATCATATACCTCATCTAAACTCATACTTAATCTCCGGAGCTACAAACATCAAATAATTGAGCTGATCATGCTCGATTGCCAAATAGGGCACGACTTCTTGATTACCTTTCCATTAGGATATCCAGGTTCACCTTCTGGAATACCTCATCTACTAAGATATGCAGATTCGTCTTCGCCTTCGCCTTCTTGAATACCTTACCATTAAGCTATTCAGATTCGACTTCTTGAATACCTTATCTACTAAGGTACCCAGATTCGCTTTCGCCTTCGCCTTCTTGAATACCTTACCCTTCAAGCTATTCAGATTCGACTTCTGAAATATCTTCTCTCTTAAGATATCCAGATTCACGCCTTAGACATGTCTACCAAGTAAATGCATGTAAACCTTTTGTTCCTAACACCTTAATTAGGATACCAAAACCAAATAACACTAAGTCCATAACGCCTTAAGAATACTAGTACAGCATTTTTCATTCTGTGAAATACAAAACAAAACCAAAGTTTCCTCAACTTATCCAAGTTGTCGGAAATAACCCGGTGTTTACCGAAAATCCTTTTACGTTGGAAATTCGTTTTGTAAACTTGTCACAAATCCCTTAAAACCCATTTTGTTCAAAAATCAATAGTTTGAACTTGGAAACCTCATTTGAGACAAATTCCTAGTATTACTCAATATTACCCTTTTTTAAAAAATTCTTTCGTAAATATTGACGAAATTGTCCGTCGTTTGCCGTTTTAAAACGTTTTTAGGTAAAAACTTGAGTTTTGTCGTAAAAGAATTTTTCCAACACTGTAATATAATTATTTTTGAAACCTTTTCTCTTGAAACATCATTTTCTAATATTTAGAAATTCCTTATGTGAAAATTAGCAGTGCTAAAATATTTTCACGGTTACATCCTCACTATAACTCATAAGACACTCTTATGCCGTAAAATCCTTAAAATAATATTATTTCCAACTTTTTCTCATTTTCCACCAACTAAAACCTAAGTAATATTATATTACTATTTCTCATCACTTGAAACTCATTATCTCGTCAAAACTTTTTAACACCTTGAACCTCATTATTAACTAAGCACTGACCACTATCAGGCTTTTCAATCCACGAACAGCATTAACAATCATCAACAACATTATAGCAATTAACCCAAACAGATCATGCATCACAACATCATAATACATAACCGCAATTAAATAAACACAGATAAAATAGCACGACATAAAATAGCACGGCATAAAGTAGCACGACATAAAATAAATTAAACAAAACCCCACAACCACAGATAACTAATACAGACCCACAACTTGATAGCACGTAGCCATCGGAAAAATTCCTCAGGTAATCCCCTCTTATCTCTTGAAGATCTTTCCTAATGTTACCTGTTCGCCGATACTCCGGTTTCTTGATAGCACACGTATATGATTCACACACAATCTCCTTCAACAAACCGCATAACATAATTATCAATCAAAAACAAGTAAATCAAATCACCTATCCCCTATAGGTAAGTCACGACCATGCTAGGGTTTGGTGACTAAAATTTCTAAATTGCTTAAGTGTTTGGATTAATGATCCTTAATATTTAAGACATAGGTTTAATGGTTTAACACAGAATTGAAATCAAATACTCCAATTCCTTTAAAACTCAGTTTCGGCCCTTAATATAAACATGAGTTAGGGATTTTATTTGAACACAACAACTTGGATTCAACATACTTACATACTAGAAAGATGATATACAAGTTCACTTTCTAAGAAAATAAGCAAAACCTCCTACACCCACACAAGTAGGGTCGGCCTTGGAGGGTTAAATGGGGAGGAAAATTTTGTTTGCATCAATCTCTTGGATTATTATAGTAGAGATGATAAATAACTCATAGAAATTGGTTTCATATTTTTAGGATTTTTCTATGATTTTCTAGAGAATTTCAAACTTTCTAGATCTAGAAATTGGAAAGATGATTAAGGCCTTAAATCAAGAAAGTAATTGAAGAACATGATGCTTAATGATGATGGGGAACAAAGATTACCTCTTGGAATTGAGAAATTGGCAAGAAATCACACACTTCATTCACAAATCAAGCTTATGTAACTTAAGAGTTTTAATGGAAAATGGCAAAGTTGATGAAGAAGATGAAGATGGCCTTTTATAAAAGTGAAGATGGGCTCACTTGGGAGGATTTGGGTCGTGGTTTTCAAGGAGTATAAGGGTCCAAACATAAATTTTTAGGGACAAATGAGTAATCTTACAAAATGACATTTTTGGGATAAAATCCAACATTAAGGAGAAAATGGTAATTTACAAAAAAAATCATCATGACAAACATGTGGTGAGGAGTGGCTGGTGATGTGGCTGATTTGTGCCCACAAATTGTGGGGGCAAACTTGGCATTTCAATGAAAGTTCAAGGGTAAAATCATCCATGGGTAAAATAGTCTTTATACTGTTTTAAAGAAATATCTAGATTTTTATTTAAAAGCACTCATGACATGGGTGAGTCATCCATATGACTCACCACCCTAGGTGGCACCATATCTCAGCATCCGATGTCGGGTTTTGTCTCTACACGTCCGTTCTCGACTCCGTCGATTACCCGATTTAGGGTTTTACGCCGAATCGAGTATAAAACCTATTTATTTTGAAAATTTTCAAAATAACCTATATCGTTGGAAATGAGATATAAAATCTATTCATTTCGTCCTCGGGTCAAAATTAGGTTTTCCGATCAGTAAAATGTTATTGTCAACAAAAACACGAACCGGGTTCCGTCTGAATTTTCAACCAAAAATTTCACCGTATACTTATAAAAATAAGTATGATATGAATATAACTTTGGTTTTCCCAAAATCATTTTCTAAGTTCCAGATAAAAATATAAACATTTATTTATATTTATACCGATCTTAGAAAGCAGAAAAATGAGGATGTTACACTATATCCCCACCTAAGGTAGAAGATGCGATTTTTATCCCCCCTCCTCCAGAAAATTATCAGAAAAATCTTTCAGCTGAGCTGTAAAACTATCAAAGGTGAAAAAACAAACTATTCAAATGATTTTATTAATGGAACTTTTATTTTTTTAATTGTTCTGTTTTTTTCTTTATTTATTAGCTTTGTTTTCCCAGAACTAAGCTGCTTAGATGAATGTTCAAGGGATGATTAAACGGCATCATGTTCATGTGGCTTTTAATACCTGTTCTGCCACTCATTTTGTCTTCCTTAATTTCAGAAAAAGGTGCAGATGTATCTTCTCATTGAGGCTATTTTCTTTGCTGCCGTTGTTCTTATAACAATGCTGGCATTGCATGGCACTCGCAAAAGGTCGTTAGTGGTTGGTGTTTTATGTGATATCTTCAATATTATGATGTATGTCTCTCCTCTTACAATCATGGTAAGTCTTTAATTTGTATCCCATACCTTACATTATAAGGTCATACATACATTCATGTATGCATTTTTTTGTGGTATATACATACATTCCTATATGTATGACTGTCTTATAAATTTAATAAAGGATTAAAGTAGTTCATTCCAACTTATCTTGGTCTTGTTATATGAAATCAACAGGCAAAGGTTATAAAAACTAAAAGCGTGAAATATATGCCATTCTGGCTCTCTCTGGCTAACTTCCTTAATGGATTGTGCTGGACAACATACGCTCTCATCCACCCTTTCGACATTTATGTCCTGGTAATTAATATCCTGAATTTTCACCTTGGTGTAGTTCTTGAATGAATTATTACTTTTTAACCCATGGTTACCTTTGCACATTGTTGCAGATTAGCAACGGTATTGGAGCAATCTCTGGACTTATTCAACTCATATTATATGCTTGCTATTGCCGCTGCAAGGGAGGAGAAGACGATGATGATGGGGACTCTAAGCCAACCGGGATAGAGCTTTCTACCTCAAACGGAAGAGTTGCAGTCTGATGAACCTCTAACATCAAAGCTTTCTTTCTTTCTTTCTTCTCGATGTCTTCACTCCTTCTTTAAACTTTGGATGACAACACAAATTTACATGAGAAATAATTTTTCGGTCCTGTGAATAAGAGGATAGTGTTGGCTTTAGTCCTAAGAAATTCTTTTGACGTGACATTACTAGATTAAAATAATAAATTTATTATAAATATTATACTTATAATTAAGGCTTAAATAGATATTCCAGACCCTACAAATAGACATCACTTTAGTTTTAGTTACCAGGAATTTCTTTTTGACAGAATAATCAACAAAATTCACGCTTTCTGATCAAATTAAAGAATAAAGGTGGAGGTTTTCATCGCAGACTGAAACTGGGATAGGAGGGGAGCTAGAATACTTGATTCCTCTTTCAAAATACACAACAGGAAATCATCAAGCAAGACCCAACTAAGCATTAGTCTTGTAAATGACCAGAAATAGTATGGTTTTTTAGATGTTTTATTAAAAATCTAATTCAATATTAGGAATCTAATAAGTTTAATTATCCGATAATACAAAGGGTGCGTTTGGGTAAACAACTTAATTAAGAGCTTATCACATAACACCTTATCGCATGAGAGCTTTTGCCATAAGCGTTTAAAGAAAGAAAAAGAAAGAAAGGGGTACGAGAGGATTCGAATAGTGAAAAACACGGAAATGGTGTTTAGTGCATAAGCTCTTATGATAATTTCATAAGCTTCTTCCAGTGACTTATGAAAATAAGTCAAAAACTCCTTATGGGATGTCATAAATTATTTTTATAAGCTCTGCCAAACACACTGCATAAGAGCTTATGTCATCAGATAAGTCAAAACGAGCTTAAATAAGCTCTTCCAAACGCCACCAAAATTATCAAAAAGACCTTTTATGAGATTATATATTTAGAATAAAAAATTATAGAGAATTTATTTTTGTTTATAAAAAATAAAGTTTATATAAAAAATCATATCAACATGTCATTTTATTTATATTATCTCATTTTATTTATTGAAATAAAAAATAAAATTTAAATTTTGAGTTGATAAATAATTTGAAATAGATTAAAGTATTAAAAGTGATAACTATTTTAAAATAAATAACATATATATAAATAGAGTTTATATAGAAAAAGCATATAAACGTGGAAAAATTTAGCCTGGCCAAATCTGGTCCGAAAAATTGTTGACTTATCATGGGCGGGTCCGTGACGGGCCAGACCAACCCATTGGCCCGAATTTTTTCGGATTAACAAAAAAATAATAATTAAATGTAAATTTTCAAACTGATGCAATAATAATATCACTCGGTTTTTTTTATAAAGGTGAATCTCAATAAACGGTTCTTATTGGTCTGAATGTCTGGTGAACTGATCATTTGTTTGCAATTAACTTTTTAAATGGAAAAAATAACTAGTTAGTTAAAGTTAAACCCAAAATAGTTTCTTAATTTGTGTGTCGTTGATGGGATTTAACATGAATCATGATATGCTCTTCATCCAAAACATATGGAAAATGGCTCTAGAGTTCGTGTCATTAGGCTATAGAGTCCCATTCAATAAAATGTTTGATGAAGCAAAGAAATTTTATGAAATGTATTTTGAGGCTCTAGGGACAGGTCTTTGGCATTAGGAAACCCATGTGTTAGGCGTACACAGCATGGGCAAGATTGCTTAACTTGGCATAATTGGGGTGTCATTATGCTTTAAAATAGTTAAAGAAAAACAAATGCATTTTATTTTAAATTGATGGCATCACAAAATTTCGTGTCATGTATTCCCACCAACACTCTTCTCAAACTGATACAATATTACTCATCTTATTATATTATTTCTGTTTTTTTTTAAATGATGTAGTGTTTGACAATTCAAATATAAATCAAATAGATTTATTATAACCATGGAAATTTCAGTGGATGACAAGTCAAATGTAATTCATATCCATATGAATTAAAAATAAGAAGAATAATTTTAAAAACAAAATTGACCCATGGGCTGGCCCGTTTGGCCTGTAGTCCGAAAAGGATTGGGCTAGCAAAGTAGTGACCTAACCTAATTTTGTCCCAACTCAACCCGACCCGACCCAAAAAGTGACTTGGCCCAAATGGGCTGGCCTGAATGGACTGGGTCGGCTTAATTTGACAGCTCTATCTTTTATGTCATTTTATATTTACCAACTAGTTCAACATCTAATTTTACCAAGCATTTCAAATCCAATAAGTTAGCTTATCCATTGTCAACTAGTCTATTTGCTATCAACTATCAACTAAGGATGGCAATCCGAACCCTACCCATCGAGTACCCGCAAAAAATATCCACGATGGGTAGGGTAAAAACCCGCTTTTTTGGTATGGGTACGGGCATGAGTAATTAACCACAAATCTAAGAGGGTATGGGTGGTGCGGGTACCTTAGTACCCACCCCGCCCCATATATATATATATATATATATATATATATATATATATATATATATATATATATATATATATATATATATAAAGTTAGGAATTATGATGACTTGTCAAACCCAAAGCCTTTTATCTCTGAAAATGTGCATTTGAGATAAACAAAATCTTAATCTAACAACTTGTACCATCCCTTGACACACCTTTCATTAGCCTTTTCTGAATGTTGATTATATACGGGGAGATATAAAGAAGTTTTGATAAACTTGATGAATTAACCAAAACATATGTAAAAATAATGCCAACTTTCTCAAATATTTCTATCACATATAGATTTGATCATATAAAGGATAGAGCATTAATACTAAATACAAATTATATATATAAATATATATATATATATATATATATGAATAATCTTATTTGTAACAATTTTCTTAGATGGTTATAACTCTTTTGTCAATGATACCAATGACATACAATCAAAGTCCGAGTTGGATAATACTTGGAAGAGAAGGTATTGCCTTGAAGTGCTGCATTTGATATACTTGGATGGTGGAAAACAAATGGGATCAAGTTTCCAACATTGAAAAAATTGCTAAGGGTATTTTGGCCATATCAATTTCTTCTGTTGCTTCTGAATCTACTTTTAACACAGGAGGTGAATTGTTGAGTCCTCATCATTCTAGGCTTCATGAGAATACTTTGGAGGTGTTTATATGTGCACAAAATTAGATAAAACATGATAAGGAAGGTAATGAATGTTGCATTAATATATTTGTTTAATGAAATTTGTGTGTAGTCTAACCATTAATTTAATTTTTTGTTCTAGTTTCTATTGGTATAATTGGACCAAAGCAATATTTACACATGAAAGAAAACATTTGCCGTCTTTTCAAGACTTCTGATTTAAAAGATGAGGTAAGATAATCTAACAATTTGTTATTAATTATTGCTTTACAAGTTTATAATGTATAACTAATAACTAATATAATGTATGTTTTTTATTTTACAGGTTTTGGGCAACATCGGCTCGAGAATTAAAACTTGATGAATTTATTGTTTTGGATGCTTATTGTTATTTACTTGTTTTGGATATTTTACATGTTTTTATTTAGTATAATACACTGGTTTATAATGTTTCATGAATACATTCGAAACATCGTTGTATGGTTTTTAAAGAAGTTATGATCTTTTGTTATTTATTTGTTTTCTTTGTTAAAGTGCGGGTAATGGGTGCGGGTGTGGGTACTTAGGTACCCAGAGGGTACAGGTAAGGATACTGAGGTTGCTACCCACGAGGGTATGGGTCCGGGTACAGGTGATTTTTTCAAATGCGGGTATGGGGACGGGTACTATAGTACCCTACCCAAACCTTACCCATTGTCATCCATACTATCAACTAGCATATCTGCTATCAATTAGCTCTATAAGCTCATCCATATTAACTAACTTATCCGCTATCAGTAAATTTTCACCAAACTGAGTCAATGTTATCTCAATATCTCTTGAATTTAAGCATATGAATATCTTTGTTCTTTTTTTTTGGTTAAAAAAAATAAATATTTTCATATGAATATCTTTGTTCTAGTTGAATTATAGTTGAACTCAAGCATATATAAGAATTCTATTTATTTTTTTTAAAGATAAGAATTGTAATTTTAGTTGAATTACAAATTTTTGGTTTTATTACAATTATCTTCTACTAATTATCTTTTTTAAATACAAAAATCAAAATCAAATATTTTAAATGGATTAACACTTTGTAGCTAATTATCACCAAGCTGGTCATGAAATGATAATTATCGACCCAATAAAAAAGTAAATAATTTTTTTTTTACAAGCTGGGTGGAGGAAGTTCATATGGGTTTTTGGAATGTACTGAGTATAAGAGTGAGTACTGGATAAAAATAAAAGGAAGTATAAAAGGAAAATATACTGGGTAATACTATGATTCATTTCATAATTCTCTGGTTACAATGCTTTTCCTTACACATTTCTATATATGGTCATAAAGCAGAGAATCTTTCTATTACACCCTTCCTAAGATTACGGGTATGGCCTAAAGAGAATAACAAAGAGCAACAAGGAAAATAACCAACCGTGCCAGCAAGGTTATTCTTATTCTAGAGACTTCCTAATGCATTTCGTAATCCCTCATCCACTTAGGCTTGATTCTGTTTCTCTTGGGCCTGAGTTGTGGAATTGGGCCAGCTTCCATATCATCATCAATTGTTGGTTCATTTGGGCCACTAGTGTTGCCCGTTACATCACCTGTCGGTTGCAAATGGACCTTGTCCTCAAGGTCAAAGGTAGGGAACTCCTTTTTTAGTTCAGAAAGGAACTCCCAAGATGAGTCCTCTGGATACAATCCTTTCCATTGAATTAGGACCTTTGTCTGACTTGGCTCCTCAGAATGTTGGATATCTAAGACAGCGAGTGGCTCAATAACGGGGTGGTTTCCAAAAACAGCAGTTGGTAGAGAAGGAGCAGCATCCCCATGATACGGTTTGACCTTTGAAGCGTGAAACACTGGGTGGATTTTGGAGTTGGAAGGAAGCTCCAATTCGAATGTAACTTCACCAATGCAGCGGAGAATTTTGAAAGGCCCGTAATAGCGCTGTGCAAGTTTTTGAATTCGAGGCCCCGAAACTGAATGCTATCTATAAGGGCATAGCTTAACTAAGACTAAGTCTCCCTGTTTGAAAGGGTGGTGTGTGCAGTAAGCATCGGTCTGCTGCTTCATATATTCATGCGCCTTCAATAACTTAGCTTTGAGCTTGGAAAGTAAGGACTCACGGAAGCTTAGAGTTCCATCAACCACCTCAATTGGTGAAGAACCGGTTATATACAGAGGAATAGAGGGTGGGGGTTTGCCATAGACCACCGAGAAGGGGGGAAATCCTGTAAAAGAATGCACATTGGTGTTATACACCCATTCAACCCAGTGAAGGTACTTACCCCATTGATGTGGTTGATTGTGGACATAGGCACGCAGGTATTGCTAGAGAACTTTGTTGACAGCTTCGGTCTGACCATCACCCTGAAGATGGTATGCTGAGGACATTCGGAGCTTGGTGCCGCTCAACCAGAATAGATTCAGTTACCTGGGAAGCATTAAATGAAGTAGGGAGGGGAGAAAAGTGGGATGCCTTGGAGAACCGGTCAACGACCACGAAAATAGTAGTATGAGTTTGGGATGAAGGGAGTCCTGTGATAAAATATATGGAAACATCCTCCCATACCCTGGTAGGGATTGGGATAGGTTAGAGAAGCCCATAGGGTGAGTGGGTGGGGTGCTTTGTGCTTTGACAAACTAAGCAAGAATTAACAAAAGCTGTGACATCAGACCTCATACCTTGCCAAAAGAAATTTTCAGAGAGGCGGGTATAGGTCTTTTGGATACCGGCATGGCCACCCAATAGGGAACAGTGAAACTCCTCAATCATAGCATGCTTTTGGGGCGAGGTGGAGTGTAAGTAAATCTTCCCAACGCAAAGGAGGAGACCGTGAACAATTTGGAAAGAAGGATAATTGGCCGGATTGGCCTCGACATCAGAATAGAGCTTGGAAAGCCCAGGGTCAGTTCTGTAGGCATCTTTGAGTTTGAAGATGAAGTCAAAGTGGGGCACAGTGAGACCAAACAGCAAGGGTGTAGGTTCAGGGATGCGGGACAAGGCATCCGCGACTCGGTTGGCCAGACCGAGTTTGTATAGGATTTCATAAGTGTACCCCAATAGCTTGGACAGGTAGCTGTGTTGTTCTGGAGTCTGGATAACTTGAGTCATTAATTCCTTGAGACTCATCTGGTTAGTGTGGACAACAAATTTGCGCCCAAGCAAGTAAATGCGCCATTTCTTAACAGTCGCGGTGATGGCGTGGAGCTCACAGACATAGGTGGAGAACGAGAGTAATTTTGGGCATAACTTCTTGCTAAAATAACTGATAGCATGCCCCTGTTGCATTAAAACAGCCCCCATGCCGACACCTGAGGCATCAGTTTCCAGAACAAAAGTGTCTTCAAAATCGAGAAGGGCTAAAACAGGGGAAGCCGTCATGGCAGCCTTGAGGTTATCAAATGCCTGTTGCGCTTCTGTGGACCAAAGGAATGAGTCCTTTTTCAACAGGGACGTTAAGCGTGCAACGATGGAAGCATAATGCCGGACAAACTTACGATAAAACCCATTAAGGCCGAGGAAACCTCTTAGTTGCTTTAGGGTGGTCGGAACACGCCAAGAGGTCACAACATGGATATTTGCGGGGTCAGGGCCAACGCTCTCCTTGGTGATAATGTGACCAAGATACTCCATTGAGTTCTTCCCCCAGCAACACTTGGATTGCTTAAGGAAAAATTTGTTGCTCAGGAGGCACTCGAAGAGCAATTGCAAATGGTGAAGGTGCTCAGGAAGGGACTCGCTATACACCAGAATATCATCAAAAAAATACGATGACAAATTTGCGGAGGTAGGGTTGGAAGAGAAGATTTATGGTGGACTGGAAGGTAGCTGGTGCATTACACAGCCCGAAAGGCATGACCAGGAACTCGAAATGCCCGTCATGGGTGCGGAAGGCCGTTTTGGGGACGTCGGAGGGAAGCATCCGGATCTGGTGGAACCCGGATCAAAGGTCAAGCTTAGAAAACCAGTGGGTGCCATAGAGCTCATCGAGTAACTCGTCTATGGTGGGGATTGGGAAGCGGTCTTTGCGAGTGATGGCATTCAGGGCCCGGTAGTCGACGCAAAAGCGCCAAGTGTCGTCCTTTTTCTTGACAAGGAGGATGGGGGAGGAGAAAGAGATGGAGTTGCGTTGGATGATTCCGGAGTCGAGTATTTCACGAACCAGCTTCTCAATCTCCAGCTTCTGAAAATGTGGGTACCGATAGGGCCGAACATTAATTGGATCGGACCCATCGATTAGGGTAATTTGGTGGTTAGTGGGGCGGTGATGAGTGTGATTTCACCTCATATTTATTTATCATATTGCATGCATTTTCATATATTTTAGGCATTTTTAATTTTATTTTTTGTTAGTTTTTACCTTGGAACGGGTAAGACGGTTTGGTGGTGTTATTGTGCAGGAATTAAGGATCAAAATGCTCAAGATTAGCCATGATGGAGCTTGCATGAAGATGGGGCTTGAAAAGTGAAGAAAATGAGCCAAGCAAAGGCCATCACGGCCTAGCCGTGATGACCATCACGGCCATGATCGAGCAAAGCTGAAAAGAAAGGATGGAAAAGTCAGAACTAGTCACGGTCAGGCCGTGATGTCCATCACGGCCATGATATGTCAGCTGAACCAGACCCTCACAAGCAGAACTGATCACGGCCAAGCCGTGATGGTGGTCACGGCCGTGACAGACCAACCAGTGAAGCAACCTTCAAGGCAGAACCCGTCACGGCCGTGACGCGAAATATTTGGATCTGTAGAAACTGATTTGATCTGAATTTGTGTTTGATTGGGATTCAAATTACCCTAATCTATAAATAGGGAAATTAGGTAGAGACTTGGAGACTTTTTGGGCTGCTACACTTAGGCAAATTTTTAGGATCTCTCTTCTTCTCCTTCTTCTTCTCTTCTCTTAGGTTTTATTTCATGTTGTTGTTAATCAAGCTTGTCATCACCATGGCAATGCTTGAGTAGTAGCTTTATTTCTAGGGATTAGGGCTATGCCCAAGATCTGATTTATGTTATGAATTGATGTTATACCTTTGTTAATTTCGATTTTGCTTTAGATCTGATTTCTATTGTTTTAATTACTCGTAAATTCGGTGGCCACTTATATGCGTGTCGTAGATATTCTAAGGAGGAACCTAGCGGTGAACTTGGGTATCGGATCTATAGAATCAGACTTAGGACTTAAATCACGAGAGTTAGAAGCGGTCCTTCGAGGATTAATGAATTGTCACAAGGCTTAAAGGATTCGATCTAAATTCAACTACCACGAGAGTAGGGGTTGTTTTAATTGGGCACGGTTTTTGTAACCCGAGAGGGAGCATTAACTTATTTAGGATAAATTCACCTTCAAGGCAATTTAGATAATTAACAAGGGGTACTCAATTTAGTAACATAAACAATCTTGTTGGTAACCCAATTCCTAGGAATCCCTTTTGAATTTGAAAACCCCCAATTTGATTTGCTTTCTTGTTTTGCTTAATTGTGATATTAAATTTGATTGTTACTTGATTCTTATTTCAAAAATCAAAACCTTTTCAAAAAAAAAAATTTATATAGTCCAGTTTTATCGATTTAATAATTAGTTGTGGTTTGAGATCACGGTCTCTGTGGGATCGATCTTTTTATTACTTGGCAACGAATCCGGTACACTTGCCGGAATCACGCACATCAAGTTTTTGGTGCCGTTGTCGGGGACTGTGCTTTCTTGAATCTCAATTTAATTTTTAAATTGATTTTTCTGGACTTTTTCTTTTTAATTATTTCCTTTTTTAAAAAAATCTTTTTTTCATTTATCTCTTCTTCTTTCTAGAGTATCTATCTCTGTGTTTTTCTCTTTTATGCAAAGATCCCTAAGTATTGGAAACCTTATTGAAGTTGACCCCGAAATCGAAAGGACATTTCATAGACGTAGGAGACTACAAAGAGAGAGAGAGGTTGATTCCCATTCCACTCATGGCGAATCTACCGGATACCAAACCATTGAAGGACTACGCAGCCCCAATTGCGAGGGGTTTGCGAACTGGGATTGCTAGGCCAGAAATCGAGACGGAGAACTACACTATACCGCCTATGCTAATTAGTATGATTAGGCAACATCAATTCGGAGGATTACCCTCGGAGGACCCGATTGACCATGTGGAGACATTCATGGAGTTCACCGATGCAATTAGAATTCATGGTGCCCCGATTGATGCTATACGCTTAAGGTTATTCCCCTCCTCTCTGACTGGAAAGGCAAAAGCTTGGCTGAAGCAAGTGCCCGCTAATACCTTGTCGACTTGGGACCAACTGTAGCAGGCATTATTGGAGAAATTATTTCCTTCATCTAAGACGACTTACCTACAAACTCAGATCACCGGCTTCTTCCAAAAGGACGGAGAATGCTTATCCGAAGCTTGGGATCGCTACAAGGTATTGCTAGAGTCATGCCCACATCATGGACTCGAGAGGTGGCTATTAGTGCATACCTTTTACAACGGATTGGATTACTCTTCGAAGGTGTCACTTGACTCCGCATCTGGTGGAGCCTTTATGAACAGGACCTCTGGTGGGGCATTCAACATCGTTGAAAACATGGCCATCAACTATCACCAATGGGGTTCAGAAAGAGGTAATAACCCGAAAAAGATTTCGGGGGGTAAGTATGAAATGAATAGCACTGATCTTATTATGTCTAAAATTGACTCACTGAATAAACGCTTTGATCAGCTTGAAAAGGCTAATGTGAGTTCAATAGGTGCTACTAGTATTGTTTGTGAGATTTGTGGAATGTAGGGACATGACATAATGGAGTGCCCACGTGGTATTGCTCATGGATCCGGCGCTTCGGGGGAACAAGTGAACTCTTGTCACAACTTCTACGACACGAACCCGAAGTTGCCAAACTATATTCCCCCAAATTCTTACAACCAAGGAAGGAAGAACAGCCCTTACCTCTCCTACGGGAACTACGGCAACACGTTGAACCACGAATTCCAGGAAGGCCGAGGTAATGGGAAACCCACATCGGGGTATCCTCAGGCACAAAAGTATAAACTTGAGTCTCTTTTGGAAAGTTTTGTTGAAACTCAAACAAAACAAAATGAAGAGTTTAGACAACAAGGTAGGGCAGTCAATGAGGCAATAGAAGAGTTAGCATCTAAGGTAGATAACTTAGTCATCCATAATAAGATGTTAGAAACTCATATTGCCCAACAAGCTAGTACATATACCAGAACTAAGGGTATGTTTTCAGGACAACCCGAAGTTAATCCCAATGAGAATTGTAATGATATATACTTAAGGGATGATAAGCTTGGGGTAGTTGAAAAGGATGTGGAATGTGAGGAGGACATGAGCGAAGGAGAAGAGATAGAGCCAAAGTATGTCCCTCCACCACCGTACCAACCCCCAATACCTTTCCCACAAAGGTTGGTCAAGAAAAAACAAGTAGAAATAGAAACTAAGAGCTTAATTGAGGAGCATAATACCATGATAAAAACTAATATGCCTCCTAAACTAAAAGATCCAGGAAGTTTCTCTATTGCTTGCTCAATTGGAGAGGTGAAAATAGACCAAGCCTTATGTGACTTAGGGGCTAGTGCGAGTTTGATGCCGCTTACTATCTTTGAGAGGTTAGGAACCAAGGAATTGAGCCCATCCTAATTCTCTTTACAATTTGCGGATGGCTCAACTAAAACTCCTCTAGGCATACTAGAGAATGTCCTCGTAAAGGGAGGGAAATTTTTCATCCCTACCGATTTCATGGTGTTAGATATGAACGGGAATTCTAAATTCCTCATCATTCTTGGAAGGCCATTCCTGGCCACAGCTGGAGCGATAATAGACGTAAAAAGTGACAAGCTCTCTTTAAATGTAGAGGAAGGTAGGGTAGATTTTGATTTGACTAACTCATATACCTTTTGAGAGTCATGTGTGCAGGATCGATATAATGTCTCCAGAGGTGAAGGAAGAGCTTAACATGGAAGCAACTCCGAAGCTTTGCAAGACAAATGATGCACCAAAGGGTGATGAAGTTGGAGTTGCTCATCATGTGGAGATAAAACTTCCGCCGGGAGGTAGTAAGGCCATGAAACTCAGAGTGAAGAGAGCAAAGCGAAAGCGCAATTGGCCATATGAACAAAATCAGCTCTTTGAAGGACTTCCGTGGAAGAGAGGTGTTCTTGCACTTCCAATCCCAGCCGACCCCGGTTGATTGAAGGACTATGGTCAAGCTTAGGACCGTAAATAAGCGCTTTTTGGGAGGCAACCCAAGTTTCCTTTACCTTTTCCATTTCTTTTTGAATTTTGTTTCTGAATAAATTGAGGAATTTAAGAGAAGAAAGATCACTAATTGAATGTTTTGCCAAGTATTTTCAGGTTATGAAATTAGTAAGAGCAAAAAGGCAAGGAAAAATAAAGTCAGGAGTCATCGCGCCCAGGCCGTGACGGTTGTCACGGCCGTGATTAGCTAACCAAAGAAGATCAGAAAGGATCACGGTCCAGCCGTGATATCCATCATGGGCGTGATGAGAAGGACCCTGAAGATCAGAATGTATCACAGCCTAGCCGTGATAGAGGTCACGACCGTGATAGGTCAGCTCCTACAGACCAGAATTGATCAAGGCCTAGCCGTGATCAGCATCACGACCGTGACACATTTTCCAGCAGCTCTATGACTGGCATGTGAGCCAGCACCCTCTACCACCTCGGTGAGTTGTTCCATTTTTCTCCTCTCTCCGACTTGATTATTTACATTGGGGACAATGTAAGTTTTTAAGCTTGAGGTAGAGGTATTTTTGTAATTTTTTTTTGCATTTTTGCATTTTTCATTGCATTTATATAGGCTTAATTTTGCATAATCAAATGATTAGATTGCCCCTTTGCTTAGAGTTTACATCCAATTGCGAGAACTTGGTGCCAAATAAATTGAGACAGTGAATTTTTGAACCCAATTTTTTATTCTTGTGATAGGCTAAAAATAAAAATGCTTGAGATGATCTTTTGATAGTTGATAATTAGCATGTGGTTCTTTAGATTTGTGTTTCTCATTGATTTTAAACTACTAAATGTGATATTTTTGAGCCTAAAAGGGGTACTCATTAAATCTACCCCATTCTTTGTGATTGAGTGTTTTATTCCTCTTGGATTGTATTATCTAGAACTTGACTTGAAACCGTTTTGAAACTTAAATTTTTTTTTTAAAACATGTTTGAAAATGATTGAGGCACTAGGTATCTTTCTGGCCTTCTGAGCTTTGATTGATAAAATGCTACCCCTTAGTTGCCCAATTTTGAGCCTAAAAGAATTATATACTTTTCTTGGTACCTTAATTTATTTTGATGAATGATGCTTGGTATGACACCTTTTAAAGTATTGCAAAAACGGTAAAAAGGTAGTTTGAAAAATAAATTGTGGGATGAGGAAGTTAGAAAAATATTTCTCTTGAATTGAAAATCTCCCCTTCTCCAAATAAATAAAATAAAATAAACAAAAAAAAATGGAGAAGGGGATGAGATAAAGAAAGTGAGAAATAAAAAAAAATAAGAATAAAAAGGAAGAAAGAAAGAAAGGTGGAAAAGTGAACAAAAGCCCAAAAAGGAATTTTAGAAGGTTATCATGACTTGCAATGTTTGATATTTTGTTTAGCCTTCTTGAATTTTCCTTTTCTTGATTTCCCCACCTAACAATTAATCCCATGGCCCCATTACAACCAAAATAAAAGACCTCTTGATTCTTATGTGTTTTCATTAATAAAGTAGAGATTTGGTTAATAGTCAAGCTTATGGTAGAATAACTTCATTGAGGAAATTGAGCGAATTGTCATATACCCTTAAACACTTGAGTGAGGTGAGAAGAGTGCCCGAATCAGTCTAAATACGAATTTAGGAAACCTAAGCTTCTAATTGGACTTGAAATTGATTGTCCCTTGGTTTCTTATTTGGATAAGCCTGTCACTTGGATTAGTTACTCGGGTTCTTGTTTCACTATCCATGCTCTGATTTTTTTATCTTGTCTGGCCCTAGTGATTGCTTGAGGACAAGCAAAATCTTAAGCATGGGGTAGTTTGATGAGTGTGATTTCACCTCATATTTATTTATCATATTGCATGCATTTTCATATAGTTTAGCCATTTTTAATTTGATTTTTTGTTAGTTTTTACCTTGGAACGGGTAAGGCGGTTTTGTGGTGTTGTTGTGCAGGAATTAAGGATCAAAATGTTCAATATTAGCCATAATGGAGCTTGCATGAAGATGGGGCTTGAAAAGTGAAGAAAATGAGCCAAGCAGAGCCCATCACGACCATGATCGAGCAAAGCTGAAAAGAAAGAATGGAAAAGTCAGAACTGGTCACGGCCGTGACATGTCAGCTGAACCAGACCCTCACAGGCAGAACTGATCACCGCCAAGCCGTGATGGTGGTCACGGCCGTGACAGACCAACCAATGAAGCAACCTCCAAGGCAGAACCCGTCACGGCCTGGCCGTGATGGCCATCACGGCCGTGACGCGTAATATTTGGATCTGTAGAAACTGATTTGATCTGAATTTGTGTTTGATTGGGATTCAAATTACCCTAATCTATAAATAGGTAAATTAGGCAGAGACTTGGAGACTTTTTGGGCTGCTACACTTAGGTAAATTTTTAGGATCTCTCTTCTTCTCCTTCTTCTTCTCTTCTCTTAGGTTTTATTTCATGTTGTTGTTAATCAACTTGTCATCACCATGGCAATGCTTGAGTAGTAGCTTTATTTCTAGGGATTAGGGCTATGCCCAAGATCTGATTTATGTTATGAATTGATGTTTTACCTTTGTTGATTTTGATTTTGCTTTAGATCTGATTTCTATTGTTTTAATTACTCGTAAATTCGGTGGCCAGTTATTTGCGTGTCGTAGATATTCTAAGGAGGAACCTAGCGGTGAACTTAGGTATCGGATCTATAGAATCAGACTTAGGACTTAAATCACGAGAGTTAGAAGCGATCCTTCGAGGATTAACGAATTGTCACAAGGCTTTAAGGTTTCGATCTAAATTCGACTACCACGAGAGTAGGGGTTGGTTTAATTGGGCACGGTTTTTGTAACCCGAGAGGGAGCATTAACTTATTTAGAATAAATTCGCCTTCAAGGCAATTTAGATAATTAACAAGGGGTAGTCAATTTAGTAACATAAACAATCTTGTTGGTAACCCAATTCCTAGGAATCCCTTTTGACTTTGAAAACCCCCAATTTGATTTGCTTTCCTGTTTTGTTTAATTGCGATATTAAATTTGATTGTTACTTGATTCTTATTTCAAAAATCAAAAAATTTTCAAAATCTTTTTTTTATACAGTCCAGTTTTATCGATTTAATAATTAGTTGTGGTTTGAGATGACGGTCCCTGTGGGATCGATCTTTTTATTACTTGGCAACGAATTCGATACACTTGCCGGAATCACACACATCAGGCGGGGTGGTGATAGGCTAGTGGGGGTGGCGAAGAGGTCGGAAAACTGTTGGAGGAGGGGGGCTAGGTCGGTCAGGGGCGGTGGGGGTGGTTCAATTGAGGTTTGGGCAGAGGGAACAATTTGGAGTTGGAAACAAGTGGAGATGGAATCAGTGGAAAGCATCCTTTTGAGTTGGCTAAAGGAAGCCTCCTCTGAGGCGGGTTGGGTCTGGCCATCTAGCTGAACAATTTTACCATCCTTGAGAAATTTCATGGTGAGAGTATCATAATCAATCAAGACTGGGCCTAAGGTTTTGAGCCATTGGACCCTAAGGATTAGGTCTGCTCCACTCAAGGGCAGTACAAAAAGGTCCACAATGAACTTATGGGCACCCATCTGTAGAGAGACGTTGTGGTAGATGGAAGTACAAGAGATTTCCTCTCCATTGCCAACTAGGACATTAAAGTGTTGGACCGGTTCGATCTGGAAGCCCAAAAATTTTACAATGCAGTCTTGCACAAAATTGTGTGTGCTGCCGCTATCAATGAGAATGGTGAGTTGGGCCTTGCCCACTAGGCCCGAGACGTGGAGGGTTTGGGGTATTGAGTGGGCCATTTGGGTGTGGAGGCTAATTTGGGCCTCAGAGCAATCAGCTGGGTCAGGTGGGGGTTATGTGAGGAGAAGACTGGAGAGGTCGGGTAGGATGGGTGAGTCAGGATCGGAGATGAGAAGGAGGAACTTTTTTTGGCAGTGGTGGCCCGTGCGGTAGCGATTGTCGCAGTAGTAGCAGAGACCCTTATCGCGACGGTCCTGCAACTCAGCGGGGGGGAGGCTTTTGATGTCAGGGAAATAACGATTGGTAGGGGGAGGGGTGGAAACAGTGACCAGCCGAGAAGGAAAACGAGGTGAGTCAGAGGAAGAAGAGTTGTAGGGACGGGTTGGTAAGATTTGTATGGGGAAGGTTGGTTTTTGAGGTCAATGAACTTGTCTTCTTGGAGTTTGGCTAGGCTAATAGCTTGGGATAGGGAGATGGGTTGGAAGGCATGAACTTCGCGGCGGAGTGATAAGCCTTCGGCTTATCTAGTTTTATAACTAGATGGACTGTGGTTTTTGTGCAAATTATTCGAGTTCAATCTCGTTTTCGCCCAAATTTAGCATTGTTTTGTTCCTAAGTAGACTTTGACTCGTTCTAGGAATTTTTAGTAGTTTTTAGGTTATTTTGAATAGAATTACGCTTTTTGTGTCTTTTTATTGTTTCAAGTTAGAAGTGAAGCTCCGGGAGTCAAGGAAAGTCAAGAAGCAGAGGAAAAAGCACTTCTGGAGATGCTCGCCTCGCGAGCCTGAACATCAGATAAAGCAGGAACAGTCATCACTCTGGCTCGCCCCGCGAACAGGATGCTCGCCACGCGAATCATGGAGACCTGGAAGTCAGAGACCATCACGGCCTAGCCGTGATGAAGTTCACAGCCTAGAATTGAATCTCGCCCCGCGAAAGCATCTCGCCACGCGAGAGTTTGAAGACACTGGAAGACAGAGACACTCACGGCCTAGCCGTGATAAAGGTCACGGCTGTGACAGATTGAAGTTGGAATACTCGCCCCGCGAACACACTCTCGCCTCGCGAAAATCCAAACTTGAATGCGCGCCAAAACTAAAGTTCGCGTCGCGAGAGTAAGCTCGCCCCGCGAGCGGACGAGAAACAGAATCCTTATTTAAGGGCTGTTGCAGATCAGAACCAGGAGGAGGTTTTTCCACTAGTTTAGATCAGTAGTTACGAATCCTTGTTTCTGGAGCTGCGTCTCCCTTTTTCGTTTTGTTTTATTTTACGATGGTGATTATGTCCGAGTGTTTGTCTATGAGCATGAGGAACTAATCCCTTCGTCCGAGGGATCAATGAAGCCGCCCATGGCAGTGTAGATTCGATGTGATGTATGTTTTCCTTTCCTTCTTTTAATTAATGTTTTCCAATTCTGAATTGATTGTGTTGATCATATGTGTTGCATGATTAACTAGTTAAACGTGTTAAGGCCAAACGGCGATTCATGTTTTAGAACTTGAATTGGAATCACTAATCGAATAATGAGCACGACCGTGGAATTAGGAGATTAGTGCAACCATTTAGGGAACAAGAATTAACAGAATTCGAGATTAGGATTATGAGACCTAACAAGTAATTAATCCAATCTTCGAATACGTCCTAATGAGCACGACCGTGGATTTAGGAGAATTTAGGGGTCCCGGTTGACATTGTAATTGAACTTAGGGTGGAATTCATCGTCACTTGGGTTTGCATGATTGGGTAGGTGGATTTGTGACCTTGGACATTTTAATTTCAGATTTTTAGTTAATTAGTTTAATAGATTGTTAATTGAATTTCGATCCTATTCCCTCTTCTCTCTCTCTCAACCACCTTCTATAACTTGACCAATTTATCTGATTTCCCGCGGATTAGTCGAATTGGTAGCCCAATCCCTGAGTTCGACCTCGGTAATTACTTACCGTGTTATTTTCTTACTTGCGACGACCCGGTACACTTGCCGGCGTCACAACAAGTTTTTGGCGCCGTTGCCAGGGATTGGCACCAACCAATTTTCCTAATTTTAGGGAAGTTTGTTTATTTGGTTAAGTTATTTTTCTTTTCATTTTTATTTTTTTATTTTTATTTTATTTGATATTATCTCTCTCTACTTCTTTGATTCCACTTGGTCTTGCCTTGTTTTGTATGCGAGGTACACGAGGGAATGCTTCCGGGTTGCGAATATTGTAATGGAGACCATGACACTTGGAGCTGTCCTTTCTACTCCTCTCAAGAATATGTGGACTCAGGCCATAATTTCTATAACAGCGTGCCCCAGGACAACTATCAGAGTCAGAATCAGTATTGGGGTTATATGAGTAGAGACCATCCGGATTTCGTTTGGAGTAATGATGGCGGTGGTCTAGCTTGGCAACCACAACCTCAACAGAATTGGCAACCACAACCTTGGGAGTTGGCTCTGGAGAAGATGAATGCGGCAGTTGAGAAGTCTGCAATCAATACAAGCACAGCCATTGACAAGTTGGCTCAGCTTGTAGAGCGACTAGATGAGCGTCTCCCAGGCATTTTCCCAGGTGATACCGAGAATGACCCTAAGAACCAATGCGATGCCACAACAACGAGAAGCAGTGGGGTGTTGGGATCTAACTGGGATGCAACTAGTTCTCAGGAAGTTGAGGAAGAACTGCCACATGTTGAGGAAGAACAACCGGAGGAAGAGGAATTGACAAGCGACAAGGCCCCGGAACAACCACATGTTGAGAAAGAGCAACCTAAGGAAGAGGAGTTGGCAAATGACAAGGCACCGGAGCAAGGGGTAGAGTTGAAAATGAAGATAAAGTGGTAGTGGACTCCACCATGCTTGCCAAGTAACCTGAATTTAATGCATTGGATAACTATGTTGGCTTACATGCATGTGTGGACATTGGTAAGTTAGACCCTCCCACTTGTCTGGCACACTTCCTCGAGAAAACACCATTTGACCCGAGAGGAAGTGAGTTCATAATTACAGTGGTCAATGGAGTTTTCACACTCGGGCTAGGTGGAATCATGGATAGAGTCATATTGCTCCTGCGAGGGCCACTTCATAAACCATGGGATCCGGGTGGAGGATCTCACATGATGAGCGTCTCTTGGCCCTTGTTTCACATGCTATGGGATCCAGGTGGATGCTTCTTAATAAGTCAGGCTCGGGACGTTAAACAAGCGCTACTTGGGAGGCAACCCAAGCTAGGTATCCCTCTCCTCTCCTCACTTTTGTTTTGTTTTTGTTTTTGCTTTTTGTTTTGTTTTTGTTTGTCACTCTTGAATAATTTGAGAAGATCAAGAGTTTGTGTATGAATGTGTGTCGGCAAGCTTGGTGGATTTTAATTATATTGAGCATAGATTGATTGCATGAATTATTTTGACCATTGATGATTTCCCCCTAGGTTCTGATAATAGAAAAGTTTATCCCCACTTAAAAATTGAAAACTGAACTTTGAGAATTTTGTTGTGATTACTTGATTTATGATAAGTTTGGGGCGAGGGGGTGCACACACTAGGAATCGTATCTCGGTCAAACAATTTGCAAAATGTCCAGGTGAGGATTTGAGCCTCCAACTCTGTTTTTGAATGTGTGAATCACTGTTAAGTTGCATTTTCCCGAATTTGCTTGAATCTCTTCATGGTTTGCATGTTTATGTGTTGCATCAAATGATTTAGGCAATTTTATTTGAATTAACTACTTGGCCATAAATTGAACCAACCTTGATGAATGATCCCTAGTTAGCCACATTGAGCCTTGAAGCCTATTGTTCTTGATGACCTTACATTACAACCCATTAACTCAGAAAAAAACCATGTTAACCCAATCTTAGGATTAGGAGAGCATGGAAGCGTAGCAAGAGAAGGGTTGTGAGGAACTAAGTTTGGGGTGGCTACAAGGTGGTGTGTCATTTTGGGGTGAGAAAAAGAAAATAAAGGTTGGAACCCAAGGCAATATATAAAAAAAAAAGAGAGAAAAAAAAGAAAAATATTTGCCAAAGGAAAAGGGGCAGAACAAAAAGATTAGCAAGGAAAAGGCGTAGTCACCCGAGGCAAAAAGAAAAATGGAAAAAGGAATTTGAGTGGAATATGTGTCGAATGCTCATGCTCTCTTAGCTCCTAGGGACTTAAGCCTAGTATCCTTGAATATCCTACCCTGAGTCAGGCCCCATTACAACCTTTAAAAGACCTTCTGATGTTGCATACATGTTTACGTGGGAACTGATTTGAGATGAAAATCAAATTCATGGGAAGTGCTCTTGATAAGTGAAATTGAGTGAAAAAGTTGAAAGCCTAGACGAATTTGAGCGAATGAGTGAAATTTTACATACCCTTGTGAGGAAGGCAATTGTTTGAAATTGGTGATCTTCCTTTTGTGTGTGACTCTGATCCTCAACTTAGATTAATGATTGCATGAATGATGAAGTTCTCAATTGTTTAAAGTAAATGAATGTGGGGATTACATTGATGCAAAAGGGGGGGAGATCATTGGAGAAAAACTGTTTTGATTGCATGAAATTTGTGCGAAATCGGTTGATTCCCTTAAGCTTGCCAAGTCTTGAGTCGTTTTTGAGTTTTAGCTTGCTTGGGGACAAGCAAGGTTTAAGTTTGGGGTGTTTTGATAAGCCTTCGGCTTATCTAGTTTTATAACTAGATGGACTGTGGTTTTTGTGCAAATTATTCGAGTTCAATCTCGTTTTCGCCCAAATTTAGCATTGTTTTGTTCCTAAGTAGACTTTGACTCGTTCTAGGAATTTTTAGTAGTTTTTAGGTTATTTTGAATAGAATTACGCTTTTTGTGTCTTTTTATTGTTTCAGGTTAGAAGTGAAGCTCCGGGAGTCAAGGAAAGTCAAGAAGCAGAGGAAAAAGCACTTCTGGAGATGCTCGCCTCGCGAGCCTGAACATCAGATAAAGCAGGAACAGTCATCACTCTGGCTCGCCCCGCGAACAGGATGCTCGCCATGCGAATCATGGAGACCTGGAAGTCAGAGACCATCACAGCCTAGCCGTGATGAAGTTCACAGCCTAGAATTGAATCTCGCCCCGCGAAAGCATCTCGCCACGTGAGAGTTTGAAGACACTGGAAGACAGAGACACTCACGGCCTAGCCGTGATAAAGGTCACGGCTGTGACAGATTGAAGTTGGAAGACTCGCCCCGCGAACACACTCTCGCCTCGTGAAAATCCAAACTTGAATGCGCGCCAAAGCTAAAGTTCGTGTCGCGAGAGTAAGCTCGCCCCGCGAGCGGACGAGAAACAGAATCCTTATTTAAGGGCTGTTGCAGATCAGAACCAGGAGGAGGTTTTTCCACTAGTTTAGATCAGTAGTTACGAATCCTTGTTTCTGGAGCTGCGTCTCCCTTTTTTGTTTTGTTTTATTTTACGATGGTGATTATGTCCGAGTGTTTGTCTATGAGCATGAGGAACTAATCCCTTCGTCCGAGGGATCAATGAAGCCGCCCATGGCAGTGTAGATTCGATGTGATGTATGTTTTCCTTTCCTTCTTTTAATTAATGTTTTCCAATTCTGAATTGATTGTGTTGATCATATGTGTTGCATGATTAACTAGTTAAACGTGTTAAGGCCAAACGGCGATTCACGTTTTAGAACTTGAATTGGAATCACTAATCGAATAATGAGCACGACCGTGGAATTAGGAGATTAGTGCAACCATTTAGGGAACAAGAATTAACAGAATTCGAGATTAGGATTATGAGACCGAACAAGTAATTAATCCAATCTTCGAATACGTCCTAATGAGCACGACCGTGGATTTAGGAGAATTTAGGGGTCCCGGTTGACATTGTAATTGAACTTAGGGAGGAATTCATCGTCACTTGGGTTTGCATGATTGGGTAGGTGGATTTGTGACCTTGGACATTTCAATTTCAGATTTTTAGTTAATTAGTTTAATAGATTGTTAATTGAATTTCGATCATATTCCCTCTTCTCTCTCTCTCAACCACCTTCTGTAACTTGACCAATTTATCTGATTTCCCGCGGATTAGTCGAATTGGTAGCCCAATCCCTGAGTTCGACCTCGGTAATTACTTACTGTGTTATTTTCTTACTTGCGACGACCCGGTACACTTGCCGGCGTCACAACACGGAGTTCGGGTTTAAGGCCGGAGATTAAGCAACTGAGGTGGATGTGTGGGGGGAGACCGATGATGTGGTTGGAAAGGGTTTCAAATTGGGTTTGGTAGTCACAGACCGTGGTGGTTTGACAGAGTTTAAAGAGGGCACCTTAAGGATCCTCATACCTGGAAGGGGCGAATCAAAGTTCCAAGGCATGGAGGAACATGGGCCAGTTGAGGATTTGGCCGTTGGCATGCATCCATTGGAACCAGCTGAGGGCCTCACCGTGCATGTAGAAGGAGGTGATGTGGAGGCGCTGATCCTCAGGGGTGCGGTGGAACTCAAAGAACTGGTTAACCTTGAAGATCCAATCGAGGGGGTCAGTGCCATCGAACCTGGGAACTTCTAGTTTCAGGGAAGATGTGGGTGATGGGGAAGTGTGGTCTGGTGGTGTGAAGAAGGTGACTTGGGCCTCAAGTTGGACGATGCGGGCAGAAACTTCTTGATGGAAGGCTTGTTGGGACTCAATAAGCTTGGCTATGGAAGGGTCAAGTTTGTCATAGGATTTGGAGCCGGCCATGGAGCTCAACGAAAGCACCAAATGGAATGTACTGAGTATAAGAGTGAGTACTGGATAAAAATAAAAGGAAGTACAAAAAGAAAATCTACTGGGTAATATTATGATTCATTTCATAATTCTCTGGTTACAATGATTTTCCTTACACATTTTGTATATATGGTCATAAAGCAGAGAATCTTTTTGTTACACCCTTCCTAAGAATACGGGTATGGCCTAAAGAGAATAACAAAGAGCAACAAGGAAAATAACCAACTGTGCCAGCAAGGTTATTTTTATTCTAGAGACTTCCTAAGGCATTTCGTAATCACTCATCCACTTAGGCTTGATTCTGTTTCTCTTGGGCCTGAGTTGTGGAATTGGGCCAGCTTACAGTTTTACGAAGAAGGAGGAGATAGAACTTGCATATTATTTATCTTTAGGTAAAGTCAATTTTAAAAAAAAAGAAAATATAGAGCTATATATATATAATATATATCCACTAATTTCAAACACCAAAATCTCAATGTGATAATTGTTTTCAGCACATTGTTTGATTTTTGAGAAAAAAGTAAACTTCTTATTATTTTTGGGAGTACTTGAAGATAATTATAACCACAACAACATCATAATTAGATTTCTTTATCCAATTTTTTTCACTATATATATACACGCCTCTTGTTTCTGCTTTAAATTGAATCACTCTTTCTATTCTTCCATCTCTTTAACTTGTTCTTTCTGTGAATTAATGTTTGCATTATCTAGCAGAAAATAAGCGATTGATAAGCCTCTGGCTCATCTAGTTTTATAGCTAGTATGACCAGGGTTTTGTGCAAATTATATCGTATTTTCACCCAAATTAGATTAGATTGTCCTCAAGCAAGGTTTTGAGTCTCTAGAGTAGTTTTAAGTTAATTTAGCTAGTTTTAAGTCAAAATAATACACTTATGCTTATTTCCTTGTTTTCAGGTTAAGTAGAAGTTGAGAAAATAAAGAACAGGGGATTCGCCACGCGAAGGACACGCTCGCCACGCGACCCCGAAGCCTGACTGTTCCAAGAAATTGCTAAGTCTCTGGGTCGCCTTGCGAAGAAGATCTCGCCCCGCGAGTCTTCCAAACCTGAAAAAAGTCGGGAGACGATCACGGCTTGCCCGTGTTGGAGGTCATGGCCGTGGCAGTTTTGAAGCTGAAGAGTCTCGCCTCGCGAGAAACACTTCGCCTCGCGAGAATGCCAAGGGTTGCTGACAGTTCATGAAATTCGCCTCGCGAATGTTGGTTCGCCTCGCGAGCCCTCTGAATTCTGAATTTGTATAAAAGGCTGTTCTGAACATTTTGAAAAGACTTTTTGCTTCTCCAACTTTCTGATATACATTTTTCTCTGTGATTTCGTTTTTGCTATGGAGCACTAAGTCCTAGGATTAGTCTACTGTTTGAGGATCCTATATACTTGAGGTTATGTAAATCCCTATTTTAATTGCTTTTCCCTCTTCAATACCATACTTTGTATTTCTGTTTGCTTAATTCAGAAGTATACTGTATTGTATTGATTTATCTCTGGTGATATCATGTTCCTATAATTAATCGCATCTGCTTAATTTGCGTGTGTACATTTCGTGTTCGCTTAGTTCACGAAGGGCATAATCCCGTTTGCTTAATTCGGGAATAGGGACATGTATCTGTGGTAGTAGTTTCGCTTGTAAATTGCTACTACAACCGGGAGGGGATAAGAATCTGCTTAGGGCTTGGGTTTACATTAACCAAGGATAGTTGGGAATTCTTGACAGTAGATTAATCGTTGTTTGATAATTGATAATCTCCTTTCAACTGCCCTGTTTTTGATTGCTCTGTTTTGTTTGTTTCTTAATTGCATTCCAATCCAAACCCCCCCCCCCCTAAAACGGTGTTTTGTGAAAGATTATATTCTCAGAGTCCTTGAGTGTCGACATCCGGGTTGGCGCACGATACTACACTTTTAAACCCGCTCGTCCTTTTTGGCGCGTGCGCGACAGCGCGACCAGCGATCGAGAATGGTGATAAGTGCTGCAATAGCTCGTAATGTCGTTGGCATTATTGGTTTGTCCTCTCTCTCTCTCATATTTCACTCACAACATGAATTTCGTGTGATCAAGTTTATTGTTCGAGTTTAATTTCATTCACATTTTTTGTATGCAGTTTTGCTTAAAATAGAGAAGATGATAGAATTTAATTTGGTTAAAAAAAAGTTTATAGAATTTAATATAAAAAAAAGGTTTGTAGAATTTAAAATTAATGAAAAATTTGATTGTTTATTCAAATTAAATATTTAAATAATTATATAGTTTTTATTTTACATAAGTATTTTCCATTTTTTTTTTTTGGGATATTTGAATGAATTTCAGTCCTACTTTCTATGGATTGCCTTTTGTGCACCCGCACAACCTTTTAGTGGTGACCATCAATAGCGTAGGACTTGTGTTCGAGTTTGTTTATCTTTCCATATTCTATGTCTATGCAACCAATAAAGGAAGGGTGCATATGCTTCCTTTTACTATCCATTTTTGAGATATATTATTTAAATAATACTTAATTTATTTAATCAATTATTGTTCCGCGCTTATATATTGTGTCTCTTCCTTAAATTCAGAGAAAGGTGGGGATTTATCTTCTCATCGAGGTCATTTTCTATGCTGCCATTGTTCTTATAACAATGCTGGCATTGCATGGCACTCATAAAAGGTCGTTAGTGGTCGGTGTTCTCTGTGATATCTTCAATATTATGATGTATGTCTCTCCTCTTACAATCATGGTAAGTCTTTAATTTATAATTGTATCTCAAAAAATCATACATTCTATCATCCTCAGATATTGAACCCTTTACGTTTTGTGACAATTCGTTAATCCTCGAAGGATGACTTCTAACTCTCGTGATTTCAGTCCTAAGTCTGACTCTATAGATCCGACACCTAAGTTCACCGCTAGATTCCTCCTTAGAATGTCTACGACATGCAAATAAGTGCGCACTGATGAGCCTCTGTTTTACTGGTTTTATAACTAGTAAAGACCCTGGCTTTGTGCTTATTTTATACCATTTTTACCCAAATTAGACTTGATTGTTCCTAAGTAGTATTTCGAGTCTGTAAATTGTTTTTATGTTAATTTAGTTGTTTTAGAGTTGAATAAAGTATTTACTTTTATTTTCTGTTTTTCAGGTTAATAAAATAAAAAGTAATAAACTGGAGCCGCCGCCCGCTGAAGGATCTCGCCCCCGCGAGTATTGCAACCATGAAAAAGTCGAGATGATCACGGCTTGCCCGTGTTGAAGATCACAGCCGTGGCAATTCTGAAGTTGAAGAGTTCGCCCGCGAGCAATCCTTCGCCTCGCGAGTCTTGGAAGATCGAAGCCATCACGGTTTGGGCGTGTTGAATGCCACGGCGTAATGAGTTGGAAGTGAAGAGTTCGCCTCGCGAAGGATGTGCTCGCCTCGCGAGAAGACAAAGAGTTGCAGACCTTTCATGTAATTCGCCTCGAGAGAGTGATTCGCCTCGCGAGTACTCGACGACCTAAACGTGTATATAAGCGTCTTAGGCGTAAATGAAGGGAGGGTCGAATTAGCCAGCTTTGGCTAGTTTTCGAGCTAATCTTAGTTAGCCTTTTGTTTTCTCTTTTAGTTATGTTTTGTTTTCCTTTTGTAATGGAGAATTAGTCTCCTAGATTAATCTATCGTGATTGGTTCCTGTTAAGACTTGAGGTTTTCGTAATCCTGTTTCATTTCCTTTTCTCTTTTCAATGCCATGCTTTATATTTCTGTTTGCTTAATTCAGGAGTATATTGTGTTGTGTTGGTTTATCTCGGTGATATCATGTTCCTATATATAATCGCGTTTGCTTAATTCGCGTGTGTTCGCTTTCGTGTTCGCTTAGTTCACGAAGGGCTTAACCCCGTTTGCTTAATTCGGGAATAGGGATATATATCTGTAGTAGTGGTTCCGCTTGTGAATTGTTGCTACAACCGGGGAGGGGATTAGAATTTGCTTAGGGTTGCATGAACCGATGATAGTTGGGAAACCAAAAGCAAAGTAGGTTAATCGTTTTAGCTTATTTGGTAATCGCTTCTATTTTCTTGTTTTGTTTTCTGTTATGCTGCTTTAATTTATTAAAATCTCAAAACCACAATTTCTAACTTTTTCGTTAATAATTACAACACATAAAAGAGTACTTGAGAGACGATCAGAGTTGTCGCTATATACTACATTATTTTGTAAACGCTCGTTCTTTTTGGCGCGTGGCGACAGCGCGGTCAAAAATTGGCGCCGTTGCCGGGGACTCTGGTTTGTTGTTATTAGCAGAAAATAATTTTTGAAAAAAAATAAAAAAAATAAAAAAATAAAAAAAAAATTCTCTTTTCTAGTTAGTTTTGTCTGCTTGTCTGGTTGTTTGATTGCCATGGATAATTACATGTATGGATATTTGCCTAATGTTTATTATGAACCACCTTGCATGTATTATCCTAGTTTTAATGAGCCACCACCATACTATCCTAGCCAAGTGACCACCTCTGCACCTTCCGAACCTTCACAGAGCACCTTGGATAAAATTGCTTTAATGCTACAACAAATGGAAGAGAACAATCAACGGATGGCCGAGCAAACTCAACGGATGATAGAGGAATTTCAACAGAAGATGGAGGCTGAATATCAGAGGAGCCAAGCTGAATCTCAGAATTTGTGGGCTCTAATTGATCCAGTTACCTCCAACTCAGCTGCAATGCTAGCTCCACAGCCTATTAAAGAACCTACAGAGGCACAATTTATTCTTGAAAATACCTCTGAGGATGAGTCTGATACTGATACTCCTGTTACTGAATTGTGTGTTGAATCCCCTGATGATTGTTATTGTGATGGAAATGCTTTGTGTGTAGATTGCTATTTTGAAAGGTATGTTAAGCAAAGCATCCATATGGATCAGGAGGATCAAGAGAACATTTGCTCCACCGTGCTTGAGGATAAAGAAGACTCTTTGGTCTTAGATGCACGTGTTGAGAGTAGAGGGGTGGATGATGAACTAATTGCAGAATTTCCAGACATTGTAGATTTTTCTGATTCATTTTCTTGTAATATATGTACTAACTCTAACCTTTGTTTGGTGTGTGCTGCAATTTCTGCGTGTATAGCAGGTGATAACTTTGTTAATGCAGTGGATGAAGACAATGCAGAAGTTGAAGCAAAGACCAAGAACCGCTTTCTAACTGTTTGCCACCTCCCCCTGTGGAACCAGTGATGGATTTTGCACCCTTGGATTTTGCACCATGGCCAGTCCAAGAGGTTGAGCCCCACTTCTATTGGGGAGACTTTATTGAGAAGGAGGTCATCTGTGACCCGAGAGGAAGTGAGAAGTCCGCCGCACTGGGTGGAGTTATTATAATTGTCAAGTGCTCACCCCCGCATCAAAGCTGCAAGTTAGGGAGGCATGGAATGAGCTTCCGCCCTTTGGCCACCATGTGGGACTTATGTTACAAGCAGTGGGATCCTGGTGGAACCGCCCTTCAATGAGTTTTCTTACCCTTTCTCCTTTTTAATTTTCTTTTCCTTACTTTTATTTCTGTTTTGTTTTTAATAAAGCTCCTGAATAATTTGAGAAGCTCAGGAGTTGTGTGTTGAGTCTGGTATTGGCAAGTTTATTGGATTTGATTAATTTTTCCATAGATTGATTGCATAATATGTGTTGACTGTTTTCCCCCTAGGACTTGAAAATTTTTTTGAAAATTGATCCCCATGTGATTGAAAACTGAACTTTGAGATTTTGTTATGATGGCATGATTTATGATAAGTTTGGGGTGATAGGAAGCACACACTAGGGATAGAATCTCTTTCAAATAATTTGCAAAAATGTCCAGGTGAGGTTTTGAGCCTCCAACATGTTTTAAATTGTGTGAAAATCACTTTTTAAGTTGCACTTTCCTGAATTTGCTTGAATCTCTTTTTGGTTTGCATGATTATATGTATGTAGCAAATGATTTAGGCATTTTTTTTGTAAATAGCTACTTGGCCTAAAATAACCACCCTTAATGCATGTTCCCTAGTTAGCCCCATTGAGCCTATTAGCCTGTTAATTCTTGATAACCTAATGTTATAAGCCCAAAAATCTGGAAAACCATGTTAACCCGATCTTAGGATTAGGAGAGCATGTAATTTTAGAATGGGTGCAAGAAACTAAGTTTGGGGTGGCTGCAAGGTGTAACATGCTGTTTGGGATTGAGGAAAAAAAAAAATTTATGTAAAAAAAAAAAAAAAATTTGTTGTGAAAAAAAGAAAATAAAAAAAAGAAAAGAAGAGAAAAAACAAAGAAAATAAAAGAAAAACAGAAAAAAATAAAAGTGCAAAAATGCCAAAAAGAAATAAAAAGGTTGTAGTCACCCAAGGCATAAAAGAAAAATGAGAAAAGGAACTTGAGTGGAATTTCAAAGTGTAAATAATGTTCATGCTCTCTTAGTTCCTAGGGTCTTCAGCCTAGTTCCTTTGTATATCCTACCCTTAGCCAGGCCCCATTGCAACCCATAAAAGTCCTTTTGATGTTGCTTGCATGTTTTCTGTGGGGACCATTTTGAGATGAAAATCAAATTTATGGGAAGTGCTCTTAAAAGTGAAAATTGAGTGAATTGTTGATAGCCTGACACAAATTGAGCGATTGAGTGAAATACAAATTTCCCTTGTGAGGAAGGCAGTTGTTTGATTTTGGTGATCTCCCTCTTGTGTGTAACTTAGATCCCCTGCTTTGATTAATGATTGTTTGAATTATGAAACTCTCAATTGTTTGGAATAAATGAATGTGGGGATTGGATTGTTTTGCTTGTAAGGGGGGAACATTGAAAAAAAAAAAAAATTCTTTTGAAAAAAAATTGCTTGAAATCTGTGTGAAAGTTGATTGAGTCCTTAAGCTTGCCATGTTTTGCCAGGTCTTGAGTCTTTTTAAGTTTTTGAGTGTAGTTTGCTTGGGGACAAGCAAAGTTTAAGTTTGGGGTATTTTGATGAGCCTCTGTTTTCTTTGGTTTTATAACTAGTAAAGACCCCGGCTTTGTGCTTATTTTATACCATTTTTACCCAAATTAGACTTGATTGTTCCTAAGTAGTATTTCGAGTCTGTAAATTGTTTTTATGTTAATTTAGTTGTTTTAGAGTTGAATAAAGTATTTACTTTTATTTTCTGTTTTTCAGGTTAATAAAATAAAAAGTAATAAATCTGGAGCCGCTCGCCCCGCGAAGGATCTCTCGCCCCGCGAGTATTGCAACCATGAAAAAGTCAGAGATGATCACGGCTTGCCCGTGTTGAAGATCACAGCCGTGGCAATTCTGAAGTTGAAGAGTTCGCCCCGCGAGCAATCCTTCGCCTCGCGAGTCTTGGAAGATCAGAAGCCATCACGGTTTGGGCGTGTTGAATGCCACGGCGCGATAACAGTTGGAAGTCAAGAGTTCGCCTCGCGAAGGATGTGCTCGCCTCGCGAGAAGACAAAGAGTTGCAGACCTTTCATGTAATTCGCCTCGCGAGCAGTGATTCGCCTCGCGAGTACTCTGACTCCAGAAACGTGTATATAAGCAGTCTTAGGCAGAAATGAAGGGAGGGTCAGAATTAGCCAGCTTTGGCTAGTTTCTGAGCTAATCTTAGTTAGCCTTTTGTTTTCTCTTTTAGTTATGTTTTGTTTTCCTTTTGTAATGGAGAATTAGTCTCCTAGATTAATCTATCGTGATTGGTTCCTCGTTAAGACTTGAGGTTTCGTAATCCTCGTTTCATTTCCTTTTTCTTTTCAATGCCATGCTTTATATTTCTGTTTGCTTAATTCAGGAGTATAATGTGTTGTGTTGGTTTATCTCGGTGATATCATGTTCCTATATATAATCGCGTTTGCTTAATTCGCGTGTGTTCGTTTCGTGTTCGCTTAGTTCACGAAGGGCTTAACCCCGTTTGCTTAATTCGGGAATAGGGATATATATCTGTAGTAGTGGTTCCGCTTGTGAATTGTTGCTACAACCGGGAGGGGATTAGAATTTGCTTAGGGTTGCATGAACCGATGATAGTTGGGAAACCAAAAGCAGTAGGTTAATCGTTTTAGCTTATTTGGTAACTGCTCTGTTTTCTTGTTTTGTTTTCTGTTTTGCTTCTTTATTTTATTTTAATCTCAAAACCCCCATTTCTAACTTTTTCTGTTAATAATAACAACACCTAAAAGAGTCCTTGAGAGACGATCCGAGTTGTCGCTCTATACTACATTATTTTGTAAACGCTCGTTCTTTTTGGCGCGTGGCGACAGCGCGGTCACGCACCAAATTTACAAGTAATTAAAACACTAGAAATCATATCTAAAGCAAAATCGCAATAACAAAGATAAAACATCAATTCATTGCCATAAACAAACCTTGGGCATAGCCCCAATCCCTAGAAATTAAACTACTACTCAAGCCTTGTCATGGTGATGACAAGGTTGGTTAACAACAACATGAAAATAAAAATAAGAGAAGAGAGGAGGAGAAGAAGAGAGATCCTAAATTATAGCCTAAGAGTAGCAGCCCAAAAAGTCCTCTTTAGTCTCTGCTCAGATGCCTTATTTATAGATTTGGGAAGTTTGAATCCCAATATAACATAAATTCAGATCCAAATCAGTTGTTTCAGATCCAAGTAATGTATGTCACGGCCGTGATGCTCATCACGGCTAGGTCGTGATCAGTTCTGCCTGTTGAGGGTCTGGTTCAGCTGACATGTCACGGCCGTGATGGGCATCACGGCTAGGCCGTGACCAGTTTTGACTTTTGCCTTCTTTCTTTTCAGTTTTGCTCGATCATGGTCGTGATGATCATCACGGCTAGGCCGTGATGGGCTCGGCTTGGCTCATTTTCTTCACTTTTCAAGCCCCATCTTCATCCAAGCTCCATCATGGTTGATCCTGAGCATTTAATCCTTAATTTCTGCAAAACAACACCACAAAACCGTCTTACCCCTTCCAAGGTAAAAACTAACAAAAATCAAATTAAAAATACCTAAACTATATGAAAATGCATGCAAAATGATAAACAAATATGAGGTGTAATCACACTCATCACTTATGTTACCAAAAGAAAATGTGTGAATTCGGTGACATATGAATTAAAATCTTTTGTTTACTTTCTCATATATTTGTCTAAAATTATTGCAAAGAACTAATACATATTCTAACAATTGTATAATGAAAACATAGTGAAGATGATTTAAACTGCAATATGGTGTGATAATGAACTAGAAACAACATATCTCCTTTTTTCAGGTGTACTTGTGCGTATCATATGACAACTAGTCTACCAAGGATTCAGGTTTGATGTGGTCATGCGAGGGAATGGGAAAAAACATTTTAAACAGCATCTGGGGTTGGGGTTTTCAAACAAAATTAGGAAATATTAGGGCCCAATATGGTTTTTTATTGTATGGTCAATTTAGAGGACTAGAAATCAAACTGTTTTTAACTAAGAGCAGGTAGATAGGGAACAAATTTTGGAACTGATCATGGATAGGGGAAAAGGGCATAATGATGTCCTCATCAACCCATAGGAAGGACAACTCCTCTAGCATCTTCATCAGGCAAAGTTTCAATTGAGGAGGGGACGAGTTCAACAGAGTACAAGAAAAATTCCCCAATTGACCCAAGTTTGCTAAACAATCAACGCTTCTATTCGCCTCACGATACGAATGTTGAATCGAACGAGAGCAATCCTAAGCTTCTAGCATTCTAATCACTTCCTCAAGGAAAGGTTTCATGTAGAGATAGTGAGATTGCTTTAACTGGACCATATTTACAACAACTTCATAATCCAATTTTGCAATGACATCCATGAACCAAACCCCAAAGCTCAACAAAAATAGAAGTGGAAACTCCCAAGTTGCAATGGAAGCCAGCAATGAATTGTCTAGAATGGTTCCTGATTAATCCACCACAGGCTGAGAGGCGCGAATCATGTTTATGACACTCGTCCGTGTTAAGTTTGAAGACATTGTGCGGTGGCGAAATCCACTTGATATGCACAACCTGTTTGCTAGCTTCAACATAGACAGCAGCAGGTTTGAAGATCTCACCATGAATAAACTCCACTTGCCTAGACACAACTTCACAAAGAGCCTCTGAACTCGAACCATCACCAGCAAAAACCACTTTGTTTCAATCCGCCAAATGATGCTAAGGGTAACACCAAATAACAATGACTCGATTCCATTGACCTTGCCCAAAATCATCGAGAAGAGATTACTTTGAAGCCATTGAGTAAAGCCCATTCTTAAAAACCTGCTCCACATGTCCGGCGAGATAAGATTGTTCCACACCTCAGCAATAGTGTAACACCCCAATTTTCGCTGGTTACTAATATCGATAATTAATATATAAATATATATATTTTATCCGAGACTTAGAAAATGATTTTGGATAAACCAAGGTCATTTTCATGTTATACTTATTTTCTTAGGGTTACGGGGAAGTTTTTGGTTGAAAATTTGATTGGAAACCGATCTGCCGTTTTCACGTATTTTCACCGACAAGAAAAGTTTATCGCTCGTAAAATCTAATTTTAATTTGTGAACGAGATGAAAAAAAAATTTATCGTATTTTCTACGATCATCGAAGTTTTGAAAAATTTAGCGTAAAATTAAAATATTATATTTGCTGCGGGCGAAAACGTTGAGATATATCTAGGAAAAACCTGCGTCAGATGAATAAGGGAGTCAGCAACGGGGCTGAGGTGATGGGTTTGACTGATGTGACAGGCATTTATGACGATCTTATACGCGTCATAATGGCCATAATGGCGCATTTATGACAGGAATATTTTGCATGGAAATGACGATTTTACCATTGGCTCTTCATGAATTTTTCAAGTCATGCCATTGTAAATTTGGACCAAATTGCCCCTAAACCCACGGCTCCCCCTCTCTAGAAACACACTTTGGCAAATTTCTTCATTTCTTCATGTCATATTCTTCCTCCAAACTTAATGTTTTCTTAAGAACACATAAGAACAACCATAGGTGTTCATACTCGCCAGATTTTGCATAGCGATTCTGACCATTTTATATTCTGAATCTCGAAAAACTTTCTTCGTGAAAGTTGTTCCTCTTTCTCTCTTCTTTCCAACGACATAAAGTTCATAAAAAATGGACAAGTATATTGAGAGATATGTCCAAATTTCAGAAACTGCTCTAAATCTTCATCTTTCTCACTAAACTTCTCAAGAACACTTAGAACATCAAGGTGATTTTGTGAAGAACATCATCCAAATCATCATTTTCTTTGATCATCAAGAGGTAGTCTCTCTTGATATTGATATTCTAAGCTTTTCTCTTCACAAGATTCTTGAGTTTATGCCTTTGATCATCATGTTCTTCATATGATTCAAAGTTCTTGAAGCTTTCTTCAAAAATTCATAACTAATTGTAGAAAAATCCTTTTGACATGAAACCAATTTCTATAATCTCATAATCATCTCTATTTTCATAATCTAGAAGCATATGATCATGCGAAATTTCCTTCCCAATTTTATGAGTTGGACGAATCCATGAAAAAGTGGTGTTCATGGGTTTTGTTTCATTTTCATGTCTTGATTCATGATTCAATCTCTTGGTACCTTGATAGTTCTTGTATGTAAGTAAATAGAAGATCAAAAATCAAACCCTAACCTATTTGTTTCATAAAGGCTGAAACCCTAGCTATGAATATTTGATGGATTTTTGATTCAAATGTTGTCTAGTAACACTTTAATCCAACTCTAAGTTTTGTACGTTTGTTAAATCCAAGAGTTGAGAAAATTTTAAAACCTCTAGCCTAAAATCTTGAGAAAAAACCGAAACCTTAGTTCTTGGAACTAGATGAGTTTTATTCCATGTTCTTGGTTCATGATCTTAGATTAAGGACTTAATCGTGTTTAAGTTATTTATGGATCATAAATCCCTAAGTTAACGAATTTTCAACTTTCCTAACCTAAAAAATTTGTTAAGGCCGAAACCTAACTTTCATGATCCAAGTATGTTGTTGTTTGATTTGATTTATTTTCGTTTCAATTCGTTTGAAGGAATCGTTCAAGTTAGCTTGACTTAAGCTGGCGGAGGAGAATCGGATCGGGATAGGGAGATTACTTGAATCTGCTAGTTCGAATCTCCAAGAGGTAAGGGGAGTATGCCTGAGGAGTTTAAGATAATCACATGCTTATTGTTAGAGTCATTTGTTAATTTTCTGTAGAAAATATTTTATGATCTTGCATTGTTTACTGTTGACTGCTATATTGATTAGATATTTATCTGAGTAATTGAATTGATGTGATATGTGGATTTACATTATTATAATTATTTGGTTATATTATAATTGTGATGCATGTCATAGATGGATATATGTCATGTTATTCGGTGATTGAAATTTATCTGCTGTTGAGTGTTGGACTGAGAAACCTGACATTGGTCAGTGTTAAAAAAATTAATTTGAGGATAAAAATCTTAATAAGCTGGGATGATTAATCAGAGGGATTAATTTGGGAAATTTTGAGAAAAATGAAAAAAAAATTTATTTTAATAATATTTTGTGGAAACTGTGTAAATAAGCGACAGTAAGGGCGAAACCGTGAAATTTTTTCACAGGCTCTAATTTTTGTAAAATAAATTCAATTTTATTATAAAATGTTATTTAAAGTGATTAAGTTCTGAAAATAATGTTTTATAGCAGTCAGAACAATTACTTCTGATAGAAAAGTTATTTAAGTTATAAAAAGAATTTTATTAAAAATTTTAGGAAAAGATTAAATATCTAATTATTTTATTATTATAAATTTATTTATTGATTACTTTTAAAATTTGACTTTTATTGAGAATTAATTTCAGAAATAAAATAATCAGAAATGAAAGGAATTTATCAATGATTTTCAGGTTTTATCAACGTTTTAACAGAAAAGGATTTCTGTAAAAGTATTTTTATTCAGCGAAATTATTCCGTTAAACTTGGATAAGTTTTCGGAGCTTTTGTTTTGTATTTGTTTTTCACTGAGCGAAATGTTTTACAAAAATATAAATGAACCTAGGAACCGAGACGTCAGGGTTCTAGTGTTCTGTGGACATGTAGATCAGGGATCTGTGTCATTGGACTGAGTGTCCTACAATGATTTTGTGGACTGTGTGTCCTAAGTTGGTGTGGAAATTGTGAGTTCCATATCCGCGAAGCCTAAGACTGGTGCATCGGTTTAAGGGCCTCGCGATTGAGCACTCGGACTGTGTGTCTTGTGTTGAGTTTAAAACATTTGGGTTGTATGTCCTGTGTTTGTTTAAGGGGAAAGTCTTAATAAGAAATTAATCATGGTCGTTAGCTTTGTGCTTCGACAAGGAAATTTATTACGGCAAAGAAAACAAAATGAGAATAAAAGTTTTTCTCATGCATTTTTGGCAGACGTGCCATGTGTTATGATCATTGTGTTCTGTGTGGACCAATGAGTTACCATGTGTATGACCACAACAATGGTTGGACAGTTGTCACAAGGAGCCGTATGACTAAGCTGCAATAGCTGTTTGAGTGGCTATTATACGAGGTCGGATAATACTTGTGCATAGCTACAATAGCTGTTTGAGTGGTTATTGCACAAGTGACTCTGTACATAACTGCAATAGCTGTTTGAGTGGTTGTCACAGAGGGGTCGTGCGAACAATTGCAATAGCTGTTTGAGCAATGGTCACATGAGGTTGAGGTGGATTATCCGACAGTGTAATCTGTGTACAACTGCAGTAGCTGTTTGAGTGGTTGTCACAGAGGAGTCATGTGAACAGTTGCAATAGTTGTTTGAGTAATGGTCACATGAGGTTGAGATGAACGTGTTTTTGAGCCTGATCAGCTCATTTGAAAGAAGTTGGGATCTCCGCAGATTAGGCATTAAAATAGAGCCTGAATATTGAAGTGTCATGCATTTTTATAAAATGACGATGACTGTCGGGTATGAAACCCTTTGAATTAAATCATTCTGCTATTTTGAATAATTTTGGTATGCTGTGAATATACGGTATTTGCTATTTGTGTGTCGTGCATGGGGTTGTCTTATCAAAACTCATATTGGAAACTCACCCTTACAAATATATCAGGTTTATTCTAGACTAAGGTAGTACTTCGGTACACTAGTACGGATGAAGCGAAGGAATTCACTGAGTCAATTGAGGACTTAACTCCTATATGCTTGAAGAAGTATTCGTTAGTGGGAATGTCACGAGGGTATTCCAATAACTGTCTTGTAGAGTGACCAGCTTAGGAATTTTGGTTGAGTTGTACAAAAAATATTTAACTGTGAGATGGTAAGTTGATCTTATTATGATTTTCTCTTTTGAAAATGAGATTCTTTGAGAAAACAGTGATTAGTGGTATTGACCAGCTATTGGACTTTTGGTGTCTTATAAAGTAGTGGTACTTGGTTAGTCTGGATGTTTGACTATTGAGAGTCATTCTTTTGAGTTGTAATTCCAGATTTCCGCTACGGTACAATTGCGTCTTTATTTTCTTATGTTATGATTTTGTAGATGACCTATTATGTGAAGGTCTAAATACAAAACTCTGATGATACATATTTATATTATGTTAATGGTGTTGGATTGTATATGGAGTAAAAGAAAACAAAAAAAAATTTGTCACCAATTCTGAAAGGGATGAGTAACTAGATACTTATATTTTTCGAAAACAAGCAATAGTATTCAATCTGAATGTTGCATCGCGGGCATAATGCATCATTTGATAAATTCCTATGACATCTCTCTTCAATTGTCATTAATCTACCATGGGCTAATTACCAGAAAAGCATCTGGATTCTTGGAGGCCCTTGCCGTTTCCAAATTTTTCTCAAAGGGGAACCTAGGGTTCCCAACAGCAATGTCTTTGTAGAGATGTTGGTATGCAGATTTGATGGAGAAAGAACCATCAGATGAGTGCTTCCAAATAGGGAATCCTCCATCCCCAACGAAGTTGGTCTGATACTTGCAATTCCTTGACAAAGATGATTCAGCAACACAAGTCCGGCAGGTGGCTCCTCCTCCAGGCCACACCTTCCATCATTGCAAACCACAAGCCAAACCCAAGAAAATCTGCTAAAAAAACCCAGCAAAACCACCTTCTATTATTGTTAACCACAGGACCATTGTTCCTTGTTTCAAACCCATTCTCACTATTCCTAAACCCACTGCGATCCGCTGTCTTCTGCCACCAGTCCAGTGGCCTGCGTCCCCCACCGCCGTGAAGGCAACCAACCGCATGCAGGACCACCGACCGTCATGAGTCGCCGCCAAACGGCGACTTCCAGCCGCTCCAGGACCACCATTCGCTGCCACGATCTACACCCAGTCACCGTTCGCAGCCTTATCTCCGCGTCGTTCACCGCCATTAGCTCCGCGCCTTTGCCTTTTCTGTGTGGGTTTTAAACCAGAAGTCATCCGATTTAATCTTGTTTTTTAATTAAAAAATACAAATTTCACTTTGAACAATGGAGGCATGGATAGTTGCAGGAAGAAGAGAACGGTGAAGATCCTTATTTCTTGGTTTTTTAAATATGCTAATGTTTTTTTATTTTTTATTTTTTTGATTTTATATTTTATTTTAACTAAATAATAAGATTAAAAAATTTGCTGACCAGGGACCACGTCATTCGTAAGTGCATGTGCGAATTTCCTTTCGTACTAAATAGCGCTGCTGATTTCCATTTTTCTAGAAAATGCTAATTAGACACAAATTTGCCCGCATCAATACAGCGACATCGTATGAGTTATACTGTATGGTACTGTAGTGGATCTTTTTTTAAAAAAATTAATTTTTTTTATAAATAAATATTTTGGTTAAGTATGTACAAATATCTGGTAAATCGGGTACAAATATATGGTGAATTGAGTTCTTTATCTAGTGGATGAGTTTTTTTATAAATAATTTTTTTGGTTAAGTATGTGTAAATATAAATATAGGGTGAATTCAATTCATTATCTGGTGAATGAGTTTTTTTGAGAAATATTTTTTTGGTTAAGTGTGTACAAATATCTGGTGAATTCAGTTCATTATCTGTTGAATATGTTTTTTTGAGGAATAAAATTTTTGGTTAAGTATGTGCAAATATATGGTGAATCAGGTACAAATATCTGGTGAATTTTGTTATCTGGTGAATGTGTTTTTTTTTATAAATAAATTTTTTTGGTTACGTATGTGTAAATATCTGGTGAATCAGGTACAACTATCTAGTGAATTTAGTTCATTATCTGGTGAATATGTTTTTTTGAAAAATAAATTTTTTGGTTAAGTATGTAAAAATATCTGGTGAATCAGGTACAAATATACGTTGAAATAAAACTTTTATTTTTTAAAAAAAAGTCAAAATTGAAAAAAAAAATGTGCTACAATACACCAGTGCAGCGTGATATCGCCTATTGACGCCGGAGCCGTGTGTTCGATTGACAGGACTGTTTCTAGTTGTAGAAGATAACAGGTGGGGCCAATGTGATATTATCTTATCCGGGGCATCAAGATGATTGGACGACGACGAAAATGATGGACCTCTTTGCAACTTCAACCCTTGTCTTATAAAACACAAATCTGAACCTTTCACGAAACCTTATCTAACCCCCAACCCCAATGATATTGTCTTTTTTCTTTCTATCTATCATTGTGTCACATTAGATAGGTTTCAATGGCATCCATCATCACTTGCCACTACTGTGCTTCCGCATCCACTGCCACTGCATTCTTCAACTCCACACGCCTCACATACCCAATTTCTCTCACCAACGCTACTCCACTCAGGCCTCTCAATGCTCGTTGCTCTTATCAACCACCCCAACATTCTCAATTCCAGAACAAACGTGTAACTGATGTAAGTCTCTTCAAAATTTAAATTTTTTATTTTTATACTCTTTGTTTCACATGAATGAAGATTATGCACATCTGGGGTGGATATATGATACCCCATCGGCATTATTTTAGTGTAATCTTATTCTGAATGGATATTTGGGAGATGAAGTTAAAATCTGCTGTTCAGACACAATCAATTTGTTCAACAAAAATGGGATTAGTAGAACTGAATAGAAAAGAGAAAGACAATAAGACAATAGATGAACTTATAAGAATAACCTCTTAAAACAAGTTCCAGACATCACAGTGTAGAAGATAAGCCACATGCTTCATCTAGACTTGTTTTTGACATTGAAACAACATGCATCGAGCATTTGCTTTGTTCCCTTCAAGTAGAAGTTAGAATTTTGCACTTGAAAATAGATTTGATTAAATGGGACTTGCAATTGCCCAAAATTCACCCGGGTATGTCCTAACCTAGAGTTAAGTCCATTGTAAGCAAACTAGTGGTGTACTACTAATGACTTATTCTGCCCTTATGAGTTATTATTAGTTGCTTCGATCTCCAATGGTACTTGTAATTTGTAAATACTAAATAGTTGGGAATCATATGCATTCTAATTTGCTAAGTTGTTATTATGTTTATGTACTTTTAATTTTCTATTCTCTTTGTTTTGAATTGAAACATTGTAGCACCTATACTTTTTTTTTTTTCTGTCTTGTCTTCTTATGTTTACATTGTGATATGAGATTGCTGCAGTGTAAGATCAGACCCCTAAAGCTTATTGTGTTATATTTTGGCGCAGAAAGGGAGGTCATTTTCGTTGAAGCAGTGTGCAATTTCTATAGCACTGGCAGTTGGATTAATAACAGGAGTTCCAACATTGGGGGGGCCTACCAATGCCCACGCAGCTAGCCCTGTGTTGCCTGATCTGTCTGTATTAATATCCGGACCACCAATCAAGGACCCTGGGGCATTGTTGAGATATGCTCTTCCTATTGACAATAAGGCAATTAGGGAAGTACAAAAACCACTTGAAGATATTACAGATAGTCTCAAGATTGCTGGACTTAAGGCACTCGACTCTGTGGAAAGAGTAAGGCATAAGATTCTTTTCCTTTTATCTGTAAAGGTGTATTGCCCACGCAGATTGTGTATGAACTATTGTGTTTGTTTTTCGTTTTTCCCTTAAGGATAAAAATTGAGTTACTTTACATGGAATGTAGAATGTGAGGCAGGCGTCTCGAGCTCTCAAGCAAGGGAAGACTTTAATTGTATCAGGTTTAGCTGAACCAAAGAAAGAACATGGAGTTGAACTGCTTAATAAGCTGGAAGCTGGTATAGATGAGCTTGAACTGATTGTACAGGACAGGAATCGAGATGCAGTTGCACCAAAACAGAAAGAGCTTCTTCAATATGTTGGAGGGTGAGTCTCTCGTTAATTAAATCACCTACATGAACAACATAAAGACCCTATCCTTCCATACATGTGCTCAAATGAGAAATAGGATGTCTTTTCTTTAATAGATGAGATAGGATATGGATTTGTGCATGTCATTAAATGTTTTCACCGTGTCAAGATGAATTGTACTATAAATGTTTGTTCTACCTGCCAGTTCTTAAGAATCTGATAGAATAGAAATTAGAATTTAGAAAAATTTTATAGGTGTGCTATAACAATAAAAAGTGCTCCTTGTTCCTCAGTCTGACCATAGGAACTGCCTGAAAGAGTCTCTGTCAAGGGTTGGTTGCTTCAATGATATGAGTTAGGTTTTAGCTTAAATCTATGTGGCAAAATTATTAAAATTGGACCAAACATCAACCTAGTCAGTGGGCTAGGCCATTGGTATAACCAGTGGACCACCAGTGAATAGAGTTGTACTGGTTATACTTATATATAACCAAGCTTTGCCTAAAATCTAAATATTTAACTTACTATGCCACAAGGGGTTATATGTAGTTAGTTATCCCATGAAAAGCATTCATTTGGACAACTTGATATTGCAAACTAGATTGGCAACAAGTCTATTGGTATTTTTATAGCTTTTATTTAGACAATTAATAATCCTACCCTGCAATTAGTGAACTGGCTTTCCTTGGCTTCTAGTAAGTAGTAAGCTGGTTCACAGGTCTTAATTACCGGGCTGGGTATTATAACTATGCTATTCATACATGTGGATGAAAATCTGCCAAGTTGAAAGCTTCTGATTGAGTTTGAACGCAATCCCAGTCCAATTAGAGAACTAACACGCCCTGGTCTCTGAATCACCAGTCTAATTAGCCAGGCTAGGCTGGGTTTTATAACAAGGCCTATGGAGGGAAATTGCTATGATTTCAGATGTCAACAAAAACTGTATCCTCTTTCTAACAATTGAAACTTGAGGAGGATTTGGAAAATTAATCTTCTTGAGAAATACTTTTCTCATATATAACCTTTCATTGACTGCAGCTGAGATGTTCCTGGGGCATTGCATTTCTGCAGTGTTGAAGAAGACATGGTTGATGGCTTCCCATATGAAGTACCCGAGGAATACCAAAATATGCCATTATTGAAGGGGAGGGCAGCCGTAGATATGAAGGTTAAGATTAAAGACAATCCTAATGTGGAGGAATGTGTTTTCCACATAGTTCTGGATGGATATAATGCCCCTGTAACTGCTGGAAATTTTATTGACTTGGTACAAAGGCACTTCTATGCTGGCATGGAAATCCAGAGAGGTAATAAATCTGATATTTATTGCACATGCACTTTAGATCTTCATTTCCTTTTTTTTTTTTGGGTAAATAGATAGATTGATAGATTGATAGATTGAATGGTTTTGCTCATTGCAAAAAGCCACAAATGCAGGCAATGAAATGAAAGGTTGTATAAATTTATATCATTACCAATTAATGATAACAGTACTTTATCTGTATGTAATGGATGCTGCATTATCCTCTACCATTGTTGAAATCTGTAATTGTTTATGGGTATCCAATTGGGCTTCTCTTTCTCACTGTCCTCTTTAGTTACACTATCACCAAGATATAATCTTGAAATTTCTTCATTTATTTTTTTCAGCGGATGGGTTTGTTGTCCAAACTGGTGACCCTGAAGGCCCAGCTGAGGGTTTTATTGATCCAAGTACGGAGAAAACCAGGACGATACCATTAGAAATTATGGTGGTTGGAGAAAAGGCGCCTTTTTATGGAGCAACTCTAGAGGTAAGCACCAATTGTTTATCACTCTTGGACCTTGGTGCTTCTTAAAAGTTATTTTGCTTAATGTGTTAGCAAGTTCAGCCAGGAATGAGCTTAAGTGTTTTAGAGTCAGAACAAGAAAGAGGTAGCATTTGAATAAAGAAAAAAATTATCTGACCTTTATGCGTGCTTAAAGTTCAATATTAAATTTAATAGATACAACCAGTCAAATGAAGGATACATATTAATAAATGTTGTGTGTACTAGAATTTATTCAACATTCCTTTCATACCATCGATTATTAGTACACCAATTTACGATGTGCCCTGGTTTGAAAGGATGTACGAAAATCAAAAAGGACTTTATGATCCCTGTTTGTCAAGTGGTTAAGGAAATTGAAAAAGGATTTAATGAAATTCTCCAGAATTGAGAATCCATATACCAGTATCCTCCCAAAATCTGATCTGAGAGTGATTTCCCTGATTTCAAGAAATCAAATGTATTAAATAGTCATTTCCCTAAGAAATTCACTGGTAAGGACTTGAGTTGCAGAGATAGCTGTATTGGCATGGCAAAGAGGTCTACTGAGGAAATTCATATTTTCTAGCCAGACTATAAACACCTTAGGAACTTATAATCCAGTGCCATAGGAAGAAATCAATCATAGTGACTTGCTTGCATAGAAGTCCTTCACCTTATTTGCTACCTACAACTTGAATTTATGGAGGCATCAGGCTAATAAAGTGGGCTTCGCCTTTCCACTGTTTGCTTTTCAAAATGTGGACTCATTTGTAGGCAAGAGTGAAAGAAAATAAAAGACAACTGTGATGTATGATTTTAACTGTGATTTGAGGCACTTGCAAAACAGAAAAGATCAAGACAGGAGGTTGTTTCCTAGACCTCATATGGAAAAATCAAGGGAAATAAGTTTTTCTATCCCCTCTTGATTTTAACGGTGATATATCTTTTGGAAGAATTATATTTGTTTGAAGTAATATCGGTTTTTTACATCTATTAGATACCTATTGAGGTCTTTACCATAATCTTCATTGTACGATCAGAAGAAATAATTATTACTTAATATTATTAGTTTCTTGCATGAAGTTTCCCTGTATAATGTGTTGGATTTTATTTATATTTTCAAATTTCCTTGTGATCCCATTTGAAACCCTTACTAATATCTTCTCAAGGTTGAAAACACTCATTTTTTGTTGGCGATAATATGTTTGGGCAGGAACTTGGTCTATACAAGGCTCAAACAAAGCTTCCATTTAATGCATTTGGAACAATGGCAATGGCAAGAGATGTGAGAATCTATTCTTTGACATCTCTGTTCATTAAACATGCTAATCAACTTTACTTTTATTTACTCCTTTTTATGTTGTCGAATAGGAATTTGAGAACAACTCTGGCTCTAGCCAGGTATTTTGGCTATTGAAAGAAAGTGAGCTAACTCCGAGTAACGCCAATATATTGGATGGTCGATATGCGGTCTTCGGCTATGTAACAGAAAATGAGGATTACTTGGCAGACCTCAAGGTTGGTGATGTCATAGAATCAATTGAAGTAGTGTCTGGCCTGGATAATTTAGTGAATCCAAGCTACAAGATTGCTGGGTAGGGATCTTTCTGTGCTTTTGCTACTAGCACATGAGTGTGTATCTGCACTTGCTTCAAGGCTACTCGGGCACGCAGACTGTAACGTTGCTTTTTGCTTAGTTCACTTTCAAGTTTGTTTCCTTTGTCTTCAGAAACTAGAATTTATTTTTCGAGAACTTAGCATTCAGTTGATGAGCTTGAGATTATATTTATATTCTATTTAAGCTGAAGAGTTAGACAACAGCTTGTAACTTTCATTCAATCAATTCATCAACAAAGTTATGATTGTTCAGTGAGGAATTTGTAGATCATACAATTTCTGACATCATTGTGGTGGAGTTACTCATGAGATTATGAGAAGAGAGAACACCTTTTGTTTTATTTTGTTTCTTGGGTTTGGTCAGTCTTCATTTGTGCAATTTTAAATGTAGGGAAAAGAAGCACATAAATGTTTGTTCTATGTGGAGTTTTAGCAGCTAGTGTGCTTTTGGTTTCAGTTTTCAAAGAATCTCTCAAACAACATCCATGTCTCATTCTTTTAGATCTCTGGGTTAGGGTTTCTTCTCTTCCTACAGTTAGTTCTTACTGGTTTTCTCTATATCCATCAATTTCTTTCTTCTCTTGTCTTATTTAAAGCTTTTCTCTCTTCTTTTTATAAGGAAAAATTTGCCTGGCTTTCTATAATTTCCTAGATACATTTTTTCTTTTTATCAAACTTTGTAATGGGTGAGAGACCTCTTCCTTGGTTATATACCTGGTATTTCTTCTTAGATTAATGTTGTTATGACTTTGACTCAGCCGCTTGTTCTCTTACCCACTTATCTAAGTAAGTTATTGAAAGCAGATGTTTGATGTTTCCTATTCAATTAATCATTATCATGATGGAGACATGTTTTCTCTTCTCACTTGGCCTAAGAGTATATATATATATATTGGAGACCAATGCTAGCATCACATTCTCCATCGCACTCCTCTTAACACACCCTCTATCATTTGGTGAAATTCATGTGGGTTCGTGTGTTTTGGTGGGTCTCATGAAATTGACCCAATAATAGTGTGTTAAAGAGGAGTGTGACAAAGAATGTGTTCTTAGCATTTCTCATATTGTGGGTAACTTGACTTCTATCTTCATTCTCAAGCATGCACACACCAACACGCTCTCTCTCAAAAAAGGAAAAAAAAAAACAAAAAGAAAAAGAAAAAAGAAGCATACATTACAGGCACTGAAATGTGAAAACTATGGACACTATGGTTCTGAACGTACATGGTCCGTACTCAAGCTGATGGGTGGCTTTGGACTACATGATAACCTTGGTGAGCTTCAGTTCACATCCATCGACAATGGTTGTTTGTCGGTTGGAGGCGGCAGGAGGATAGGATACTTGCAAAATACATTCCAATATTCAATAACTCCCTTTACTCAAGTTGGTTTCATAGCCAAATGAGGAAACATATATTATTTTAACACAAAATTTGGATACAATACGTATTTATTTATATCTCTCACTTACTTTTTATTCTTGTATACATACATTCTAAAAATAGATAAAAAAAAAAAAAACCAAAGTAACACCATATGGTGTCCCATTTTTTGTGTTCAAAGAACATTTGCCACGAGGAAAAGGTTTAGACACTTTAGTAGCATACATAAAATATCCCTTAATCTAATGTCTATAGTTATAGGAGGTGGGGTCCTTTTAGGATCTAAGTGGGTCAGGTGCGTGCCATTCAACTTGAGTGCATTACCATCATTAGTCAATTTTAAGTGTGTTTGTTTCATGTTTGCCACTGCAAATGTACTTTCAGGATGACAATGTTGTAAAAATATTTGGATCCATAGTGACAGTAGAAATTTCATGCAGGGGAAATGGGTTGAGTTAGGCATTGACTTAATTGTTCTATGTGCTAGTTGGGGTATGAATGGGTCGGATTAGGCATTGACTTAATAAGATTCGTCTGATTCTCAAATTTGTGGCTTGATTTTGATCTATAAGCTAATTTTTAAGGCTTGTTCCGACACTTAAAAGTCTAATAAGACCTTTAAACAAGCTAATGAACATACTTTCAAAAAGGCTAATGAACTTGAAATAGGTCAACAAAATTCAGAGAAACTCCGAAATACATTAACCTTTAGCTATTATTAAGAAAAAAAACACGATTACATAAGTTGAGACCCAAATGACATCCCAACCTTACAATAGCACATCAGCTTGTTATTCTTATCTTAAAATAAATAATAGGATAAACCAACTGTTCCTCAATCGGAGTAAACAAACCCTAAAAGTATTATAGAAAATCATATAATTTATGTTATATCCTCCTTTTTGGGTGGCTTGCAATTATCTTAAGTATTAAGAAGTTCTTTTTTTTTCTTTCAAGAGGAGGCTTACAGTAAGCCTTACATAAGAACGTATTGTGGAGATTTGAACCACACATTCACACTTCATGTGTTTGAACCACACATTCGCACTTCATGTCCATTAACTTAACCAAGTGAGCTGATTGAATGAGAAAAGTATTAAGAAGGTCTAATTGTTTATTTAATTACTTTTTGTGAATGAAGTGACTAAGGGATGTAATTCTATGTGAATTTGTCTCTCTCATAAAGTATAATCTCAAATAATCACTCAAATTACGGCTCATATCCTTAATTTATAATTTACACATTTGAAAAGATAATAATAACCGTGGATTAAGATTAGGAAAACAATGTCAAAAAAAAAAAAAAAAAAGATTAGGAAAACAAAGTTACCAAGGACAACATGCATGACCAAAACAATTTGCAGTAAGACATGGTCTGAACAAATTCATCAAAGTGCCTTGTGGGTTTGTTTTGACACGATTTCATTCGTCAACAAAAAGGGTAAGAATGAACCATAAACTCAAACATTAAGGGTCATCATGTCCTTATGTGCATGAGCAAATAGGACATCAAATGAACACCATGAGGACTTTGATATTGGTGTTTGACAAATGCATGCTACTACTGTCAAGTGTATAACTTACATAGAAATATTATAAAAATGAGTTGCACCATTAGCTTTACAAAAATTATAGCCCAACAAAGCAACAATAAATTGCAGAGCTCTTCATTACCTATAGCTTTCACACTTTTGTGTATTCCATCTTGAGTCTTCCTTCCCTATTCTTCAATGAAATAAAATACAAACTGATTTTCCAGAATACTGTATAACATTGCTCTATCTTGACAGTGAAAAATCTTTCAAGGCCCTCGATACCTGCGGAAACATAAACAACCCTGAGGTTGATCACCAGGGATCATACCTCCACCCTTTGAAGTGTCAATGGCTTCCAACATGGCCACCACTTCATCCATCTCTGGTCTCCTATCAGGATTGGCATCCCAGCATCTTTTCATCACATTCGCCAGAGAGCTTGGACAACAACGTGGAATCTCCGGCCTCAGATTCTGCAGTTTCACAAAGAATCTAATTACAGTAAAAACAGCCAACAAGGAAGTATCAACTATCAACAATAGACATGATTGTTTATGACCATAAATTGTCAATAAAGGGGAAATATCAAATCACTAACAATTGTACCTGTTTGTTTTTTCTAAGACATAGTGTTTTCAATTTTTTTTTTCTTTCCCCAAGTTTTAAGTGTAAATTTATGCTGGTAGAGCCACTTAAAACTTTTCATATACCTGTCGTACGACAGCTGATGTCACTTCTGAGAAGCTAAGGTCGGGATATGGCATGTCACAGCAGTATATCTCCCATAAGCATATACCAAAGCTATAAACATCACACTTTCTGTTGTATGGATTACCATTTAGAACCTGTCCAATATAGAATTCTTCAGGTAAGTTTAATATACCAAGTACCAACATCTAGGATCTGAAACAATTCAAAAAACACAAACTAGTTATGCAAAGCTGAGCTATTTATAAATGATTCTAAAAAAAAAAAGCAGAATATATGCTTAGGATCATGTATGTATCTAATGAGGGTTAACCACTATTCACAGGAACACTGAACATTTAAGCAGAACCTATTTATATATTTTGTTCCCCATTTCTTGTATCTGATGCGATTTTAATACATCATATAATGCTGCAAAGTGAAATAAGATAGCATACTCCACTGGAGAGGCCATGAATCTAAAAAAGCTACAGTTAAATGATTGACTATTAAGCATGCAGTACAAGGAAGCCTGAAATATTAACTCAGTATGCTAACCAGTGACTTGCAGTTCCACATGAGGAGTTTGAAAGCCCATCTAGGGAAAGAAAAAAGGCTAGGTATTTAAATTAAGGTACCAGTAAACTAGAATACAATAGCTCAATTTACAGTTAGTAATTGACATGAATAAATATCATGAGATTACTGCCATGCTAAAATTCTAAATCTCAGAAATTGTAAATGGGGGACCTTCCAAGTTGAGATTTCTTCCAGTGATTATGTACCAAACCCAACAAGGATATATTATACACATGTCTATTGTGAGAATTATAAAAAGGGAACTCTTGATAAAGGTATGGACAGTGAAGGAACAAAATGTGGCAATTATGTGGAAGCAATGTGGTTATTTTTCTTTCATGGTAAATATTTTAGCAAGATTTCTATTTTGGTAATTTTTCTCTATAGTACTTTTAAGAGCACATACACTCATCCCAGTTATGTTATGTCAAAATCAGTTAGACTATAGAGCATGCCAGGTGTAACAAGCAAGGTATGCAGAATGAGTAGAACAAGTGATTGCTGCCATAAGCCTGCAGTTTCAAGATCTTAGGTAACTTGAGGCAAGGACTAGATATTATTGGGTGCTCGAAACAAACCCCAAAAGATCACAAGAGAGAGATATTTTTAATGGAATTGAAGCATATACCTCAGGAGCCATGTAACCAAGGGTGCCAGTTTCACCAGTCATGTCATGAGGATTGGAAGCCTCAATCCGAGCTACTCCAAAATCAGCTATTTTCAAGGTCCGTGTCTTGTCAAGAAGCATATTTTCTGTTTTAACATCTCTGTGGACAATCTTTTTTGTGTGGAGATAGCTCAACCTGTAGAGTGAATAATAAAAAGTTCTCAGGCTTAGAAAGAAGGTTTATTATATTAACTGATATGACACAGATTGGGCATAGGGATTCAACCCTCTTGCAAGATCAAGTGCCAGTTGAACAACCACTTTAAAAGCCAGCTTCCTTCTCCGGTTTTTAATGAGATAAGACTTCAGCGCGCCCCCGGGACAATATTCAACAATAACACAACAAACATTGCTTGGCATGCCTATATGACCATTTTCTGTTTGTATCTGTAGATCTGATGACCCCATTGTTGCCCCAATAAACTGCAAAATAGATTAGGCAGTAGGCATGAATAAGAAAATTCTCATGTAAATGTTTGAACCTATACCAGAAAGAAAGCCTAATGCTATCTATTTGCTTCAGCCCCATGCACCTTACAGTTTAAATTTCCCTAATATAGTACCAAATAGTTTGTAACCATTTCAACCATGGCTACCTTTAGTATTTATATATGAAACAAGGAGATTCGAGAAAGGATGATATAGTTAGATTAGAGAGCAAATGTATGAGTAATTAGATTAATAGCAACCAAAGTCCATGACTGAGGTACCTGCTAACCAATTTTATTCCACATCTCTAACTATGATGCAAATTTAATGTTTCACTTATGGGGGAATCCTCAAGACTGGATCTTAATGTAGCCCACACCCACCCAAGAATTCATTTAACATAAATGTGACCAGAATCAAGTTGTGATATCACATGCATATTATCAACATAGAAAATAGTCCAAGTTTCAGGCCATATTTGCCTCCTGGAATGTTTTCATTCAATCCTTATGCTCTTCTTTACCATTCATCTTTCTTTTTGTTTATTTATTTCCCCTTCTTATCTGATATGACTCAGTAGCAAATGACAGCATGTAAGAAACCTGTCATAGCACAAAAGATAAAAGGGAAATATGGTTAACAGAGAATATAATGAAGACTTAAATATTACCTTGGTTACATTAGGATGTTCAAGCTTGTGCCAAACAGCAACTTCTTGTGTAAAAGCTGCTCTCAGAGAAGCTATTTCAGCATCTGACCGATGGCCCTCTTCCCCCCAGTCAAGGAGCTTAACTGAGAAAATAAAAAATGAAAGATAAATTGCTAGATATTAAATCAGCTGCAGAAAATGTGTTAACTAGTTATTTTGAGCTGTTCATTTATTTAAAGTTCAGTATAAAGCTGCAGGGCTATAATACACGAATCATTAAGATAACAATGTTCCACTTCCACATATAACATCATGATTCATGACAATCATAAAAAGTTAAAAAGGGCACTAATTTTAGTGATGACTTTAACTTGAATAGCTCCTCTAGCTAACTTCAAGTAACACAGTATTTTCTGAATCAGAAATGTATGATTATGTGGCAAAATAATGACCAGTCAACAGTTTCAATTATTAATTTATAATTACTTTTATTTTCCAGCCTTATACTGCCTCAGTAATAAAATTAGGTGCACTGCACATCAGCAATAAATAAGAACACATGAAAGTTCAGAAAAGAAAAGAAGAATATTAAAGTAGTTCAGACACATAACTGTCAAGTCAACTGGATCTTGTGAATTTTCTAAAAAAATGAATAAAGAAAGAAAGAAAAAAGAAGTAAAGGATACTCAATCTTGTGAATCACGGATTTGGTAAATTCAGATCTACAAAGTTCCATTGCTTGTGAGTTGCGGCTCACAGTTAATACAATATACAAAAACTATCAACTTAGATGGTTTCTAAAAGAACTCAAGCAAATAAAAGAAAGTAAAATATGGACTCATGTCAAACTCTATTTTCCTTGAAGAAAAGAAGGAACGAACATAATGAAATCACAGGTATTAAGACAAAAGTTGAGGAACAAGCAAAACTAAAAGCCAAGTAAGAAACATGTTACACTGAAACATCATTTGTAACCAAATCTTTAATCCTTCATTGCACCTCCATTGAAAATTACACATAAAATGAATAGGAGCAACATAAATTTGAGAAAAGGTACTAGTACATTTTCTAACATGTCTATTGAAGATTTGATGTCCGATTTTGGTGTAACACACTTTATTCCATCAATACTATATTGTTATATATTCCACCATTTTAACATTACATGAAATTTTATCTTATCGGACAATGGGTGGTGCACCAAAAGGGACAACAAATCCTCATCCATAGAATCTTGGCATCTACATGCACAAAAAAAAAAAAAAGCTTAGGAACTCATGAACCTGCTACACATTTCAGGAAGAGAGGGAAGGGAACTTGCACAACATGCAACAGTCTCGGCTGAAAATACAAGTACATGAACTTCTCCAAGTAAACACAGTTGCCTCTTGCATATATGTATGTGATTTTAAACAAAAAAAAGGAGGGTAAAGAAGATAGTAATAAATAACACTGTGCATGTTCTTCGGGAAACAGTTAGCTATGAGAACAGACATTAGAAACACACAAGTCTCATATTTGAATGGAAACTCAAAGAAAGAGATTACAGTACAGTACAGTGCATGAAAGTACAGTACCTGCAACATCTTGGCCATCATAAATCCCACGATGAACAGTGCCAAAAGTGCCACGAGCAATGACACTCTTGATGATGAGTTTTGAAGGGTCAATCTCCCACTCTTGCCTTGTTCTTGTGGACCTTCCTTCACACCCTTCTTCTTCTTCCTTCTCTTTGTTCTTCTCCATGGTCCATGTTCTGCTCAGATGCCTCTGAAGCTGCTCATCCAATCTCTTCAGATCTATCTGATCTGCTCTCACATACCCTCCACTTTCACTCTTCTTCATCTTCTTTTTTTCCCACTCCAAAATACTCAAAAATCACCAATACCCTTTATGGTTTTTGATGCTTAAGTAACTCAGGAACATCAAAAGTTCCTAACTTTGGCTTCAAGTTCTTGTTTTGAGCAATTTTTCCTTGGTGGGTCTTCTTCTGTTTGTTTTCTTCTAATGGTGCTGCTGCCAGTGCCACTGCAGGTGGTTTTGCTGCTGTTGCTGGTGATGATGTTGAGGTGATAAATATAATGGTGGCTGTGTACTATTAACTCTCTCTCACACAATCATCCATGTGGGCACATGGATTTTGCCTGAACACGACGTGTGTTTTCTGACCCACCTTGGTCTGTTTCTCTCAAAAGAGTCCTTAACCTTCAAATTTATTGAAACCAAAGAAATCTTTTTGTGTCTGTGGCTATGCCTTTTTGAGTGTTGTTTGTTTCCTTGTTATGTTTTTTTTTTTTTTCCTATAGTTTTATTTATTTTTAACTTTTTTGTTTCTTTCCTTTATGGGATTCACGGTCATTGTACCTTTTCCATATTGCCATCTCTTTCAAAGAAGCTTGGCTTCATTAATGGATGATCATGCAGGCAGTTATGAGAGTCACTGACTCACTGGTAAGAAAGAAAATATTAAAATTGTAATCATGATTAATGAATCATCACTTGGAATCATAGTTTTTATTTGGTGAAGTCCACAGAATAGAATCATAAAGTTAACACTCTGTTTGACCATTATATACTGACAGAGAACAAAGTTTAGTTTTATATTGTTTCTCTTTCTCTTTCTCTTTCTCTTTCTCTTTTTTCCTCTTTTCTGGTTGTGACTTTCGGTTTTCTTTGGGTCTATTCAATTGAATCAGCATATATAATATAAAATAAAAATAAGACAACAGCAGCAAGTATGGGGGGAAACAATGGATTGTGTTAATGATAAAGAGAGGAGGAATATATAATATAGGGTGACATTAACGAGAGCCTTAACGATATTTATTAAAAAATTAAAAAAAAGAAATTTTATATTAAGTATTATAACTTTTTTTTTTACTTAAAAAAAATATTCATTCATTCAAATTGATAAAATACTTTGAAAACAACACAAATTCAATATCGCTAAAAATCGAAAAGGATGAATCTACCAACAAGCTCACAATACCCAGGTTAATAGCATAACACGGCAAAATGATTAGAAATGTGATAAAATCGAAGTGACTGGAATATACATGCCTCCGGATCTGTAATGTTGACGCCAAGTTTTGATTGAATTCGAAGCTCATTTGTCAATCTGAACCAAACGAAGACCGCAACAAGACGGGAAGCCAAACGACGCCACAACAAGACGACGAACAAAACACCGTCACATGCAGATGACGAAAACACAGAAAAACAAGAAATAAAAAACATATATACGGGGGGAAACCACTTATTTAGATAAAGGCGGGAAAAAATGATACAGATTAGTGATGTCAGGCCAAAAAAAATCCAAAACTACCCCCTTCTAATGAATGAGGAAGAAAGAAAAGAGGGATAAAAAAAAAGGACATTAGTTAACATAGTATCTTTAAGTACAGTCGTTAACATTTCCTTATAATATATAATATGATGTAATTTTTATTTTATTTTTTGACGGTGATAATATGATGTAATTAAATCCAAGCCTTACTTTTATTTAAATATATATTTGTTGGACTACCTTGAAACTTGAAATGAGTTCTCTTACCTATATTATTTCCTTTTGCTTTATATAGTTAATGGTTGAAGTGACCCTAAAAATAAATGAAAAGAACTATACTATTTACATACTTTAAAAACATTTGGATTATTTTTTTTCGGTTTACAACATTTGATTTAATTATTTGTTCTAATTGAATTGTAAAACTCTAATTTGTTCGTATACTACTCTTTTTTTCGTAGAAAGTCCATATAGTTTTTTTTTTTGGTTTTTCAGGATATTTTTCATACGTAACTGATGAGACTAATCACTCGAGGTACTGGATTGTATTGAAGGGTTGATCTCTTCCAATCAGATTTTTTTCATACACAAGAATCAGGGATCGAATCCCTGACTACTTACTTAAGAGACCCAAGTCAATTACCAACCAACCACATGTTGTTAGTCCATATAATACTTTATATGCACAGAGATGTGTGAAAACTGAAAAGGAATATATCTTGATTGAAAATGATAGTAGACAAAAAATTAAAAAAAAATAGAATCAAAACAGATATTAATGCTAGTAGTAAAATTTGAACAATGCATGAAAACAAGAAATTGAAAAATGATATCATATTGAAAGATAAATATAAAACACAAGAAAAATAAATCATACATCATACATATACACAAATGAAATCATGACATATTTACAAAACAACAAAACAATACATGATTAGTGGAAACTTTCGAGTGAATACTATAAAGTAATAGATGAGAATGAGATGAGACACAAAGTATTTCTCAGTCAATTTCTAATTCTTTTGTATAGAATTTGTGAAAGTTGTGTATTTTTAAGAAAATTTCAATAATTATAAAGAAGGAGATAAAAATAAGAAAATGGAAAGAGTTGTGAAGTAATGAAGGAAGAAGGATATGTGAAATATTGATGGGAACTTTGGAATTTTTGGAGTAAAATAGATCTAGTATAGTATTAAAAGTTTGGTTAAAGTGAGAAACAAAAACAATTTAGTGAATTTACACAGTCAAGATGATAAATATTCAATGGTAGAATATGATATTTCTTACTCCGTAAAACAGCCAAAAATTTCTCAATAATGATAGAAGAAGAGATAAATGGTGTAAGTGTGTGAAACTTATAAAACCTATCAATGCTTAATAATAATATATATCAAATGGCACAACAATTGATATTTCTAGATTAGATTTTGACCTTTGGTGCATTTGGATAAGATGAGATTGAGTTTATTATTTTGAGGAACGTAAATACGTTAGTATTGCATTAAACAATGAGCGGAGGCGTGGAGAACTGACCAAGGCATGACTAAAACCTTTTATTTTATTTTTGTCTTTTACCGGATATTTTACTATTAAAATTGTGAGACTAAGGATGCATTTGATTTATATTAAGGCACTGGATAATACAGGACAAGCAGGATAGGATAATATAATCTCTTGAATTACAAGATAACTTTTTATCCAGTATATCATTTGATAGATAATGGATAGCACAAGTAAAATAATATTAATTTTATTATGACACACTTTATAATATATATTATTATATATTAATATATGTAAGTATTAGACAATATATAATATATTTTTATAATATATAGTATATATGATAATATATTATTACTATCATAATAATATTATATATATTATTAATGTGTATTATATATAACGTCAACGTTTGAAAAAAATTAAATAATGTTAACATGGGGTGGGGGGAGAGAGAGGAGAGAGGAAGGAGAGAGAGGGAGGGGAGGGAGAGGGAGCGGGAGAGAGAGGAGGAGGAGGAGGAGGAGGAGGAGAGAGAGGGGGAGAGGGAGGAAAGAGAGATGTAAGGATAATTTTGTCTTTTTTTATAGTTTATCCATGGGACAAAAAATTGTCCCATTATTTGGCGGGGACAAAATTTTTGGTTTTTGTCATGTCCCTCACCCCCTATTTTGTCATGTCCTCTGACCACTTTTCAAATCAAACAGAAGACAAAAAAATTTGTGTTGTCCAGTCCCCTGAATTTTTGCAAATCAAATACACTCTAAGTGACTAACAGCCTCCCCAAAGTGTTGACTCTAGGATTTGAATCCTTGATAAAGTTTGTCAGGAGACAGGGACTACTTTCACCGCGACTAATCACTTTTGGATAAACTAACAAATCTATACTAATATAAAAGGTGGAGAGTGTAACACCCCCATTTTTTCCGCTTTCTAAGATTGGTATAAATATAAATAAACGTTTATATTTTTATCTGAAACTTAGAAAATGATTTTGAGAAAACCAAAGTCATATTCATATCATACTTATTTTTATAAGTATATGGTGAATTTTTTGGTTGAAAATTCAGACGGAACCCCGCCTGCGTTTTTGCTGACAGTAAGATTTTACTGATCGAAAAACCTAATTTTGACCCGAGAACGAAATGAATAGATTTTATATCTCATTTCCAACGATATAGGTTATTTTGAAAATTTTCAAAATAAATATGTTATTATACTTTATTCAGGTGTAAAACCCTAAATCGAGTAATCGACGGAGTCGAGAACAGACGTGCAGAGACAAAACCCGGCATCGGATGCTGAGATAACTTGCCACCCAGGATGGTGAGTCATATGGATGACTCACTCATGTCATGATTGCTTTTAAATAAAAATCTAGATATTTCTTTAAAATAGTATAAAGACTATTTTACCCTTGGACGATTTTACCCTTGAATTTTCATTGAAATGCCAAGTTTGTCCCCACAATTTGTGGACACAAATCAGCCACATCACCAACCACTCCTAACCACATGTTTGTCATGATGGTTTTTTTGGAAATTACCATTTTGTCCTTAATGTTGGATTTTATCACAAAAGTGACATTTTGTAAGATTACTCCTTTGTCCCTAAAAATTTATGTTTGGACCCTTATGCCCTTGAAAACCACGAACAAACCCTCCCAAGTGAGCCCATTTCACTTCTATAAAAGGCCATCTTCATCTTCTTCATCAACTTTGTCATTTTCCATTAAAACTCCTAAGTTACATAGCTTGATTTTTTGAAGCAAGTCCTTGGATCTTCACTTGTTTTTTATCTTCAAGAGGTAAATCATATTCTCCTTCCATAATCATGTCTATGTTCTTCAATAAGTTTCATGATTCAAAGTATATTTCATCTATGTCCATTACTTTTAAGTTTTTAGATCTAGAACTTTGAAAAATCACCATAAATCATAGAAAACTCCTAAAATTGTGAACCCAATTTCTATGTGCCTATAATCATCCCTACTATCATAATACAAGATATTGTTGCAAACAAAATCTTCCTCCTCATTTTTTTGAGCATGACCGAAACCTATAGTGAGAGGTGGAGGAACTTTGTTGTTTTTCTACTTGAAAATGATCATAGATCTCATGCTTCTAGGTATGTACTTGCTAAATCCAAGTTCCTTTATCAAGTTGAAATTTCTAACCATGTCTTTCATGTCTTGGCCGAAATTCATTAGTGAGGAACTTGAATGATTTTGTTAAGTTTTATCAAAGTGATCATATAATTATCTAGTTAATAAATGTTTATGTTAAATCTAAGTTGGTTTGTCCAAAATGAAAACCCTGACCCTATGTCCTTGTGTTGGCCGAATCTACCATTTAGAGGGTTAGGATGGTTTTGATTCTTAACTTTGTTGTTTAGCCTTAATCAATTTCCTTAAGTATATTAGGATCATTAATCCATGACTTAAGCAAGTTTGGAGATTTTGAGCCACCAAACCCTAAGGAGGCCGTGACCTATTAGAGAGGATTAGGCGTTTGTTTTGCTTGTTTTGATTGGTTGTTTGGATGTGTTGTTGAAGGTTAATTGTTTTACGGCGTACAAGGGTTTCCGACAATTGACAAAGTTCTTTTAATTTCACTGAGGAGCTTCGAGAGGTAATGGGAGCTTACCTGAGAGATTTTTCTCAATAACCATTTGCTTTTAGTGTAGTCTGCATAATTTATATGTGGTTGTGGTTATTTGTTTATGTTGTTTACGTTGTGCTGTTTATCTGTGTATCAACGATTGATCTGTTTTTAATTTATTTAATTATCTACAGTTGTATATTATATTGCTATGATGCATGATCTTCTTGGTGATATAATTCCGTTGATGTTGTTGAATGTTGTTTGAGAAGCCTGACAGTGGTCAGTGCACAACCGATTAATTAGATAAAAGCTTTAATAAGCTGTGTAAATTATATTCAATGTTTTTATGGGAAATGTTGGAATATAATAGTGGTGGAAAATATTGTTTTGGAAAAAAAAAGTGAATTTTGAGAAATATTATTATTTTAATGATTTATTAGTGTAAAAGTAATTTATGTGTCACAGAGAGTGCGCAACCATGAAAATATTTTACTACTGCTAATTTTTACTTAAGAAATTTCGTAATATTATAAAAAGTTATTTTGTGAAATTAATTTTCGAAAATAAATTATTTATTATATAAGAAAATTATTTTAGAAGAAAGGTCAAAGTTTGACTTAAAAACGTTTTCTTTGAAAATGTTAAACGACGGCAAGTTTCGAAATTATTTACGGTGAGAGTTTAAAAACAGCAGTACTTATTTTGAGAAGAGATTTAATCTCAATTGATTTATTTTTTTTAGAGTTGAAGTTTCAGTAAAAGAATTCTTGATGAATTGACGTTATTTCGGGAAAAAGAGTTTCCAAAGGAAAATAGATTTTCTATGATTTGACGTTTTACAAACGAATTTCAAATAGAAAGGATTTTCTATAAATGTTTCCAGTAACTTGGATAAGTTGCGGAGATCTTATTTTGGATTTGCTTTTCGCAGACGAAAATTGACGTAAATGACGATATGGAACTTAGTAACAGAAATGTCGGGGTGCTAGTATTCTTATGACGTTATAGACTTGGTGTTCAGTAGACAGTGTGCCTACGTCACGACGTAATAAACGATGATAAAAGATAAATGATGTTTCTATTACCACGAACCTATGACTGGTGCATCGGTCGAGAGGTGCCGTGATTGAGCACTCGGACTGGGAAGTCCTGTGTTATTAATGAAAGTTTTAAAATGTTAAAACTATGTTGGTTGCAAGCTTTGAGCTTCGGCAAATGAAAGATTGAACACAAAGAAAAATGACGAGAACAAAGTGTTTTACATGCATATTTTGGCAGACATGCCTACCGAGTTAATCATGGTATCTTAATGATACTCATGTCTCGACGTATTTGTTAATCATGGTATCTTTATGATATTCATGTAATCAACGTATTCATTGTGCCTTTGGGCAATCGACGTACAATGAAAAAGCATAAATCGACGTTCTCACTGTGCCGGATAGTGGGCTATGGTAAAATCGACGCGCCTCTTTTAGCAAAATCGACGTGCATTTTTTGGCAATCGAGCTTGATCAGCTCATTTTAAATGACATTGGGGATCTCCGGAGATTAAGTGTGAATGTTTAGATGATGTATTGAAGTGTTCATGCATAGTTTTCCAACGTTGATGTTTGGGGTGTGGAACCCATTGATAAACTGTATGCCATAATATGGATGCTTATGTTGTTATAAACATGTATATGTGTATGTGCCTTCTTTTGTGTCACGCATTTAGTTATTGTGTTAAATCCATATATTGGTGTCTCACCCTTACAAACATATCAGAGCTGCACAAGGGGTATGATTTCTACAACAAAAAGAAGGGTGTCTAGTTCGGGACATGCTGTTACTGCTCCTATTGTTGTAGCGTCTGTTAGTTACGACCAGCTTAGGTCTTATTGTGTTATATTATGTTTTGGAGAATAAACTAAACTGATAACGATCTAGGTGTGAAAACATATGAGGCAGTATAGTTGTATGACTTATATACATTATGTATTTAAGTGTGATTTGATTACGTTGTTGTTGTTATGAGGTTAAAAAGAAAAAATTTATCACCATATTTTGAAAAGATAAACGTTGAGAAAACATTATTTTCCGAAAGCAACCAGCAAGTTAAGTTTTATTTCTGCAAACGGGTAACCATGTGATGACCCGAGTTAGGGTGTCACATTAGTGGTATCAGAGTTGGTCGAGTCTTTCGGGATCTTTGGGAAATAGGTCTGTTGTGTTGACGTTGTGTTTTCTGAGTTAAGTTTTGTTTGAATTACTTCTTAGAAGTAATGTGTGTTAACCCACCAATGCACGTTTCATTTTCTGGTTGCGGTCTAACTGATTTTGTTCTGCATGTCAGTTATGGAACTCGCACCAGAAGGTGGACGTGGACGAGGACGTGGACACGGTCGTGGACGTGGTCGCGGAGGTGGTCCTATTGGTGGTCATGCCAACATGAATGAAAACTATGAGGAAGGAGTGGACTATGCCGCTCAGGCTATGGAACATGTGGCAGCTGCAATTGCCAATCAAACTGCATCTATGAATATCCAGAATCTACAAGTTGCGGAAGACAAAGCTCTGATTGCGCTTCGAAGACAAAATCCTACACAATTTGGTGGGGATGCTGATCATGAGAAAGCTGACTTTTGAATTCAGGAGCTGGAGAAAATCTTTGAACTGGTGGTTACTCCTGCAGAAGTTAGGGTTACTTATGCTGCTTTCCTTCTGATAGGAGATGCAGAGTATTGGTGGAAGGGTGCTCAACAACTGCTTGAAGCTGATCATCAGGAGATTAACCGGAACGTTTTCCGAACTGCATTCATGGATAAGTATTTTCCGGAGAGCGTTAGGATCGAGAAAGAGATGGAATTTATGGGATTACAACAGCAAGACCTGTCTGTGGGAGAGTATGCGGCAAAGTTTGAATCACTTGCCAAATACTTCTGTTTCTTTCAAGAACAACCCAGTGAGAGCTGGAAGTGTGAGAGGTTCGAGGCGGGACTGAGATTTGAGATTAAGGAGTCTGTCTTACCTCTGCAACTTCAAATTTTTCAAGTGTTGGTTGAGATGAGTCAGAAGATTGAACAGATGAGGAAAGGAAAAGACAATAAGGGGATTGTTGGAGGACCCTCTCGTTCTAAGAACCAGAATCAGGATCAAAAAGAGGAACGAAATCGGTAGAAGCCTTATTTCCGTCCACCAGGAAATAACCAAAATCAACAACAATATCGTTCTAATTCTTCTGCATCATGGAGTGGAGGCCAGAGGAACCAAAGTCAAGGCCAAGTTAGGATTGATTTATTTTAATATTTTTTATATTTTATATTTATTATATATATATATATATAAATTAATATTTTCGGGTACTAACTAAACCGAACTGGTTTTGATTGGTTATGATTTTTATTTTATTTTATTAATGATTTTGTAATTTTTCTTTTTTCTTTTTAATTTTTTTAATCATGAAAGATAGCAAAGCTACCGTGTTTTTCAAAAAAGTTTAGAGGTGTGAGACCTGAACCAATAATTTTATTCTACATCAATTTATATTTTATTATTAAAAAAACAAATTCCTATTTATTGTTGATTCCATTTTTACTTTTCCTTCACACATAACATACTATTCATTTACTATTTACATATGTAAACATTGTCTGGAAATTCTTGATGCTAATTTTTTTTATAAAGAAAACATGTTCTGTTATCTACTACCACATAATGTAGTATGGTATTTTTTTAATAAAACTTAAGATAGTATATAAAATAATAAAATAATATAATAAAAAACTAAGTAGAAACTTTTATTATTTTAAATAATAATAAAATACTATGATATAAAATAGTAGAGTGTGTCAGGTTATGGACTCTTTTAATATATATATATATATATATATATATATATGTGATCAGCCGCTGACTCATCTAGTTTTATGACTAGTATGACCGTTGTTTTGTGCTAATTTTGTCTCATTTTCACCCAAATTAGACTTGATTGTCCTTAAGCAGCATTTTGAGTCTGTAAAGTATTTTTAGGTTAATTTAGTTGTTTTAGAGTCAAATAAAACACTTATGCTATTTTCTGTTTTCAGGTTAATAAAAAGAAATAAGTCTGGAGCTTTCGCCCCACGAGGAGGCATTCGCCTCGCGAACCTGAAGGTGACTGTGCCAGAAAATTTGCAATCCTTTCTGTGTCGCCCCGCGAATCCAATACTCGCCTCGCGAGGATGAAGACCATAAGGCATGACTTTTCCATTCCTCGCCACGCGAGCCGTGCTTCGCCTCGCGAGAAGACCAAACGATGCAGTCTGTTCATGATATTCGCGTCGCGAGACAGTATTCGCCTCGCGAGTCCGCGGAATCCAGAAGTTGTATATAAGCCTGTTTGAAGGCAGAACTGAAAGGTGGCTAGTTAGTCAGTAGTAGTAGTTTTCATTAGTTTATTTTATTTTCTTTTGTGTTTATTTCTGTAATGGAGAGCTAGTCTCCTAGATTAGTCTACTGCGATTGGTTTCCATCACACTTGAGGTTATGTAATTCCTGTTTTGTTTGCTTTTCTCTTTTCAATGCGATGTTATATGTTTCTGTTTGCTTAATTCAGGAGTGTATAGTGTTGTGTTGATTTGTTTCAGTGATGTTATGTTCCTATATATAATCGTGTTTGCTTAATTCGCGTTTGTTCATTCATGTTCGCTTAGTTCATGGGGGCTTAACCCCGTTTGCTTAATTCGGGAATAGGAACATATATCTTTAGTAGTGGTTTCGCTTGTAAATTGTTGCTACAACCGGGAGGGGATTAGAATCTGCTTAGGGCTTGGAACTTGCATGAACCGATGATAGTTGGGAAATCAAGAACATTAGATTAATCGTCTTTAGCATATTTGATAATCTCTTAACTGCTTTGTTTTGTTTGCTCTGTTTTTGCTTTGTTTTCTTTATTTTATCTCAATCCAAAACCCCCCAATTCTGACTTTTTCTGTTAACAACAACTTCCAAGAGTCCTTGAGAGACGACATCCGAGTTGTCGCTTCCTATACTACATTATTTTGTAAATCGCTCGCTTTTTGGCGCGTGGCGACAGCGCGACCAATATGTATATATTAATATTTTAATATATATATATATATATTTTAAAATTAATATATATACTTTAATGTTTAGTTTTTATTATACTTAAATATTTATATATAATTTGTACTTTAATATTTTTTTTATCTTTTTATATATATTATATATATATTTTCGGGTACTAACTAAACCGAACCAGTTTTGATTGGTTCGGATTTTTATATTATTTTATTATTGACTTTTTAACTTTTATATATATTTTTAAAATGTTTTAACCATAAAAGGTAGTAAAGCTATTGTGTTCTTTGAGAAAGTTTAGGGGTCTAAGACCTGAACCAATAATTTGATGAACCCGAAAATCTGAACATAACCAATCAAATTGGTTTGTATTTTTTAGTGTTAAGGTCCAAACCGAACCAAATCAAACCCGATGATTATTGGTTCAGTTATTAGGTTTAAAGATTTTGGAACCAAACCAATTACTATACTTTAGTGTGTATATATATATATACACACACACACTAATATTTAATATTGATTATATTCCTATATTTATATAGAATTTAACAGTTTATTATTTTAATATTTTTTACATTTTTTATTTATATATATTTACATTTATATATTAATTAATATTTTCAGGATACGAACCAATTTTGATTGGTTCGGCTTTTATATTATTTTATTATTGACTTTTTAAAGGTTATATTTTTTTTTAATGTTTTTAACCATAAAAGGTTACAAAGCTACCGTGTTCTTCGGGAAGTTTGGGGCATAAAGCTACTATGTGATTACTGGGAATTAATTCTAAAGCTTGAAAGAAACGTCAGGAAGTCATCACGTGGGACTAAAAACATTTTTAACATACTATTCATTTACTCTTTACATACGTAAACACTATTTGAGAATGTGTGATGCTAATTTTTTTATAAAGAAAAATGTCCTGCTATCTACTATTAGATAATACAGTATGATATTTTTTAATAAAATTTAAGATAGTATAAAAAGTAATAAAATAAAATAATATAAATCTAAGTATAAAATTTTATTTTTTTAAATAATAATAAAATACTAAGATATAAAATAGTAGAGTGTGTTAGGTTGTTGACTATTTTAATATTTATACATATATATATATATATATATGTATATATTATTATTTTAATAATTATATATGTTTTAAAATTAATATATATACTTTACTGTTTAGTATTTATTATATTTTAATATTTATATATAATATATATTTTAGTATTTTTTTATCTTTTTATATATGTTATATATATATATATATATATATATATATATATATATATATATATATATATATATATATATATTCGGGTACTAACCAAACCAAACCAAACCAGTTTTCATTGGTTCGAATTTTATATTATTTTATTATTGACTTTTTAAAGTATATATATAACTGGTTTGGTTTGGTTTGGTTAGTACCCGAATATATATATATATATATATATATATATATATATAAATGTTTTAACCATGAAAGGTAGTAAAACTACCGTGTTCTTTAGGAAAGTTTAGGGGCGTGAGACCTGAACCAATAATTTGATGAACCCGAAAATATGAACATAAAAGTAGACTGTTATTAAATAAAATCAAAAGATATACTTTAATGTTTAGTGTTTATTATATTTTAATATTTATATATAATTTATAGTTTAATATTTTTTTAGTTATATATATATATATTAATATTTTCGGGTACTAACTAAATCAAACCAAATCGAACCAGTTTTGATTAGTTCAGATTGTTATATTATTTTACTACTAATTTTTTAAAGTTTATTATTAATTTTTTTAAAATGTTTTAACCATGAAAGGTAACAAAGCTATCGTGTTCTTCGAGATAGTTTAGGGGCATGAGACCTGAACCAATAATTTGATGAAAATGAAAATCTGAACAGAACCAATTAAAATGGTTTGTATTTTTTTGTGTTAGGGTCCGAACCAAACCAAACCATACTCGATGATTATTGGTTCGGTTATCAGGTTCAAGAATTTTGGAAACGAAACAATTACTATATTTTAATATTTATATATATACATACTAATATTTTATATTTATTACATTTCTATTTTATATATAATTTAATAGTTTATTAATTTAACACTTTTTTATTTTTTATTTATATATTTATATATATTAATTAATACTTTTGGGTCCAAACCGAACCAATTTTGATTGGTTCGGCTTTTATATTATTTTATTATTGACCTTTAAAAGTTTATATATTTTTTTAAAATGTTTTTAACCATGAAAGATAGCAAAGCTACCTTGTTCTTCGAAAAGTTTGGGACATAAAGCTATTATGTGATTCCTTTCCTGGGAATTAATTCTAAAGCTTGAAAGAAACGTCAGGAAGTCGTCATGTGGTTTTTTTTTGGGCTTTCTTTTTTCTTTTTAAAAGTAACTTAATTACTTAAATTGTTTACATATATTATTACTATTGTTATTATTATTATTATTATTATTATTATTATTATTATTATTATCAATATTAATACTATAATATAATTGGGAACTCCACTTTTACTATTTTTGTAACAGTCAAAATTAAAAGTAGAGTTTATCATATTGTGGACTCTTTTAATATTTATACATACATACATATACATGTATGCATATATATATATATATATATATATATATATATATATATATATATATATATATATATATATATTCGGGTACTAACTAGAGTGTGTCAAGTTGTGGACTGTTTTTAAATATTTTATCCATGAAAGGTAGCAAAACTACTATGTTCTTCGAGAAAGTTTATGGGTGTAAGACCCGAACCAATAATTTGACGAACCCAAAAATCTGAACCGAACCGAATCAAACCTGATCATCATTGATTCCATTATCAGGTTCAAGGATTTGGAAAAGAATCAATTACTAATATTAATATAATATAATTGTAGTACAAATAATTTATATATTTTGTTTCAATCAATAAAATATAATGTAATTATATTTCAACATAAAAATAAAAATTACAATCAGGTTTGAATTGAATATTATAATAATTTATTTAAAAAAAAACACATGTACACTACACTAGTTTATATATAATATCAAAAAACAAATAGAGTAAAGTTATTCATTTCCAGCATGCTGGTGAGGGGTGGAACCCGATGAAGGCCCGTTTGGATTTTTTTTTTCGTGAAAAGGAAGTTTTTATGAAATAAAAATAGAAGAAGCTATCAACAGACATTGAAGCTATTTTTTGTTTTTTGATAGACTTTAGAGGAAGGGTTTTTATTTTTACGAGATATGTTGCAAAAACATTGTTGTCCAATAATTTTCATAAAATATGATTGATCCTCGTTGTCTCTTCCAGTGCGTTTCCTTTTTGGAAGTTATGAATTGCTTCTAAAAAAAACACATTTTTGTGCTTCTTTTTCTCTCACTATTTTAACATTTTTTAAAAGCTTGGACCAACATTTTTACTTCCTCTTGTAATCATCATTCAAATGGTTTATAATTCATTTCTTCTTATAATTTTATTTTTTTATATATATACTTAAGACAGCATCTCCTTCACATTCTACATAAGCAGTTTAGTATGCAATGTATTTTAACACTCAATCACCCTCACATGGAATGGAATACGGTATCCTGTATAAGTTTGGTGTCTATTTTCTTACTGTATTTGGTCATCAATGCCGTATTTGCATACATGCCAACTGTCTCTCTCTCTAATATTTGGCTTGTGTTTAATAGAATAGAAGCATGGCACCTGATCCCTGATTAAAGGCAAAATACTTCATTTTTGCAGAAAGAGAATTTTGGTGGATAACTTTACTCTAAATAAAGCAAAGAAAAAAATGCAAACTGAGAGTTTTAGCCACTAAATGTGTTATTCTGTTGCTCATTCAGCTTGTTTTTAATAAAAACGCAAAACAAATCAAACTAATTTTTATGGATTAAACCTTCACTTTGATACTTGAAAAATTAAGATGTTTGTTTTGTTTGTAATTTCATGTTTTTATTAACAATTATAAAAATATCATATTATTTTCATTTTTTAAAAAATATTTGTACATGAAACAGTAAAAATAAATGGTAAACAAAATGAAAATAAAAATAATGTGACATTAAACATAAGAGCTCTTGGATACTTGTGAGATTGATCTTTGAAAGATAAGAACTCCTCTTTTAATCCTTGAATGATCCATTTATCCATAAACTTGATCTTAAATTTCAACTAATGTGGCAGTATTTGAGAAGCAAACTGATATTAAATGAACTCTACCGGGTTGGTTTAAGTGGAGCATGAGAGAGTCTCGTATCTGATAGGTTGCAGGCTCGATACCCCATTAGTTTTCTTGGGGTGAGATAAATGTAAATTCATTTATAAGTGTTCATAGAGCTTGAAGATTTTCCCTGTCTTGAACTGAGGCATCATCCTCTCACTTTACATTTACGTAATAAAAAAAAACTGATATTAAATGGAGTAATGATATTTGGACACAAAAATGGTGTCTAACACTGTATAAAAGTATTTATCCTCACTTATTTATTGTTTTCTTCCCCCTCATCATATATTTCATCACTCACAAGACACTCATAAACTCTATGATATCTATCCAAGATGTCGAAATTTTATATCCAAATACCTTTACTCTATTAAATGAGGAGCATTTATCTTTCAAGAAATAACCGGATGAGATGAGTAACTCATGTTTTAGGAATCATTTCAAGGTTTAGTTAATTTTTATGGCTTGGATGCCATAGTTTCCTAGTGAACCTAGGAGGCTAGGACTATCATCCTGTTTGATTGAAAACTGAAATGTGGAGATGGATGAACCATAAACAATGATTTCTTTTAAATTATTTCCTCTTACGATGCTTTCAATTTTTCAATTTTTAACATGTGTTAGTCGGTGTCTTATCACTTTGGAATCATGGATATTAAAGGTAGCATCATCATAATTCAAGATACAACCTGTATATGATATAGTTTCAACAACAAAAATAAAAAATAAAAAATCTTACCTAATTCAATGATATCGATTTCCAATTTTAGGATAAATCAGCATATTAAAATAAAAGAGAAATAAAAAGCTTATTGAGAGCGTGTTTGGGAAAGCTGGGAAAAAAAATAATGCTGATAATCGATTTTTGTATAATTGATTATTATGATAATCGATTATAATCGGAATCTGTTTTTTTTTTTTTTTGTCTATTTGCTGAAAATCGATTTTAAAATAATCTATTTCATTTGGGTATACAAAAATAATAATTCACTTTTATATCGTAAAGTACAAAAAAAAAAGCTATAAAATTATTTGTATAATTTAATAATATGTTTAGAAATTAGTTTTGTAGGGATAAACAGGGAAGAGAGTTTTCAGAATGCAAAATAATTAAATCACAACAATCTTAAGCTAAAACAAACTACGTATGAGTGTGTTTGGGAAAAATAAAAAAAAGATTATGCTGATAATCGATTTTGTATAATCGATTATTATAATAATCGATTATAATCAGAACCTGTTTGTGTTTGGGTCTGTTTACTGAAAAATGATTTTAAAATAATTTATTTCGTTTGGATGGTGTAAACAAAATCACTTTTACATAGTAAATTACGAAAAATGATACTTGGAGTTATTTGTTTATATTAATAATATTGAATGCTTTTGTAACATTATAGCTTGATTATTTTCAAAAAAAATCTCATCTAAAAAATTGAATAAATTTTATAAATTTTTTTATGACTATGGAAAGCATGTTAAAATATATTATTTTAAGAATAGTTAAATAAAAAAATTTATATTCTGATAGAATTATATAGAGGAAAACATGTTAAAATATACTCTCTTTAGTCCACAATATAAGAAACAAAATCTAAAAACACATGGACCAAGAAAATATATTGGAATGAGTTAATTGTATTTAATACTCATAAATTTCCAAAAACACCCCTTCAACTTTCAATTAATAGTTTGATGTCCTATAATTAATGACAGTAATTAATAACGGTAATATTGAAAATTAACATTTAATATGTGTGAAAATTGATGAATGTTTCTTATATTTTGGACCAAAAAAAGGACCTACTTATTTCTTATATTATTGATCGGATGGAGTATATTCTAATATGTTTGTTTATTGGTGGGTCTACGTTCAGTATTGAGGCTACGTTTTGTTCATCATGTTTCAACAGTAATCGACGTACATATCAGAAATGTAATTTCTCATTCCAGCGTTTTTTTAAAACAATACTCTCTAGTAGCTCATGGCAAAACAGCTTTTCTTCAAAAAAAAAAAAGAGCTTTTTTAAAAAATAAGTTTGACACCCAAACATAACAGATTTTTTATAAAACCACTTTTTACAAGAAAAATAGCTGAAAGTGGAATAATCCATCTTTCCCAAACGAGCACATAGCATAAAACAGTTTTTTTCCTAAAAAAAACTTATTTATAAATTTAAACAATATGCCAAACATGTTAGATTATTTTGAAAATAACTTTCTAAGAATAAAACATCTGAAATGAAAAAAATAAAATCAAAATTTTCCAAACATGGTCTCAGTGGTGCAGGACGAGCACCAGTCAAATGCCAACTTTGGTATTATTTCAAATGGTTTATAAATTTGATTATAAATTTAATTGTAATGCATTAAGAATGTAAAAGATTTCATTTCAATAACCAATCACCTATTGTCATATCATTAAAAAAATAGTTACATTTTGATTGAATTATGATATTTTAACATTAAAATTTGACACCGTGAGATATATCCTTATTTAAATAGGTTATAAACCAATAAAATAAAAAAAAAGAATAAATAAAAATGATAAATAACATACTCAAAACCAGGATATCCCCTTATATCAAATTTTTGTGTCAGTATCATAACTCTTGATTTGATATCCAAAATCTACTCAGTAACATTCGGAAAATCCGGGAATTGTCAAGAATTAAAATAGACAAGAAAAGTGGAGGTATAGCCAAATCTAAATATTGGCTAGATACGCGTCCAATAAGAGAAATAGTTATCAATTCTCTAGACCATCTCAAGAAACTGTAAAGGAAGCGCTCAAATAGGTAGGAAAAAAACGCTACTCCTTGTTGTCAAATATAGTGATAATTTGTTACTTTATAATTAGTGAATTTTTTGATTTCTTCGCGTATCTTCCGCACATAATTGTAAAGATTAATCCTTGAGATACTGAATAACTTTGAAGATTTGACATCTTCCAACCAGATTTTTTCCATAGAGCCGAGGATCAAACCCTAATCACTTATTTAAAATATCCAAGCCCATTACCACTCGGATCAACATGTTGGTAAAGTAGAGAATAGTTAAGTAGAGAAAATAAAAGGCTTAAATTAAGTTCTTTAATTATAGTTGTCGACATATGAAGCATGATATTCAGTTGTGTGCTACAAGTGATTGATGGTTCTTGGGATGCCTTGTTCTATAGTGATGCCTTTGCATACCATTTTTTATTTTAAAAAAAAAAAGCATGATATCGAGCTTGTAGGCAGATGAAAAATATATTGAACACCCAAACAAAACATTACCGACATTTCAAATTCTAAGATGGTTGCAATAATATTCATGTTCATGTGCCATGCCTTATGTCTCTATCAATCTCTATACTTAAATTTCAACAAAAATAAAAAGCGAAATGTGTAATTTTAGGCATTAGCTTTTACAATGAATTAAAGTGTAAGTAGCATTACAGTTGCTATGTTAATATGAATAACGCCTACTCGTGAAGAGCTACTTTTTTAATTGCGAAAATGTGGCACAAAAAGATGTCTCAACAGACTCTTTAATCACGAGGCCAAGTTTCATGCAAAAATCCTCGAGATTTTTATTAAGAGTAACACCCGTGATCACAAACAGGCATGACTAAACCAAAGCAAAAAACCCCTTCCCAACACACACAATGCCCCCAAAAAAGAGTGATACAGGAAAAGATAAAGTCCCCTTCATTTCATAAAAACCAAAAAATTCAAACATCATCTGTTAGGCATGAAAATGTTAAGCCCTGGTCTATGGAATCAGCAACACCACAAACTTTCATGGTCACGAGACGCACGTGTAGTTAGATTTTTAGCCATAATAAGGACTAAGGAGTCAACAAGGCAATCCAACAATATTTCCTTGCCTTGGGGTCATATAAATCCCACAATCAGTTTTATCCAATATATTCTTTTATGAATTTAATTAATATTTATTGTAAGCGTAAATTTTTTTCACAGTCAATCAATTATAAATTGGCACATCATTAAAAATATTTGATTCTTATCATAACCACTTAAAAGTTATACATAGGATAATTTGTAATTAGTTTTCAGTGTAAAAAACTTAATTGTATATTGAAATCAAACCAGCTAATGAAATAAAACTGACATTTAAACCTTACTGTAAATCACATGTAACATTTTCAAACTAGACACTAATGTAATTAACTTAATGAAGGTTTAGCAGTCTAAACAGGTAGAGATGCATAACTCATCAGGCTTTTGGCATATCATTCTCACCCGTGAAAAGTGGAGTAGTCTTTCAGGCACATTAGATTTGGGAACATTTGCAAGTTGCAATTGCCTACCAGCAAGGACAAGAAAAGATTGCTATGACTGACATTTACAGCTAAACAAAACTGTTACAATAAACCATTTGAGAAATTAACTGCTATACATGTAATTGTTTCTTTAGTATGAAAAACATAATTATAGGCTGCAGTCCAGAGAGTGTAGCATTCATTTCTGATGTGGAAATAACACCACCATTCAAACAAAAACAGCCACTATTGACTAAAATTATATTTCACTTGTGGAAAACTATGATTACTTGTATACCTAAACAAGGAGGGGAAAAAAGAAGCAGCTTACCAAAATAAAGTAAAAAGAAAGGCCAAAAATAAGAGATAGCACTCATGAATTGTAACGACGCTTCTTCTTCTCTGGTGTCGAATGTACCTGTGCTTTGATCCCATATGTTTTTAGCTGAAAATTTTCAAAAGCCCCTGAAATTGCTTCCACCTATAGGATTGTACAATGTAGCAGTTAGGTGAACCCTGACCTGAACAGGTAAAAGGCAAGAAGATCAAACTTCAAATTTCATTCCACTCACCAGTTCTGGCTTTTTGGAGTACACCCTAACTATCATATCTTGATAAGATGTAGGCAGCAAGTGGCTTATGCGATCATCAGGTATTGTAAATTTCTCATCACTCTCATAATCCTGAAAAGATTATTGAACCCGTAAATATAAGACAGCTAGCAACAAAAGGTAGAATAAAACCTTCAGGTTTTCCTTTCATGAAAGTAGTTTCATTTAAATGATATACTGTCCCCATTTATATGCCAAACTATTTAACACAATGCATATAGCCACAAAATCAGCATTCACATATTGCCAGACAATTTAACACAATTCCGCCAACAGCAGAATTTTGAAAGATAAAATGTCAGAAAAATATTTTTACAACTTTAATATTAATATGAAACAAATCCAAAACACCTTCAACCATCCTACCCCATTGGTATGCAACTTAGAAAAATTCTACTCTACACTTAAACAGAAGATGCCATTGGGCTCAAGACCTTTTAGGGTGGAGTTGAGCCTAGTTATTTTAGGCAACCCTCTTCCCATGAGCTACCTTTTATGGTGGAGTTAAGCCTAGTTATTTTAGTAAACCCAAAGTACAGTCAGAAAACATTGTGTGAAACCCTAACTTAGTTGTAAATATAGCCCAATCAGTTGTTGTGAAGGTAGAACTTTTTTAGCTGTCGTAGCTACATAAACCAAACACCAACGATAAACATAATATCAGAAAACCCACATTTACAACAAATGCATCCAGGTACTAGATGGATAATCAAATTGCTGTATATCCAACAGATGTAATAAAAACACGGTATGAACTAGAACTGTCAAATAATTGCAAAACTAGAAACTGTCAAACTGCACATCAGGTAAGAGGGTTTGCTAGTCCAAAAAGAAGACACATTAACCCCTCGTGCAATATGGACACCACCATACCAATTAAAATATAAGAAGCTTATAAATGAAGTATCTAAAAATGATAGTTAGGTTCACTGGTTTACCTTGAAAAAGTTGATGCTGCCGCATAACATGCACCAGAAGAGAGAAAAAAAGATTAATGTAAATATATGATATAAGGAAGTTAAAACAAACTGGTCTATGTTCAGAATGCATGGTCCACTCTTCATTGGATACCTTTCAAGAGGATTATGCTTTCCACGAGTCAAATCAATTTTGACATTACAAACAGCTACATCTTCCTCTTTTAGTGTAACTCCACCACTCTTCTGTCAAGTGGTATTACATCAAAACAATATGGAGTTCCTCATTGAACCTTGGAAAGAATCAAATGTATATGCAAGTAAGATGGTTTAAAGAGATTAAATACCTGGGAACAAACAATATCTTGGGCAGTGACTTTCTTGAAGTTGTCCACTTTATCCTTTGGTACAGCATACTCATTACAAAACTGCAAAACATAAAAGAAAAACTTTCTGAGCTTCAGACACACTAAATAATAAAAAAAATAGATCGGAAAAATGTTAGCCTGATAGGAACTCGTTCCTATCAGTAAACAGAAAAACAGAAGTATAGAGCAGAAATGATAAAGGATGATATATTTGTATTATTGAATGATAAAAGGAAGGTAGTTACAAGAAAGAAAAGAGCTATAGCTCCCTCAAGTCTGAATATCTATTCCAGACCCTCATTCACAAGGTGAAACTTCTCATGCCTATCACACTCTCTTTTCCCCCAATATATTCCCCCCCTGCATAACAGAATAACCACTTCCTTATTCTACGGAAATGTCATGCTGAATCACCCTTCTAGAATCAAGAGTAAACCCCTCAAGGATTATCTGGATTGATACGGGTCTTGGGCCTGCGGGTATAGACTAGAAGGGGTTTGGGCTGGGATGGGTTTCTAACAATACCACCCTCCGTAAAACATGTCTTGTCCTCAAGACAGAAAGAAGGGAAGCGGGTCTGGATGGATTCCGCGTCTTCCCAAGTGGCCTCATCAACAGGCAGTGAGTTCCAAAGGATGAGCCATTCCGTGACGAAACGACCATTACGCTTCCCGTCTCTAGTGGCCAGAACCGCTTCAGGGACAGGAGTTTCTGTGGCCTCCAATGCCATGTCGGGAGGGAAGGTAACTGCTTCAAGACTGCCTGGGATTGAACGTTTGAGTTGGGAGACATGAAATACCGGATGAATTCGGGAAGTAGAGGGTAAGATGAGTTTGTAGGCCACTTCTCCCACACGAGATTCAATCTGGAAAGGCCCAAAGTACCTAGGAGAAAGCTTAGGATTAATTCTCCTAACCAGGGACTGTTGTTTATGCGGGCGTAACTAGACATAAACCCAATCTCCAATAGAAAAAACAACATTCCGGCGGTGGGCATCTGCATATTTCTTCATGCGCTGCTGAGCACGATGAAGATGGTATTTTAGCTGCCGTAGTGCCTCATCACGGTCTGAGAGTACAGCAGCAACCGACTCTACAGCTGTCTCACCTTTCAAATAACGAATAATCGAGGGAGGGGGCCGTCCATAAACTATTTCGAAGGGAGACTTCCCTGTGGCCGAATGGGAGGAAGTATTATACCAGAACTCTGCCCATGACAGCCACGAGATCCACTGACGAGGCTGTTCCGATGCGAAACAGCGGAGAAAGGTTTCTAGACAGCGATTCACTACCTCGGTTTGACCATCGGTCTGTGGATGGTAGGAGGTGCTCATCCGTAATGAAGTCCCCTGGAGTCGAAACATCTCTTTCCAAAACCTGCTGAGAAAAAGTGGATCACGATCACTGATTATGGACTTGGGAAAACCATGCAATTTGACCACCTCTTTCACAAAAGTTTCTGCCACCGACTTAGAAGTAAATGGATGACGCAGAGGCAGAAAATGAGCATATTTGGAAAGGCGATCCACAATTACCATGATGACTTCGAATCCATGGGACCTAGGCAGTCCCGAAATGAAATCCATAGATATATCCTCCCAAACCAACTCCGGGATAGGGATGGGTTGTAACAGACCAGCGGGGGACATGGCTTGGTACTTGCTCTTCTGACAGATATCACATTGACGAATATAATCCATAATGTGTTGTTTCATACCCCTCCAAAAGAAACTTCCAGCCAACCTTTTGTATGTTTTGGTGAACCCGGAATGACCCCCTATTGGTGTATCATGAAACTCGGTTAGGAGTGTAGGAATCAAACCAGAATTTTTGGATAGCATCAGCCTGCCCTTGAAAAAGATGAGTCCATCACGGAGAGAGAAATTAGGTAAGGAATTAGGATCAGATTGCAGGGACTTTTGTAAGGTTTCCAGCTCGGCGTCGGAGCCAATCTCTTCTCTGATTTTGGGGAAATCCACCCAATAGGGACTCATGGAGATGGTGGATAGCTCGGTTGAAGGGTGGAACTGCCTGGATAGTGCATCTGCAGCCTTGTTTTCGGGCCCTGGTTTGTAGATCACTTCAAACTGAAACCCCATCAATTTAGACAACCAACACTGCTGGTCTGTGGTGGTGATCCGCTGCTGTAACAGATGTTTAAGGCTGCGGTGATCAGTGTAGACCTTGAAACTTCTGCCCAACAGGTAGTGCCTCCAATGTTGGACCGAAAGAGCCAAAGCCATAATCTCCTTTTCATAGACAGACTTAGACAAGGTGGCAGCCGCTAGAGCCTTGCTGTAGTAAGCGATGGGACGACGCTCTTGCATCAAAACAGCCCCAATCCCTCTACCCGAGGCATCGCACTCGATGACAAATTCCTTGGAAAAATCCGGGAGAGCCAGAACTGGGGCAGACGATAGGCATTGCTTAAGATGCTCAAAGGCTTGGGCTTGCTCTGAGTCCCATTTGAACCCATCCTTCTTGGTGAGTGCAGTAAGCGGCTGGGCGAGTTTTCCATAGTCCCGAATGAACCTGCGATAATAGCCTGTGAGTCCTAGAAATCCACGGACCGCCCTCACATTATTGGGCACCGGCCACTCCACAACAGCCTGAACCTTGGAAGGATCCATGGCTACACCCTGAGCGGAAATCACGTGACCCAGGTACTCAATAGAGGATAGACCAAACACACATTTCTTCTTGTTGGCCACAAACCTATGCTAGTTGAGAAGGGTCAGAACAGTACTCAGATGGGTTAGATGAGCCTGCCAAGTAGGGCTGTACACCAGTATGTCGTCAAAAAAAACTAGAACACACCTCCTCAATAAGGGCCTGAATATGGAGTTCATCGTTGATTGGAAGGTTGAAGGAGCATTTACAAGTCCAAATGGCATGACAAGGTACTCGTAATGGCCCTCATGGGTTCTGAATCCGGTCTTATGGATGTCTGCCTCTTTAACTTGAATTTGGTGAAATCCGGACTTGAGGTCTATCTTGGAGAAGAACATGGAACCGTGTAATTCATCCAGCAACTCGTCAATTGTCGGAATCGGGTATTTATCTGACACGGTAGCCTTATTCAAGGCCCTGTAGTCCACACACATTCGCCAAGAGTTGTCTTTCTTCTTAACCAGGATGACTGGACTAGAAAAGGGGTTGGTGCTGTGTCTGATTAGTCCTTCAGAAAGCATCTCCTCCACTTGTTTTTCTATCTCGTCTTTGTGATGATAGGCGTATCGATAAGGACGAACGCTCACGGGTTTTGCTCCTGTTACTAAAGTAATGGCATGATCATGAGCTCTGTGTGGTGGCAGACCCTTCATTCCACCGAACACTTCAGTAAACTGACCCAATACCTCGCCTAGCTCGTGACCCATGGGCGAAACATTTGAAATCCCTGGTCCTATGTTACAGGAATCAAAACTATCCATCACAGCTTCGTGTAAAACCCCTTGTAGAGCAGGGGTTTGCACCCTATCGTGGCAGTGGTAACCCCTAAGGGTAATTTTGTGGCCCTGTTCCTCAAAACTAATGGTCTTCCTTTTCCAATCCATGGTTGTCGTCCCACAAGCTTCCAACCACGCCATCCCCAGAATAATATCAACCCCTCCGAGATCCAATACATAGGCATCAACCGTCATAGTATACCTCCCGACTCTGATCTCGAGTGCCCTGCAAACTCCTTGGGATGAGCATTTACTGCCGTTCCCTAGACCCACGCAAAACCTGTTCGTACCAGAGACGGGAAGGCCTAAGGATGTCACCAACTCTCTGGCCACGAAATTGTGACTGGCGCCACTATCCACCAAGAGAATGATTGGGTACCCTATCAAGGTTCCCTCCAGCTTGATGGTCTTAGAGCCGGCCAACTCCTTGGAATCAAGAGCCTTGTAATCGAGAACTTGACATACCTTCACCCCAACCTCCTCCTCGATTCTTTCTTCCTCGGCCAAGACGTTATCGTCGGTGGGTTCCTCTCCATCAAAAATGAGGAGCCTTAAGTGCTTGTCAGGGCAGGTGTGGGTAGAACTCCAATGTTGGCCACACTTAAAACAGAGGCCCAATCTCCTTCTATCCATAAGTTCTTGGTAGGATAGGTTTCTGGTGCCCCCACGGTTCTGGGCAGGTTTGGGCCCTCTATTGTTGGGCCCATTTACACTCCCTGCAGATGGTTGGGCCGAATTGGGCCGATTCCCACTCTGAAGTGGGTTTGCTGGCAAGGTGGGCCTACGGTTTTGGGTAGTGTTGCGCCATCCTCCAGGTTGCGTTGACTTGTTCAACCTCCTCTCTATTGATCGTGCCACTGCGATCATCCTATGACGGTTGGGCGGCTCGAAGGCTATGACCTCCATCCGAATTTCCTCCTTCATTCCTCCTAACATAAACCCCATGTATTGGTCTTCTGGTAATGGAGGGATTTGTGCCATAAGGATTTCAAATCTAGGCCTTGAACCAGTGCCATGTCATTCCTTCCATACAAATCTGGGCCAGCTGCACTCTCATCTCTGGCGGCGTCCTCTGGACCGCAAAATACGCTTCCGCCTTGGCGACCCAACCGACGGGGTCACAGCCCTGGAAGGAGGGCATCTCCACATGTCTGGCGGACAGACGAGGCGCTTCGTTTTCCGATGATGACCCAGAGGTCGGGGATTGCTGTCGCTGTTGCCGGAACCCATCTCGCACCTCGAGGATTAACGCTTGAAGGGAGCTGGTGAGTTCGTCGACACTAGTCCTCAAGGAGCTCAGCTGAGCTGAATGCTCCTTCAGTGTCGAACCATGTGACCTCACCATCTGATCCTGCCCCCTAAGCAACCCCTCTTGGTTTCTGAGACTCGATTCGACGGCTGCAACCCGCATTTCAATGGCGTCCAATCGCTGCGTCGTTGTCGACATTCTTGTTAGCATGCACTCTCAATACCTCTCAACGAAAGCACCAATTGATAGGAACTCGTTCCTATCAGTAAACAGAAAAACAGAAGTATAGAGCAGAAATGATAAAGGATGATATATTTGTATTATTGAATGATAAAAGGAAGGTAGTTACAAGAAAGAAAAGAGCTATAGCTCCCCCAAGTCTGAATATCTATTCCAGACCCTCATTCACAAGGTGAAACTTCTCATGCCTATCACACTCTCTTTTCCCCCAATATATTCCCCCCCTGCATAACAGAATAACCACTTCCTTATTCTACGGAAATGTCATGCTGAATCACCCTTCTAGAATCAAGAGTAAACCCCTCAAGGATTATCTGGATTGATACGGGTCTTGGGCCTGCGGGTATAGACTAGAAGGGGTTTGGACTGGGATGGGTTTCTAACATAGCCACACAAACATTTTAGGCTGTATGTGAATTAAGATACAGCTACACGATAGTTGGTGTGAACTTTGTACTGAACAGATTGAGAAAATATCGCTACTCAATAGTTAATTAGTGCATGCAACAGTTAATCACAGAAAAATAATGAGTAAGAACATGCCTGGTACAAATTTCTCCTTCGAATGCGCAGGATCAACTCCCTAGCTTCCTTTAGTTCTGGACTTGGAGCTGTCTCAATGGTTTTAATTATTGTATCATCCAGCTGCAATTTTCAAAATAAAATAATTTGACGATACAAAATAACATTGTGAATATGCCTTTAATACAAGTTTATTTGTAAGAAGCTCTCTAACCTTCCAGTATTCAGAAGGATTTAGTATGTGAGATGAAATCTCCAAGTAATTATTTGCTTGAACAAGTGCATCAACCACCATAAGATCTATTGCCTGGAAACATCAAGATGGGTTTAGAACCAATAAAAGCCAAAATGAGTAAGTTAATAGATTTTAAAGAGATGGAAGATGAAAATAAAAGAAATGGCAAGGATCTATGCCTCAACAAATAGCTTCCTAATAAAATAACTACTTCATACCTTCACTTTTGGATGTGTATAAACTGTTCTATACAGATCAGCACGAGTGGCAAACAATTTATGGATAGTAAGGTCTAGCAAATTACAGTCAAAATAAAGGGACAATTAGAACATACAATTGAATTAGAAAAGTAATAAAAATGTTTGAGAAATAACACTAACAGTCCTTAGCACGATAACAAATCTCATCATCCAAAACTCGCATGATCTCCAATAACCTGTAAGTGAATTGCAATTTATGAAGCTAGAAGTGATAATATAACCTCTGTATTTACTTTGACTTTCTCTCTAAGAAAACTTATCAAAACCAAGGTTGTCAAACTTAAGAGTTCAAGTAAACTCCTTAGAGTCTTAGTAAACTCGAATGGTAAACTCATACCTGAAAAATATTAGTCATGAAACATATTCTATTACCTAAACATAATTTAATAGCTTATCCATAATTGATAGTCACATTCTAACTCCATAACAAAGCAAATGAAAGTAATGAATATGAATGTAACTCAAAACTTGACTCAACTGTTATATTATATTTAGTTCAGGACTTAAAGTATTTGGTAGCTTTAAAAACAAAACAAAAATAATAGTGACAACATCAAATTAGCTTTATAAACCCAAAATATATTGCAGAACATAGGTAACTCAACCCAAGAACCCAACAATATCCACCAAAAATGTATATTTTGATGTCAAATGAATGTTTGAATTTAGTCTCATAAACTCGCTAGTAAAATCGATAATTTACTGATTTGCTAGAGTTTACCTAAACTCTTGAGTTTACTAAAGAGAGAGTTTACATGTGAGGTAACTCGATTTTGTGACCTAGGATTATAAACACATAATAAGATTTTACAAGTTAACTCGCTAGTTTAACAACCATAATCAAAACATTAATAAGAAAAAGTTGTTCTGAAGAAATTCATAAAACCTCTGAAATTCAAAGTTGCATCCCAAATCACAAGCTCGACAGTCACGGACAATATAATCAAATCTGCAAATCAATAGTTCCACAAAGCATTCCAATATATATAAATGTATTGCATAACTCAGATGCAGAGACACCTGAATAATATATAAAAAGGAGAAGATAGACAAGAAATATTAACCAAAATTTACTGTTCAATTTTCTCAGTTTACTTACTTGTCAACATCAATTCCATTTCTGCCATTTGCAACAATATCATACAAGAAACTTTTTTCACTTGAGCTCTAAATAACCATAAAGCGGAAAACAAAAAAACAAAAACGAGAGATTGGTAATAAACACTTAGGACAATAATAAACAAAAACCGTCTACCAAAGTAATCAGTAAATGTATCTTGAGAATAGACAATTAAAAATGGAGTAAATTAAAAAACTTACCCTGGGAAGAGAAAATTCAGAGCTCGCTAGTATCATCTCCTGCCAATTATAACCACCCATTAGGACGAAGATACAAACCTATTTATTCTTTTTATTTATCTGTGTGATGTACCATGCTTCTTTTTCAAAATAACTATAAATTTATATGAAAATAACATATGCACTAGTAAAAAAATCAGTCAACATAGGATATCCACATAAACACAGGGAATGGACAGGGGAAATTGGCTAGCATTGAACAGAGAACTACCTTGTCTATCTGCATCATTCATCACATTTTACAGATACTATGTTTCAAAGAAGTCCAATATCACATTATAAAGGAAAGGTGTTTCCAAGTCACCTTATCCTGACAACTTTATCAACTAATTTACCTAAAAATTTATGGCAATGATGCTTAAGAATTGATATTCAGAATCTCAAGAAACTTAACATAAAAAGGGAAAAAGACAGTTGTAAATAGTAGCTCACCTTGACTCTTTTTATCATCTCAGAGTCAACATCGATATGGTGTTCTTCAACTATATAATCAACCATATTGACAGACATTTGTTCATGTGACCTACAAGGAACAAAATACGACACATATTCAATAAATGATGATCACAAATAAAATAAAACATAGATATCTTTTTCAGGATTTTAGAAACCCAATAAAACTTTACTGTCTAACATTATGAGGAAAAAATGCAGCGAAAATGAAATTAATTAGGTCGTTATATTCAAGAAGTCGAAAATATATAAAAATGAGAAATAAGAGTACCAATGAGAACCATTGATAACTTGGGGAAGAAACTCGCGTTCAAACAAGTGACTGAAAGGCCCATGTCCTACATCATGCATAAGTCCTACAAAAATGATAAAAAGATTGGTTAGAAAATATTATATTGGATTGAAACCATGGGCAGTTCTAGTACTAGGAAACATACCTGCAAGTTTCACAGTTTGAATATCAAATCTATCAATACCAAGATCCATGCCCTACAAGGATAATAACATGCATATGTGAGGATCTCCTAAAAGACTTTACTGTTTGTTTATAAGAGCAAAATACTAAAATATGTAATGTAATAGAGTGTTATACTTGATAATGTTTAAGCTTTTCAACAAATTGACCGGCAAGCCAATACACGCCAAGAGAATGCTCAAATCTGGAATGTACAGCACCTGGATAAACCATGTGCGTCATACCTGAAAAATAAAACAAATGGATCTATTGGAGAGATCATTCATGCAGAAAATTCATTAAAAGGTGATACCAAAGCATGAAAGCATCAAGGCAAAGTCGCATACCAGAGTTTGAGGTAGTTTTAAATATTAGCTTTTACACCAACAGTCTCCCCTTTAAACGTAACGTATAAATAGCATAAACTGCTTTGCAACTAAAAGAAATAAACCTAGTCTCTTCTGAGAGACCGGATAGATATTTTTAAAGAACCTTCACATGTTCCATTGTATCACAGATGTGATTTCTTTATTTTTTTAACCTATTGATAGTGATAGATCAATTATTATTAGAAGTTAGTGGGGAGTGGGGATCAAATTGGGAGCCTCCTTGTGTTGGTTGTATCATGGCATAAATGTGTAAACTACTATTTCATTTAAGTTTCATAAAACTCAATTATATCTACTGTCATCTCTGTAACATAGTGATAAATCAGAAATGTCCTTTACTCTTCCTTCATGTCACTTTTGTCAAACTGTAAATGGACACATCAATAATTATTAAAAAACACAAGTTTACATCATGTATCTGAGTTTGTTGCAAGGCCAGAACACTTTCACCAAATTGTTAAGCTATACTCTTGATCTTAGTGTCATTTCAATATCACATCTAAGCAACAATACAAGTACTCCAAAATAATAATAAAAACATCATACTCTAAAACCTGTTTTATGTCACACATGCATCCTTTTCTTTTTTCGCATTAATTAATCAAAACTCATTAGAAATAAGGCCAGGACACAGCATAAGATTTCATAAGTGTACATACATATACATGTGCATACATACAAAAGATTTAACGAAGACAAGAGTAGTAATGAATGATGATCATTAAAAGCACCCTCTTTGACAATTGACACTTAAATTGAACTTAAGATCAAAATCTTAACATACTTCTTAAAATACTTTCCAAATCCCAAAGCAGCAAAATCAACATTTCATGAGACTCTCCAGTTGGCAAAATAATGGAGCCAAATCTGCAAAATTGTCTTGCCAAAAGGAGAAGTGCAGATACCTACAATTTAAAAGAAAATAGCATATATACTACTAAGAATTATCAAGTGCTTGATAGTCTGTTATTTATTCCATTTTATGTATCGACCTGATTTCACCACTACAACATAAACATGATAAATATTATCTTCAAACGAGAAAAGGGTAACATACATGAAATACATGCCCATTTTAACCTAAGTTCCTATATATTCCACTCTCCTCCTTCCAAATGCAAGCATTCTAGCGTTTCTATCTATGGAACTCAGCATCCCACTTGAAAGTCTTCTACTTCGTTTTCTTAGGGTATGTTTGGATGGAGAAGTCTACACAAAAAGGGAAAGCAGGGTAAATTTCTTTATTTTCAAGTCAATAGTCTCTTATTTGATTCTTTTAAAAAAATGCAAGGAGTAAAACAAGAGATTATCAGCCTTCCAATAACTCCTTATTAATTTGCATAAATATTTTATTAGCTCTCAATTTAAAAAATGAAAAACTTAACCGTCCGTTTCCTTTCCCTCCAAACAAACATCCTCTTACGCTCTTAGCAATAAAAAAACAATTTACGAGTTCATAGTAAAAAATAACAACGCAAAATGCTCCAAACCAAAACATAATTTAGAATAAATAACTGTGCAGCTGTATATCAATTCCAAAATCTTCTAAAGCACTTATTGTTACTGATAGTTATTTTATTAAATAAATGGGGATTAACTCACCGAGTTGTTTCAACTCGCGAAGCCTGCAACATATATATAAAATAAATAATAACATATAATCAAGAAATAAACGGAGAGAACAAGATTATGGAAGTGACCCATTTCATAGAATAACACAAAGTTATGAACTTGCCTTTGAAACTGTTCAGTGTCTATGAACTTCAAACTGAGCTGCAAAGAGGAACAATTACAAACATATAAAACAAAATTGAAATTAGCATTTTCAAAAGGTGGAAACTTTCTTTGTAGTTTTGAAATTCAAGGAAAAAATAATAAAAAATTGATGGTTGTTGAAATTACAGGATCGAGATAGATATTGCCATGGACATTATCGTGGACGAGCTTGGAGAGCCTGAAATCTCGAGTGGAAGCGACGTCGTTTGAGGGAGGGGATGAAACGTCGCCGTTGGAACAGGCCCCCATGTTTTGAAACTCAACGCCGTATGTTGCTGTCTCAGAGAGGGGAAAGGGAAGACTGCAGAGAAACAGAGGGTTCAGCTTCTTACTTCTTATGATTGCTTTTGCTTTGATTCTTTGTTATTTTTTTTGTAACCGTTACTTTTTTTATATATTTTATATTTATATTTATTTAGTGTAACAGTTGAGTTGACCTAAAGGGTCACTGAAGTCGTAAAGTTATTCTTCACCCCAAATTATTAGATGTCAATTAGAACTTTACCCTGTGAGTGACTAATGTAATTATCCGCTTTTTCGATATGGGTCCCATATGGATAATTATTCGTAAATAATAGAGGCTACGGGTACAGATATTTTAATATCATTCATCTTTTTTTAGAAGGTGTATATTTATAAGTTATAACTAAAAAATAGAAAATACATCGAAGGTATAGCTTGTTAATATATATTTTTTTTAAAATGAGTGGGTACATGTTGTTAGCAAATCCATAGCTATAAGGATTTGCTGACGTACATCCACCAATTTTTTTAGAAGTACTACGTTAGCAAGTTATAATTAAAAAAATGAAAAATATACCCGAAAATGTAGCTTGTTAACGTACACCTTCTAAAAAATGAGTGGGTGTGCATTATCAAATCTTTGGGGTTTGTTAGCGTACACACACCCATTTTTTAAAATGTGTATTTTAGCAAGTTATAGCTAAAAAAATGAAAAATACACCCGAATGTGTAGCTTGCTAACGTACAACTTCTAAAAATGAGTGGGTGTAGGTTAGCAAACCCTCAATTTTTTATAAGGAGGACATTAGCAAGTTATAACCAAGATTTTTAAAACCGGATCGGTCATTGGACCAGTAAAGATACTGGTTCAAGGTTCAATGGTCTGACCGTAGTTAAACCGTTAATAATTAAATAATATTTTAAAATTTTAAACATAATATATTAAGTAATATTAACATAAATTTTAAATTCTCATACATTTTTTAACAATATAAAATATATTTTACATTTTATATTAATAAACTTATAAAAATAATTTTTTTTATTTGCTCTCAAAAGTGTAAAAAGAAAACGATTATGCTAAACTGACACATTTTATTGACACTTACGGAAACACCGTATATGTCAATGGCAATTTCGTGATTCAACTAGTGGCAAATTCGTGATTCTGAGTAACAGGAGAAAAGGGGTTTTCCCTCCAATCTTCCCTCCTTCTTGTCCTCTTCTCACTGCCTCGACGTCATTCTTTCTGCAGAGCTCTTTCTTCACTGCCTCGACGCTGTGTCTCCCTCCTTCGCTCTTTCATCTCATTTCCGTTGGCTCTTTGTTCTTCACTCGACGCTCTGTCTTCTTCTCTGCCTCGTCCCTCTTTCTTCTTCACTGTGTCTTCTCACTGCCTCGACGCCAGTCTTGTTCACCCGTTCTTCTCTGCCTCGGCGCTCTGTGTTCAACTCTTTGTTCTAACTGCCTCGACGCTCCGTTCCCGAATGACACCACCACCGACTAGCAAAGCCTAGTGACAGCCACAGCGGAAACGCCGCCACCCACCACTCATCGACGGCGTTTCCCACCACAAGAACAGGTGAGGAAAAACCCTCCTTTCTTCCTTCCCTGTTTCTGTTGATCTCTCTATTCTCCCTAGGGTTTATATGCTATTCACGTTGTTTCTTTCATGGCTTTATCGCTTGAGGTCTTTGTCAACATTGTTGTGGCAAGTATTGGGTGAACCTTAGAAACCTCTGTTTTTCTACTGATGGAATGATGTTATGATTTGTACTGTTTGGTAGTGTGACAGTGTAAAATGCATTTTTTGGTTGAATGTACTTGGCTTGTTCATGAAAGAAGGACTGAGGATACTGTGTAATTGAAAGTATGCTTGGAAAGCAGTGAAAGGTGGTTGTTTTCGCTGGTGTGGATGATTTTCCAAGTTTGGTGGTTCATGTTTTACTGTACTAGTTTATAGTTCCAGCATCTGTGCTTTATAGTTATAATGATGAAGCTTAGTTTGTCAACATTAATCGATGACACTATGGCTATTTCTTCTGGTGCAGTACAATTCCTTTTGGAGTAGTTGCAAACTCCATTCCAAGGAAATATGACAACTTTCCTAAGTCTGTCATTTCAAACACTCCCAGAAATTGAGTGTTTTAAAACACTCAATTTATATAGTATGATCATTTCCAGTCACTAGCAGATTATCACCATATATGCAAATGAGCAGCAAGCTTGCCTTTTTATTCACCTTCACATACACTCCATACTCCATTGAGCACTTAGTAAACTCATGTTGAAGTAGAAAGGTGACTATTCTTTTATTCCAATGTGCATGTGTCATTGGTTTGTTGATGCATTGTCTTCAAATTGGAAGATGTTAGATGCAATAGGTAGCTACCCAATACATGTGTAGTAAGTTATAAGTTATAATTATGCATTGTTAAGATTTTCTATATTAGGGAAGGTTAGCATGGTGCATACTCTAACATGCAGCTTAGTTGAGTGGGTTAAGGTGAATTTGAGTTTGTCATCATTAATTCATATGAGAAGCTAGTGAATCCATGATTGTTTTGTGACATTACTTATGAAAGATCTAATTTGTGCAGTTTCAGTGTGGCATCCTCAATTCGATATACATGGAAACTTCAAATGATTATGTGGACTGTGGTGGTGGTGATAGCGAAGCAAATGGAGTTGACATTGTTAATGATGATCAAGAAAAGTGGGAGCCTGCAACAGGGATGCGTTTTGATTCCATAGAGGATGTTAAATCATTTTATCGCGAGTATGCTTTAAGAAAGGGTTTTGGTTGGAAGACTAGAACATCAAGAAAAGGAGAGGATGGGCAGATTAGATACTTAATGCTAGTATGTTCACGAGCGGGGTCCCGAGTGTCGAAAATTCCTTGTACGTTGATGACACGTCCGACTAAACGGAAGAATTGTCTGGCAAAAATTACTATTAAGTTGGGAAAAGATGAACTGTGGTACATTAATAAATTTGAACCCAACCATTCTCACCAGATCAGCCCTACAAAGTCAAGGTTGTTCAAGGCTAACAAGAAAATCAACCTCCATGTAAAAAGAACAATCCAAATCAATGATGATGCAGTGGTGAGGATTAATAAGACTTTTCAATCTCTTGTTACAGATGGAGGAGGGCATGAGCATATACCCTTTTGTGAAAAAGACGTGAGAAATTATGTCAACAAAGAAAGGCGTGCGATTGGGAAAGAAGGTGATGCTAAGGCCTTACTAAGCTATTTTTCTCGAATGACAGAGCAAAACAAAGATTTCTTCTATGCCATAGATATGGATGATGATTTTCATGTTAGAAATGTGTTTTGGGCTGATGCAAGAAGTAGAGCTACTTATGCATATTTTGGAGATGTTTTGACATTTGATACAACATATTTGACCAATAAGTATGACATGCCTTTTGCTGCATTTGTTGGTGTGAATCACCATGGTCAATCAACATTACTTGGATGTGGTCTGGTTTCTGCAAAAGACACAGAGTCATTTATCTGGCTTTTCCAAACATGGCTTCATTGTATGGAGGGAAAAGCCCCTACGGGTATTGTCACTGACCAATGTAAGGCTATGCAAAATGCCATTGAGCTAGTCTTCCTTACAACTCGTCATAGGTGGTGTTTATGGCATATAATGAAAAAAATTCCTGAAAAACTTAGCGGATATGGTGAATATAAGAAGTTTAAGTCTGCAATGAAAACAGCGGTTTATGATACAGTCACAGCAGCTGATTTTGAAGATAGATGGACTTCCTTCATTGACAAATTTGACCTTGGACAGAATGAGTGGTTAGATGGGTTGTACAAGGAACGTCATAGATGGGCACCAACCTTGTTGAAGAAATATTTTTGGGCAGGTATGTGGTTGTGTGCAAACTTGGTATGCCTTTTGTTTCAAATGCATTTTCCACCTTCTCATACTTTTTGTTACAGCAAGCCGTGTAATGTCCATGGTTATCATACTTGGTTAATGGTTTTTCACTTGTATGAACTTGGGCAGGTATGTCAACAACGCAGCGAAGCGAGGGCATACATGCATTCTTTGATGGGTATATCAATTCAACAACAAGTATGAATCAATTTGTAAAGCAGTATGATAATGCTCTTAAGAGTAGAGCCGAAAATGAGTTTCAAGCTGATTTTTAATGCATGGATACGACAATTCCCCGCGGTTCAAACTCGTCAATTGAAAAACAATTCCAATGTGAGTATACTCATGCCAAGTTTAAGGAGGTTCAGGCCGAGTTTAGATCAAAGATTAATTGTGCGTATTCTTTGAAGACCGTGGATGGTTGCGTTGCCACTTATCATGTGATGGAGGAGGTCCTGTTTGGTGATAGAACAAAAGAATGTGAGTATACTGTTGTGTTTAATCGTGAGAACCATGAAGTGTGTTGTGAATGTTCGTTGTTTGAGTTCAGAGGCATTCTGTGTCGCCATGTGCTTTGTGTGTGTACTCAAGAGAGGATTAAAAATGTGCCAGATAAGTATGTTTTAGCAAGATGGAAGAAAAATATTAAAAGGAAATATTCATATATTAAGAGCAGCTACTGTGTGACAGAATTGAAGCCACAAATGGAAAGATTTGACAGATTGTGCAAGCATTTCTATGAGGTTGCTGAAGTATGTGCAGAGTCTGAAGTTGCAAGTAAGGCACTACATGAAAGGCTACATGAGTTTAGTTCTAATTTGCCCACCATGGATGCTACAATGCGGGAAGTTAAAAAAAGTCCCATTGCCGACTCAAATCCAAACAATGCTCCCCACATTCGCAGTCCATTGCGTGTCAAACGTAAGGGACACCCTCGTACAAATAGAAAAATAGGAGTAGTTGAAAAAGTTGTCAAAAGGACGAAGAAGCGGTCACAACATACTGAAGACAAAGAGACTACCAAGGTATTATTTTTTTCTCCAAAAATTCTGTATTAACCATACACACCACGTGATTGATGAGTAATGTGAACCTTAACCAAAATCCAATTTAAATGTAAGTTTCAACAACAACATTTCTAAAGCGTGCGGGGAGGCAAACAATGGAATGGTGGGTAATCATAGTGGAAACAACATCCATGTAGAATCATCTCTTGACATTGTCACCAGTGGAGAATTGTTGGATACAAGCACTATGGTTTGTGTCCAATATCATATTGTGTTTAACTTGTAGATGTTGTTTTATTATGTGTTGTCGGTTAAATTTTAGCAATTTGATGTATTTGTACCCCGTGATGTATACTTTCTACAAAATTCATGTGCCTTTTGTGGGCAATGAGATGAAAATTTATGTTGATTGGTTTATTGTTTTTCTATACAGTCAATGTCCACTTTTGAAGACAGTTGTTGTGTTCTTCAAAATCCAACAGTTTCAAGCCCTGTATTTAAGGGTTTAGAAGACGTTACTTTGAATACACATGCATGTAATTTGTGGGTCATTTATATAGTTAAGGACTCCATTATTATAGTTTCTTATATGGTGTTGTCCAGGTTGGAGCAAGTATATCGTTCGTCGACCTTTTGACAACGTCTGATGTTGACTTCATGGGGTGTCCGCGGTTCACTACAAATTTGGATGATTAGACACATTTTGGATTTTAGTTGTCTTCACTGATGATATGTGTTTTTTGGTATATGGTTGTCAGTTGATGGTATGGTTTTTCATAAGTCCTAGACTATGGTACTAAACTTTGTGTACAATTTTTAGTGTTTAATGCTTTACCATTTGTTGTGCAGGTTGGTCGGGCGCCATAACTTTTGTCGGTTTTTTGAATGACATGGTTGCAGCACAACGATCCATTATCTTGTCATATATGTATATGAACATTTACTATGTGTATGTAGTTAAATACAACTTGGTTGGGTGCAACACATTGCGTGTTAGATTTTTGTATCATGAATGACAAAACCACCACTTGTTGTACATACTTAGACAATCCTATGTAAATGATCCTGTATAAATGTCAATGGAAATGATCATATATATCTGATGAATGCCCTCAATTACCTTGTGAACAACTTATTCCTAGATAATTAAGTGTTGAATGCCTTTTAATTATATGGTGAATGTCTCTAATTATCTGGTGAATTGCTTCAAATATCTGGTGAATGCCTTCGATATTACACGGATACTGGGTTTGGTGAATGCCTTTTAATTATCTGGTGAACATAGTTCAGTTATGTGGTGATTGCCCATAGTAAAACCCAAGTTTTGGATGGCTTAGATTATCTGGTGAACATAGTTCGAATATCTGGTGAATGCCTTTGAATATCTGGTGATTGCCCATAGTAAAACCCAAGTTTTGGATGGCTTAGCTTATCTGGTGAACATAGTTCGAATATCTGGTGAATGCCTTCGAATATGTGGTGAATGCCCATAGTAAAACCCAAGTTTTGGATGGCTTAGATTATCTGGTGAACATAGTTCGATTATCTGGTGAATGCCTTCGAATATGTGGTGAATGCCCATAGTAAAACCCAAGTTTTGGATGGCTTAGATTATCCGTGAACATAGTTCAATCGTGAATGCCTTCGACGTGATTGCCCATAGTAAAACCCAAGTTTTGGATGACTTAGATTATCTGGTGAACTGATGAGTGTGATTTCACCTCATTTTCCATGTACATTTCTGCATGCATTTGCATTTAGTTAGGCCATTTTAGTTGGATTTTGTTTAGTTTTTCATTTGGAACAGATAAGGTGGTATTGTGTGTTGTTTTGCAGGGATTTTTGATTAAATGCCCAAGTTTTAGCCATGAGGAAGCAGAGATGAAGAGAAGACCTGAAAACTGAAGAAGAAGGGGGCCAAAAGTCAGAATCTGTCACGGCCTGGCCGTGATGGCTATCACGGCCGTGACCCAAAAACCAGCAAAAGTCAGAGACGATCACGGCTTGGCCGTGATAGAGATCAAGGGCGTGAAAAGTTGGTTCGCGACGCGAATGATAGCTCGCCTCGCGAGAGAGTGATTGTGCCAAAACCAGCAAAAGTCAGAGACGATCACGGCCTAGCCGTGATGTATATCACGGCCGTGACCCAGAAACCTCCAAAAGTCAGAGACGATCACGGCCTGGCCGTGATGGGGATCACGGGCATCAAAAGTCGGCTCGCGTCGCGAAATAAGTGCTCGCCTCGCGAAAGAGTAGTTTGGCCAGAACTGGAAGAGACAGAACCCGTCACGGCCTGGCCGTGATGGCTATCACGGCCTGGCCGTGATGGCTATCACGGCCGTGACCGGCCACGAGTAATAAAAGAACTGAGCAGAACAGAAGAAAAGACATTCAGAAAAACCTAGAGAAAAATCCTCTGCTGCTGTGGCTGCTGTGCATCATTCAATGGAGCTCTCTCCTTTGTTCATCTCTGTAATTCTCTCTTTTGTTTTGTTTTCAATTATGTGTAGCTAAACTCCCCTTTGTTGGGGTTAGACTATTGCTATCCGAACTTGGTTGTAAAATGACTTGATTATAATGCAGTTTCCTTGTTCTTTATGAGTGTTTGATTCCATGCTTAATGCTTTCTTAGGCTTGATCACCCTAGGAATGATTAGTTGCTTTAATAGATGACTGGAAGGTTGGTGTTAGAGCTTGCTCATGAATCAAATGCCGAGTAGTTCATGAGCCTAGGAATAGGTCTTGAGGTGCTTGCAATCTTATAAGTCTTTACTTAATGCAAAATCTCAGGTTAATCCACCTAAGGAATTAGGGTTTAACTTGGGGTTTTAGGCTCAATGCACCTAAGGAATTAGGCTTGAGTATCTCAGAAAAGACTTGATTGTCATAATAGAACTAGGAACTGTGTTAGTTATCATTTCATAACAATCAAGGGAGGATTAGCTTAGTTTAACCCTAGCAATTCTATCTCATTGTTATCCATCTTTCTGTTTTCACATTAACTGTTTGAGAAAAATCCAAAAAGAACAAAAACATTTTCTTCTTGTTTGTTTGTTTGTTAGATGTTAGAACAACCTTCACTCAAAAAAATTCGATCGCCTAGATAGTAGTCAAATTTGCGAAGTGGTAATTGTCCACGATCCCTGAGAACGATATCCGGTCTTACCGTTTTATTACTTGCAACGAACCGGTACACTTGCCAAGTCCGTGTCAAGTTTTTGGCGCCGTTGCCGGGGATCGGTGTGCCAATATCACGAGTACCAAAGGGGACTCCTAATTTAGGCATTTTTTTTTACTGTTTTCCTACTGTGTTTTTTCGTTCTTATTTTCTGTATCTTCGCTGTGAATTTCTGCAAGTGCTGTTTTTTCTGTTTGTTCTGTGCTACTCCGTTTGTTCAGTGTATGCGAGGTACAATCGACCCAGGTGAACTCCAATTCGAACCTGAGATCGAGAGACTCTGCAGAAGGAATAGAAAGAAAACCAAGGCAAGACAGAACAGAGAAAGAGCATCTTCTAGTAGACAAGAGCAGCAAGTTGAGTTACCCAGTGTGCAAGAACCACAAATTGAAATAGCAGCTGTCACCATGGCAGAAGAGAATGCACCAAGGAGAACAATGGGGGACTACACTTCCCCTAGAGTTGATAGATGTGGAACTCCGATTGTGAGACCCGCAGTGGCCTGCAATAATTTCGAAATCAAGGCATCACTTCTCCACCTTGTGCAGCAAAACCAATTTGGAGGGTTGGAGAGTGAAGATCCTCATGCTCATATTGGTACCTTCATTGAGCTGTGTGACACCATCAAGTTAAACGGAGCTTCCGATGAGGCCATTCGGTTAAGGCTTTTCCCTTTCTCTTTGAGGGATAGAGCCAAGGCATGGCTCCAATCTCATCCTCATGGAAGCATCATCACCTGGAACGACTTGGTCAGCAAGTTTTTATCTCGATTTTTCCCTCCGTCAAGAATGATTAAGCTGAGGTCAGAGATCAATGCCTTTGCACAGAGGGATGGTGAGTCACTATATGAAGCCTGGGAGAGGTTCAAGTCCTTACTCACAGCTTGTCCAAATCATGAACTAGAGACATGGCAGCAGGTCGCAACTTTTGTTAATGGGCTCAACAGGAATTCAAGAAGTATGATTGAAGCGGCTGCAGGAGGAACATTGAGTCAGAAGACACCGGAAGAAGCAAAGGACTTGATTGAGAACATGGCTAACAATGACTATCAAATGCCTAGTTCTCGGTCAATGGTCAATAGAGGTGTTCTAGAGCTGGATGAAATTGGCGCTCTCATGGCACAAATGGCTATTCTTACCAAACAATTGGGGTCGGTTCAACTGCAAAACTCTCAAGTACAAGCTGTCCAAGTTCAAGGTGCCTCAGTGTGTGATTTCTGTGGAGGCAACCATGCAAATGGAAACTGTGAGATCAATGTGGTTGGAAGTTCGGGACAAGAAGAGGTAAATTATATGGGCAACCAAGGGCCTAGAAATGATCCCTACTCCAACACCTACAATCCGGGGTGGCGCAATCATCCCAACTTTAGTTGGAGACAAGGACAAAGTTCAAATACTCAAGCAAAGCCTCCTCAAGAGAGTTCAAGCAAATTGGAGAACCTTCTAGGCCAGTTCATGCAAGCTACTCAAGAGACTATAAAGAATCGAATGCCTCAATCAAAAACTTGGAGCATCAAATGGGCCAACTAGCAAGGCAGATGGCGGAGAGACCTCCAGGACAACCAGCTGGGGGATACCGAGAAGAACCCAATGGAAGATTGTAAGGCCATTGTTACAAGAAGTGGGAGAATGTTAAATCCACAAGAAAAAGAGAAGGAAGAGAAGACAAGTGATCTTTGGAATTGATAAGGGGCAATTTGAAGAGGTAAACAATGAAGAACCGGAACTTCCCAAGGTACTACCTCTAATCCTATTGATGTAGAAGTGAAGAACCACGAGAGGAGAAATTGGTTGATGAAGAATTTGCGAAGAAGAAGACCAGAAGACAGATTCGGAAGAGGTTGATAATCCCAAGGAGCTGCCCCCATATTTGAGTAATCCCGACCCCCGTCTTGAAGAAAGAGACAAAAGATCAGCAGTTTTCTAAGTTCCTGGATGTATTCAAAAAGCTACAAATAAACATCCCGTTCTTTCAAGCTCTACAAGAGATGCCTTCCTACGCAAAATTCATGAAGGATATCCTTACCAATAAAAGAAGGTGGAAGGAGGAGACAAGTGATGCTTATCAAGAGTGCAAAGTGCTATACTTCAAAGGAAGCTGCCAGTAAAAATGAAGGACCCGGGCAGTTTCACTATCCCATGCACGATTGGTCATCTGAACATAGGGAGAGCATTGTGCGATTTAGGGGCAAGTATTAATCTGATGCCGCTCTCCATTTTCAAGAAGCTGGTGATTGGTGAGGTAAAACCAACAGGAATTTCTCTTCAACTGGCAGACCACTCAATTACATATCCATATGGTGTTGTGGAGGATTTGTTGGTGAAGGTAGATAAGTTCATTTTTCCAGCAGATTTTGTGGTGTTAGATATGGCTGAAGATGGTGATACTCCTCTGATTCTTGGGAGACCATTCCTAGCAACAGGTAGAGCCTTGATCGATGTCAATCAAGGGGAATTGGTGCTTCGGGTACAAGACGAAAAGGTCACTTTTAATGTGTTTGAAGCGATGAAGCACCCAAGCGACAAGGACACATGCATGATAGTGGACCTCATTGATTCATTATCTGACAAGAGTTTGCACCAGAAGTTTGAAGATTCATTAGAAGCCGCTCTAATGGTAGAGGATGTAGAAGAAGAAGTATGTGCAGAAGAAGTTGATCTCATGATTAAATCTCTGGAGGCTTGTCAGTTGTGAACACTGATGAAGACAAAGTGGTGGAAGATGTGAGAATTGAAGACAAGGGTGACCCACCGGTGCTAGAGTTGAAAGAATTGCCATCCCATCTCCGTTATGCTTTCCTTGGGATGAACTCTTCATTCCCAGTTATCATCAGTAGTGGGTTAAATTCATTGGAAGAAGAGAAGCTGTTGAGGGTGCTTAGGGAGCACAAATCTGCGATTGGATGGTCTATGTCCGATTTGAAAGGGATAAGCCCCTCCTTTTGCATGCACAAAATCCGTGTGGAGGAAAAATTCAAGCCGGTTAGGCAACCGCAAAGAAGACTCAACCCGAATATGAAGGAAGTTGTGAGGAAGGAGATTGTGAAGTTGTTGGATGCGGGCATTATCTATCCCATCTCCGATAGTCCATGGGTGAGTCCGGTCCAAGTTGTGCCGAAGAAAGGGGGGATGACAGTGGTAGCGAATGAAAAGAATGAACTTATCCCCTCTAGGACCGTGTCTGGATGGAGGGTATGCATTGATTACAGAAGACTGAATGAGGCCACTAGAAAAGACCACTTTCCATTACCCTTCATTGATCAGATGCTAGAGAGGTTGGCGGGCCATGCTTTCTATTGTTTCCTTGATGGGTACTCCGGGTATAACCAGATTGTGGTTGACCCGGAGGACCAAGAGAAGACCGCTTTCACCTGCCCTTATGGAGTCTATGCATACAGGAGAATGCCTTTCGGGTTGTGCAATGCACCCGCCACTTTTCAAAGGTGCATGCTATCTATATTTTCTGATATGAATGAGAAGTTTATTGAGGTATTTATGGACGATTTTTCTGTATTTGGTGATTCATTTGATAAATCTGTTTGAATAATCGCCTGTGTTCTAAAAAGGTGCCAAGAAACTAACCTCGTTTTAAATTGGGAAAAATGCCATTTCATGGTTAGGGAGGGTATAGTTCTTGGGCACAAAATTTCATCACGGGGATGGAGGTTGATAGAGCTAAAATTGAAGTGATTGAAAAACTTCCTCCTCCCTTAAATGTGAAAGGTGTTAGAAGCTTCCTAGGGCATGCGGGTTTTTATAGAAGGTTCATAAAAGATTTTTCAAAAATTGTGAAACCCTTATGCAAGCTTTTGGTAGCTGATACTCCTTTTATATTTGATGATGATTGCATGCATGCCTTCAAAATTTTGAAAGAAAAACTCACCACCGCACCGGTCATTGCTCCTCCAGTTGGAGTTTACCTTTTGAGCTAATGTGTGATGCAAGTGACTATGCGGTGGGAGCCATTTTGGGCCAAAGAAAAAACAAAGTGTTGCATGTCATTTACTATGCCAGTCGTGTGCTTAATGATGCCCAATTGAATTACACTACGACTGAAAAAGAATTGCTTCTTTGTGGTATTTGCTTTTGATAAATTTAGACCCTACTTGATTGGTTGTAAAACTACAGTCTACACCGATCATTCCCGCTTTGAGATATCTTATGACTAAACAGGATGCTAAGCCAAGGCTTATTAGGTGGATACTACTACTCCAAGAGTTTGATTTGGAAATAAAGGACAAGAAAGGAGTGGAGAATGTGGTAGCCGACCATTTGTCCAGGCTTCCACAAGCAGATGTCCAAGCAGAAGCAAAGTTGCCAATTCAAGAGGAATTCCCAGATGAACAGTTGTTTGTGGTGCAAGTGGCACCTTGGTTCGCGGATATTGCAAATTACAAGGCGGCCAATAAAATTCCTAAGGACTTCAATGCGCAACAGAGGAAGAAGCTCATTCATGATGCCAAGTTCTATATTTGGGATGAGCCGTATCTTTTCAAAAGAGGTTCAGATGGAATTCTGAGGAGGTGCATACCTGAAGAAGAAATTAATGGGGTGTTGACCCACTGCCACAACTCACCCTATGGAGGACACTTTGGTGGTGAGAGGACCGCAATGAAGATTTTGCAAAGCGGGCTGTTTTGGCCCACTATTTTCAAGGACTCCCGAGCCTGGGTAATGAATTGTGATAAATGTCAGAGGACCGGTAGTATTTCCAAGAGAAATGAGATGCCCTTAAAGGGTATATTAGAGGTGGAGCTCTTTGACGCATGGGGGATTGACTTCATGGGCCCTTTCCCGTCATCTTACAACAACAAGTACATTCTGGTGGCAGTTGATTATGTGAGCAAGTGGGTGGAAGTCGTGCCAACTTTGAAGGATGATGCAAGAACTGTGATCAGTTTTGTGAGGAAGAATATTTTTACCCGGTTTGGGACCCCTAGGGCTATCATAAGTGATGGGGGTACCCACTTTTGCAATAAGGAGTTTAAAGCAGTGCTTGCCAAGTTTGGGGTGAACCACAAAGTTACCACACCATACCATCCCCAAACCAGTGGGCAAGTGGAATTGTCCAACCGGGAGTTGAAGAGAATTTTGGAAAAAACTGTGAACAATGCAAGGAAGGATTGGGCGAAGAAAGTTGATGATGCACTTTGGGCCTATCGGACTGCTTATAAGACGCCTATTGGTATGTCACCTTACCAATTGGTGTTCGGGAAATCATGTCATCTTCCGGTAGAGCTACAACACCGTGCTTTTTGGGCAGTGAAGGCCCTAAACTTTGATACAAGGCTGGCCATGGACAAGAGGATGCTTCAATTGAATGAGTTAGATGAGTTCCGACTCTTGGCTTATGAGAGTGCCAGGATATACAAGGAAAGAACCAAGTTCTGGCATGATAAGTACATTCTTCCCAAGCAATTTGAAGAAGGCCAGTCAGTTTTTCTTTGTTCAACTCAAGACTCAAGTTTTTCCGGGCAAATTGAGATCAAGATGTTCAGTCCCATTATATGTCAAGTATGTTTCTCCGTTTGGTTGCTTGAATTGAAAAATCCATCATCAGGAAATACTTTCACTGTCAATGGGCACAGGCTCAAGCACTACCTTGGAGGAGATTTTAATCGTCAGGCAGTCTCCATCCCTCTTAAGGCACCATCTTAGAAACCATCCGTCAAGCTAGTGACGTTAAAGAAGCGCTTATTGGGAGGCAACCCAATTTTTATTTTTTTTATTTTTTATTTTATTTTCATCTTCTCTTTTGTTTTTGATTTCCCCTCTTGAATAATTTGAGAAGCTCAAGAGGTTTGTTAATAGTTTGTTGAGTGATTCCAGATTTTGAAGGAAGGAGGAGAAGAAGGGCAGAAGGAAACAAAACCAGAAAGCATGTGATTTAGCACCACTACCACTTTGGTGAGTTGTTCCAATTTTCTCCCCTCTCTAAACTTAATTATTTACATTGAGGACAATGTAAGTCTTTAAGCTTGGGGTAGGGGTAATCTTTTAGCTTGCATTGTAAATATTGCATTCATATAGGCTCTAGTCTTGCATGATCACATGAATTAATTGCCCCCTGCTTAGATTGAGCATCTGATTGTGAGAGCTAAGTGCCAATTTTTCTGTGATAGTGAATTTTTGGACCCTGATTTTATATTCTTGTGATATGACTTCATTAAATATGCTTGAGATGTTCTTGGATAGTTGATGATTAGCATGTGTTTCTATGGATTTATGTTCTCACTGGTTCTTGAACTGATAAATGTGAGCTTTTGAGCCATTAGGGGTACTCACTAAATCTGCCCCGTTCTTTGTGTAGAGTGTTTTCCTCTTGGATTGTTTTTCTCTAGAACTTGTCTTGAAACCATTTCGAAACTTGAAAATTTTTGGAAACATTTTTGAAAATGATTGAGGCAATAGGTATTTTTTCCGGCCTTCTGAGCTTTGAATGTGTAAATGCTACCCTTAGTTGCCCAATTTTGAGCCTGAATGAATAGCATGCTTTTCTTGGTTCCCTAAAATGTTGTGTTAAATATGCTTATGAGGGACCTTCTAAAGTACTGTGCAAAAATGGGTTGGAAAAGGTAGTTGAATGTTTGGGATGATGAAAAGAAAAAATGAATCTAAAAAAATTTTTACTTCTCTTGAATTGCAAAATCTCCCCTTCTCCAAAAAAAAAAAAAAAAAGAGAAGAGAAAAAGAAATAAAAATGGGGAAGGGGATGACAAAAAGGAATGAGAAGTAAAAAAATGAAAGAATGGTGGAAGAGTAAACTGAAACCCAAAGAAAGGTATTTTAGAAGGTCGTGCCTTGCAATGCTTGATTGTTTGTATAGCCTTTTGAAATTTCCTGTTCTTGAAATTCCCACCTGAAAATTGATCCCATGGCCCCATTACAACCAAAGAATAAGACCTCTTGATTCTTAGATGTTTTCATTAATAAAGTGAAGATTTGGTTGATAGTCAAGCTTATGGTAGGAATCATTCTTTGAGGAAAATGGAGTGAAATGTCATATTCCCTTAACACTTGAGTGAGTGAGGCAAGAAAGAGAGCCAAGCAAACGAACAAGCTTGGGGTGAGCTGCAAGTGAGATAGAGTGCCCGAATTAGTGAGAATGTGAGTCTAGGGAAACTAAGCCCCTAATTGGACTTGAATTGATTGTCTCTTGCTGAAATAATTGACTGCCTGTTGCTTGGATCATTTTACTCGGGTTCCTAGTTCACTATCATTGTCCTGGTTGTTTTCATCTTATGGCCTTGGTTTTTGCTTGAGGACAAGCAACATCTTAAGCTTGGGGTGATTTGATGAGTGTGATTTCACCTCATTTTCCATGTACATTTCTGCATGCATTTGCATTTAGTTAGGCCATTTTAGTTGGATTTTGTTTAGTTTTTCATTTGGAACAGATAAGGTGGTATTGTGTGTTGTTTTGCATGGATTTTTGATTAAATGCCCAAGTTTTAGCCATGAGGAAGCTGAGATGAAGAGAAGACCTGAAAACTGAAGAAGAAGGGGGCCAAAAGTCAGAATCTGTCACGGCCTGGCCGTGATGGCTATCACGGCCGTGACCCAAAAACCAAAAAAGTCGAGAGACGATCACGGCTTGGCCGTGATAGAGATCAAGGGCGTGAAAAGTTGGTTCGCGACGCGAATGATAGCTCGCCTCGCGAGAGAGTGATTGTGCCAAAACCAGCAAAAGTCAGAGACGATCACGGCCTAGCCGTGATGTATATCACGGCCGTGACCCAGAAACCTCCAAAAGTCAAAGACGATCACGGCCTGGCCGTGATGGGGATCACGGGCATCAAAAGTCGGCTCGCGTCGCGAAATAAGTGCTCGCCTCGCGAAAGAGTAGTTTGGCCAGAACTGGAAGAGACAGAACCCGTCACGGCCTGGCCGTGATGGCTATCACGGCCGTGACCGGCCACGAGTAATAAAAAAGAGCGAGCGTAACGAGAAGAAAAGACATTCAGAAAAACCTAGAGAAAAATCCTCTGCTGCTGTGGCTGCTGTGCATCATTCAATGGAGCTCTCTCCTTTGTTCATCTCTGTAATTCTCTCTTTTGTTTTGTTTTCAATTATGTGTAGCTAAACTCCCCTTTGTTGGGGTTAGACTATTGCTATCTGAACTTGGTTGTAAAATGACTTGATTATAATGCAGTTTCCTTGTTCTTTATGAGTGTTTGATTCCATGCTTAATGCTTTCTTAGGCTTGATCACCCTAGGAATGATTAGTTGCTTTAATAGATGACTGGAAGGTTGGTGTTAGAGCTTGCTCATGAATCAAATGCCGAGTAGTTCATGAGCCTAGGAATAGGTCTTGAGGTGCTTGCAATCTTATAAGTCTTTACTTAATGCAAAATCTCAGGTTAATCCACCTAAGGAATTAGGGTTTAACTTGGGGTTTTAGGCTCAATGCACCTAAGGAATTAGGCTTGAGTATCTCAGAAAAGACTTGATTGTCATAATAGAACTAGGAACTGTGTTAGTTATCATTTCATAACAATCAAGGGAGGATTAGCTTAGTTTAACCCTAGCAATTCTATCTCATTGTTATCCATCTTTCTGTTTTCACATTAACTGTTTGAGAAAAATCCAAAAAGAACAAAAACATTTTCTTCTTGTTTGTTTGTTAGATGTTAGAACAACCTTCACTCAAAAAAATCCGATCGCCTAGATAGTAGTCAAATTTGCGAAGTGGTAATTGTCCACGATCCCTGAGAACGATATCCGGTCTTACCGTTTTATTACTTGCAACGAACCGGTACACTTGCCGAGTCCGTGTCATGAACATAGTTCGAATATCTGGTGAATGCCTTCGAATATTTGGTGAATGCCCATAGTAAAACCCAAGTTTTTGATGGCTTAGATTATCTGGTGAACATAGTTCGAATATCTGGTGAATGCCTTCGAATATCTGGTGATTGCCCATAGTAAAACCCAAGTTTTGGATGGCTTAGCTTATCTGGTGAACATAGTTCGAATATATGGTGAATGCCTTCGAATATGTGGTGAATGCCCATAGTAAAACCCAAGTTTTGGATGGCTTAGATTATCTGGTGAACATGGTTCGATTATCTGGTGAATGCCTTCAAATATGTGATGAATGCCCATAGTAAAACCCAAGTTTTGGATGGCTTAGATTATCTGGTGAACATAGTTCGATTATCTGGTGAATGCCTTCGAATATCTGGTGATGGCCCATAGTAAAACCCAAGTTTTGGATGGCTTAGATTATCTGGTGAACATAGTTCGAATATCTGGTGAATGCCTTCGAATATGTGGTGAATGCCCATAGTAAAACCCAAGTTTTGGATGGCTTAGATTATCTGGTGAACATAGTTCGAATATCTGGTGAATGCCTTCGAATATGTGGTGAATGCATTCGAATATCTGGTGAATGCCTATACTAAAACAGGGTTGTGGATGCCTTAGATTATCTGGTGAATGTCTTCGAATATGTGGTGAATCACCATACTAAAACCCAATTTTTGGATGCATTAGATTATCTGGTGAACGTAGTTCACTTATCTGGTGAATGCCTTCAAATATATGGTGAATGCCAATACTAAAACCAAGCTTGTGGATGCCTTAGATTTTCTGGTGAACGTAGTTCGCTTATCTGGTGGAAGCTTCAATTATTTGGTGAATGCTTTAAATTATTTGGTAACTAACGTATCTTACCACCAACTCTTGGAGCAAATCAGTTATGTCATCACTGAACTTCACTCATCAATTTCGTTATCTATTTAATGACTTGTCAAAACACTTAAATTATTTTCACACAACCATGTAAAGCATGTCAAACCTGTTAGCAATGTCTAAGATATTTTACACAATAGTTAATATCTATTTTAATGTTGATCATAGAATCCAGGCTTACCAATCCGAGAAATTACATACTACTCCTACATTACAAAATAACAATGTACATATCAAGTTTTCATGTTCGAATATACAAATAAAAAACTATTCTTTTGTTGTCTTTCTCATGTATGCCTTGGTATATGGGGGATCAAGTCTAGAAGATTGCTTCCGCATCCTATGTTTGCCCTTCACCCTTGTTGCTATGTTTGACCCACCCTCCGGATCACCCTCCGTATTATGTTCACCTACAACAGTCACAATGGTAGATGGTAAGTAGTCTTTCTTTTTAACATAATGGAACTTTTTCACTGTGAACATGCAAATCATTACTTACAAGCGGGCACTGCAACTGCTGCTTCATTTGGTGCACCCATCGCTACAGCCGGAGGATCTACAATAGCATCATCAGCCTCCATTCGCTGAGAAATTGGCATTTCTACACCTGCATATACAAATATCCTCAATGTGCTTTCAACGAGTAAACCACAAACACAACCATGTAAAATAGCTTGTTTAGTAACCACCACCTATTTGAACACCTGAAGACCCTACACCACCCATGTCAGCATAAATATCCGCTAGTGGAGTTTGGTGAAGATGGGTTGAATCTTGTCCACCTAAAGTGGAACATCCCACAAACTTATTGACTTGGCCTATGTTTGATCGGTGACGAGTGGGACCATCTTTCAAAATTGCAACATCTGCCTCTAGAGCCAAGATCCTCTGTTGTTGCTCCCTAATTTTCTGTTCATGCTCCTGAAGTGTCGCCAATACTTTTTGATATTCATCAACATGTATATATTGGTGTTGTTGGCCCCCCCGTAATGCATCCCGGACAATGGGTAGTTGAAGCTCAGCATCTGTTGCTATTAAAGCAACCGTTACCTGCAAACATCAGAATCACATCAACTGAACATTGGGTATATCAGTTTTCAAGATATTATCGAAAATATGGTATGGTTGGTACCCTTGTATTCATGAATGCTTCCTTCATTTTCTTCTTCCTCAATGTAACAATTGGCCAGTTCAAAAACCGTGGGAAAGGATGCTCGGGAGGAGTGCTAGGTGTATAGCCAATCGAGATATGGTTCATCGCCCAGATCTACCAAAAAAGATTGACATCATTAGTAGCCGTAAAATTTTGTTAACATATCATTATATGGCTATCTAACATATGCAACAATACATACCTGTAGGATGGGTGCACAGCCACATATATGTATTTCATGGTCATTTGACCCTTCGCCACTGACCATGTGAGCTCTGCTCAAACTCGCAACCAAGAATTCATGAATTGCAGCTGCCCAGTTGAAGCTATGGCTGGCATCCAAGTCATCCAGCAGCCAGGCATAATCTGTGAAGACATGTTGCCTGTCCTCGCAAAGTAAAACACTCCGAAAGCAAGGAGTATATATGTCGTACAAAAATCCCCCACATTACGCGGAATGGCGGGCATCTTGTCCAGTATAGCCTCTATGGTTATATCAACCCCCTCAAAAATAGACAGTGTATAGCACTGCTCATTAGCTGCACCTACCACTGGTTCACCTGTGGCTGGAAGTCCCAGAGCCAGGCATACATCGCAGGGGTAAAAGGGATCGGCGTACCCCCTAACATTGATTGCTCGAGCACCGTCATCCCTACTCCTCACAAGCTCGCACAATAAGAAACTTGTAATATTAGGTTCATTGGTATTTTTACTAACCCATTTAAATGGGGTCGTATCCAACAAAGCACGATGCTCCTCTGAAAGTGCCTTGTTGATATCAATCAATATTCCTGGCATAAAAGCATGCCTCGCACGAACCTGCCAAGTATCATTACTTGAAATGTCAGTTGATTGTAAATACGTTGCACACGAGTAAGTACAAACACAAATGAGGTTTCCTTACCTTAATATCTTTTGCTCCAGCCATTTTTCTTTTGCTTTTGGTTTACCTGTTTATAGACGATCCAACACATCATAAGTTAGAATCACATTAAAATATTTTGTACTCACTGCCATTGTTTTTCTAAGTTTTCTATATGGTACATATAGAAAACTTATCATAAGGAATGGTTGAGACAAAGTCATGACAAACTAGGATTATATCGGGCCTAAAAAAATTCAACACTTTGATGCAAACAAAATGCTTCAAAGATAAGTTACAAGAAGCCAGAACCAACATTGCATCCTCAGTCCTTCTTTCATGAACAAGGCAAGTACATTCAACCAAAAAATGCATTTTACACTGTCACACTATAAAACAAAGACAAATCATAACATCATTCCATCAGCAGAAAAACAGAGGTTTCTAAGGTTCACCCAATACTTGCCACAACAATGTTGACAAAGACCTCAAGCGATAAAGCCATGAAAGAAACAACGTGAATAGCAAATAATCCCTACGGAGAATGGATAGACAAAGCTTACCTAGCTATAGCTTCAGCAGAGCCCAAGGGATGAGATGCGGGATTGTGAGAGTGAGTGAGCTAGGGTTTGTTTGATTTGGTGGTGGGTGGAGATATGAGAGATCAACAGAAACAGGGAAGGAAGAAAGGAGGGTTTTTCCTCAACTGTTCTTGCGGTGGGATTCGCCGTCGATGAGTGGTGGGTGTCGGCGTTTCCGTCGTGGCTGTCACTGGCCTTTGCTAGTGGGTGGTGGCATTCGGGAACAGAGCTTCGCGGCCGTGAGAAGAACGAGTTGAAGACAGAGTGCCGAGGCAGAGAAGAACGGGTGAACAAGACTATGTTCTCGAACCAATGAGAAGACATAGTGAATAAGAAAGAGGGACGAGGCAGAGAAGAAGACAGAGCGTCGAGTGAAGAAGCGAAGGAGGGAAGAGTGCAAGGAAAACCTATTTTCCCCTGTTCCTCAGAATCACGCATTTGCCACTGGTTTAATTACGAAATTGACACTAACATATATGGTGTTTTCGTAAGTGTCAACATTTCCGTGTCAGTTTAGCATAATTGAAAAGAAAACCCAATTCTAAGGTCGTCGGATTAAAGCTTTAGTATATGTATTTTGCTCCAAACTATAAAAAAAAACGTTGAAGATAGGCTTGTGCAAGCCCATTTCACATTAGTTAACAAGAAAAGAAGTCTGTGTTGGAATCAAAGTTTTGGATTTAAAATGCTAATAAAAATATTAAATTTATTTGGCAAAGTGTTAGTTGAGATTTAACATATGCTTTCAGTTATGCAGGAATACTTTAATATAAGTAAACATAGGATAAGCTTTCATCGAAATATATACGTCCACCCTTGTAGACGGGCTGCTTACCTTGGTAAAGTTACTGGTTTATTTAATTAAGTAGACTGGTTTTCTTAAGTAGACGAGGCTCTAAGTGTTTGCTAGATGAATACCAAAATAACTTGTTAGATACAGCAAGTCCAAAGACTTGAAAAATAAACGCGTCCATCTTACCACGTAAGCAGACGGAAGTAATTAGTAGAAGTAAATGAATCGAAAAATAAAGTAATCTAGTAGACGAGCTCTAACCATCACGTCACCAGACGGAGATCTTTATAACTCATTGAGGAATAGCAAGTCCGAAGACTTGATAGACAAAAGGATATGTCACGTCATCGGACGAGCAAAGTAAAATATTGAACAGACTTAGTCTCTCATATAACTAAGTAGACGGAGTTCTTTTAGACGAGCTCCATCCTTGAAATGAATTAAATGCAATCCGAATCTCGTGAATTTATTTCAAATGATTGATATTTATTTCAATAGAATATATGTTCTTCACATTTGTTTTATCTGCTTTAAATGTTTCACCTTGTTGTAAAAAAACATAGTACCATCAAGAAATGCAAAAAGCAGAATCGTATAATAAGATACTGCAAAACGATATGTACGATGACAACTTTATGGCTAAAAAAGCTGGATTATACACAAAGGAGGAACAACAAGTGCTCAAGCTGCAATACTCAGAGGAGTGAACCTCCAAATTCATGCTACCTCGATAACCAAGAGTACTATTCGGCATTGCCACAATCAAGCTCTTAGTCACAACGGATATCATGCATTAAATGCTATCTCTAAACGGGATTATTAAAAGTAATCGTTGAAGAAATACAGTGAAGAAGAAGGTCACTTTAAATAGAAGACCTCAAGTTCTGAAGAATAACTTTTGCCAATCGATAATCACTCATTCTAATATTCTTTCAAGAGCAAGAGTCTGTATTCTTTAGTTTGAATATTGTTGTAATATTCAACTGATCTTAAACTGTCATATTCTCACACATAGTGAGTTAATAAGATCAAACATTATATCTCTTTGTTAGAGTTAGAGCCTAAAGAGGCTTGGTAAGAAAGAAATACTTGTAACCTGGAGAGGTGTTGAATACTTAGTTGTAATCTATTTGGAGAAATAGTGGATATATCCTTCAAGTCGAAGGGACTGGACGTAGCTCTTGGTTGGAAGAGAGTGAACCAAGATAAAATCTCTTGCATGAATCTTCTATCCCTAAACTCTTCAGTTTTATTTACTTATACTAACTGTGGGGTTTTGATATTGCCTTTGTTAAGCTTCTAAAATATCTATTTGTGTGTGCTGATTTCTGTGTTAATCTTCGTGTGTAAGAAATTTGTTTTGGAAAAAGGTTGTTTTCAAAAAATTATTAACAAACACAATTCGACCCCCCTTCTTGTGTTTGCCTGTGTCAATTTCAGTTGGTATCAGAGCTCAGCCTCGAAAGGGTTGAGCATCTAACAAGTGCTGAGGGAGTACGATCCAACAACCATGGATGCAGAAGGACAAGCTATCAACATACCTCCTCTCTTTGATGGAACAGATTATGACTATTGGAAGAAGAGAATGATGGCCTTCTTAGATGCACATAATGTAGATATTTGGGAGCTGATTGAAACCGGCTACACTGAACCAAGAAATGAAGCTGGAGCCGCTGTTCCTAGAGCCCGATGGACTCAAGAGCAGAAAAATCAACATCAGCTGAATTTGAAGGCTAAGCACTATCTCATGTGTGCTATAACCAGATCTGAACATGACATAGTTAACAGCTGCAATACTGCTAAAGAAATCTGGGATACTCTTGCCCTAGCTCATGAGGGTTCCTCACAAGTTAAGGAATCCAAGATCAGCATCTTTGGTTCATCAAGATGAGCTTTGTTCAAGATGGGTGAACATGAAACAATAGACCAAATGTTTGGAAGATTCCAAACCATCACCAACAGTCTCAGTTCTCTTGGAAAAGTTTATGAAAATAGAGATCATGTCAGAAAAATTCTTAGAAGTCTATCCAAGCAATGGAGACCCAAAGTTACTGCCATTCAGGAAGCCGAAAACATGAATACTCTCTCTCTGGAATAGCTTCTTGGATCTCTCAAGGTTCATGAACTTGAACTTAATGAAGAAGGAAATTCAAGAAAAGGAAAATCTGTTGCCCTAAACGCAAAGAAAGCTAGTTCATCAAAAGTTCTCAAAGCTGCCGAGTCATCTGATGAGTCTGAATCTTCTGATATTCATGGGGGATCAGATGAGGATGAATTATCCTTTATCTCCAGAAAGATTCAACATATGTGGATAAAGAAAGGTGGTTTCAGAAGGAATCAACTCCACAAAAAGTTTTCCAAGGAGAAGTCAGACTCCAAGGAAAAAGGTCCACCGTTGTGCTTTGAATGCAAGAAACCTGGTCATTTCAAAGCTGACTGCCCTGAGCTAAAGGACAAAAAGAAATTCTTCAAAAAGAAGAAAGGCTTAATGGCTACATGGGATGATCTTGATCTGTCTTCTTCATATGAAGAAAATGAAGCAGAGGAAGAAGCAAATATCTGTCTCATGGCAGACACTTGATAGTGTGATTTTACATCATGTTTTCTGTACACTTTTGCATGCATTTTTCATATAGATTAGGCATTCTTTATTTGATTTTAGTTAGTTTTTCCTTTGGAACGGGTGAAGCGGTTTCTTGGTGTTGTTTTGCAGGAATTAATGTAAAAATGCTCAGAATTAGCCTTGACGGAGCTTGGATGAAATAGAGCTTGAAAAGTGAAGAATATGAGCCAAACAAAGCCCATCACGACCATGATCAAGTAAATCAGAAGGCAAAAGTCAGAAGCTGTCATGGGAAATGCTCGCCCCGCGAGAGGTTACTCGCCTCTCGAGACTGAAGACTGACTGTGCCAGAGAATGCAACCATTTCTGTCTCGCCACGCGAACCATGTCTCGCCCCGCGAGCCTGAGGACCAGAAGCCATCACGCCCAGGCCCTAATACTCATCACGGGCGTATTTGAGAAGAACCTTACTGTCTCGCCTCGCGAGCCACTCTCGCCTCGCGAGAGATCCAATCTCTGAAGACCAGATTTTTAACATTCGCCTCGCGAGCCAGGTCTCGCCTCGCGAGCGCGCGGAGTCTGATTGGTATAAGTTGTTGTTTTAGGGCAAAATGAGGGTAGTTTTTGGGGGACGCACTTGGAGGCTGTGAAGAGGGTTTCAACCCTAGAAGGGAGTTGCTGAGAGGGGCTGCTGTAACAACGGTGGAAAGCTCCCATGGAGCCTCTTCTCTCATCTTCTCCTATTTCTCTGGTTTGGCTTTCTTTGTAATTATGAGTAGCTAATCCCAGTTTGTTGGGATTAGATGTAACTAAATTAAACTTCATGTGTTTATCTTGACTGATTAATCTATGTTTATGCTTCTCTGTTAGTGATTGATTTTCCTTCGCTTAATGCCTGTTGTGGCTAGCACCCCCATGACTTGATTAGTGTTTTGGTATGCAATTGGAAAATTCGTATTAGAACCGGAATTGGAATCAATCACCTGGTAATCCTTGCATCTAGGAATGGAGTTTGGTTTACTAGTAATCGCGTAATCCCTAATCTTAATGCGAATTCATTAATCTAGGCCACCTAAGGAATTAGGGTCTATTAGTGGATTTAGGATCTTGCCATATGAGGAATCGGGGCTTGAGTAATCTAGTGGATTGATTTTAATATTTGAAGCATGAATGGGAGGTATCTAGTCCTGGTAGTACATGAGGCAGAGGTTTGGTGAAATCTGATCCCAACACCTCTTTCTGCACTCCAAGTGTTTGTTAAAAGTCCCAAAAAGACAAAAAGATTTTATTCCTTCTGTTTTGTTTATTTTGATTTCTCTGCACAGTCTAGATAGTTGCTGAGTTTGTGAATTGGTAATTGACATCCAATCCCCGTGGATACGATAACCGGTCTCACCACCGTATTACTTGCACGACTGAGTATACTTGCCCAGACCCTCCAATAAGTTTTTGGCACCGTTGCCGGGGATTGGTTTTGCCAATATCATTAGTAACAAAGGAGGCAAATAATTTAGACATTTTTATCTTTTATTTTTCTGTATATATATTTGACATTTTCTCTGTACATATTTGATTTTTTTTCTTTTGAGTGTTTGCTTGTGCAAGGGGAGGAAACACATGGACTATCATTACCATCCAACTTGGGAAGCTCAACTTGACTGGATCGTGTTTGATGGTATCACTGTTAAGCACGTGAAGATTTACTCCAAGGAGGAATGGCAGTCCTGATTTGATAGAGATTCTTTGGGATATATATGCTTATCCTCTAAGCTTGAGCATAGAGCGTAGCCAGGAGGAAATTAGTTCCATGATTCAGAGGGCCGAGACACGCGCAGGGAAAAATGATAGTAATATAGTAGCATCGCTAAGCGACATCTTTCAGAAGTTGGAAGAACAAGCCAGTGAATTTTTTAAATTACTAGCAGAAAAGCCACATGGAATTCAAATTGAAGAGAATCTATTGGTTAGCATGGACGTGATTGAAGATGAAGTGGTGGTGGTAGAAGAGCAATGATAAGCCTCTGGCTTATCTAGTTTTATGACTAGATGAACTAGGGTTTATGTGCCAATTAGTCGAGTTCACTCTCATTTTCGCCCAAATTTTGCCTTGTTTTGTTCCTAAGTTGGACTTTGACTCGTTTTGCGTCTTTTGTGTAGTTTTTGGCTTATTTTGGGTAGAATTATGCTTTTGGGTGCTTTTTGTGTTTTCAGGTCAATAAGTGAAGCTCCGGGAGTCAAGGAAAGCCAAGAAATAGTGGAAATTGCAATTCTGGAGACACTCGCCCCGCGAGTGTATTCTCGCCCCGTGAGAGTCTGAAGACCAGCAAAACAGAGACTATCACGGCATAGCCGTGATTAAGGTCACGGCTGTGACAAATTGAGGTTTGAAGACTCGCCCCGCGAGAGACAGCTCGCCTCGCGAGAGCATGAAGACTTGGAAGTCAGAGACCATCACGGCCTAGCTGTGATGAAGGTCACGGCTGTGACAGATTAGGGTTTGAAGACTCACCCCGCGAATACAAGATCGCCTCGCGAAAATACAAAATTTGAAGCGTGCCAATGCTTAATTTCGCGTCGCGAGAGTAAGCTCGCCCCGCGAGCTGGCGAGAAACAGAATCCTTATTTAAAGGCTGTCTCAGATCAGGATTGGATATCAAGTTGTTAGCCACAGATCAGAACTGTAGTGCGAATCCTTGTTTCTGGAGCTGCGTCTCCCTTCTCTTTTCTTCTCTTCTTTTAGTTTATTATTATGGAGATTATTGCCGATTGTTTGTGCGTCGTCACGGGCATGAGGAACTAATCCCCTCATCCGAAGGATCGATGAAGCCACCCATGGCTGTGTAGTGTTCATATGATGTATGTGTTTCTCCCCTCTTTTTAATTGATGTTTTTCTGATTCTGATTTGAATTGCTTGATCATATGTATTGCGTGATTAATCAGTTAAACGTGTTTGAGGCCGAACGGCGATTCGCGTTTTAGAACTTGAATCGGGATCGCAAATGTTTTCCAATTCTGAATTGATTGTGTTGATCATATGTGTTGCGTGATTAACTAGTTAACGTGTTTGAGGCCAAATGGCGAGTCGCGTTTTAGAACTTGAATTGGAATCATTAATCGAATAATGAGCACGACCGTGGATTTATTTGATTAGTGCAACCATATAGGGAACAAGGTTTAATAGAATTCGAGATTAGGGTTATGAGACCAAACAAGTAATTAATCCAATCGTCGAATACGTCCTATTGAGCACGACAGTGGATATAGGAGAAATTGGGGGTCCCGGTTGACATTAAAAATTGAACTTAGGGAGGAATACATCATCACTTGGGTACTATACATGATTGGGTAGGTGGATTTGAGACCTTGGATGCTTTTAATTTCTGATTTTAATCACCGTAGCGTTATTTGATTTGATTCTTGAATTGCAATCTCAATCTCTTTCTCTCAACCACCTTCTATTGCTTAACCAACGTATCGGATTTCTTGACAAATTAGTCGAATTGGTAGCCCAATCCCTGAGTTCGACCTCGGTAGACTCTTACCGTGTTTTTATTACTTGCGACGACCCGGTACACTTGCCGGCGTCACAACAAGCAACAAGAAGAGAAATGGGAATGGAAGGAGCAAACACCGTTGAAAGCTGCTCTAGAACAGTATTCCCAAGAACTATCCACCTCTGAGGCCAAGGCAAGAGCCAATTATGATTGTATCGATGCTCTGACGCAGAGCTTCAAAATGCAAGTGGGGGAGATTTGCAAAAAGTTAGTACAATACCCACATGAAGCATTGCTTGAGCAGAATATGGTTTTGGGGATAGTTCAAAATGAAGATGAAGTGGTAGTGGACTCCACCATGCTTGATGAGCAATCTGAATTTGCTGCATTGGAAAAATATGTTGGCTTGCATGCATGTGTGGACACTGGTAAGTTAGCCCCTTCCACTTGTCTGGCAAACTTCCTGGTGAAAATGCCATTTGACCCGCTAGGAAGTCAGTGCATTATTATAGTTAAAGAGGTCAATGGAGTTTTCACACACTAGCTAGGTGGAACTGTGGATAGATTCATACTGCTGCTACAATCGCCACTCCACAAGCCATTTGATCCGGGAGGAGGATCCTAGAACGTCAAGCTAGTGACGTTAAAGAAGCGCTTATTGGGAAAGAAGGAAGGGAGAGCAAGAAGACAAGAAAAAAGAGCAAAGGTAGCAACCATCACGCCCGGGTCGTGACACTGGTCACGGCCGTGATAAGCTAATCATGAAGACCAGAAAGGATCACGGTCCAGCCGTGATCCACATCACGGGCGTGATTAGAAGACCCTGGAGAGCAGAGAGCATCACGACCTAGCCGTGATGGAGCTCACGGCCGTGACAGGCCAACACCCATGGATCAGAATTGATCACGGCCTGCCCGTGATAAGGCTCACGGCCGTGAAGTACTTCCCAACAAGTTTCTGACTGGAATGAGAGCCAACACCCACTACCGCCTCAGTAAGTCGTTCCATTTTTCTCCTTTTTCCAACTTGATTGTTTATATTGGGGACAATGTAAATTCTTAAGCTTGGGGTAGGGGTATTTTGCATTTACATTTTTCATGTTGCATTCATATAGTTTTGCATGATCACACAATTAGATTGCCCTTGTTTAGATGTTGCATCCAATTGTGAGAACTGAGTGCTAAATAAATTGAGATAGTGAATTCTTGAACCCAATTTTTTTTATTCTTGTGATAAGGCTACAAATGAAAATTGCTTGAGAAAATCTTTGATAGTTGATAATTAGCATATGGTTCTATAGATTTGTGTTTCTCATTGATTTTTGAACTACTAAATGTGAGATTTTGAGCCAAAAAGGGGTACTCACTAAATCTACCCCATTCTTTGTGTTAGAGTGTTATTCCTCTTGGATTGTTTTATCTAGAACTTGACTTGAAACCGTTTTGAAGCTTAAAAATTTTTGAAAACATTTTTGAAAATGATTGAGGTGCTAGGTATTTTTCGGGTCTTCTGAGCTTTGAATGACTAAATGATACTCCTTAGTTGCCCAATTTTGAGCCTACAAGAATAAAATACTTTTCTTGGTACCTTGGAATATTTTGATGAATGATGCTTGATAGGATACCTTCTAAAGTATTGTACAAAAGGGTAAAAAGGTAGTTAAAAAAAAGTTTGGGATGAAAGAATCAGAAAAATATTTCTCTTGAGCTGAAAAATCTCCCCTTCTCCAAGCAATAGAAAAACAAAAGAAAAAAAAATATAAATGGAGAAGGGGATGATAAAAATAAAAGTGAGAAATGACAAGAAAAAGAAAGAAAAGAAAGGTGGAAAAAGGAATCAAAACCCAAAAGGGTATTTTAGAAGGTCATGCTTTGCAATGCTTGATGTTTGTGTAGCCTTTTGAAATGTCCTTTTCTTGATTTCCCCACCTAACGATTAATCCCATGGCCACGTTACAACCAAAGTAAAGACCTCTTGATTCTTAGGTGTTTTCATTAATAAAGTAGAGATTTGGTTGATAGTCAAGCCTATGGTAGAATTCATTCCTTGAGGAAAATGGAGCGAATTGTCTTATGTCCCTAACACTTGAGTGAGGTGAGAGAGAGAGCCAAGCAAATGATCAAGCTTGGGGTGATCTTTAGAAGAGCAAGAGTGCCCGAATCAGTGATAATATGAGTCTAAGAAACCTAAGATTCTAATTGGACTTGATTTGATTGTCTCTTGCTGAATTATTTGAAATGCTTGTTACTTGGATCATTTACTCCGGTTCTTGGTTCACTATCCATGCTTTGATTATCTTGATCTTCTGGCCTTAGTGATTGCTTGAGGACAAGCAATTGAATAAGCTTGGGGTGATTTGATAGTGTGATTTTACATCATGTTTTCTGTACACTTTTGCATGCATTTTTCATATAGATTAGGCATTCTTTATTTGATTTTAGTTAGTTTTTCCCTTGGAACGGGTGAAGCGGTTTCTTGGTGTTGTTTTGCAGGAATTAATTTAAATAGAGCTTGAAATGTGAAGAATATGAGCCAAACAGAGCCCATCGCGGCCATGATCAAGCAGAGCAGAAGGCAAAAGTCATAAGCTGTCACGGGAAATGCTCGCCCCGCGAGAGGCTACTCGCCTCGCGAGATTGAAGACTGGTTGTGCCAGAGAATGCAACCATTTCTGTCTCGCCACGCGAACCATGTCTCGCCCCCCGAGCCTGAGGACCAGAAGCCATCACGCCCAGGCCCTGATACTCATCACGGGCGTATTTGAGAAGAACCTTACTGTCTCGCCTCGCGAGAGATCCAATCTCTGAAGACCGGATTTTTAACATTCGCCTCGCGAGCCAGGTCTCGCCTTGCGAGCGCGCGCAGAGTCTGATTGGTATAAGTTGCTGTTTTAGGGCAGAATGAGGGTAGTTTTTGGGGGACGCACTTGGAGGCACTTGGAGGCTGTGAAGAGGGTATCAAACCTAGAAGGGAGTTACTGAGAGGGGCTGCTGTGACAACGGTGGAAAGCTCTCATGGAGCCTCTTCTCTCCTCTTCTCTTATTTCTCTGGGTTGGCTTTCTCTGTAATTATGAGTAGCTAATCCCAGTTTGTTGGGATTAGATGTAACTAAACTAAACTTCATGTGTTTATCTTGACTGATTAATCTATGTTTATGCTTCTCTGTTAGTGATTGATTTTCCTTCGCTTAATGCCTGTTGTGGCTAGCACCCCCATGACTTGATTAGTGTTTTGGTATGCAATTGTAAAATTCGTATTAGAACCGGAATTGGAATCAATCACCTAGTAATCCTTGCATCTAGGAATGGAGTTTGGTTTACTAGTAATCGCGTAATCCCTAATCTTAATGCGAATTCATTAATCTAGGTCACACAAGGAATTAGGGTCTATTAGTGGATTTAGGCTCTTGTCATCTGAGGAATCGGGGCTTGAGTAATCTTCTGGGCTTCAGTTATTAGCCTGTCACGGCCGTAACCCATGTCACGGGTAGGCCGTGATCAAGTCTGACTTTATGGCTCATTGACATCATGCCGTGATCATGTTCACGACTGGGCCGTGATATCCTCTGGTTTGGGCTCTGGTTTCTACTGAGCTGCATCACGCCCGTGAGGGCTATCACAGCTGGGCCGTGTTCCTTTCTGATCTTCAGTTGTTGGCTCATCACGATCGTGACCCCTGTCACGGCCTGGGCGTGATCAATTCTGGTCTCACATCATGGCCATGATGGACATCAGGGGCAGGCCATGATCTCCTCTGACTTCATTTTCCACGCCCTTTTCACTCTTCATGCCTTCCTAACCTGAAAACGCTTGGCAAATCCATTAATTTATGATCTTTCTTCTCTTAATCTTCTCAATTATTCAAAAACAAAATTCAAAAACAAACTAAGAAAGGAAAGAAAGCTTGGTTGCCTCCCAAGAAGCGCTTATTTACGTTCTTAAGCGTGACCATAGTCCTTTAATCCTTTGATGTTGGATCGAGGAGGGAAATTGCAACCTCCTGTTCAAGTGGATGTTATCCAAGGTAGTACTTCAGCCTCTGTCCATTGACCTTAAATGTTCAACGCTTCTGGTTCCAAACCTCGACGGCACCATACGGAAATACTTTCATGACTTTATATGGTCCGGACCATCTAGACTTGAGCTTTCCTGCGAATAACCGCAACCTCAAGTTGTAGAGTAGCACCATTTCTCCTTCATGGAATTCTCTACGAAGGATATGCTTATCATGCCACCTCTTTGTTCTCTCCTTGTAAGATCTTACGGACTCATAAGCATCCAATCTTAGCTCATCAAGTTCATGAAGTTGAAGGATTCTCTTTTCCCAACGGCTTTTATATCAAAGTTTAGCATCTTAATAGCCCACAAGGCCTTATGCTCAAGCTCGACTGGTAAGTGACATGGCTTCCCGTAAATAAGTCTAAAGTGTGTCATCCCAATAGGAGTATTGTAAGCCGTACGATAAGCCCAAAGAGCATCATCAAGCTTTAAGGACCAATCCTTTCTCGAACTTGAAACAGCCTTTTCTAGAATGCTCTTTATCTCTCGATTGGAAACTTTGACTTGGCTACTTGTCTGGGGATGGTAAGGTGTAGCAACCTTATGAGTGACTCCATATTTGAGTAGGAGTTTTTCAAATTGTTTTTCAATGAAGTGCGATCCTCCATCACTAACAACCGCCCTTGGAATTCCAAACCTTGGAAAAATCACCATGTTGAATAGTTTGATTACGGTTTTTGCATCACTTGTTGAGGATGGAATGGCTTCCACCCATTTAGAGACGTAATCAACAGCTACAATAATGAACTTATTGTTGCAATAGGAAGGAAAGGGACCCATGTAGTCAACTCCCCAAACATCAAATATCTCTACTTCTAGCATCGTGTTGAGTGGCCTGTCATGCCTCTTAGAGATGTTCCCCGTTCTTTGACATGGATCACAAGCAAGCACGAACATTCCGGTATCTCTGAAAATATGAGGCCAATAGAAACCGGGTTGAAGCACCTTGGACGCCGTTTTAAGGCACTAGCATGTCCTCCGTAAGATGAGGAATGACAACAACTTTAGATACTTGGAACCTTGACTTATGGAATACACCTTCTGTAAATGTTATCTGCACACTTGCGGAAAATGTAAGGCTCATCCCACACGTAGTTCTTGTGATCGGAAAAGAACTTCTTCTTCTGTTGATAATTGAACTCCGGTGGTAGAATCCCACATACAAAATAATTCACAAAATCCGCATACCATGGAGCATCCTCTCCCAAGATGGCCAACAGTTGCTCATCGGGGAAAGAATCATTTATAGGCAAGTTGTCCTTCTCATGTTCCAATGGTTCAATTCTAGATAAGTGGTCCGCAACCAAGTTCTTTGTCCCTTTCCGACCCCGAATCTCCAAATCAAATTCTTGCAGAAGAAGAATCCATCGGATGAGCCTTGGCTTTGCTTCCTTCTTAGTCATGAGGTACTTTAGTGCGGAGTGGTCCATGTACACTATGACTTTAGACCCCACAAGGTATAATATGAATTTCTCAAATGCAAAGACAACCTCAAGCAACTCTTTCTCAGTTGTGGCATAATTGGCTTGAGCTCCATCTAGAGTTGTGCTTGCACAGTATATTGCATGAAACTTCTTGTCTATCCTTTGCCCCAACACCGCTCCCACGGCGTAGTCACTAGCATCACACATTACTTCAAAAGGCTCATTCCAATCTGGTGTTTGCAAAATGGGAGCTGTGGTCAAAGCCTCCTTCAACCTATAAAATGCATTCAAACATTCCTTATTAAAATCAAATGGAACATCTTTCATCAATAGGTTAGATAAGGGTTTAGAAATTTTTGAAAAATCTTTGATGAAACGCCGGTAAAACCCGGCGTGTTGATGCGTGATTTTTAGAATAAAGGCAAGTGCACCTCGTCGCAAACAAGTAATACGGTGGTGAGACCGGTTATCGTATCCACAGGGATTGGATGTCAATTACCAATTCGCAAATTTAACAACTATTTAGACTTAACTAAAGTGTGAGAGATTGAACGGAAAATAAAGAAATAAAATATTTTTGTCTTTTTGGAATTTTGTCAAACACTTGGTATGCAAACAGGGATGTGGCTAGAATTGTCAGGGTTAGACTACACTAATCCTCCCTCAGTTGCAATGAAATGGCTTCTAACACAAGTCCTAATTCAATTATGTCAATCAAGCCTTTTCTAAAATACTCAAGCCTAATGTCTTAGGTGCATTGAGCCTAAAACCCCAAATCAAACCCTAATGTCTTAGGTGGATTAATTTGTGATTTTGCATTAAGTCAAGACTTATAAGATTGCAAGCATTCAACACCTATGTCTAGATTCTTGAACAACTTGGCATATGATTCATGAGCATGCCTTAACACCAACCTTCCAGTCATCTATCAAGGCAACATATCATTCCTATGGGTAGCTAATCCAAGGGAAGCATTAAGAACAGAATCACATACTCATAAGGAAATAGAGACTTGCATTAAACACCAAATCAAATACAACAAGTTCAGAAAAGTTTCATCTAACCCCAACAATGGGGAATTAACTACTCATGATAAAAGGAAATACAAAACAGAATGAGAAAAGGGATGGAGAACACTCATAGACAAGCTTCCTCCATCTTCTCCCCATCCGAGAGCAGAGAAAACGCCCCCCTATTTGGGTAGAAACCTCTCTCGGCCACTTGACCTCAGCCTGCCTCCAAGTGCCGATCCCTAATTCTGTTCAGTGCAGGTTTATTTATAGGTCCGTCGCCCGTCACGGCCGTGATGGCCGTGACGGCCATCACGGCCAGGCCGTGACGCTTTCTGTCCAAGGCATGTCTTCAAGTTTTTAACTCTCGCGAGGCGAGAGAAGTGTTCGCGACGCGAGCCCTCATTTTCTGGTTGGTCACGGCCGTGATGTACATCACGGCTAGGCCGTGATGATCTCGACTTTTGCCTTCTTCTTCTCGCTTGATCACGGCCGTGATGGTCATCACGGCCAGGCCGTGATAGGCTCTGTTTGGCTATATTCTTCACTTTTCTAGCTCTTTTTCATCCAAGCTCCACCAAGGCTGATTTCTGGGCATTTTTCCACTGAATCCTGCAAAACAACACACAGAAACCACCTCATCCGTTCCAAAGGAAAAACTATACAAAATCAACACTAAATTGGCCTAACTATATGCAAATGCATGCAGAAATGTACATGGAAAATGAGGTGAAATCACACTCATCACGTGTCCCAAGAAACTTCTACCTTTCACATTTACCGGTGGGGGCAATTTTTCAATAACATCAATTTTGGCCCTATCCACCTCAATACCTCTTCCAGAAATCAAGTGCCTAAGCACTATACCTTCTTTTACCATAAAATGGCATTTTTCCCAATTCAATACAAAATTAGTTTCTTCACATCGCTGCAAAATCATAGACAAATTTGTTAAACAGTCATCAAAGGTAGTTCCATAAACAGAAAAATCATCCATAAAAACCTCCATGATGTTTTCAATAAATTCGGAAAAAATTGCAGTCATGCATCTTTGAAAAGAAGCCGGTGCATTACATAGATCAAAAGGCATTCTCCTATAGGCAAAAGTGCCATAGGGACAAGTAAACGTAGTCTTTTCTTGATCACTAGGATGTATAGGAATTTGATGAAAATCGGAATAACTATCCAAGTAACAAAAGTATGAATGCCTAGCTAACCTTTCAAGCATTTGATCAATAAATGGGAGAGGGAAGTGATCTTTCCTTGTTGCCTTATTTAACTTCCTATAATCAATGCACATTCTCCAACCGGTTACCGTCCTAGTAGGGATTAGTTCATTATTTTCATTTTGAAAAACAATCATCCCTCCTTTCTTAGGAACCACATGCACCGGACTAACCCATTCACTATCGGAGATTGGATAATAACTCGGCATCTAACAACTTAAGCACTTCTTTCTTGACCACCTTTTTCATATTAGGGTTCAACCTACGTTGACGCTCAATGGATGGTTTATGCTCATCATCCATTAAAATGCGATGCATGCAAAAAGAATGATTTATGCCTTTAATATCATCAATTGTATATCCTATCACCTTTCTATGCATTCTAAGCTTCCTAAGCAATTTCTCAGTTTCCAACTCATTCAAGCTAGCGTTCACAATTGTCGGATAGGAAGAGTTAGGACCAAGAAATTCATACCTCAATGTGGAAGGGAGAGGTTTTAGTTCTACCTTAGGGGCTTCTTCATCTTTCAAATCCTTATTCTTTGGTTTCAACTCAAGTTTTTCTTTCTTTGTTTTGTTCGGAGAAATTTCCAGACTAGTCTCTAGGAAGCGGGCATAATTCCTTACTTCTCCTCTGTGGGCATTTAAGCCTCCACCAATCAAACAGATTTCCAATGGATCATCAACACAAGCTTGAGTGGATTCTTCTTTCACCGCTTGGTGCATTAAGTCAACCCTGCAACAAGAATCCTCAAAAGAAGGGTGTTTAATAGATTTATCTAAATCAAATTCAACTTTATCATCACCCACGATTAAAGTCAATTTTCCATTTTTAACATCAATAATTGCTCCTGCGGTAGCCAAGAAAGGCCTACCAAGAATAATGGGGATTTGGGAATCCTCCTCCATTTTAAGTACCACAAAATCCGCAGGAATGAAAAATTTACCCACTCTGATAGGAACATCCTCCAAGTTGCCTACAGGGAATTTGACGGACCGATCTGCCAATTGAAGAGAGATTGTTGTGGGTTTTACTTCATCCATCTCCAACTCCTTGCAAACAGAGAAGGGCATAAGACTAACACTAGCCCCCAAATCACAAAGAGCTTTATCAAAACTAGTGTTACCAATCAAGCAAGGAATATAGAAACTACCTGGATCTTTTAATTTAGGAGGCAATTTATTTTGAATTAAAGCATCGCGCTCCTCAGTTAAAGCCATTGTTTCATAGTCCTCTAGCTTTCTCTTATTTGACAAGATGTCCTTAAGATATTTAGCATATGTGGGCATTTTTTGTAACGCCTCAGTGAAGGGTACATTAATGTACAATTTCTTAAGGACCTCTAGAAATTTTCCAAATTGCTTATCTAACTTGGACTTAGCCAACCTTTGAGGGAATGGTATCGGAGGTTGGTAAGGTGGTGGAGGTACATACTTAGACACTTTTTCACTAGGTTCTTCCTCTTCTATGGGTTGTGTCTTAGTAGGTTCCTCCTCCTCATCTACACTCTTGTTATCACTCTCCCCTTTAGCCTCGGGATCCTCAAGTTTCTTACCACTCCTTAGACTCACAGCTTTACATTGTTCATTATTTGGGTTCACTTCAAGTTGTCCAGGAAACTTGCCCGGTTGCCTATTTGAATTGCCCGCTTGTTGGGAAATTTAAGTTTCTAACATCTTGTTATGGATGGCTAAGTTATCTACCTTAGATGTTAACTCTTTTATTGCCTCATTAACTGCCCCTACCTTGTTGCCTAAATTCTTCATTCTTCTTAGTTTGAGTAGCAACAAAACTTTCCATAAGAGACTCAAGTTTATACTTTTGTACTTGAGGATACCCCGATGCGGGTTTCCTATTACCTTGGCCTTCTTGGAATTCGTGGTTCAACATGTTGTTGTAGCTCCCGTAGGAGAGATAGGAATTGTTCTTCCTTACTTGGTTGTAAGGATTTGGAGGAGCATAATTTGGCAACTTCGGGTTCGTGTCATAGAAATTGTGACAAGAGTTCACTTGTTCCCCCGAAGCACCGGATCCAGGAGCAATACCATGTGGGCACTCCATTATGTCATGTCCCTGTATTCCACAAATCTCGCAAACAACATTAGTAGCACCTATTGAACTCACATTACCTTTTCAAGCTTATCAAAGCGTTTATTTAATGAGTCAAATTTAGATATAATTAAATCATTACTATTCATTTCAAACTTACCCTCCGAAAGATTTTTCGGGTTATTACCTCTTTCCGAACCCCATTGGTGATAGTTGGTGGATACGTTTTCAATGATATTGAACACTTTAGTTAGTGGTCTATTCATAAAGGCTCCACCAGCTACGGAGTCGAGTGACACCTTCGAAGAGTAATCCAATCCATTGTAGAAGGTATGCACTAACAACCACCTCTCGAGCCCATGATGTGGGCAAGACTCTAGCAATCCTTTGTAATGATCCCAAGCTTCGGATAAGCATTCTCCGTCCTTTTGGAAGAAGCCGGTGATCTGAGTTCGTAGGTAAGCAGTCTTGGATGGAGGGAAGATTTTTTCCAAGAATGCCTGCTCCAGTTCGTCCCAAGTTGACAAGGTATTAGCGGGAACTTGCTTCAACCAAGCTTTTGCCTTTCCAGTAAGAGAGGAGGGGAATAACCTCAAGCGAATAGCATCAATCGGGGCACCTTGAATTCTTATTGCATCGATGAACCCCAAGAATGTCTCCACATGATCAGTCGGGTCCTCCGAGGGTAATCCTCCAAATTGATGTTGCATAATCATGCCAATTAACTGAGGCGGTATAGTGTAGTTCTCCGTCTCAATTTCTGGCCTAGGAATCCCAGTTCGCAAACCCCTAGTATTTGGGGCTGCGTAGTCCTTTAGTGGTTTAAATCCGGTAGATTCGCAATGAGTGGAATGGGAATCAACCTTTCTCTTGCTCTTTGTCTTTGTAGTCTCCCACATTTATGAAAGGTCCTTTCGATCTCGGGCTCAACTTCAACAAGATTGCCAAGACTTTGGGATCTTCGCATAAAAGAGAAAAATACCTGCAAGAGAGAGATAGATACTAGAAAAAAAATAAGAAATAAAATTTAATACAAAAAAAAGGTCCATAAAAATCAATTTAAAAATTAAATTGAAATTCAAGAAAGCACAGTCCCCGGAAACGGTGCCAAAAACTTGATGGCTCGAATCCGCAAGTGAACGACTTCATCGTCAAGTAATAAAAAGATCGAACCACAAAGACTGTGATCTTAAATAACAGTTAATTATTAAATCAATTTAACTAAACTATATAAAAAATTATTTGGAAAATATTTGGTTTCTAAAATAAGAGTTAACTAGCAAATCAAATATTTAAAACTCAACCAATTAAAATCGCAATCAAATCTAATCTGGGATTTTTCAATATCAAAAGAGATTTCCAGGAATTGGGTTACCAACAAGACTGCTCATGCTACTAAATTGACTACCCCTCTTGTTAATATTCAAAATTGCTTTGAAGGTGAATTTATCCTAAATAAGTTAATGTTCCCTCTCGGGATACGAGAACCGTGCCCGATTAAACCAACCCCTACTCTCGTGGTAATTGAATTTAAATTGAACCCTTTAAGCTTTGTGACAATTCAGTGAACCCTCGAAGTACCGCTTCTAACTCTCGTGATTTAAGTCCTAAGTTTGGTTCCTATAGATCCAATACCTAAGTTCACCGCTAAGTTCGTCCTTAGAGTATCTAAGACAAGCAAATAAGTGGCCACCGAATTTACAAGTAATTCAAGCAATAGGAATCAAATCGAAAGCAAAATTGAAATTAACAAGAAACAAAACGTCAATTCATCACAATAAACGAATCTTAGGTATAGCCCCAATTCCTAGAAATAAAACGACCACTCAAGCATTGTCATGTTCATAGCAATCTTAATTTACAAAAGCATAAAAAGAAAACCTAAGAGAAGAGAAGAAATTGAGAAAAAGAAAAATCCTAGTTTTTGCCTACGGGTAGCAGTCCAGAGATCCCCATTTTTGAGCCTTAGAGTCCTATTTATAATATAGGGTAACTTGAATTCAAAGTTGTTACAAAATTAGATCAAATCAGCAATAAAATTTCCACATATTGCGCATCACGGCCATGATGCCTGTCACGGCGAAGCCGTGATGGGTTCTGACTTGGAGATGGCTTCACTGCTTGGTCTTTCACGACCATGACCACCATCAAGGCCTACTCGTGATCAGTTCTGCCTGTGAGGGTCTGGGTTCGATTGGCATGTCACGGTCGTGATGGCCATCACGGCCTGGCCATGACCAGTTGAGTTTAACCTTCTTTCTTTTCAGCAATACTCGATCATGGCCGTGATGCCTATCACGGGAAGGACGTGATGGGCTCTGTTTGGCTCATTTTTCTTGCTTTTTCAAGCTCTGTCTTTGTGCAAGCTCCAACATAACTGATCCCGAGCATTTTAATCTTCAATTCCTGCACACAAACACCACAAAACCACCTTACCCGTTCCAAGGTAAAAACTAACAAAAATCAAATTAAATATGCCTAAACTATATGAAAATGCATGCAAAATGTCAAGGAAATATGAGCTGAAATCACACTCATCAATGTACTGTCAAGAAAGATGATGGATCACTTTTATTCACTGCAAAAAGGCAAAAGAATCTCTATAAGATTGACTTGGAGGACCTCTCAAATTAAAGTGTCTCATGTCTAGTGTCCATTGAAGATGAGAGATGGATTTGGCACAAAAAGCTAGGTCATGCAAGCTTGAAATTAATTTCAAAGCTAAACAAGCATAACCTCGTAAGAGGACTACCAAACCTTAAGTTCAAATCTGATGCTCTTTGTGATGCATGTCAAAAGTGAAAACAAGTCAAAGGTTCTTTTGAGTCTAAGAATGTTGTTAGTACCAATAGACCACTAGAGTTGCTACATCTTGATCTTTTTGGTCCAACAAGGACTGCCTCTGTCAGTGGAAAGAAATATGGTCCTGTCATAGTAGACGATTACACTAGATGGACATGGGTTATGTTCCTAACTCACAAAGATGGGTCTTTTAAGGTCTTTTCTGTATTCTGCAAATGTGTACAGAATGAAAAAGGCACGTGTATCACTTCAATCAGAAGTGACCATGGGGGAGAGTTTGAAAATGAGATATTTCATAAGTTCTGTGAAGAGAGTGGTATCCTTCACAACTTCTCAATACCTAGAAAACCACAGCAAAATGGTGTGGTAGAGAGAGAACAGATCTCTTCAAGAGATGGCTAGGACTATGCTCGATGACAACTCTGTCCCTAGACACTTCTGGACTGAAGCTGTTAATACTGCCTACTACATTCAGAACATAATATATATTAGACCTATCCTGAATAAGACTCCTTATGAACTGTGGAAAGGAAGAAAACCCAACATATCTTATTTTCACCCCTTTGGTTGTAAATGCTATATACTGAATACTAAAGATCAACTTGGTAAGTTTGATGCTAAAACAGATAGTGGAATACTATTAGGATATTCTGAAACATCTAAAGGCTTTAGAGTTTATAATTTTAGGATTCTGATAGTAGAGGAAAGTATTCATGTCAAGTTTGATGACAAACATCCCGATAAGAAATTATTAGAGCTAGATGAAGATTTTGCAGATCTTGATCTAAGCATTTCAGGAGACTCACCTGAGATAAAATTTGATGATCAAGAAGATGACCCCACTCAACAACCAGAAACTTCCACTTCTCAACATGGTACAGTTCAAAAATCTTGGTACTTAAAGAATAATCATCTACAAGATCAGATCATTGGAAACCCCAATGACAAGCTAAGAACCAGATCAACCTTCAGCGAACAAGACAATTCTGCACTAGTCTGAGTTGGAACCAAAGACAGTAGACGAGGCTCTGCTGGATGATGGTTGGATTCTAGATATGCAAGAAGAACTCAATCAGTTTGAAAGAAGTGATGTTTGGACTCTGGTTCCACTGCCCAAAGACAAATCAGTGATTGGAACAAAGTGGGTTTACAGAAACAAACTTGATGAAACTGGTAAGGTAATCAGAAACAAAGCAAGACTTGTTGCTCAAGGTTTCTCTCAAGAAGAAGGTATATATTATACTGAAACTTTTGCACCTGTTGCTAGATTAGAAGCTATTAAAATTCTACTTTCATTCACTGCACATCATAGTATTATGCTTTTTCAGATGGATGTTAAAAGTGCTTTTCTAAATGGCTTTATTAATGAAGAAGTCTATGTTATGCAACCTCCGGGTTTTAAGTGTGAAACTCATCCTGAACATGTATATAAGCTTAAGAAACATTTGTACGGTCTTAAGCAAGCTCCTAGAGCTTGGTGTGACAGACTAAGTTCATTTCTTATGGAAAATGGATTCAATAGAGGAAATGTTGATACAGCCTTATTTAGAAAATCCATTAAGTCTAATTTCATAGTTGTACAGCTATATGTTGATGATATTATTTTTGGTGGTACTAATGAGTTTCTATGCAAAGAATTCTCTAAGTTAATGCAGAAAGAGTTTGAAATGAGAATGATGGGAGAACTCAAATTCTTCACTGGACTTCAAGTAAAACAAACCATGGACGAGGTGCTCATCCACCATACTAAATATACAAAAGAACTTCTGAATAAGTTTAAGATGGATGATTGTAAACCAATGAATACTCCTATGCACCCCACTTCTATACTGAACAAAGATGATAAACAGAAAAAGGTAGACCAAAAGGTATACAGAGGTATGATAGGATCTCTCTTATATCTTACTGTGTCTAGGCCCGATATTTTGTTCAGTGTATGTTTATGTGCTCGATTTCAATATGATCCTAGAGAATCTCACTTATCGTGAGTTAAGAGAATTTTTAGATATTTAAAAGGTACTACTAATCTTGGTTTATGCTTTAAGAAAAATGAAGATTACATATTAGTTGGTTTGTGATTGGAGGACTACAATGTATTTGTAAGTAGTATTCCGCTTATGTGTGATAATACTGCTGCAATAAATCTATCTAAGAATCCAATTTTGCATTCTAGAGCTAAGCACATAGAAATTAAACACCATTTTATTAGGGATTATGTGTAAAAAGGTGTGATTAATATTCAACTTGTATATACTGACCATCAATGGGCAGATATCTTTACTAAACCTCTTGCAGAGGACTGATTTATCTTTATTAGGAAGCATCTTAATATGATATGTGTGGATTAATTCAGGCGTCCAGCCTCGAGAAAAATTTGTTTTGATAATCCTGCGTCTATTACCTATGCTCGTCTATTACATATTTTAAGTTGTGCGTCTATTGCATATTGTATTGCATGACCATATGAAGCGTCCACTGATACTGGTTATCACGTCCATTGTATAGTTTCAGACGAGTTCACATCTGCCTATGCTTAAGCATAATTTTTTTTGTGTTAATAATTGCATTTATTTTGTCTTAAGACAAATTTATCCTTTATTCTCTTTGCTGAGTCAGTACTTCCATCAATCCCATCAAGACCTTTTTATAGTTCCAAGTTACCAACTCCGTTTTATCATAATGACATGTCATGTCAAAAGTTTTTTTTAAACCTTTGACATTCAAAATTCCTTTAAAAGTAATCTTTTCCCTTTGAGAAAAACTTTACACTTCCATAACCTCTCGAGCTATCTCTCTCTCTACCTTTCTATGTTTTCAAACCCTAAGCTCTTTGATCACCTAAAATGGATTATTCTTCAACCTTTAATGTGGACAAGCTCAACTTGGCAATAGAGCATCATTTTATCTTGGAGTGCTGCAAGATTACAATCTAGACATAAGCAAATATGTAAATGCAGCCGAGTGGGGAGGACTCTTCACAGAGAAGGTATCTGTCGTTCCCAACCTGATCAGGGATTTCTGGAGAAACGTCCAAGTGACTGACACTGACTTCTTCTCGGAGAAAACTATTGCTGATGCATTTTCCTGTGCTCAGGAGGTTTTAGTTTTCACTGAGTCATGGGAAGAGGACTTGGGTGGCTCTGAGACTATTGAAGTCTGTCTCATGAAGGAAGATACAGTCAGAAATCACACCTGGAAGGCTGTTGAAACGAAGGACATTGTTCGTATTCTTCATCAGCTTCTCAACAAGGTGGTTCTTCACAAGGTTGGATCCAAGGACAACCTCTCTTCTCTGCACAAATTCTGTCTTTGCCATCTTCTCACAAACAAAAATCAATCTTCCAAGAATCCTGTACGGAAGATTCAGAGACGCTGTGATGAATAAGAAAAGACTCTTTGCACTTCCTTTCTGCCATCTTCTTTCCAAGATTTTCAAGGCTCAAGGAATTCATGAGATTCTTGCTGCAAAGAATCCTGAGGAGCAAGCTAGGATATTGACTGAAAAACCAATGTTGGCTGCAGACTTTGGAAAAATGAATATTGCCAAGATGAACCGCAGTACCTATGTTGCTGCTGCAATGGCCAAGACTGAGGATTTAATGAAGGCTAAAGAAGAGATGGTGGAACAAACAATGCTGAAGTCCTAGGAGTTAAAAGGGTAACTAGGCAAAAGACCACTGCAACAAGGAAGCCTGCCCCCAAGAGACCTGCAGATGGCATTATTATCAGGGAACCTTCTAATGGCTCTGCTGCAAAGAAGCAAAGAAGAGTTATCTTCTCTCACAATGAAGATGAGGAAGCTGATGAGGACAACATTCCTATCAGTTCAATTCTAAAGAAGCAGAAGACCTCTGTTGCTGCTGCTGAGGCCGTTGTGCTTGTTCCAACAATTATTCCAACAAAACCGAGATGGCAACCAGCAAGAAAAACTAGATCAACTAAGACTTCTAAAGTAACCATCTCTGCTAATGATCATGTTCAAATAGCAGCAGATGCCCTAGTGTCTAGTTTAGAAACTAGGATTGATGGTGTGCCTGTCTCCTCTCCAGATGATGTGTACATTCCCACACCCCTTTCACCCCAACCAACACAAATAGCCACTTCACAATTTCAACCTATTATCCATGCCGATGATCCTTGGTTAAATCAACCAGATGATGGTATTTCCCCTAGTGCTCCTTTCCCCAAACCCTTGAGAACCTTATTTCCCTTCACCCCAACTTCTGTCATTTATAATGGCAAATCTGAGGATTGGACCAATGTAAAAGGGAATGGAAAATTCTGTTTCATTCTCACCAACCTGAACCCGAACACATTCCAACCAGATGGTATCCTCTACCTGAGTATGAGGAAGAAATCAGCCCATCTGTTGAACCCTTTTACCTACCTCATCCTGAGTGTAAATCAATAAAAAATGTGACTTCTTAAATGCACAACAATTTAGGGCCATTAGTCACTCACCTACCTCTAAACAAATTCCCCCCCAGAAAAATTTACCCTAACCTTGTCAAAACTCCTCCCTTCTTACCCCTCACTGATGGAGTTGAGAGACATATCATACCTGTTTGGGAGACTGATCCCAATAGGAAAAATCTTCCTACTATTCCTGAAAGAAGAGCAAGTTCTTCAAAGCATGTTCCCATGATCATGCCAAGGGACACTAAATGGGTGTCTTTTGAGCATCCCAGAGTCTATGGGAGGGCTTCTGACTTCTTTCTTGATCAGCTCTACTATGAAATCTTTGAAGTGAGAATTGATCAAATCAGAGCTGATAGAGCCACGCATTTTGTCCCTCCATCCTGGCTGAGGCATAATGAAGCAACCAGAATTGGAGTCATGCCCTACAGGATCTGTCCAAGACTACCAGTGCTAGATCTAAATAAGGACAAGGACATGAAAAACATAAGATTCAAGGGAGTGATGCCTGAAGCTGAATCAGCTATGCTTGATCTTGATCAAGAAACCTTTGACTACTCAAAGCTGGATTTCCTTTTGCATACTGAATCCATTGAGTTGATCAATGAACATAGAGCTGCTGATTTCTGGAAGTCTCACATTATCTACTACACCAGAGAAGCATTTTCCTCTGGTTGTCCGAAGAGGAGAAGAAGGATATTCCCAAGGTCAGAGGGAAGTGTGGTCTTTCACATTTTAGATATCTGATCTATAAAGACCTCTGGGGGCTTCCTATAAACAGTAGAAATGTGGAATTCACCTACCCCATTAGATGGGCAAAGGAAATCTCAGTGATCCCCCAACCTACTTCTGAGCCTATTGCAGATGAACCTGTTGTTGTTGTACCTGAACAAATTGCCACTGCTATTGGATTAGAAGATACAGCTAAATCCACTCACCAACAGATCTCATCAGAAAGACAATCTTCTCAACCTTTAGCTCTAGTTGTGATGCACCCTTCAGATCAATCAAGAACACTAAGCACATTTCAAGAGTCTGCAGAAAGCACAAGGCAACAGGATCTGCCATATAATATTGAAGAGGTTCTTGGAAAAATAGTTGTTGAAAGGGTTGGCAAGTTAGTTGATGAGAAGGTTGAAAAGATAGCTAAGAAGATTAAGGAGGATGTCCATCAGCAAGTTCAAACTTCAATGGCACCAACCTTAGAGGTTGTAAATAAAATACTTGAATTCCTCATGGACTTCAAGAAAAGTCAGACTCAGAACCCTCCACCTCCCCCACCTCCTCCTGCTTAACCTTTACCTTTCATTTTCTCTCTTATACCGACAATGATGGTCCTCTCCTTTCAGTTATGCAGGAATACTTTAATATAAGTAAACATAGGATAAGCTTTCATTGAAATATACGCGTCCACCCTTGTAGACGGGCTGCTTACCTTGGTAAAGTTACTGGTTTATTTAATTAAGTAGACTGGATTTCTTAAGTAGACGAGGCTCTAAGTGTTTTCTAGATGAATACCAAAATAACTTGTTAGATACAGCGAGTCCAAAGACTTGATAAATAAGTGCGTCCATCTTGCCACGTAAGCAGACGGAAGTAATTAGTAGAAGTAAATGAACTGAAAAATAAAGTAATCTAGTAGACAAGCTCTAACCGCCATGTCACCAGATGGAGATCTTTATAACTCATTGAGGAATAGCAAGTCCGAAGACATCACGTCATCAGACGAGCAAAGTAAAATATTGAACATACTTAGTCTCTCATATAACTAAGTAGACGAAGTTCTTTTAGACAAGCTCCATCCTTGAAATGAATTAAATTCAATCCGAATCTCTTGAATTTATTTCAAATGATTGATATTTATTTCAATAGAATATATGTTCTTCACATTTGTTTTATCTGCTTTAAATGTTTCACCTTGTTGTAAAAGAAACATAGTACCATCAAGAAATGCAAAAAGCAGAATCGTACAATAAGATACTACAAAACGATCTGTACGATGACAACTTTATGACTGAAAAAGCTGGATTATACACAAAGGAGGAACACCAAGTGCTCAAGCTGCAATACTCAGGGGAGTGAACCTCCAAATTCATGCTACATCGATAACCAAGAGTACTATTCAGCATTGCCACAATCAAGCTCTTAGTCACAACGGATTTCATGCATTAAATGTCATCTCTAAACGGGATTATTCAAAGTAACCGTTGAAGAAATACAGTGAAGAAGAAGGTCACTTTAAATAGAAGACCTCAAGTTCTGAAGAATAACTTTTGTCAATCGATAATCACTCATTCTAATATTCTTTCAAGAGCAAGAGTCTATATTCTTTAGTTCGAATATTGTTGTAATATTCAACTGATCTTAAACTGTCATATTCTCACACATAGTGAGTTAAGAAGATCAAACATTATATCTCTTTGTTAGAGTTAGAGCCTGAAGAGGCTTGGTAAGAAAGAAATACTTGTAGCCTGGAGAGTGTTGGATAGTTGGTTGTAATCTATTTGGAGAAATAGTGGATAAATCCTTCAAGTCGAAGGGACCGGATGTAGCTCTTGGCTGGAAGAGAGTGAACCAGGATAAAATCTCTTGCGTGAATCTTCTATCCCTAAACTCTTCAGTTTTATTTTCTTATACTAATTGTGGGGTTTTTATATTGCCTTTGTTAAGCTTCTAAAAGATCTATTTGTGTGTGCTTATTTCTGTGTTAATCTTCGTGTGTAAGAAATTTGTTTTGGAAAAATGTTGTTTTCGAAAATATTAACAAACACAATTCAACCCCCCCCCCCCCCCCTCTTGTGTTTGCCTTTGTCAATTTTAGTCTGGTTGATGGACCTAAACTAATAAACCTGTTTCAACACATATACAATAAAAAACATAACCATAGTGTCTGATTTTCATCTCCCCCTTCATTCAGCCGCCGCCCCCACCTCCCACCTCCCAACCCCTCTCACTCTTCTTTCTATAACACATTCTGACATTCTTACTACGTTTTGGTTATTAATGGTTCGACGTTGCTCCTTGAGCTCTGTTCTTCGACCTCTTCCCATTATTCTCTACTTTTTCTCGCCCCTCATCTTAGTAACTCATCCACTCTGTAGCGCCTACAGGTCGTAGAAGAAGCAATCCATGTCACCGGAGGTCGTCGAAGGATGGTGGATTTAAGAGGAACAGAGGAGAATTTTTTTCCCAGACTGTCGAAACCTGGGGAACCATCGGTTTTGTCCGGTTTACCCGGTTCCCGACCGGTTCAACGATTTTTCTTCTGGTTTTTTCATTGAGCGGTTTTGGGTATCACTCGGACCGGATGATTGGCTGGTTCCCGGTCCAACCGGTCGAACCAACTGGTCCGATTTTAACTACCTTGGTTATAACTACAAAAATGGAAATTACACTTGAAGGTGTAGCTTGCTAAGGTGCACCTTCTAAAAAATGGGTGATGAATGTTAGCAAACCCTTTAGGATTTGCTAGCGTAATACTCACAATGAGTAACGTAATTACCAGTTTTTGGATATGGGTTTCTTGATGTATACCCATGCATTTTTTAGAAGGTGTACGTTAGCAAACTACACCTTCGAGTGTATTTTTCATTTTTTAGTTACAACTTGCTGACTTTCTGATCAATGTGTGGATTTTACAGGTGTGGCATAACCTTTCATCAAAGGAAAGTAATAGAGACTGGATTAGTGCTCTTATTGATGTTCCTTCTTCTTCTTGTTCACCACTAACAGGTACTTCTATTTGATACTCTCTTCATTCTTTCTTCTTCTTCTTCTTCTTGTGAACCTTTTGATATGTGTTTTGTATTCTTGTTCTTACATGTTTTGGTATGCTTCTTGTATGTTTTGATATGTGTTTTGCATTCTTGTTTCTTTTTTCTTCCATCTGTTTCCTCTATTTCATTGCTTCGAGTTGACGGTAATACATATTTATGCGATTGATCAGCCTCTAGCTCGACTAGTTTTTAACTAGTAAGACCATAGGTTTTATTCGAGTTTAATCTTGTTTTCGCCCAAATTAGACTTGATTGTCTTCAAGCAACATTTTGAGTCTCTAGAGTAGTTTTAGGGTAATTTAGCTGATTTTGAGTCAAATAAAGCACTTACTGCTATTGTTTTCAGGTTAATAAAGAGAAGCAATTCTGGAATTATTCACCCCGCGAGAGACTGCTCGCCTCGCGAAAGCCTGAAGACCAGCAAGTGATGAGAAGACAGAGACCATCACGGCCTAGCCGTGATGAAGTTCACGGCCGTGACAGATCAGCATCCAAAGTCAGAATTGATCACGGCCTGGCCGTGATAGACATCACGACCGTGACAAACTTGAATTGGAAGTCTCGCCCCGCAAATCATCCTCTCGCCTCGCGAGAACTCAACTTTGAACTCGCGCCATAATTAATATTCGCGTCGCGAGAGGCTGCTTGCCTCGCGAGCGCGTGCAGAACTGAAGGATATCAATTGTTGTTTAGCGCAGATTAGAGGGGGATCCAGACTTTTGATTATATTACGGATGCGAATTAGGTTTAGCGTTTGGTGTTTCCTTTGTAATGGAGAACTAGTCTCATTTGATTAATCTGTTGTAATCGGGTTCCACCGCCACTTGAGGTTATGTAATTCCTGATTTAATTGCTACTCTCTTTCAATACAGTTCTATATGTTCTGTTTGCTTAATTCAGGATTGTATAGAACGTGTATTGATTTGTTTCGATGATTGTGTGTTCTTATACTTAATTCGCGTGTGTTCATTTGTGTTTGCTTAATTCACGAGCGCTTCACCCCGTTTGCTTAATTCGGGAATAGGAACATACATCGCGTAGTGACGGTTTCGCTTGTTAATTGTCGCTACAATCGAAAAGGGTTTAGAATCCGCTTAGGGCTCGGAGTTATATGAATCAATGATAGTGGGAAACCGAAATCAGTAGGTTGATCGTTTACCTTATTTGATAATTATTTAGTTTGCATTGTTTTCTGCTTTGTTTTTTCTTAATTTAATTTCAAATCCAACCCCCCCCCCCCCCCGCAAATAAAAAATATTGTGAGACGATACTCGAGTTGTCGCACCCTAACTACATATTTTTACAAACCGCTCGCTTTTTGACGCGTGCGCGATAGCGCGTCAAAATTGACGCCGTTGCCGGGGACTCTTGTTGTTATTAACATAAATTTTTTAAAAAAAATAACAAAAAAATATTTGTATTACTGAATTAGTTACGACTGTTTTGTCTGGTTGTGAATCTTACTATTTCCCATGGATAATTACATGCATGGTTATATTCCTAATTTTGATTATGAGCCACCACCATGCATATATTATCCTAACTTTGATGGAGGTTATGAGTTTAGCAGTGATTTTGGCATGTTTGGAGTGAATAGTTACTCTGGCCAACATGGTGGAGGACAAGGCAACTTGGATGAGATTGCCTCTTTGGTGCAACGGATGGCAGAGAACAATCAACGGATGGCAGAGAACAATCAACGGATGATAGAAGCTGGTTTCCAGAATTTGGCCGCTCAAATGGATCAAAGCCAACAGAGGATAGAAGCTGGTTTTCAGAAGTTGGCCATTCAAATTGATCACATTGTCTCCACCTCGGCTGCACTGTAAACTCAACGTCTCCTTGAAGAACATACAGATTCACAAATAGTTGTTCTTGACAATACTTCTTTTGAACATGATTTTGATAATAATGTCAAGAACACTATTGTTGATGAACTGTGTGTTGAATATTCGGACATTCAAGCCTTTTCTGATTCAGTTTGTTGTACTATATGTATTGACTGTACTAACACTAACCCTTGTGTGGTGTGTGCTGAGATTTCTGCATGTATAGCAGGTGATGGATTTGTCAACGCAGTGAATGAAGATCGTGCAGAAGTTGAAGCAGCACCAGAGACCCTCGACACCTGTTTGCCACCTCCCACTGTGGAACAACCGGTGATGGAGTTCAAACCTCTGCCTGAGGGACTGGATTTTGCATCCTTGAATATGAAGACACTATGGCCAGTCCAAGAGGTTGAACCCCAATTTTATTGGGAGGACTTTGTTGACCGGGAGGTCAACTTTTACCCAAGAGGGAGTGAGAAGTCCGCCGCACTTGGCGGAGTCACCATAATTGTCAAGTGCCCACTCCCATACTTATGCTTCATGCCATGGGATCCGGGAGGATCATATTGCACTTTGGGCATTCCGTGGCCGCTGTATCACAGACAGTGGGATCCCGGTGGAACCACCTTCATGAGTTTTTCTAAACCCTCTTCTTTTTAATTGTCTTTTCCTTGCTTTGTTTTTGTTTCGTTTTCTTTTAGCTCTTGAATAATTTGAGAAGATCAAGAGTTTGTGTGTGAGTCTTGTGTCGGCAAGCTTGATTGGGTTTTGTTGAATTTACATAGATAGATTGCATGATATTTGTTGACCGTTGATGATTTCCCCCTAGGTTTTGAAAATTGAAATTTGATCCCCATGTGAAAAATTGAAAATTGAACTTTGAGATATTCTGTTATGACTGCATGATTTATGATAAGTTTGGGGTGATGGGATGCACACACTAGGGATTGAATCTCGGTCAAACAATTTACAAAAATGTCCAGGTGAGGATTTGAGCCTCCAACATGTTTTTAACTGTGTGAATCACTTTTGAGCTGCACTTTCCCGAATTTGCTTGAATCTCTTCATGGTTTGCATGTCTATGTGTTTGCATCAGATGATTTAGGCAATTTTCTTTGAATTAACTACTTGACCTGAAAAGAACCATCCCTAATGCATGTTCCCTAGTTAGCCCCTTTAAGCCTAATTAACCTATTGTTTCTTGATGACCCTATATTATAAGCCAAAATCTGGAAAAACCATGTAAACCCGATCTTAGGATTATGAGAGCATGGAAGCTTAGCAATAGAATGTTTACAAGAAACTAAGTTTGGGGTGGCTACAAGGATATGATGTGTTGTTTGGGATTGAGAAAAAGAAAAAAAAAAAAAAGGTTGGAGCCATAGGCAAAAGGAAAAAAAAAGAGAAAAGTACAAAAATGTCAAAAAGGGTATTGAAAGAAGAAGAAGGCTGTAGTCACCCAAAAGCAAAAATAAAAAAAAATGGAAAAAGGAACTTGAGTGGAAATTCAATGTATCAAAATGTTCATGCTCTCTTAGCTCCTAGGGACTTAAGCCTAGTACCTTTGAATATCCTACCCTTAGTCAGGCCCCATTACAACCTTAAAAGACCTTTTGATGTTGCATGCATGTTTTCGTGGGAACCTTGTCTGAGGTGAAAATCAAATTCATGGGAAGTGCTCTTAAAAGTGAAATTGAGTGAAATATTGATAGCCTAGACAAACTGAGCGAATGAGCGAAACACTGAATGCCCTTGTGAGGAAGGCGATTGTTTGAATTTGGTGATCTCCCTTTTGTGTGTAACTTGGATCCTCAACTTATATTAATGATTGCATGAATGATTGAATTCTTAATTGTTTAAAGTAAATGAATGTGGGTATCGCATTGTTGAAAAGGGGGGAAGCATTGAAGAAAAATTGTTTTGTTAAAATTGCATGAAATTTGTGCGGAATTGATTTAGTCCTTTAAGCTTGCCAAGTTTGAGTCCTTTTTGAGTTTTAGTTTGTTTGGGGACAAGCAAGATTTAAGTTTGGGGTACTTTGATCAGCCTCTGACTCGACTAGTTTTTAACTAGTAAGACCATAGGTTTTATTCGAGTTTAATCTCGTTTTCGCCCAAATTAGACTTGATTGTCTTCAAGCAACATTTTGAGTCTCTAGAGTAGTTTTAGTGTAATTTAGCTGATTTTGAGTCAAATAAAGCACTTACTGCTATTCCTTGTTTTCAGGTTAATAAAGAGAAGCAATTATGGAATTATTCACCCCACAAAAGCCTGAAGACCAGCAAGTGATGATAAGACAGAGACCATCACGGCTAGCCGTGATGAAGGTCACGACCGTGACAGATCAGCATCCAAAGTCAGAAATGATCACGGCTTGGCCGTGATAGACATCACGACCGTGACAAACTAGAATTGGAAGTCTCGCCCCGCGAATCATCCTATCGCCTCGCGAGAACTCAACTTTGAACTCGCGCCATAATTAATATTCGCGTCACGAGAGGCTGCTCGCCTCGCGAGCTCGCACAGAACTGAAGGATATAAATTGTTGTTTAGGGCAGATTAGAGGGGGATCCGGACTTTTGATTATAGTACGGATACGAATTAGGTTTAGTGTTTGGTGTTTCCTTTGTAATGGAGAACTAGTCTCCTTTGATTAATCTGCTGTAATCGGGTTCCGCCGCCACTTGAGGTTATGTAATTCCTGATTTAATTGCTACTCTCTTTCAATATAGTTCTATATGTTATGTTTGCTTAATTCAGGATTGTATAAAACGTGTATTGATTTGTTTTGATGATTGTGTGTTCTTATACTTAATCGCGTGTGCTTAATTCGGAGTTATATGAATCAATGATAGTGGGAAACCGAAAGCGGTAGGTTGATCGTTTAGCTTATTTGATAATTATTTAGTTTGCATTGTTTTCTGCTTTGTTTTCTTAATTTAATTTCAAATCCACCCCACCCCCCCCCCCCCCCCCCCCCCCCCAAAAAAAACTGATTTTTCTGTTAACAACAATCCAAGAGTCCTTGTGAGATGATACTCGAGTTGTCGCACCCTAACTACATATTTTTATAAACCGCTCGCTTTTTGACGAGTGCGCGACAGCGCGTCAGCGATCATTGGAGTAATATTTCTATTTTCACTTGCAAAGTCGGTATCCTTAGAGAAGAGGAGTATCAATATATCAAATTTGCAAATCGAATTACATATTTGGTGCCAATTGAGCGGTGAGTTTAGATTCTCTGAAGACTAATAATTTGGTGATAATTTAATGAGGAAAACTCAGTAATTTGATCCTTGATCGTTGAACTGTATTTTTTAAGGGTTTTTTAATTCATTTTCTGATCAATGTGTGGATTTTACAGGTGGGATAAACCTTTTATCAAAGGAAAGTAACAGAGACTAGATTAGAGCTCTTACTGACCCTTCTTCTTCTTGTGCACCACTAACATGTACTTCTATTTGCTACTCTCTTCATTCTTTCTTCTTCTTCTTCTTCTTCTTCTTCTTCTTCTTGTGCACCACTAACTTGTTGTGAACCTATTGATATGTGTTTTGTATTCTTGTTCTTGCATGTTTTGGTATGCTTCTTGTATGTTTTGATATGTGTTTTGTATTATTGTTTCTATTTCCTTCCTTCGGTTTCCTCTATTGCATTGCTTCGCATTGACAGTAATACATATTTATGTGATCATTGGAGTAATCTTTCTATTTTCCACTACAACAGATTAGACTTTTAATAACGCACCTTTAATAGCATTTCCATGCGGAAATGCTATTAAAAGTGATGCTGGGACTTTTAATAGCGGTTCCTTAAGGAAACGCTATCTTAGGTATCACCTAAGATAGCGTTTCCTTAAGGAACCGCTATTAAAAGTCAAGCTGCAGGAAAAGATAGCGGTTCCTTAAGGAAACACTATCTTAACTAACCACCTAAGATAGCGTTTCCTTAAGGAACCGCTATTAAAAGTCAAGCTGAGGAAAAGATAGCGGTTCCTTGAGGAAACACTATCTTAACTAACAACCTAAGATAGCGTTTCCTTACGGAAACGCTATCTTAGGTGATTCGATTCTCACTCTGCGTACTCTTTCACTCTGTGAATGTTTGTTTTTCTCACTAAATCGTAGCAACTCTCTCTCTCTCTCTATGCAAGATCCACACACCAAACCCTAGCAAACCTCTGCAAGATCCAGATCTATCAGGTAAACCTCTCACTCACACATCATTGATTCTATTTTTCTCTGTTATTTTTATTAATATCTTTTTCGGGGTGAATTTTTGTGTGGAAATCAAAGTTTCATGCCTTGAATAGAGGAGAACATCGAAATAATGGTGGATTCAGGTGGATCGGGGGCAGCTTGCGTCTGGGCTCGATGGCGGCAATGAGGCGTGGTTCCGGTTATTTGTTGCGAGATGGACGGAGAGGTTGAACCATGATGAGGCGATGGAAGGTGGGACTGTAGTGGTGGTTGGCGGTGGATGGCAAAGCTATGTGGACACCGGATCTGCTTGGAGAGGAGATGGATGGAAGAGAGTAAAAGAGCTAGTGGTTGGTATATCCGCCTGGAATGCCACCATCGTCGTCCTATTTCAGGCAGCCACACGTCGGAGGGAGAAGAAGATCAGGTTGATAAAGAGGGAAAGGGAAGGGTAATGTTGAAACTGGGAAATATGTAAAAAAAAAAAAAAAAAAGGGAATAGATAGCGTTTCTGTATATAAACGCTATCTAAAGTCAGACTTTAGATAGCGTTTGTACACGGAAACGCTATCTAAAGTCTGACTTTAGATAGCGTTTCCGTGTACAAACGCTATCTAAAGTCACCTTTTAATAGCATTTCCTAAATGCTATCTTTGCTAACGAGTTTTAATAGCGGTGGCATATATAGCGGTTACAAACGCTATTAAAAGGCATCCGGAAACGCTATCTAAAGTCTAATCTGTTGTAGTGTTCACTTACAAAGTCGGTATCCCTAGAGAAGAGGAGTATCATTAAATCAAAATACATCGACTGCCTCAAATCCTGGGGTGCGGTTTAAATATCTGTTGGGTAACTCCACTTAATACGAATTGATTTTAGGTTGGAATCTAGCATGGTATCAGAGCCAGAAGCCCATCTTCCTGCGTACCGCCTGCTATAGCAATCTTCCTGTGTAAAGCCTGTTATGGCAGGCATCTGTGGAGGGGGTGTTGGAAGTCTCACATCGCCTGCCTCAAATCTTGGGGTGCGATTTAAATATCTGTTGGGCATCTCCACTTAATGCCAATTGGTTTTAAGTTGGAATCTAACATAAGTAAAAATCTAAGGGTGTATGTATTTTATATCATTAAGTTAGGATTTTAATATATTTTTTAGTTACATTTTTTGTTTCCTAATTATAGGTCATATACAATTTTGGTCTCTATTATTTTTTTTATAACATGTGTAGACATTTAGTCCCGTTATTTTTTCAATGTTATAAATTTGATCATTTTGTCCAACGTACGTCAATTTTTAGATGGTCAACGGAGAGGAATCATTACTCTAAGGGTATAGAACCTCCGGTATAGTTGCAAACGTACACCCACTCACTTTTTAGTAGGAATACGTTAGCAAGTTATAATGAAAAAAATAGAAAATGCATCCGAAGGTATAGCTTACTAACGTACTCCTTCTAAAAAATGGGTGGGTGTACGTTTGCAAACCCATAAGGATTTACTAACATGATTTACAAACGTACACCCACTCATTTTTTAGAAGGTGTACGTTAGCAAGCCACACTTTCAGATGTATTTTCCATTTTTTTTAGCTATAACTTGCTAACGTACTCCTTCTAAAAAATGGGTGAGTGTTACGTACACCCACCCATTTTTTAGAAGGTGTACGTTAGCAACTTATACTTTCCGGTGTATTTTCAATTTTTTTAGTTATAACTTGCTAACATACACATTCAAAAAAATGTGTGGGTGTACGTTAGAAAACCCTATTTGATAACGTACACCTACTCAGTTTTAGAATATGTACATTAGCAAGTTACACCTTCAAGTATATTTTCCATTTTTTTAGTTATAACCTACTAACGTATTCCTTCTAAAAAATGGGTGGGTGTATGTTAGAAAATACTTATGGGTTTACTAATGTACACCCACTCATTCTTTAGAAGGTGTCAATTAACAAGCTACACCTTCACGTATATTTTCTATTTTTTTAATTATAACTTATTATGATATACCTTCTAAAGAATGGATGGACGTACACTAACAAACTCTAATGACTTACTAACATACACCTGCTAACGTACAATTTGCCGAAAGTGTTTTGGCCTTGCAACAAACTCATATACATGATGTAAAACTTTTTTTTTTTTAGTAATTATCAATGTGTCCATTTACAGTTTGACAAAAGTGACATAAAAATGACATTTATGATTTATCACTATTTTTTACAGAGATGACAGTAGATATAATTGAGTTTTATGAAACTAAAATGAAATAGTAGTTTACACATTTATGCTATGGTACAACCGACACAAGGAGTCCCCCAATTTGATTCCCACTCCCCCCACAAACTTCTAATAGTAATGGATCTATCACTATCAATAGGTATAAATTTTTTTTTGAAGAAATCACATCTGTGATATAATGGAACATGTCAAGGATCTTTAAAAAATATCTATCCGGTCTCTCAGAATAGTCTAGGTTTATTTTCTTTTAGTTGCAAAGTAATTTATGCTATTTATAAATTACCTTTGAAGGGAAGACAGTTGGTGTATAAGCTAATATTTAAAACTTCCTCAAACATTGTTATGCCACTTTGACTTGATGCTTTCATGATTTGGTATCCTTTTTATGAATTTTCTGCATGAATGATCTCTCCAACAGATCCATTTGTTTTATTTTTCGATTTGGATGCACATGGTTTATCCAGGTACTATACAATTCATATTTGAGCATTCTCTTGGCATGTATTGGCTTGCTGGTCAATATGTTCAAAAGCTTAAACATTATCAAGTATAACACTATTACATTACATATTTTAGTATTTTGCTCTTATAAAGAAACGGTAAAGTCTTTTAGGGGATCCTCACATATGCATGTTATTATCCTTGTAGGGCATGGAGCTTGGTATTGATAGATTTGATATTCAAACAATGAAACTTGTATGTATGTACATTAGCAAGCAACACCTTCGGATGTATTTTTCATTTTTTTAATTATAACTTGTTAGCGTACTCCTTCTAAAAAATGGGTGGGTGTATGTTAGCAAACCCTCCCACCCATTTTTTAGAAGGTGTACGTTAGCAAGCTACACCTTCGGTATATTTTCCATTTTTTTTGTTATAATTTTCTAACATACACTTTCTAAAAAATGGATGGGTGTACGTTAGCAAACCCCAATAATTATATATCAATTTTAAAGGGGTTATAAGGTTGGCTTGGTGGTTGGATGTGCAAGTTTAGGAGGGGAGTCATAAGGGGAGGGTTCAAACCCCACCCACTAACAAAATACTAACATTTAAGTAAAAAAATATATCAATTTTTAATAATGAATAAAATTAATGTAAAGTTTTAAATATAGGGCTCATTAGTGTTTTTCCCTTTCTGGACTTACAATTAGTTCATGAATTTATAGTTTTGAATGTTTATTGGGATATTTACTTGCTTTGGATGTTTTAGATGTTTTTATTTAGTTTAATACTTTGGTTTGTAATGTTTCATGAGTATATTTGAAAGATCTTTGAATGATTTTTTAATTGAATTATATTGTTCTTTTTGTTGTTTATTGATTTTTTCTTAGTTAAAGTGCACTGGTGAGGATACTAAAGTTGCTACTCACGCGGGTATGGGTCCGGGTACGAGTATTTTTTTAAAATGCAGGTATGAGGACGAGTACTACAGTGCTCTACCGGCCTACCCAAACCCTACTCATTGCCATACCTACCTATTTTTACATTTCCGGACTTACAAGTTCATGAATTTATTATTTTGGATGTTTAATGTGATATTTACTCGTTTTGGATGTTTTAGATTTTTTATTTAGTTTAATACTTTGGTTTGTGATGTTTCATGAGTAGATTTGAAAGATCTTTGGATGGTTTTTAATTGAGTTATAATGTTGTTTATATTATTTATTGTTTTTTCTTAGTTAAAGTGCGGGTAACGGATGTGGGTGTAAGTACTTAGGTATCCAAAGGGTACGAGTAATGATACTAAAATTGTTACCTATGCGAGTATTAGTCCGGATACGGGTAATTTTTCCAAACACGGGAATGAAGATGGATACTATAATACCATATCCAGACCTTATCAATTACCATCCCTACCCCAAACTCCACACTCACGGTATGCCTCTTATACCTTTTTTTTTTACACAATATGCCTCTTATACTTGTGATTTATATATTCTAGAAATGCGACTAATTTCATTCATTTTTATTCTGTTGTTTGGATTGGAAATCAATTAAACCGAACCGCAAATACCATCGCTTCCTGTTAGAGGTAATTGTACGACAGATAGGACTATGATTTTGGCTTGAATCCAACATTCCAACTCGAATTCGTTGTCTTTCAATGATGACTATTGGAATATATATAATATATCAATTTGAATATATTATATAACACAAGTATTTCATGTATTATGCATGTATTTTTAAATTCAAAAAATCTCCTTGTGTAACACCCTCAATTTTCATATATGTTGTATTGCTGGTAAATATATATTTTTATTTATATTTTTATCTGAGACTTAGAAAATTATTTTGGAGAAAAAATAAATAATATCTAGAACCTACTCCATGGTAGGAAGCTTTGGTTAAAATTTGGGTTTAAAATTCATACGAAAATCGATCTGCGTTTTTACTGACAGTATAATTTTATACCTGCAGAAAACTCTAATTTGACTCGAAACTGAAAAATTGTAGATTTTTATATTATGTCCGTGAGGAAGTATATTTTCCAAAGTTTTACCCAAAAATAAAATTTTATATTTTATTCGGGAGAATTTTAGGGAAAAACGAACGGAAACCCTAATCGGGTAAAACGTCGGAGCCAGATATGGAGATGAGGGAATGGAAGTGATTGATTTGAATGAGGGGACAAGCATTAAATGTGAGGGTACAAGCATTTATGGCGATTCCTAAATATCGAGATATTTTAAGGTAAAAAGACCAAAATGCCCCCAAGCTTTCATGGTTATTAACAAGACATATCTCCTCACCCTCAACCACTCATTTTACATGGTTGTAAACCCCCACACCTCTCCAATTTTGTGCATCCACATCCACTAAACCAACCCATTTCATTTTGCTTTCATTTCATCATCTTCCTCTTAAAAACTGCAATCGGGTAAACAGCGGAATCGGATATGGATGCGCAATGATACACCGGGAGACAGAATGATGAGTCATCCATGATGACTCAGAGGGAACGAGTCACCATGGTGAGTCATGGGGGTGACTCATCTTCATCATAAATGCAAACCCTAGAATATCTATATATTTATGTAGTAACCTAACCTATCCTAGTTAAATGGCAATCATGGTCAAAACCAAGGCATCATCAAATTGGCTTCTTCTTCCTCATTTGTGATGCACAACACGACCACACCCTTCAAACACCCATCCACCACACATTTCATTCCTAACCATGATGATTACTAAGACTAGCTAGCTTATAATACTATATTTCTAACTTAACCTAGCTTTGTTAACATTAACTATGGTTATTAAGGACACATCTCCTATCGCTTAACAAGTCAATTTACTTGGGTGAAAACACGTCCACACCTAGCCAATTTCGTGGCTGTCTTCTCTCCTCTTCATTTCTTCATTCATTCATTCATTCATTCATTCATTTCATCATAATTCTCTAAGTCATTTCTATCAAAAACCTAAGACTCCATGATGGCAAAGCTTGCATCTTGGATCATTCTTTTCTTCATTTCAAAGGGAGGATCCTCTTTATCATCACCTTAGCTCTATTTATCACCCAATACTTCGGATTAGAGGAGAAGAATTGAGAGAGAAACCTCAATAGTTACAAGAAGCCTTTGTTGGGAGCTTTGAAACCTAGTTGGAGCAGTCTTGGTGAGAGTCTCCAAACACTCTTAAAATGTTGGATCATTCTAAAATTTTAGAAGAAGATTCATGACTTGTGGTTCTTCATATCCAACGGTTAGAATTGTTAACACACCTCCAGAGTATGAGATATTAAGTTTGGACGGTGGACTGAAAGGATGAGAACTCAGCCCGGGTACCACCAAACCCGTCACCACATAATTGCGATATGAGATTTGTTAACAGTTGGATCGGGCTAAAACTGTGTGAGGAGGTTTATGAAGGATAATTCTTCATTTTTACCATTCATTTTTGTAAATAAAGTTATGTGGTCAGAGAAATGGGACTCGAACAGTAGCTTTGTTTTGGTAGCTTTTCTCTAGGATTCTCGAGCTTATTTTGAATCTGATTTCCCCTAGGTCCAGCCGTTGTTCTCGTAAGTTTTTTCCATCGATTTTGTCTCTTGATTCAAATAGATTTATTTATTTGAAACCCTATTGTTGATTTGGTTGGTATTTGGTGTTTTCGGCGAATTGTGATACTAGTGCGTGTAATCGGGACATAAAGCGGAATGGTGGATGTGTAAGGGATGGTGGCAGATTTGTGGATGTTGGGACAGCATGCTGAGGTTCGTGGTAGTAGCATGGACGCATTCAGAACTTGTACGGGAAAGTGTGCACGTCAATCGGGTGGGGGAAAGAACCATTCCATCGTCGGAACGGATAAGTAGTATATAATTTATAATAATGGTGTAGAGCGACCTAAACCCTACTAGTAGTCGAGTAATAAGCAATACCAAAATAACATTGGAAACTACCCCGTAGTACCAATGATGATTTGTGGATTGTAGGTTTATCACCGTTAGGATAATTTTATAATCTTCGAGGATGTCTGATTTTATTATTGTTGAACTGCTTGTGTTGTGCTGGTTGTGATAAACTGCTTTATGTGACTTTTTTTTGTTATCTGAATATTTTATTATTATTTTATTGTGTATAATATGATTTGTCTGATAATATGAATTATATGTTACTGTATGCACTGTGATGGAAGGTTCAGGCACTAGGTTGTAACGGATACGGGTCAGTGAGAGTCATATATTTGCAGTGTTATTCACAGCCGTATGAGTGGAACACACGAGGTCAGGATATCCTATTATGGATATCGGATATCGCGGGTGAGTGCCCTACGGATGTTGATTCCGAGGTAGACTATCGTAATACTCTTTTAGTCCTTGACGCGTTCGAAAGTTCTTGGCACTGAACCGTTCTGGATTAATACTCTTTTAGACCTTGACGCGTTTGAAAGATAGAAGTATTATGTATTCTGTGCTTATTGTCCTATTTCCAATGGGGGAATAGTGGCGTATTGAGTTTCTGGCACTAAGTTCTTGCCACTGGACCATTCTGGACTACTGACTAACGTGACAGGAATAGAGATGGTCAAGTCAGCATAAAGGCTAATTGCATGAGATTAAGGGTAGAGGAAGATATCGTGATTTGAGGATGATTGTTTGTTATGAGTGATTCATGTCTTTGACTGTTATTATATTATATGCTATGTATTCCTTTTCCGCTGATGATGATAGGACTGTTTCCGCTGATATTATACTTTGTGTGTTTATCTTATTCCATGAGAAGGTTCGATGGAGGAACCAGTTGTCGAGGAACTAGATGAAACTCTGTATGAATCGGATGCGGGAGGACGAGCTGTGGATTCGATTGGTAGAGTTTAGGGAGTATGGCCAGTGTGTCTTGTGAGATGTTTTATTTTCCGATAATTATAATAGTTTGTGTAAGTATGTACCTGCAAGGGATCCTACTGATAGGATACCCTAAACAATGTTTTGTTTATGATGGACAAACATATGTGTGTATGTGTAATATAATTATGGGGTAGTGTGTTAACTTTCCGAAGTTGGATGTGTTATAATTAGGTTTTTAATATCTTCGTAATTTCGGGTTACGTTTAACGTTAAGAACGTGATTAAGTTTAATAAATAATTAATGGCACAATGGAGTGTCTCACCTTGAAAACGGGAAAACTTTTCCCTCTTTCTTCTTCATTCTTCCCCTCTTTCTCTTTGTTATTGATCTGAGACCTTAAATCCCGAGGGAACTAGAGAATAAATAAGGGGAGAGAATGCTTAATACTTAAATCAAATTGTCATCACTAGATCTTATATTTTTTATTGACCAAATTTAAATTTGCATAGCTTTTACAATTTTAACGGGATAGAGGAAGAGGAAGAGAGACATGAAGAGTTTTTACGTGTCTTTCCTTTGATTTTTCGACACTGAGAGGTAGAGAGTGGGGAAGAGAGAGGAATGGTTTTCTAGTTTCTTGCCATCTTTTCAAGTTTTGGTTGGGATTTTCCAATTCCGAGTGAGATTTTCCACAATCTAACGAAAATATGATGGAAATGACTAGCTTGCTATCACTAAACCACAATAAGGGGTCAAACTGTAAGTTTCTAAACTTAAGGGACCAAATTAAAACTAATAAATCATATAAATTACCAAAAGAGTACCGTAGCCTAGAAATATTTGTGAAAATAATTAAATGAAAAAACTAAGTAAGTAGATTTGAAAATACTTTTAACAAATGACACGCGACACACCAAGGAGAAGAGAGAGATTGTAGAATATGACTTATGTTCAAGAGTAAGGAATATAATTTAACACATAGGGCTTGATCTATAAAATAAGGAGAAAATATAGAAATATATTTTAAGTTATAATTTCTTTAAAACAAGGTGACTACGTCCCCATGGTTTATTGATAAAAAGAAGAAAAACAAAGAAAACAAGATCACATGGGACATAAACCAAAACATGTGCAAATAAAGTAGAATCTAAAAGTATAAATTATATTATGTAAAAAAAAATTATCAATTATAAGATAAAATGTTTAAATCTAAAAAGAAATTATGGAATGAGATTGATGTCATTCCATTAATTCTTTCTTTTTCTTTGTTGCTTTTCTTTCCCATTACAACAAAAAAAAATTTAAAACTCAAATTCAATCTAAAAATATATTAAATCTAGTTTCTAAAATTTAAAGCAATTATAATTAGTTTTAAAAGAATGAAATAGTATTTGTAACATTCATATTTGATGTTTACTAATGTTATAAATTTTGCAAATGCTTGGATAAGATTCCTTTAAAATGAGATCAAGCATAAAGTGATAGTATAAAGGCTAAAATAGTTTATTTTTGACCCTTAAGTTATTTTTTAAGTTCACTTTGGTCCCTCAACTTTAAAAAGATTTATTTTTGTTCCTTATGTGTGAAACGTTGCATAATCTGGTCCCTTCCGTCACTCCCGTATATGACAACGCTAATAGCATCCTAAGTGGCCGTTTATAATAGTCGATGCGATCTTTTTATGTTTAAAGTAGATTCATTTTGGTTTCTCAAAGTTTTAAGGAAATTCATTTTTTCCCTTAATATTTTAAGTATATTCATTTTGTCCCCTCAACGTAAGACAGTGTTAACATCGTCACAGACGAGGGTGATAGAAGGGACCAGATTGTGTATGTTTCATACATAAGGGATCAAAATAAATCTTTTTTAAGTTGGACTAAAATGATTCTAAAAAATAACTTAAGGACCAAAAAACTAATTTAGCTTAGAATAAAAGTATATATCCAGTTATACATTGTTGATTAATTAAAAAAATATAGGCTTAATTGCACTTTTAGTCCTCTTAGTATTGGTCATATGAGATTTTAGTCCACGTTTTTTTAGCACATTTGGTCATCCTAATTTTTCAATATTGCAAATTTGATACTTCCATATATTGTGCGTCAAATTTTCAATGACCAATAGAGAGGAACCACTGCTTTAAGTGCATAGAACCTTTGGTTGAGCATTTATTGTAAATGACCCTATGATGAAACAAAAAAAAATGTACCGTAAAGGAGGAACAAAACTGATAATTGGCATAGAAGAATCGTTGAATCTCGTTGAAAGCATGAGGCAGAGGAGGGAGGAGCTATACCAGAGGTTCTATACGCTTAGAGCAATGATTCCTCTTTGTTGACCATCTAAATATTGGCGTACGTTGGACGAAATGATCAAATTTGTAACATTGAAAAAATAAGGGGACTAAATGTCTAAATGTGCTATAAAAAAAAACAATAGAGACCAAAATTGTATATGACCTATAATTAGGAGACAAAAAATGTAATTAAAAAATATATTAAAATCTTAACTCAATGATATAAAATACATACACCCTTACATTTTTACTTATGTTATATTCCAACCTAAAACCAATTGGCATTAAGTGGAGTTGCCCAAAAGATATTTAAACCGCACCCTAGGATTTGAGGCAAGCGATGTGGGACTTCCAACACCCCACTCCACAGATGCCTGCCAGAAAAGGCTTTACACAGGAAGATTGCCATAACAGGCAATACGTAGGAAGACGAGCTTCTGGCTCTGATACCAAGTTAGATTCCAACCTAAAATCAATTGGCATTAAATGGTGTTGCCTAACAGATATTTAAACCGTACCCCAGGATTTGAGGCAGGTAATGTATTTTATTTTAATATTCTCGAAAATGTGAGCATGTGAATAAAAGTTTATCATGTTTGATACAAGTTATAAAAAACTATCCTCGGGCATAAAAGATGCCCAAGAATAAAATTGGTGAACGAGAGTGGAAAACTCTGTTATCAAGTGTGGAGTGTAAGGGTCTTGAATTTGATGAACAAAAATGACTAAGGCTGTAGAGAAAAATACTCCTACACGAGAGGAGTAACATCCTTAAAACAAATGCTTTCCTTCAATATTCTTCTTGGTTCTTTCATTCATTGCATTTCATTCATTACACCAGGTTACACATATAGCAATCTAGTAACCAATTAGCTAACAACATTTATGACTCATCATAGTGACTCCTCATTAATATAGACCTTCCTATTACTAATAACAAAACAAACAACCTATTTGGGCTTAATAGCATTTGGATTTAATGTCATATATTTGGGCCATAACATGGAGGTGGGGAAAAAAAGAAGGGCCTTGCTATTAACACCTTGCATAATGCTTCTAACACCTTGTAATTTTTTTTTTACATTTCTTTTTTCAAAAATGCCCTTTTGATCTCATCTTTGCGTTCATGTTGGTACTTTCCGGAAATTATTTTCTAGAAACTGTCTGGAAATTAAATTTCGGACATTCAAAATGTTGTTTTGGAATAAAAAAATTTCAATGTCCGGAAACTTCCGGAGACTAAATTTTAAGTGTCCGGAAAATAAAATCCGGAAGCCTTATAAAAAAACTATGTGATTCTCAACTTTGGCGGACAACCATCACGATGGAAGCTAAAGGAGGATTTCTTACCTGAAGGCTGATTGTGCCTGGTTTGTGACTTTGTGGTGCTTCTGAAAACAAGGACCTTTATTCATCAGTGCATCCCTTTATTCAGCAAGACAATCGATCTTCTCGACTAATGGTTACTGTAACGATAGGAGCGATATCTACACTAATATAAAAGTTTGATAGACAATTTTAGTATATACACATGTTAACATTAGGATTTTTTTTCTTTTTTTTAAAAAACTTTGTTTTTTTTATTTTTACAATTTTAAATTTTTTTTTTAGTTTTTTATATATCTATTTTTAGGTTTTCCTTAATTTTTAACTTTTTTTTTCCTAATACTTTTTTTTTGAATTTATTTATATACACTGACAGTATAAAGTTTTTTTACACTGTCAACCAATCATAAATTGACAAATAGTAAAAGTAGAGTTGTCATGTTCTTGATGTTTTAATTTTTATATATCTATATTTTAATGTATATAAATTAATATTTTTTATATTTTTTATTGATTTATATATATATTTTAATATTTTCCGGTTTGATACGAATCAAACCAAACCAATTTTAATTGGTTCAGATATTGTTATTGACTTTTTAAAATTTATAATTTTTTTTAAAAATATTTTTAGCCAGGAAAGGTAGCAAAGCTACCCCTGTTCTTGGAAAAAGTTTAGGGTCATAAGACTCGAACCAATAATTCGATGAATTTGAAAATCCGAACCAACCAATTAAATTGGTTCGTTTTTTTTCTTTTTTATGCAAGACTCCGAATTGAACCAAGCCCAATGATCATTAATTCGGTTATTTTGAAACCGAACCAATTACTATATTTTAATATTTATATATATTTTAATATTCAATTTGTATATCACTTTATCAATTAACAAATTTTCTTCTACTTTTCCTGTAACAATAGAAGGAGTTGTCAACCGATGGATTATTTTGGATTATCTAAATTTATTTATTTATTTTTAAACATATATTCTTTATAATATTTTTTTCAAAATTTATTTTTTTATAATTTATTTTTTTTAAATGTTTATTTTATAATTGATTTTTTAAAAATATTTTTGTTTTCTAATTAATTTTATTTTTCTAATTTGTTTGAATATTTTTTTATAATTATTATTTTCCAAATTTTTTAAAAATTATTTATATACTTTTTTCTAAATATTTTTTCCTAATTTACTTTTTTTATAATTTTTTAAAATAATTTTTTTCCTAATTTGTTTTTAAATTTTTTAAAATATATATTTTTCTAATTAATCTATATTTTTTATAATTGATTTTATTATTCTAATTTTTTTAAATCTATTTTTTCCTAATTATTTAAAAATATTTTTTCCATAAATATTTTTTCTAATTATTTTTTCGTTTAATTTTTTTCTTTTTTTCTTTTTCCTTTTAAAATATTTTTTATAATTAATTTTATTATTTTTTTTATATTTTTTTTTACGTTTTCCTTAATTTTTACATTTTTTTTCCTAATAATTTTTTTTGCTAATACTTTTTTAAAAAATTTATTTGTATAAATTGACAGTGTACAATTTTTTTACATTATCGACCAATAATAAATTGCCAAAAACTAAAAGTAGAGTTGTCGTATTCTTGAAGTTTTAATTTTTATATACTTATATTTTAATGTATATATAATTTAATGGTTTTAAATTTAATATTTTATATATTTTTTATCTATATATATATTTAATATTTTCCTGTTCAAATTGAATTAAACCAAACCAATTTTAATTGGTTCAGATAGTGTTATTGACTTTTTAAAGTTTATGATATTGTTTTGTTTTTAAATATTTTTAGCTAGGAAAAGTAATAAAGCTACTGTATTCTTCGAAAAATTTAGGATCGTAAGACCCGAACCAATAATTAGATAAATTTGAAAATCCGAAACAACCAATTAAATTGGTTCCTTTTTTTTTTGTGCACGACTCCAAATTGAACCAAACCCAATGGTTATTAATTCGGTTATTTTGGAACCGAACCAATTACTATATTTTAATATTCAACATGTATATCACTTTATCAATTAACAACTTTTCTTCTACTGTTCCTGTAACAGTAGAAGGAGTTGTCATCTGGTGGATTATTTTGGATTATTTAAATTTATTTATTTATTACTCAAACATATATTCTTTATAATATTTTTTAAAAAAAATATTTTTTTATGGTTCCGAATTGAACCAAACTCAATGGTCATTAATTTGGTTATTTTTGAACCGAACCAATTACTATATTTTAGTATTCAATATGTATATCACTTTATCAATTAACAACATTTCTTCTCCCGTTCCTATAACAAGTAGAAGGAGTTGTCAACTGATGGATTATTTAAATTTATTTCTTTATTTTTTAAACATATATTCTTTATAATATTAATTTTAATTTTTTTCCCGAATTAGTTTTTTTTCTAATTTACTTTTTTTAAATTGATTATTTTTATAATTGATTTTTTAAAAATATTTTTATTTTCTAATTAATTTTATTTTTCTAATTTTTTGAATATTTTGTTCTAATTATTATTTTCCTATTTTTAAAATATTTTTTATATAATTTTCTAATTTTTTTTCGAATTATTATTATTTTTTAATTTACTTTTTTATTTTTCTAATATCTGTATTGACATAAATAGAGACAGAGCTATTCATATTTTGTATTGTTGTTTCTATATCGTTGCCTTTGTTTTTTCTATTTTAAATAATTAATCTATATCTATACTAATTAATAATGGGAAATGCTGATTTTAGAGTAGCACAATGGTGCAAGCCACATATCAAGTGATGAAAAAAAATTTATTTTATTTTATTTTCTAAAATTTATATATATATATATTTTTTAAAATATTTACAAATCAGTAAAGGTACAATGTTTTAGGAGACAAACACGACAATCTCTGAATTGACATAAATAGAGGTAGAGCTATTCATATTTTCTAATCTATTATTTTCTACATCCTTGCCTTTGTTTTTTCTATTTTAAATAATAAATCTATATTTATACTAATTAATAAGAGGAATTGATGATTTTCTAATAAAGTGACACGTGTCAGCACCACACGATTTAAGAGGATCAGTTGATCATTAGTAATAATCGAAGAGGAACACTTAACACATAGTGTTACATTACGTATTGTAATATCATTTTAAAATAAAAATAATATTCAATTCTTTGCACTCAAATTATAGATAAAATTGTTTCAAGGTTTTGCTGATCACTTCTGTCTATAAATAAAAAGCTTTGAAGATGAATGAGTACCATCATTATGGGTGAGAATGAAATATTGAAAGCAATGTGTGAAATAAGTCAAAAAAATGTTTGACATAGTGGACTTAATTTGGGATAAAGGAAAAAAAAGTTTCGTACATATATAGACACAATTCAGGTTATTAATGATAACAATGGTATCAATAATAATAATAATTGATGACCCGTGCATCGCACGGGTGCAAAAATACTAGTTTCACATATTAATCATCAAAAGGCGATAATTTCTGCATTAGCTTCTATTCCAAACAAGTAAAATTCATTATCCGGAATTTAAATTCCGGAAATCATGGATTTTTTTATTCTGGAGTAACATTTTAAATGTCTGGAATTTATTTTTCGGAGTCGGAAAGTACCAATATAAACGCAATAACGAGATTAAAAGGGCATTTTTGGAAAATAAATATAAAAATGTAGAGATCAGAAACATGTCTAAACAAATTGAAGAATGAATAACTTCATTGAATAATAAACAAGCCTTTAAATAGGCATATAACAGAAGCAGAAAAACAGAAAGATAAGCCTAACTTATAGATAACTATACTAAGAGATAACTGAATGAAAATAGATAAACTCCTAAACAACCTTAAAACATAATCCCAAAGATAAGATAACATAACAAACTCAACAAATCCTTGCTTAAACTAATTGCAGTCATGCAATTTGTTTAATTCTGGAACTTCACACACTCCAAGCTGCACTCGAAGTTTCTGAAAGGAGTCCAAATTCAAAGGTTTGGTCATCACATCAGCTACTTGGTCTTGTGTTCCATAGTGAACAACCTCGATTTCATTATCTTTAGTAAGGTCTCTAAGGAAGTGAAACCTCACATCTATGTGCTTACTCCTCCCATGCATAACTTGATTTTTGGACAACTTTATAGTAGAGCAATTGTCACACTTTATCACTATGCTTCCTTCTTGCTTATAGCCCAGCTCCTTCAGAACTCTTCTCATCCATATTGCTTGACAGACACACCCTGCTGCTGCAATAAACTCGGCTTCTGTTGTGGATAGAGTAACAATTGGTTGCTTTCGAGATGACCAAGCAACTGAGCCTGCACTCATTATAAATACATATCCTGAGGTGCTTTTCCTGTCTTCCAAATCTCCAGCATAGTCACTATCAGTGTAGGCTAGTAGTTCTTCAGTTCCTCCCCTTTTGTATAGAATTCCATAATTCTCAGTGCCTTTCAAGTACCTAAGAATCCTCTTAGCCACTATGGCATGCATTTCTGTTGGCTGAGACATATACCTGCTAATTAATCTTCCCACAAACATCAAATCTGACCGAGTGGTTGTAATATACATCAAGCTGCCCATCATTTGTTTGAATTGAGTTTCATTTACCTTGATTCCTTCTTCATCTCTGCATAATTTGTAATCGGGCACAATAGGATTGCATACTGGATTGCTTTCTTCCATGCCAAAACGCCTCAGAATCTCAAAGGCATATTTCTTTTGGCATATGTAAATTCCATCTGAACACTGCAACACTTCAATTCTTAAGAAGAACCACATCATTCCCAAATCTGTCATGTCAAACTCTATGCGTAGACTTCTTAAAGTCTTCCATCATAAGTTCACCATCTCCAGTATATATGAGATCATCTACATAAACACTAATGATGAGAACTTTAACAAGTTTGCTACATTTGAAAAAGAGTGTCTGCTCATTCTGACTTTTCTGAAAACCTACAGCAACAAAATAAGACTCAATGCGGCTAAACCAAGCTCGTGGTGCTTGCTTTAGGCCGTATAAAGAGTTGTGTAGTTTATACACCATATGCTGACTTCCTTTCTTCTCATACCCTTTTGGTTGTTCAACATAAACATCCTCACTCAAGGTTCCATGAAGGAAGGCAAACTTTACATCCAGTTGAAAGATCTTCCATCCTCTTTGTGCAACAAGAGCTATAATCATTCTGACTGTGTCCATTCTAGCAACCGGAGCAAAAACCTCATTGTAGTCAATTCCATGCTCTTGTGAATATCCCTTAGCCACCAGACGTGCTTTATATTTATGAACCTCACCATGTTCATTCAGTTTGGTTTTATAGATCCACTGACTCCAATTTTCTTTGCATTCTTTGGTAACTCAACCAATTACCAGGTGTGATTCTTCTCTATTGCTTTGATTTCAACCTCCATGGCTTGTCTCCACTTAGCACTCTTTACTACCTCTTCAAAATAAATGGGATCAGAATTATCAATCCGAGCCATGTTAATGAAATCTTCACCATCTGATAGCCCTTCTCCTGAAACATAATCATCCATCCAGCTTGGAGCATGTCTCACTATGCCTTCTCCACTTGTGTTATTCTGAGTTGTGTTATTTGGAGCTGCATCTTGATCAGTTTCACCTCTTTCTCCTTCTTTATTTATGTTGGTATCAATCTGTTCACTGTCAAAGCTTGCAAATTCACTGTCCTCCCATTCTAAGTCCTCTTGTACAGCTTCTTTGTTGTTTGTGATCCAACTCCACGGTTTATCTTCCTCAAAAATAACATCTCGGCTTATTAGTATCTTCTTTGAAACTGGATCATACAACTTGTACCCCTTAGATTCATCACTGACACCAAGAAGAACACATCTAACATTCTTGTTCTCCAGCTTTGTTCTCTTAGCATCTGGAATGTGTGCATGCCCCACACATCCAAATACTCTAAAATGCTCAACTGAAGGTTTATCACCACTCCATGCTTCTTCAGGTGTCATTCCTTTAACTGACAAGGTAGGAGATCTGTTCAGAACATATACTGTCCACTTTACAGCTTCAGGCCAGAAAGTCTTTGGAATACTTTTTTCTGACAGCGTTGATCTCACAAGATTCATCATAGTCATGTTCTTGCGCTCAACCACTCCATTTTGTTGTGGAGTATAGGTTGTGGTCAACTGTCTCTTTATCCCATTCAGCTCACAGAATTCATTAAACTCTGAAGAAGTGAATCTATCTGTACGAAAACTTTTAACAGGTAAACCACTTTCTTTCTCAATAAGTGTTTTGAAACACTTGAAGTGATAGAAAGCTTCTGATTTTTCCAAAAGAAAATAAACCCATGCTTTTCTAGAATAATCATCTATGAAGCATAAGAAGTACCTCCTTTGGCTGTTAGATGCTGGGGTAATTGGACCACATATGTCTGCATGAACTAGCTGCAACTTTTGGCTTGCTCTCCACTTTCTTTTCTTAGGCATTGGCTCACGGTGCTGCTTGCCTTTGACACAATCAGTACATACAATTGTAGAGGCAGGAAGCTCAGGTAATCCATGTACCATGTTCAAGGTTTGAAGCAGTTTCAAACATTTGTAACCAGCAAACCTGCAATGCCACAAATGAGGAAGATCATGTGTGATAGTGTTGAAGCATGTTTCTTTCTTCTCTAGAGTTCCAACAGACAATATGAACGTCCTATTAGAAGTCATATTGGTCTGTAGGATTAGTCCCTTGTGTGGATGATTGATCCTGCATGTTCTTGACTTAATCATGATGATTAGTCCCTTCTCATGTAGTTGACCTATACTCAAGAGATTGTTCTTGAGTTCAGGTACATAAAAAACATCTTGTATCACATGAGTGACATTAATTATGCTAGTTTCACATTGCCTTTGCCAAGCACATTCATCTTTGTGTTGTTTCCAAGCTTCACTGAATGCCTGAAAACTTCATCCATCTCACTAAACTTTGATTTATTTCCACACATATGATTTGACCCGAATCCAAAAACCAACCCTCCTCCTTCTCTGCATGACTTTGAGGTAGATCAACATAGGACATGAGCAATATCTCTTCTCATTCGTCAAACTCAGCATAATTCACCTCCTTGTCCCATAGTGGACATTCATTCTGGTAGTGGCCTAGCTTGTGGCATTTCTAGCATTCAACCGTGGCTCGAATGATGCTTTGCCTTCCTCTTCCTCTCCCTCGACCTCTGCCTCTTCCCCTTGTACCAAATGAGTTTTCTGAACTCACTTTCAGTGCCTGCTCTTCTCCACTTGGCTTGATAAACTTTTGTTCATGAACCACTAAAGAGCTTTGTAGTTTGTAACACCCCCACTAGGGCATTACTACGTAACACATGCGGAATTTAAATTAAAAAGATAATTTGCTGGTTGTTTTCGGAAAATAATTTATATAAATACATAAGCGTACGAAATTGGGTATAAAAAAATTTGGCACGACTCCAAACCTAAGCCTTGATCGGCAGACCGACTTACAATCCTAGCCTGGCAAGCCTATTTAATTTAGATATATACTTGAATAAAAGCTAGTATTTTTACAAAAATTTCGACAGAGTCTCCTCTGTAATTCGGACATCCCAGGTAATAGAACACCTGCTAAAATAGTTAAATTTTCATTCCAGAATTCCAGTTACACCAAATACAATCAGGCAGTAATATGCTAAAAATAGTTATATCAATTAGCTATACATGACCAAAAGGAAAAACTTAAGTTTCCATTCAAAAGAGATGCTCTCCGAGCCATAAACATTCCATTTTAAATTAAAGGCTCTCTGAGCCATACTCATACATATTATAAAAAATCTAAGTCTCAAACCCTAAGCTAGTCATTCTAAAAGTTATTCCTGAGGAAAACTCGCGTGGTCATTCCACAATCAAATACTTCATCAAACAACCAGATCTAAGTCTCTAAGTGACTTAGGAAGACTCCTCTGCACCATCTGTACTAAAGTACCCGGGTACAATAACGAACCCGAAGAAAACCTGATATATCTCGATAAGGGTGAGATACCGACAAATGGATATATCACACAACAACCATATACACGATACATACATCACCTCGAACATTAACATTTAATTATTATTCAAAGATAAAATTACAAGTGTTATATCAGTGGGTCTCATACCCGAACAATCAGTTATATAAAGAGAACGCATGACACTTCAATCCTTAGGCTCTAAACTTAATCTCATGAGATACCAACACCGTTTTATCAATAAGAAAGAAAGAGCTGATCAGGCTCATACGCCCCGTCTGGCAAGTTGTCTCCGTCACCTCATGCGCCCGGATCAACATCATCACGAATCCCTTATAACGGCCATTCGGATGTATACCTCATCGAATACCATATCTTAAGCGGGTATTCGGATAACTCAAGCACGTCTGCTAAGGGGAAATGCATATGAATAAAATACTTTTCATTATCGAGACTTTTATTTGTGTTCACTTTTTTCCGTTGTCGAAGCCCAAAGCTAACGACTTTTCACAATTTTCATTACTTGAAAATCAATAACACAGGACACACAGTCCGAGTGCTCAATCACAACACCTTAGACCGATGCCGCAGTTCGAGGTTGTGGTCGTAGAAACAATCATAATTTTATCCATGTTTTATTTCAACATGACAAGGACTCCTAGCCCATAACAACGAAATTAGGACACACAGTCCTCAATTCCAAAATTAGGACTCCTAGCCCATAATATCACGATTAGGACCCTTGGTCCATAATTCTTGACACGGATCCTAGATCGCGTGTATACAACTGAATACTAGAGGCGACGTCTCGCGAACTAGTATTCTCTTTCACATGTGCTTACTTTTCGCTCAGTGAAAACCAAAACCAAAACAAAACCTCGGTCACTTATTCAAGTAACCGGAACGTTTTTAAATCATTTAGGACAAAATCGTTTTCCTTTGAAAAATCTTTTCTAAAACATTTAGGAAATTCGTTTACTTTTGAAATTCTTGATGGAATAAAGTCAAATATTTTCAAAGGGTCTTTCTTTCATAAAACACACCGTTCGAAAAGGTTTTCTCTCGTACAAAACTTTTAATCATAAAAAGATAGTTCCCTTCAACTTAAAATCACTTCAACATTTTTCTAAAAACAAAGATCTTATTCTTCTGGAGTAAGCACTTTAAACAATGAACTTTTATAAATGAACCCAAAACTTTCAAAGTTCTATTCAAGGCTTATTAAGGCTTTTAATCCTTATAGTCATTGAGCACAGACTCAAGTCCGACTTCTCAAACTTCAATCAACAATATTCACAACCATAATGATATCACAGTTAATGACAGTTCATCACATATATATAATTCATAACACTTTAAAGCAAGTAATGTTCAACTTCAAGTAATAATCACAATGGTTCAAGTAAACAAGTCATTCAAGTATTTGCTCAATATCACAATAATATTCACAACACTCAATTAAACACATACACACATGCACATGGTCATTGAATATCCCTGGGCAAGCTCCCCTTACCTTTGAAGACAAGTAAAGGATCCTCGCCTTAATGCTCACGTTAGCTCCAAGAGTGTAATTATCTACTCCATCAAGCAAGCATAGCCGTGTCAAACGTCTTAGAGGGAATCCAACAACCCGCAACAACCAGAAATCAAGAAATCAATTACACATTACCAAACACACATTCTAATTTGATCTAAACACTTAATCTTATTACCAAACAAGGTCATTTTCAAAGAAAATCATGTTTGGAGCTTAAGCTTCACAATACCCTTTGAGGAAACTTTATTTTGATTAAAGGATCATGAAAATGAACTTAGGAATCATTAATTAAAAGTCCTAATTTGAATAAAACATAGCTAATTTTATAGAAACACAATTGATTTCAAATAAAATCAAATTGGGGTTTAGAGTTCCTAAACACAATTTGGGGAAAACTCATTTGATCAAAGGATAATAAAATTAGTTTAATAAAACACTAATTTATAGTCCCAATTGTATAAAAACATAGTTTAATTTCATATTACAACATGAAATCAAGGAGCTAGGGTTAGGGTTTCAAAATTAGATTTGGGGATTTTCAATCTAGAAGAGATTAGAGGGTAAAACACTTACCCAAGATGAAGGAAGAAGATAGCATGGTGGTTGGAAGTGGTGGTGACGGCGACGATCAGAGAGCGGTGGCCGCAAACGCGAACTGAGTCGCGTGGCTGTTCGGTCCACATCGAGCGACTGCTGGACGACATCTCCGTGGTGGCAACGCGCGTTCTCGGTGACCGGAACGGAGACCCAGCCGGCGCGATCCGACGGTGGAGCTCGCGGCGACAATGGGAACGATCTACACGAGCGGGGCGAAGCTTGGTCGCGACGGTGGTCATCTCCTTGCTCCTGGCGGCGATCCGGCAACACTCGGACCAGTGGCGGACGGAGTCGTGAGCTACGGAGGAGGAAGAGAGAGATGGAGTGAGGAGGAAGAAGAGAGGAGAGGGGGTTGTTTTTTAATAATATATGATGGAGATAGGTACAAAACGAGTGATAAATATTAAGCCTAAAATAAACATGTTTTTACTTTTTGGAACCTAAAAATAAATATTGATAAATATATGATTTCGAAATTCAAATTAGAGTAAAGATTAATAGTTGAACTGATCAACTAAGAAAATACTCGGTCCAAAATTTAATCTCCGATTAATGTCAAACCAGTTTATTTTCAAATCTAAAATTAAATAGAATGAAAATATGGAAATGCTTTTCTCTTAATCATATTATTTAAAACATTTTTCTGTACTGGTAATAATAGTGACAATAACATAAATTATTGTCTAGGAAGCGTGCACTCACTGAAATAAGTCAGTGCTAATGCACCCAATAAAATAATTTGAAGATGGTAATTTAATTACTCAAACTAAACCACATAACAAAATAAACATAAACATCCAAATAAAATAATTAATCATGTGTGTGCAAACTGGGGTGTTACATAGTTCATTAATAGAAAGTGTATCAATGTCTTTAGATTCTTCAATTGAGACAACAACATAGTTAAATTTCTCAGTCAAGGTTCTAAGGACCTTTTCCACGATGGTGACTTCCTTCATGTCCTCTCCATTGCTCCTCATCTTGTTGGCTATGGCCATAACTCGAGCAACGTACTCGGTTATGGTTTCACCAACTTTCATCTCCAGTACTTCAAAATCTCTCCTCAATGCTTGTAGAGTAGAGCGCTTCACTCTTGCATTCCCCTCAAATTTTTTCTTTATTGAGTCCCATATCTGTTTGGCTGTGCGCTTCTCTAGGACTTGTTTAAGAATTGTCCTGTCAATGGCTTGAAACAGGTAATTCTTAACTTTGAGGTCTCTCATCATCAGATCCTCCGACACCTTTTTCTGCACCTCACTCGACTCTACTCCTTTTGCTGGTTCTGTATAACCAGTCTCCACCAAACTCCAATACCCTTTGATCTCAAGAGATTTTCCATAAGCAAACTCCAATAGTCATAGTGACCATCAAAACGTGGTATGGCGAGTGTTATGAAATTCTTATCCTCACTCATTTTGTGAATCACTCAAAGATGCTGCTTTTTTGTATATCAGGCCCCATGATGGAGCTTTGATAAAAATTTGTAGAGATCAGAAACAGGTCTAAACAAATTAAAGAATGAATAACTTCATTGAATAATAAACAAGCCTTTAAATAAGCATATAACAAAAGCAAAAAAATAGAAAGGTAAGCCTAACTTACAGATAACTATATTAAGAGATAATTGAATACTTAGAGATAACTATACTAAGAGATAACTGAATGAAAATAGATAAACTCCTAAACAACCTTAAAACATAATCCTAAAAATAAGATAACATCACAAAATGAACAAAAAAAAATTGCAAGGTGTAAGGAATATTATGCAAGGTGTTAATAGCAAGGCAAAAAAAAAAAAAACAATTTTAAGAATGAGATTATGGGAAACGTTTCTACTAAATCACGCATTTAGAATAAAGAAGCAAATAATGAAGTCCCAAATGGATAACATATATAAACGTAAGGCCAAGAAACAAAGCTCAAAAGAGATTTCTTTACTTTACTCGCCACTGCCATCTTACTATACCATGGTGGTTTTAAAATCTTCTTCTTCTCTGCACTCTACTCATTTCTTCAACTTCTCCTCTTCCTCTAAACTCACCTCCTCATCTTCTTCTTCTTCTTCACTCCTTTTTCGCCACCATGTTCACCCCTCAAGACACCAACAACAACAAACCTCTAAAGTTTCACGATACTCCACAGTCACCATCAGAGCTTACATGGAGAGTCCGAACTCCTTTAGCAGCTTTGCCAACAAGGTCATTGGTTCCCTCCCTGTGGTTGGACTAATAGCTAGAATCCTCAGTGATGAAGGTGGTGTTGGCAATGACATCATTGATTTTGCTGAGTTTCGAAGGCGGGTTGGCAAGAACTGCACCATCAATGATTCCAGAGCTTTCTATGAATTTCAAGATCGACGAGGACGGGTACTCAATTATCTTATCTAGTTCCAACCCCATAATAATTAAATTTCAATCTTGGGTTTATAATTGTCTCTTAGATTGAGAACTCTTTAGAGAAATGCAGGAATACGCTCTTTGCTTTTGGGATTAATTTCATGTGGGTCCCATGTAAAATTCACAACCGCACGTGAAATTCATCGTCATCATCCAATAAAAAAGAATGTGTCCGAGAGAATATTGAAAAGAATATGTTGATAGCATTGCTCTATTCTTTATCATACTCCCTTCAACATATGGGCCGGTGGGTTCTACGTTGAAGGCAATATGATAAAGAGTGTGCTGCTCTTGTTACATTATATATAGTTTCTAAGGTAGGTAGTTACATAGACATAATATAATTAGTGATTAGTTACTCTCTAATCTATAAAAGCTATGCATTAGGCTTGTATCACACATCTCTATCACGTCAATACAAGTTCATTTTCAGTTTCTCACCCTCTCTTAATTTATCTCATTCTTGCCATGTTTCCCAACAATAGTTAAGCTATGAAGTTGATTTCGTGCTCAAAATTTAATCTTTATGACCTTAAAATTGATGAAGGTTGGTAATGAATTGTTTAAATCCCACCCCATAATTGAATTTGAATCCCGGGTTTTCTAGTCAGTGTTAGTAAGGTTGATTTCATGCTCAAAATTCAATCTTTTGTAACCTTAAAATTGATGAAGGTTGGTCCTGAGTTGTTTAATTGCCAGCCCATAATCAAATTTTGATCTTGGGTCTTGTAGTTCAACTTACTGTGGCGGATTTATTGCTCAAAATCCAACCTTTATAACCTTACAATCGATGAATGTTAATTCATTGTTTCTTTTTTTCTTCACATTGCTTTTGTAGTAGTATTAGTTGCTTTTGGTTTTCATGTGCTAAAATGGAATGGATGACTAAATGCATGTCTGACTTGGTGTTAGTTTATTGTGGTTAGGCAGGGGATCCTCTCTATGTTCTACTTTGCTGTTGGCTAGCAGCCATTGGTGCAGGTCTTCTCAAAACTGAGGAGATTTTGGAAGGGGTAGCAAGGCTCCGGATCTCGAATGACATTGAATTTGAGGAGCAGAATTTCATTGCCTTGATGAATGAGGCAAGAGAGGTTGGTGTCCATCTCCCTATGGATCACTTTGACAAATTTTAATGTATCCAACTTTGAAGGCCATTGAGTTCTATAGTATGTTGCATTTGAAGGGGAACTATATCAGTTTGCATTAACTGACTGAATCTTTTTAGAGGAAGGGGAAAATGATACATTGAAGGGAAAAATGTTGTCTAAAGTCTAAAAAGTAAACACTATTAGCTTCAAACAAATTACTGAAATAATTAGTGAGTTTTCCTATGGCTTCATCATTGTTCTCTTGTTTGGGGCTTGGGTTACATTACCAAAGATGATGTTTTCTCTTTCCTAAATCATCCTCTGATAAAGATTGTTCACAATCACAATAACTTACCACAATGACAAAATAATCCTCAAGCCTTCCATGTGATATTCTTGCCTATGCTTACTCTCATAATCAAAATACTTGCCTTTCTTGTACCAGCGGCACTGTCATTCAGTGTATAACTGCATATTATGTATCGTTGTCATTCCTACTATTTGTGACAATGAAGCCATGGCAATAAAACATTTGATTACCTTCTGATCAAGGCAAATAGTATTCACTTTATTTATTTATTTGTTTATATTTTGAGTGAGAACAAATAAGTATTAATTTCTTCTAGGTTGCTGCACTGGTGTGACATTACCTGTCATTTGTAACTAACAACTTCAAATCATATTCAAACTGTAGAGACGAGCAAAGCTGAAGACTGCACCTCCTACTATACCGATGGAGGTTCGAGTTGAAAAGGCTCTTGATGCTATCTATGTATGCTGCTTTGAAAAGGACTCTATAGAGGAAGAAGATGAGAGGTTGCTGATTACAATGCTTGGTGCAGTTTTTCCATCAGTTAAGCAACAAGAGATCCGGCGGATGGTAAAAGACAAGGGAGTGAAAGTAGCTGAAGGAGTTATGGATTATGTTCCAGAGGCAAGGCCCATATCAAAAGAAGCTGTGGAACTACAAATGAAGGACCTTCAGTTCCTCAAACAAAATAGTGAGACTTAACTGGTGAGGTCTGTGACTGTGATGTTTAACACATAATGCAACGAATGAAATTATACTGCAGAAGCTAAGCTGTTTCAGCCTTTTGGGTACTCACAAAAAAGAGATAATGATCCTAGATCTTATTCTCTTATTTTAGATCCTTATTTGAAACCCAGAGTTATAACTTTCATTGAAAATGCAGGAGGTGTAAACTTGTAAACTAGTAAATCATATTTCAAATACCATTTTATTTTTTATAATTTGTAAGTGACCTTTCTTTCCTCCTGTAGTCTGCTGCTACATATCTTTGATTAGGTATTGATGGACCCATGTTACTAATTTGTAACAACTTCTATGGCATTTAAGGGGCATTGGAAGGTCTAAACAAGGTAGCATTGACGATTGATACAGTTATTTGCATATGATTGGAAACCAATGTAACAATCTTTAATGAAAAAAGTTAGGACAAAGATCTCTGACATTTTTTAAAACAAGAATGGATTGTATTTTATATTTTGAAACTTTTCAGAAGAATGCAAAATTTTATCAAATCATATGGGTGGTTCTGTAAATTGCATAGATTGTCAAGCATATATCTTGGAATTATCATAGGCATCGTCACAGAAACCCTTGGAACTTGCAAGGTGAAAGAGAGCAGGGTTTGGTTGCTGTGGTATATAAACACGTGGGAAGAGTTAACATCTGGTTAAATAGGGTGGGTGCAGGAACGCTTCAGGATAAAAACTAGGACAAAGATCTGCATTATTTTTTTAGAGGTTTATCTAACATTTTCAATGTGAGCAAGAACTTTTTTTAAAAAAAATCTATGAAACACAATTGTAACTAAATCAATTTTTAAAATTGTAATAGCAATAAATTGTTGCATCTATAAACTGCATAGATTATCAAGCATATATCTTGGAACCATTATAGGCGTTCTCACATAAACCCTTGGAACTTGGAAGGAAAAATAGAGAACTAAGGGTAGTACTAGTAGTGAAGATATGGTAAAGAGAACACGGTGTGGTTGCTGTGGTATTTTGGGAAGAGTTGACAGCAGGTTAAATAGGGTGGGTGCAGATCCCATGTAGGTGGCTCGCTTGGTGAGTTGAGGGATATTTGAACGAGTTTAAGTTGGAGATATGGGGTTGGATCCCCTCACCCCACCATCAAGGACAACTAATCCACTAATCACAACTAGTTAGACTATCAAAAAAGAAATAAATAGGGTGGGTGCAGCACTTCAGGGTCAAAATTAGTAGCATGTGTGGTCCCATGTCACTTTTGGGCTGAAGCATGGTTGAAGTTACTATGAGTAGCTTCTATCCGGTTCTAGACTCCTCTAAAATCAAATACAACTTTAAAATGAGAAAGTAAGAAGTTATTCATCCTTGATTTGATTAAGTATATAGAGATCTCAACCCACTAAATGATCTAAGGGTGGATAACTCCTTACTTTATCACTTTAGAGCTTCAATCACTTTATAGGAGTTAAATCTTCCGATCAAATTGCTCCTTCAACATACATTTCCAAACACGGTGAAGGCTATAGTACACCACCCACCAAAATGGTTTAATAATACACAACCCAAATGACACAATCTGAACCATCCAGATTGCCACTTGGGACAACCGAAATTTGACCATATGACCTAGTTGAAAAGTCTAATTACCACAAGTCTCCGAATGGTGCACTACTGCACCACTTTTTTTTTTATAAAGATGTGCATTATTTCAATAAACAGTAACTTACATTTTCAAGACGAGCAAGAATTTTAAATTTTACCAAGTACCAACCCATATATGCATGGTCGTGCCAACATAATTTGCTTTTGTTCGTCAATGTTCAATCTGTTGTTGAACTATATTTATTATTTACTTGCATTACAAGCATTACATTCAAATTCCAAAAACACATGGACCAAACTTGTAGACTGAGGCGTTCATTTCAGTTTTATTTCTGACATCAACAAAACGAGTTCAAACTCTACAAAACAAGTACATTATTTGAGTTCCGGATTTTTAAGTGGTCATCCAATGACCTTAACAATGGAAGACTCGAACGCCTAACACATACTACTTCACCGGTATTGGCTTGCTAGTTGACCTTCCTTGACAATGTAGTTTTGTTCTGGAAAATCTTCACCCTTGAAGTGCCTCTCAAGCATGTCTTTGACCCCAGCAGCATAACGTAACTGAACAAGTTTCATTTATTATTATTAGTGTTGCACCAAAGAATGGACCAAATGAAGTGAAAGTCTTGGGCACAAAGCAAGTGAATGTCAAAAAGCATTACCTGTGCATCTATGGTAGTGCCAGAAATATGAGGAGTCATGGCATGGTTCGGCATGTAGCGCCATGGATGATCCTTTGGAGCTGGTTGTGGGAACCAAACATCACCACTATAACCTACAGAAAAAGAGAGAGAGATTCAGAACAGGTGGATGATGAAAGAAGCTAGTAAAGGAGAGGATGACAAATCTCTTTCACCTCTAATGAACTTAAAATGGAAGATTAACAGTTTACTTGTAATAAAAAAATAAGGTCTTAAATTACTTCAACAATAGTTTCATATTTTGCTCAAAAGTCGAATCGAAACACACTAGTATTTGTCAGCTGGTTTTAGAATTACCTGCAATGTGCCCACTAGAGCTAGCATCAGCAACTGCTTGGGTGTCCATAATTGCCCCTCTAGCATTGTTAACAATCAAGACACCCTTCTTGCACTTTGCAATTCTATTTTTGTCAAACAATCCCCTGAATCACAACAATGTTTAGTCTCTAACATTACTAGGAAATGATCAAAGAATTCGTATATTAATATATAACACCTTGTTTAACCAAAAAACAAAAAAGAGTAGAATATACATATACATCAAGTAAAATACTTGGTCAATTCTATATGGGATTAACTATGAATTCCTTGAGATGATGCATTGCCAATGAAAATATTGAATATTATAAATGAATTAGAAGACTTCAAGTGTTAAAATAACTCATCGGATTGGTATCAACTATTAAACTTAAGAATTATACCTTGTCTTTTCAGTGAGAGGCATGTTGATAACAATTACATCACACTTTGGAAGCATTGCATCGAGATCCTCCTCAAACTTTGCTCCGATTTGTTTCTCCAATTCAGGATCCATCTTTAGACGATCATGATACAGAAGATTACAGTTAAAAGGCTTCAACCTTTGGAGTAAGAGCTTGCCAATTCGTCCAGCACCAACGGTACCTATAGTCTTTCCCTCAAGATCATAAGCTCGATATGCAATGCCAGCAACATTCCATTCTCCAGTAATAGCCTGCTGGTATCCAGGTAAGAAATTCCTCACTAGAATGAGGATTCTCATGAGCTCATCCTCTGCAACTGACACAACATTGCTTCCTGTGACCTCTGCAACAGTTAATCCAGCAGCGGCAGCCGCGTTAAGATCAATGTGATCAGAACCAATGCCAGCAGTCAAAAGCAGCTCTAAATTTTTAGCTCTTTTTATTCTTTCCGCGGTGACATAGGCCGGGTGGAATGGTGTAGAGATGAGGACATTGAGATCAGGAATGTGTTTCTCAAGTTCTGGCAAAATGACAACAAAAAGCCATAAGTTCAAGCAATCATAAAACTAATTAAGCAGAAAAATCAGTATATGTGGAAAGAAGTTAACAAATAACAATCACTAACAGATCTATTTGTCTACATGACATTCACAACTCAAAAGTGTATGGTTTGAACTTTGAAGCTTGGTTGCTTAATCGCATGTATCATTATATATGTTGATAAAATAAAAATAAAAGTTTGGAAAAATACTAACCAGAATCAGGTCCTTCTTTGTCATCAGTGACGATGTACTCATGACCCTGTGATTCCAGCCACTCACGTATGCCCAAGGCTCCTTCAACACAACCCACGAAGTTGGGATTCAGGGAAGCATACTCATTTCCTTTGTAGAAAACCCCCACAATCTTCTTCCTTCCACCAGAGGCCTATTCTCAATCATAGGGAAAAAAACCAGAATCATGATAAGGGATAAACATAATGAACATAGTATTTGTATTCACATAATAAGAGTTTAATTTTGATACACTAAAGTTTTTAACATTGTCAACCAACCAAAAATCATCAAAGTATAATTTTTAAAACAATTATGATAAGAGATAAAATATTTTGAATGACATGACAATTTATAATTAATTTATAAGTTAACTTCCATACATTGTCAGTATAAACTCTAAAGGATTTTTATACTGATATCCAATGATATTTTGCTAAATCAGCATTATTGATATTTCTCTTTCTTAGTTATTAAAATAAAAACACAAGTCCAGATCTTAATAGACGTCTTTACACTACCAGTGTATACTATTTTAATCCAAAATCTTTACACCAAGCATAGACCCAAACAATACTAACAAGTTACAAGATAATACGAGATGGCAATGGTATTGTATAATTTTATTTCCCTGATGTTCTTCAGGGGATTGCATCCACTAATGGCACTGTATGGTGTTCACTAATGTATATTATTTTTATTTTACTTAATTATAAGTATCTACTAATTTGTTGGATGAAATACTACTTCAGCCAAAAGCTATAGCTGATGGCAATGGTGCTGTATAATTTTATTTCCTTAGGTATTGTTTGGTTGGAGGGGGGGAATGGAGGGGGAGGGGGAGGGGGAGGGGAATATTTTAAATTTTTTGTGTTTGGTTCAGATTTAAGGAGAAAGGAGGGTAGCAAAATCCCTCCTGGGTCCATTTTAGCTCCCTCAAATATCGGGGAACTTGGAGGGGAGGGGATGGATTTTAAAATATTTATGTATATCGACTAAAATATCTCCATTTTTCTATTTTTAAATAAATAATTATAAGGGTTTAAAAGTAAAATTGTTTTAAAATCTCCCTCCCCTCCTGAACCAAACATGAAAGGTGAAAAGTAAAATCTCTCTCCTCCCCTCCATTAAAATCCATCCACTCTTTTGAACCAAACACACCCGTAAAGTATTTAGAGAATTGCATCCATTATAGGCGTCTTCAGTTGAAATTCGAATAATAAATATATATAAACAAATAAAATGAAGGATTTAATTAACATTCACTGATATTATTAAAGAGCTCTTACTATAATTATCTTCTTTTTTTGAAAAGATTACTATAATTATCTTAAAAATCAAACATTCCGTAAAAAAAAAAAATCAAACATGATTTGTGTTTGGTTTACAATCTATATCAAAATTAAATTAAAATTAACAGTATTACTTTCGAAACTCGATCAAATTTAATTAATTAATAATCTGTTATTATGAAAAATTGGGTTGGGTCCGAGTTTTGCAACATGCAACTGTTAGGAGAATGGCTAATGATATCCCAACACCCAAAAAGCAAAACGACAGCGTCGAAAGTAAGTGCGATACTCTTCCGTGCTTTTTTGTATTATTGACTAGTTGGTGAAAAAAAAAACAGAGGTAAAAATCTAAACAATAATGAATGTTAAGAACAGACAACGTAAGATTAGATAAGGGTGAAGTGAAGCGCGTGTAATGTAATTGCGAAACGCGCGCAGATTTAGAAAGAGACACACGCGCTGGTACACTTCCGTGATCTCTTCACGGATCACGCATGCAACAACAGAGAATCATAGTAATCAAGTAGTTGAGTTGATATTTGCTTAATTGAAAGAAAAGGGTGAAAGAAATTGATTGAATTGATTAGTGTTAAGAGAAGAATTGGTTGCTTACATGAAGGTTTCTGGTGAAGGTGGTGGTAGAAGAAGAGGAAATCGAAGAAGCTAGGGAGCGAATCGCAGTGGAAGCACCGCTTTTCATGGCTGCCATCATCATCTTTCTCACTCTCAGATCTTAAGCGAAGAAGAGAGGTTGCATTGAAGTGAGAGGAAGAGAGGAGAGTGAGTTTATATAGGGAGTGATGAGCAGACACAACAGTGGGAGTACTCAAGGGAGGGGTGAACCCGTGAAGAACCTGTCCCCTCGGTCAAAATAGCCGGTTTTTTGGTTCTTTACTAAGTAGTACACATTTATTTGATGTAATTATGAAATAATATCAACTTGTACCTTGAAGTTATTGAAATTTCAAAAATATCTTTGAATGATAAATTGATATTAATTTGATTTTTTATTCTATTTATTTAATATTAATTAAATTTTTAATATTATTAACTTAAAATCGATTTAATCCATAAATTAATTTTGGATGGGTTAAAATTGATTTTAAGAGAAACAATAATTTTAATTTTTTTTTTGGGATAGAATTGATTCTAGATGTCATACCCATAACATTCTTTATGAGTGCGTTTGTTACCTATTACATTTGAAGAAGAAATATTTTTTAAGTAAAAAAATCATTTTTAATGAATTTAATTGTATTTGTTTAAAATTTTCATAAAAATGATTTTTTTTTATAAAAAATATTTTTATGGTAAAAATGAAGAGTGCGTTTGTTTATTTTGTTAAAAAATCATAGATTTAAACCCTATTTTTTTTTATAAAAATAATAATAATTAAATCAACATTTATTTTTACTTGAGGTTATCATTTTTTTATTAAAAAAGATATTCATTCATTTAAATTGGTAAAATATATCGAAAACAATACGAATTCAATATTGCTAAAAATCGAAAAGGATGAATCTGCAAATAAACTCACAGCACCCAGGTTAATAGCATAACACACTAAAATGCCTACAAATGTGACAAAATCAAAGTGACTGCAATACCCATGCCTCTGGATCTGTAATGTTTACGCCCAAGTCTTGATTGAATCTGTAATGGATCGAAGCTGATCTGTTAATCTAAACCAAACGAATACCACAATAAGACGAGAAGCCAAACGACGCTGCAACAAGCTGACGAACAAAACACCGCCGCACGTAGACGACGAAAACATGGGGAAAAAACTAGATTTATGTGGAAAACCCACTTATTTAGATAAAAGGAAAGAAAAAAGGATGTACATGAGTGATTTCAGGCCAAAAAATACCCAAAACCACCCCTTCCGGTAGATGAGGAAGAAGGAAAAGAGGAGTAGAGGGAAGTTTGAGATAGAGAGTTGAGGTTATCCTCTTTGTTCCTCTTCATTTTGTGTACTACTACTTGACTCAGTATTGAGAGGGTGTTTGTTATAGATTATTTGATGACAAAATCACTTTTTAAAAGTAAAAAAATCATTTTGAAGAGTTTGGTTGTGTTTGTTTCAGCTTTTCTTTAAAATGATTTAAAAAAAAATATTTTTAAGGTTAAAATGAAAAGCTACTTTTATTAACTTTTGAGAAAAATCATTTTTTTATCACTACACATTTTATAAAAAAATTCATATAATCGTAAACAAACACAAAATAACTTCTATTTTTTTTTAAATATCTAAAAATAATCTCTAAATTATCCAATCTCAGAATCACTTAATTTTTTAATCGATATCAAACGTACATGACATTTACGCACATGTGGCTTTCAATGCCTACTTGCCGGTTGCCATTCTATACTTTCCTTTCTGTTCTTTTTTTCTTTGAGAATTTTCGGGTACTAGGCAAAAGAAGGAGGTCTGTTTTGGTCACTAGCAGATCATGACGTAGTTTGGAATGAGTCCCTAACACTAATATAAAATTTTACTCAAGATCAATAATTAATCATATATAATTTTTTTAAAGTTTACAAATAATATACATAATTATTAAAGTTCAAACATGCTGCAACCATCTCTATCCACTACCCACAACTTCAAGAAGCAATATGTAGCAAATAAGTTGACTTCTGACCCTCGTCTGAATCATAAAGATCTTATCTTTAAACAAGATCATTAACTCAAAGCTCAACACAATAATTATCCAACAGAATCCTCATCTTTCAATATCAGCTACACAATTTCTAGACTATTCCTCTAAATTAATTAACTATAAGCCTTTTTCGTTATCAGCTAATTTATTTCTACATATTTTCTCGACTATTCCTCCAAGTTAATTAACTATCAACCGTTTTCGACTATCAACTTATTTATTTTGGGTGATAACAATTGGTTATAGGACGTATATTAAAAATTAATTTTGGAAAATGTTTAAACTTAAAATCAGTTTGTTAGTTTGATAGAAATACTCTTGGTCTTGCTGAAAACTAATCTATTTACATCATATTATCTCTAGAAATCATTTCAAAGCATTTAATTCAATTCCACTTACCTCAAATTTAAACTTAATTCACATCTCAACCATACTTTAGTCATTGGCTCATTAATTGCTTTATCACAATTAATTAGTCATTGATTTATAACAAAATAATATTTAGCCCATTTTATAATCATACTATCTTCTCAAGTATATACCCAATTCCATATTTCCCTACATCCTTCTCTTCAGTATTCACACCATGAATTATATTATCCTAAATCTTATTCTCATAATCCAATTTATAATTAAAAATACATCTAAACATCATCTTATATTATTCTATCTATCCTTCATGTTCTAACATTGAATCTTGGTGGTGCGTAACACTAAACATGCATGTCATTGTGCCACCTTCATTGACCAACTGAAACTGTAATGCACGTGTTAAGGGATTGTGAAGAAGTTCATAATTTATGGTCCTCTCATATTAATCCTTGGTTGTGGACAAAGTTTTTCAGTTTGAGACAAAATGCTTGGATTGAATGGAACTTGTCAGATGCCAATATTCGATTAAATCCGTGGAGACCCATCCTTTTTGGTGTTGCGGTGTGGGCAATTTGGAGGGATAAAAACTCTCTCGTCTTTGAGCAGAAATCTTCTATGGGCGAACCACTTTGGTTTCAGATTTGCAATAATGTGCACTTTATAGATTCTGAGTTAGATAATCCTCTTGCTTCTAGAGATGGAAATCGGGAGTTGGCCAGAGCTTCATGGACCAAACCACCTCAAGGATACTTCAAACTAAATGTAGATGGATCTCACTGTTCAAGAAGTGGAAGCTCTGCTTGCGGTGAAATTATTAGAGATGACACAAGTGCGTTCATCAAAGGGTTCTATTGCAAAATTACATCCAGTAACATCATGTGGGCTGAACTTTGGGGGTGTGCTCTCGGGTTTGAGGGTAGCTTGGGATATGGCACTACCAAAGGTGGTTTTGGAATGTGATTAGAAGGTTTTAGTAGATTTAATTTCAAGAGGGCATTCCCCTGATCCGGCTCTCTCTTTTTTGTTGGAAGAAATTAAAGCTTTCATTAGGAAGAAGGAGCGATACATTGTCATCCGTCATATTCATAGATTATCAAATATTTGTACTGATTCATTTGTTCATAAAGGCCATGTTGGGTCTTACTTTTTGAATATTGTTGATAGGCCTAGTCAGTTATTTCGAATTCTTGTACCGGATGACCTTAGATACGCTTGTACCTCTTATGGCAATTTGATTTAATGAATTCCGTTTCTTATAAATAAATAAAAAAGGTAATCCTCAGCCTGTTACAGGGAATGTCCAAGGTTGCCGCCACCTGTCTACTTACTCATAACATCATTTCGACCACTGGATACACTTTCATAGAGGCAATAATGCTGATCTCTCTCTCTCTCTTTTTTTTTAATGGTTATAAAAGTGTACAATTTATAGAATAGATTAAGAAATAAGATGAGAAAACACCCTACCAGAATTTTAAGGGATTATTCTTTGATGCTACTTCTGCTTTGGGATAAAGTTCTTCTTTGCCTCTTTATGGTGTGGTGTACAACTAATGCCTATTTTATAGGGGTTTCTTTTTTTGATATGCAGAGATGTTGGCGAGCTTTGCTTAAGTAGGATGATATATTTCCTATGTTCTTGCACTTGTTTCTCATAAACTCTTATCAAAGACCATTAGACTAATTATTTCCACAAGTCAAAATCTCTTCTATATTCAACTATAAATATAAAAATGCTGTTGTGATAGAACTCACAACATGAAACAAAAAAACCAGGTAGGTTATAGCATGTTGCTTCCCTTGAGCAAATTACTTCCTTCTCATACACAATCCACTCTGATTCTAACTCATCTAGACACTATGGTAGTCAAATGCATATTATATTATTGCGATGATAACAAGTAATAAAATTATCAATAATGTTAATATTATTCTATCAATTAGTAAAACAAAAAATGTAAAAAATAAATAAATTGTACACTCTTATATAAGTTCTACTCGTCCTATTACTTCTTCACCTTCAAGCTTTTTACGAATCCTTTCACGCCCATTTTGAAACCACACAGGATTAGAATTCCAATCGAGTGAATCATGATGTCGGCAATAGGGACTCAAAACTATTCGCTCAAGTTTGGGGGCATATTTTAGAACATTCATAACAAACCCAATTTCATACCAATTACCAACACAACCTCCCATTTCAATAACTTTGATCTCGTCATGAGAGAATACTTCAAGATTCTTAATATCTTTCTGACTTTCAAAGAACTTTGGATATGCGACCTGGAAAAAAAAAAGAGTAAAATCATAATGGGAATGAGAATGATAGTTAAATTAAGGTGGCAAACGTGAACTAATGAATGCAAACCAAAATGTCTGAGAAAATTATCTAAACTAATAATAAAAGCTTGTATAATTATAAAAAAAATACTTCGAATGAAGAGTTGCAACTCCTTAGGTAGCGTTTGTTACAAGTTTTAAAAAAACATTCACGGGAATGTTGGCATGGGAATAAAGTTTCTCATGTTTGATACAAGTTTTAATTTTTAAAAACCTATTCTTAGGCATAAAAGATTCTCGGGAATAGAATTAGTGAATGACAGTTAGAAACTGGGGAAAACTCTATTCCCGTGTGTGGATGTGAGAATACTCTATGCCTGAGAATCACATTCCCAGGAATGTAGTTTGCCTGGGAATAAAACATTTCGATTACCAAAAGCCACCTTAGAGGAATCATATCAAAGGTTAGATTTGGAAAGAACCAAGTGAAACAAGCTCAAACCATTTTAGAATATAAGGATGGTTAAATGTATGCAGTCTCTTAACTGCATAAAAATGTAAAACATGTGTATTAACCAAGTTGACTCACCATGAATGAAAGTTTCTGGAGAAGAGGAGAAGCTTGAAGGATGGTTAAAATCCACAAAAGATCAAACTCTACCCTTTGCAAGATGTCCCAGTCAATGATGAAGCTCAACTGCTTAAGATGTTTGAGTGGTTGAGTTATTTTCAGGGAAGTTGTGACCTGAACAAGGACATGTAAGAAAGATTTAACATAACAACATTCAAATGCCAAAGAAATGTAAAAAAATTCTTCAATGTTAGTTCCAACTGACAGTTTATCAGGTCAGGCTAACCAACCTTTAAACATATGTCCAAATGCAGAATCTCAAGTCCAGGAAGAGTTGCGAAGAAGGCAAATGCATTAGGTATTCCAGGAAAGATAGCAGAGTGGTTAATGCTCTTCAGCATAGGGGTATTTATATTTATGTACAAGGCCTCCAAGTCCAAACCACATCCACGGTACTCCAGTGAAGTGAGTTTACGGCAATCCAGTGAACCCGGGTTTACAGGCTTCATGAATTTGTTGGATAGGTAGTAGCAGTGTCTAAACTTGAGATGGCATAAGGATGAACTTACTATCTTTGGCCTTGATGATTTGAACTCAAAAAAAATTAAGCTAAGCTCTTCAAATAGTAGACAACTAGATAACAGACTTGTAATAAACATTTCATCCACCTTTGCACTTTCAAGTGCAAGAGATCTCAAATTTTTGAATGGAATGAAGTCAAAGTTGGTGGGATGGCAAACAACACAATGCTGTAGACACATATGCTTTAGAGTTGAAGAAGCATTATACTCTGAAAATAAGCCAAGGGAAACTTGTAAGGTTTGTACGATGTACTGCGATGTGCATCATATCGCCTTGCTTGAAAGAGTAGATCGATCCTTCCAACACCCTTTGCAATGGCACAACTTATCCATTGATCAATACTGCTGCTTTGCTTAGAATTTAAATAGAAGTCCACCAGGAAAGAATCGATTTTTGTGCCATGAAAATTCTTGAGAAATTGATCATACAATTTCATCGTTTTACAAATTCACCCCTAGTCAGGCCAAGATGAAATTATCTATTGGTAGTAGAATTTTCTTCAAGGACATCAACGAGAAATCCAGGTTGTAGCAATTCATTCTCGCTTCCAAGCACACTGGGATATCAAAGTTGAGATCTCTCCTGAGAGACCAAAGGTTGCACCACCTTCTAGATAGTATACTGGTCTTCAACATATCTTTTGATAGGATATAACACAAGATGCAGTCTGGCAATTGACTAATGTAATCCATTTTATTTATGTTGAGAAAAAGAAAAAGGGGTTCCAAAATATATAGTGACAGACAATGCAGCACCTGAAATATTTAGAGAGGCAGAGATTATTAAATAATTAATTTCCAAAAATGACATAACTCACTCAGTCAGTCACATGAAGCATTCATGGAATAAATAACAATCAAGATGAACCTTTGCTAGTTAGTTCAAAATACAAGTTCATCTGCAAAGTGAGGCAGGCATCAACCCCCCATAACCTAATAGACCACAATTGAGCAATTTGCAATTTTACCAATCAAAGCAAGTAACATAGACCAATGCTACACATAATATACAAGACATAAAATTACTCACAAATTAAAATACAGAATTGATGATTGCCTCTGCTATGCAGGTCATGTATCCGAGTGAGTGAGTATCTCTATTCTCTCTCTGCCCTCGACGCCGTCCCTTAGTTTAAGTTTTATCTTTTTTGATCAATTGGATAAAGTTTTTGATCAATGGTTTTATCTGGTTCTGGTACCCCTCTTTTACGCTGTTCCTTGGTTTAGGTTTTACTTTGTCCCTTACGCTGGACAATATGGATTGTCCAATACGGAATTCACAGGGGATATAAATAATAAATTCACGTTCAATAAATTAAATCCTATCAAATCAAGTGATACGCATGTATATCGGGTTTTTTAGGGGAAAAAAATAAAATTAAAGTGTGATCCGATTTTAATTGGATTAACAGTATTTTATCCAATCTCATTAAAATCGATTGAGAATGGATTGAATAATTATCTTTCTACTAACACAGTAACTAAGTATGGTTCCAAAAAAAAAAAAAACATACACACAGGGGTGAAAATAGGTCAGACCGCTCGTCGAGAACCTACGGCCTAGCCTATTTTATAAAAAAGTCAGGTCAGGGCATTTTAAAAAGCCTATATAGCTAAAGAGGCTAGATCTAAGGCTTTTAAAAAAACCTATCAGACCTATTAGGCCGGCCTATTTAACATATACACACGTAAATAAATAAATAAATATAATATTATAATACTATAATATATTATCTATATTATAATATTTGAAAGTAAAGGCCTATTGGCTATGTAGTGGCCTATTTGCTTATTTATTTTTGAACGTCTGGTGACATATTTATTAGTATAGGTCCACCAATTTCTTTATCATTAGAAGCCTACGAGCCTATTTACAAGTGAAAACATATGACATATTTATAGGTGGAGACATATTTAAAGGTGTTGTTGATAAGTAGGCTTTAAGTAGGCTTCCAGGCCAGGCTCGACCTTAAAGTAGGTCAGGCTCAAGCCTTAAAAATTGGCCTATATCAGGCCATAGACCAGACTTAGGCCTCAAAATTGAAACGCGGGCCAGACCCAGGCTTGTCAGGACCTGGCTCGGCCTAGCCTATTCTCACCCCTATCAGTAACTAAGTAAGGCTAACTAATACCAAGAGTATAACATATAATAAGACCCACAAGGTGTGGTCCAAGTAACTAGTAGCTTGGGCCCTTTAATCATATATCCAGGGTTCGAATCCTGATGATGAGAATAGAATTGTATTTGTGGGTAGAGGAGTCGCCCCTTAACTGATACTCTATATCCACGAGGGATTAGTCCTACCACTGTATGTTGTGAGATACTCTGGGTTCTATCCGGAAAAAAAAAAATATATTACAAGTGTAGATTTTTAATTTTAAACACTAAAATTAGTAGAAAATTATATCTTTACAAATTAATAATAGAACCGAACCAATTTTTTTTAAAAAAAATGTGCAAAAAATCTAATAAAAATCGTTTGTGCTCAATTTTTTTGGCGTTTTGGATTTGAACTCTACTATCAAGTACCTGTTTGTTTTGTAGTTGGGAGGTATCAAAACTCCGTTGTGAACTGCATTGAACAAAATCTCCAAAGTTGAGCTTTCAAAAAATTGAGTTTTGGTGCATTGGGACGTGCGCTTTGTCATTTGCATTTAGGATAATTTAAACCAAACAGAGCCCAAATCATGCATCTATTTCATTCTATTTTTGAAAAAAACAAGTTCTTGTAATTCTAACTAAAAAAATAAAATACAACACTTATCAATATATTAAATGGATCATTATCCAATATAAATTTATATTTTTTTATTTCTTTAGGTAACGTTTGTTACAAGTTTTAAGAAAACATTTTCGGGAACGTGGGTATGAGAATAAAAGTTTTCTATGCTTGGTACAAGTTTTAAAAATTTATTCACATACGTAAAAGATTCTCGGGAATGGGTATAAAATCAGTAAATGATAGTTAGAAACTTAGAAAAACTATATTCCTATATGTGAAGGTGGAAAAACTCTATGCCCGAGAATGTGATTCCTAGGAATGTGATTTGTCTGAGAATAAAACATTGCAGGTACCAAATACCACCTTAGGGGTTATAAGGTTATGGTTGGGTGGGGGAATTAAGGAATGAAGTGACAAGGAGGTTAATAGTTCAAACCCCAACCACTAATAAAATACTAACATTAATACTAACATTTGCCTATAAAAAAAAATCTCATTACCACTCTATGTTAAAAGAGAAATGTTTTTCGGACACCCATTTGGGACACCTCCAGCGACACCTTGGTTAATCACGTGCAAATATTTGATTAATTCAGTTCATTATATGGTTAATCACGTGTAAATATTTGGTTAATTCATGATGACCCATTAATCATATAAAGAACTGAATTAACTAGATATTTGCATATGAGTAATCAAATATTTACATGGTTAGGGAAAATAAGCTTCAGATGACCCATTAACCATATAATAAACTGAATTAATCAAATATTTATACGTGATTAACCGATGTGTTACTGGAGGTGTCCCAAATGGAATGTTCAAACTTCTTGTTCCACGAAGATTCAGACAAAACCGACTACTGATGATAAAATTAGATATGTGGAGAATAAAAAATAGATGTATTAAATCTCATCAAGTCTACCAAATCCATCCAGCTGAGATTTGAGAGGGTTAGAAAACTTAAGTGTAAAAATGATGGATATCTATTACATAATATAATATAATATATATCATATAATTATATAATAATTATAAGGTTTCTTAAAGAAGAAAATGTACAGAATAATTTAATTTCTTCTCTCACTTTAATATAAGAATTTCATCTCTCGCGTGATATGCCAGAAAGGCCAAACTTGTTAGCAACAAATTTTAATTTTATTTTATTTTTGACAACATTTTTTAATTTTATTTACTAAGTACATTCTCTTTATGAACCACTATCTTAGTCTATAGACTATTATCCATTCTCTGTTTTTTTCTTATCCTACTACCACAACAATTTAAGGATGGAAGAGATAGCCGTGAGAAGTAGAATAACCCAAGCTAGGGTTTTGAGCAGCATTATATCAACAGTAATGTTATTTTTACAACCGATTTCCACAACTCTACGCCGCAACCGTATATCTTCCGGAAATTAAATTTCGAAAGTGTCTGGAAATTAAATTTCGAAGGTGTAAAATGAAAATTCGTATGTTTTTACATTTCCGAAAGTGTTAAATGAAGTATGACATGAATTTTTACAAGTCTGAAAAAAATTGTACCTCCGAAAAATAAATTCCGGAGGTACAATTTATTTAGACTTTAAAAATTCACATGTCCCACTTCATTTTACACTTTCGGAAATTAAATTCCGAACGTATAAAAACATACGAATTTTTATTTTGCACCTCCGGAATTCAATTTCCGGACACTTTCAGAATTTAATTTCCAGAAGATATACGGTTGTCCCGTATAGTTGTCAAAATCCAGTGTCAAAAAATCATTTGTGTCTTCTACAAAGGCCCATCAACCATAGTGATGATTTCCCTTCCTTGGGTGTGTTTGGTTCAAAGGAGGGGAGGGGAGAGGAAAGGAGGGGAGAAATTTTAATTAGACATTATGTTTGGTTGAGAGGATGGGAGGGGAAGGAAAATAGCACTTTCATGTTTGGTTCAGGAGGAGAGAGAAGGGATTTTAAAATAACTTTACTTTGAAACCTTTATAATTATTTATTTAAAAATAGAAAATGAGAATATTTTAGTCAATGCACATGAAATATTTTAAAATCCCTCCCCTCCCCTCCAAATCTCCCCAATATTGGAGGGGAGCCAAAATTGACTTAAGGAGGGATTTTGTTACCCTCCCCTTGCCTCCAAAAGTTAAACCAAACATAAAAGATTTAATAAAATCCCTCTCCCCCCTCCAAATCCCTCCAACCAAAAACTTTGTAAAACTTCTACAATCAAAAGGCATTGTTTGATTTAGTGGATATATATTGGACCATTAGAGGCCTTCTACTGACAGTTGGCAATATACTACTTTCACTATGGTTCATTTTACAGGTAAATATACTTACACAATGAATCTCACAGTCAATATATTATCCATTCTTATTTTGTTTTTTTATCCTATTACCACTGCAATTAAGGATGGAAAATTAGCTGCAAGAAGTAGAAGTAGTCAAGCTTTGGTCATCAATGTATTGCTGTTAGTTGCTGTAATTGGAAAGAAATTGATAAATTAGTGGTCTAGGATATAGGCATGACTTGTAGTCTTCGATAGTTTTGGAGGGTATTGCCGTTATATGTACCCTTTATGTTGAATTTTGTAATTTCATAAGAATGGTTTGCTCTGTTAATTTATCTTGAGTAATGTTAAATTAATGGTCCCAGATAATCATTGTCTCAAGCAACTTCAGTTTTTGTTATCATTTGAGCAAGTTGTTTAATGAACCTATTATTGTGATATGAGCAAGTTAATTAACACTGAATTGAGAATAGGTAAATTGATAACTGATGTTATATTGATGACTGCACCAAAATGCACCACATTCAAGGTCTTTACATGTGTTCAAACTTCAAACAATACCAAAATGTGAAACTATGCCAAACCGGTTACGCTGACCAAAATGTAAATTCTGAACCGTACCAAAATATGCTCCAACCTAACTTAAAAAAAGTCATTACAAACTGTACCAAAATGACATTACAAAAGGCATTCAAAATGCAAACACACTAGGCACATTGTCATTATGGTGCCTGTGACTTTTGAGTAGTGGGCAAATCCCTCTTATTTGGCTGCTGCACAAAACTTGGTTGCTGCACATGTCCACCTGGTTCAGTCCTGATTGTCACCCCACTTGGTTGCTGCACTTGTCCAGCTGGATCAGATTGAGTTGTGACAGTACTTGGTCCAGCACTTGCAGTTGATGCCTGATTCTGTTGCATGGTTGCCTTTCTTTGTCTTTTCCTAGTTGTTTGCACTCCATCTGGTTGCTGCACTTACTTGCTTGTTCTTCTTCAAATACAAATGTGAGTTACCAACATGTTTAAAAGTTGGATGACAACATTATAAATAGCTTAGGTAGCATTCCTACCTTATTCCCTCCCTTAGGTGTGACCCTGTCAGCAATAGTCTTTCCCTTACAAGAAGCTTTTTATGGCCCAATCTGCCACACCTAGAACACTTGATTGTTTTCATCTGTCTTGGCAGCTTGTGTGGGTGTTTTGGCTCATCATTGTGTTGGAGTTAATTCAGTTCAGCTTGTATCATGTACATAGGTGTAAGGGTGACAAATAGATGGATCAGATAAATTTTTATTCGGATCTTAACGGATGGATTAAAAAAAATCCATTAATCCATTATAATCCATTAAAAATCCATTAAAAAAATCCAATCCATCCATGATCCATTAAATAAAATCCATCCGATCCATCCATTAACAACTTTTCATAGATGGATATACAATCCATCCACTAAAATTTATTTTAAGAAATTAAATAATTTTATATCTCTTTTATCCATCCATAAAATATTTTTAAAAATAAAATAATTTGTAAAATAAAATAAAATATTATCTCTATCTCGCTCTCGCTCTCCTCTTTCTTCCTCTCTCTACCTTTTCTCTCTCTTCCTTTTTTTCCTACTCTCTCTATCTTTACTCTCTCCACTCTATCTTACGACCATTTTGTATCACGGTCATTTTTTTATTATTATATGGGAGTTGATTATGTGCATCTACAGAGATTGTTTTGCCACGACGTTCCATGACATTGTTTTACAAAACTTGTTACGATTTTCTGTGCTTTCAATTAGTTAATACTTTTTTTATAAAAGTTTCTCAGCAAAAAAAAAGGCAACGAAAAAAGAAAACATACGTGATAACGTGGACTACAACCGGTGCTCGAGAATAATTAATTAGTTAATACTTAATGTAACAAAAAAAGAAAAAAAAAAGCAGATAAATAAATCAAAAAATAGTGAAGAAAAAATAATAAGGAACGGAAGAGAAAATTAGATGGAGTGTTTTTTTTTTGTTACAAATGGAGGTTTTTTTTATTTGGTGAAAAATAATATGAAAAAAATAAATTAGTTTTGGAATGGATAAAAGTTGATCCATTACATTTTTGATTGTTGGTCCAATAGATTTTAAAAAATATTGGATGGATCATAAACCATCCACTAAAAAAATTATCCAATCCATTTATATTATTTTTTTATAAATGGATGGATTTTCTCATGGATGGACTGGATGGATGGTGGACAAATGGATCATTTTGCCACCCCTACATAGGTGTAGTACACATGTGTTTTAATGTGTAAACAACTTTAGTTAGATTGTGTTTAATACACAAGTGTAGTGCACAAATGTGTCAGTTACACAAAATAGATTGTGTCAGTGAAGTAGATGCCTAACACTGTCCCTATAGGCTTATCTTCCAATTTTTTTTATGGCAGCCTTGAGGTCCAGGTAATTGGTGACTCTAACATCCAAGTTCTTCCTCTGATTTTTGTATGTTTGACCTTCATCGGGATCCTCCTCAGTAAACATCAGGATATCAAGCACCTCTAATTGAGCAACGTCAGTGGCTATGCGCCTGAGAGTATCAGAAACTATTTGACCCACCTCCTCATATGGAATGTAAATGCTTAGAACTGTTCCTTGAGGCTGCTTCTTAAGTTTCTCTATGCCAAAAGCGAGGTCCCGAAAATTGCAAACTTTGACATTAAGGTATTTCTTGGAAGGGCCACTTGTGGAGGATACAACATCCATGCTTGAACTAAGAAAAAAAAAATCACTTCACACCTATACTAGTAGAAAAACCCAAACCCTAAATCATAAACCCTACAACAGAAACCCTAAATCATAAAACCTATTGAAAAATTTTATTTATTATGGTAATATAAAATTACCCAACTCAAAACCCCAATGGTCCCCAGAACCCACCATTAAAGATGGAAGCCCAACAATTAAGCCATGGAAAAAATTAATGCAAGTGGGGTAGAGGTAGCAAAAAGATACAAGAACATAAAGACACATGCCAAATTAAATTAAAAACCAATACAAGCAAAAAAGAATCAGAACAGGTAACAGAAGGGCAATGCAATAGAGGAAACAGAAGGAAGAAAAAATAAAAGAGATAACAGAACAAAGAAAAAAGAAAGAAAGAATATAAAACACATACCAAAACATACAAGAACAAGAATATAAAACACATATCAAAACAGACACCAATCCTTTAGATCAACAAAGAAATTATGAGAGAAAAGCAAAGAAAGAAGAGAATGCTGAAGAAAGAATGAAGAGAATAGCAAATAGAGAAGAGAAGTACCTGTTCATAATACACAAGAAGAAGAGAGAATTTGATTTTTTCTCCCAATTCAATGTTTTTTTTTGCGTCTATCTATACTTATATACTAAAACAATGTCTGACTATGCAGCATTTTTGGCTTGACAAACCAAATGGTACATATAGTTCGATTCGACTACACTCCCATCGTTTGTCTCTGTTAGATATAAAATCTCGGTTAATTAGTTAATCCTCCTCCTCCTCCTCCTCCTCCTCCTCCTCCTCCTCTTTCTCCTATATGGGTGGGGTGGGTGTTGGTTTGTGAAATTGAACGGTTATGGTTCATGTTTAATTGTTTCCCAGGCACAACACATATAAAAAGAAGTCATAGAGAGTAGTGGTGTAAATGAGCTGAGCTATTCGTGAACTATTTAAGCTTCACTCGTTAAATGCTTAATCAAGCTTGTAACACCTTGCTTTTCGTTTAGTGCTTTTATAAAGCTTGTTTGGTTGTTTAAGTTAGTTTTGTTAAGTTAAAATAGTTGGCTATGGGCTTAGTGAGATTTTTGGTTCAAAAGTCCTTTTCTGGTGCATGAGCACACCCGTGCTCATTAACCACCACGCCTGTGCTTAAGGTCAGGAGCTTGTTGCAAGTTTTAAGTTGAGCACGCCCGTGCTCAACAGTGAGAACGACCGTACTCATGCATGGACCGCGTCTGGTAGACGCTAAGTCCAGCACGCCCGTGCTGGCTGAGGAGCACGACCGTGCTTTGTGATGTTGCTGTCTATAAATAGTGGCATAGAAACCGAGGACGCATTTTAGAAACCCTATTTTGGCAGCAACCATCACCTTGTTGCGGCTACCCTTGTGTTCTTCCATGTTTCCTCTTTACCCATTGCTGCGGTGGAGTTTTGGAAGCCTCTTGGGAAGCTTAGTTGGTCGGTGTATATCGTAAAGGTAATGTCCCTTTCCCTCATGGTTTCCTTTCATGGTTTTGAATAGGAAACTAATGGGTTTGTGTTTTGGTTTGGCTAAGGTTTGAGTTTGAGTTGAGCCGCTTTGGGAACTATGACCGGTTTGCTGTTAGGAGCTTACGTTGGAGCGACCTTCAATCCAAGTATGGGGAGAAGGGTAGTGTATTCATAGGCATTGGGGGTAGTGTAAGGTAAAGGGGTTCCCATAACCCCAGTTTGTTATGTATGAATACATGATTAATATGTTGGTTTGATTGATGATGATAACATCATCTTGGTTGTTAATATGTTGTTTACATGCCTTATGTTCTTATTATGTTCTTGATGTTTATGTTGGTTGTTTTAATACAAACATGATGTTGTGTTGACGATGATTATTGGCATGATAATGTTGAATATTGGTTGATTCCTGATGTTGAAGTTTAAGTCTTAAAATAGGTTGTTAACTGACCTAGGATTAATGAACTTAATCCCAAATTAATTGGCTAAGAATCGGACCGTAGTTTCTGCCCAGAATAGCACTGCTGTGCATTAAGCACGGCCTGTTGGAACCATAGTGATTTGGATTTAATTAATCTCTAAGTTTTGATGTCAACAAAAGGATTAAATTTGCTTGGCAAAGTGTTAGTTGAGATCTAACAAGGTTATCCAGTTTTGCAGGATCACTTGAATCTTATAAGTTATGGAAACTTAGAAAAAGTTTTCATATATTTGCTTGAACTTTGAATAAGAAATCCACGTCCACCCGTGTAGACAGGCTGTTCAAAAGCTTGGTAAAGTTATTTATTTATTTATTTATTTATTTGAGTAGACTGAAACTTAAGTAGACAAGGCATGAGAATTTCTAAGTAGACGAAATATTAAAATATTTCTACTAGACAGAATCTAAGTTTCAAATTGAATAGACGAGCTTAACTTGCCACGTCCTCAGACAAGATCTTTTTAAGTGAGTAGACGGACTTTAATGCCACGTCACCAGACGGAGATCAAAATAACTCACTGAGATATAGAAAATCCAAAGACTTGAGTAGAAAAGAGGATATGCCACATAAGTGAACAAGCAAAATGAAAGAGTGAATAGACTTAGTTTCACATATAACTAAGTAGACATAGTTATTAAGTAGACGGACTCATCTTTATGATAAGTGATAAGCCTCTGGCTTATCTAGTTTTATAACTAGATGGACCGTGGTTTTTGTGCAAATTATTCGAGTTCAATCTCGTTTTCGCCCAAATTTGCCTTGTTTTGTTCCTAAGTTGGACTTTGACTCATTTTGCGTATTTTGTGTAGTTTTTAGGTTATTTTGAATAGAATTACGCTTGTGGGTGCTTTTGTTGTTTCAGGTTAAATAAGTGAAGCTCCGGGAGTCAAGGAAAGTCAAAAAGCAGTGGAAATTGCAAGTCTGGAGACACTCGCCTCGCGAGTGTATGCTCGCCCCGCGAGCCTGAAAGTCAACAAAGCAGCAAAAGTCAGCACTTCAGTCTCGCCACGCGAGAGGTGTCTCGCCTCGCGAGATCCTGAAGACCTGCAAGACAGAGACCATCACGGCCCAGCCGTGATGAAGACCACGCCCAGGACAGTTTAAGGTTTGAAGTCTCGCCCCGCGAGACTCTTCTCGCCCCGCGAGAGTTTGAAGACTCTGGAAGTCAGAGACCATCACGGCCCAGCCGTGATGAAGGTCACAGCCTAGAATTGAAGACTCGCCCCGCGAACACACTTTCGCCTCGCGAGAGTTCAAATTGAAAGCGCGCCAATTTTAATTCTCGCCTCGCGAACGAGCGCAGATAAGGAATCCTATTTAAAGGCTGTTGCAGATCAGATTAAAAATCCATCTTTAGGGGCTGTAGGGCTTTGGAAGGCCGCGAATCCTAGTAGTTTTCCACTGTTTAGAGTAGCGTTTAGGGTAATTTCTTTTCTCTTTGGAGCTGCGTCTCCCTTTTTCTTATGGAGATTATGTCCGATTGTTTGTCTATGAGCATGAGGAACTAATCCCCTCGTCCGAGGGAACGATGAAGCCACCCATGGCGATGTAAATCCGATATGATGTATGTCTTTCTCCTTTAATTCAATTCTTGTTTTCCAATTCTGATTTGATTGCATTGATCATATGTTTTGCGTGATTGATTTGTTAAACGTGTTTGAGGCCGAACGGCGATTCGCGTTTTAGAACTTGAATTGGGATCACTAATCGAATATTGCACGAGAGTGAGTAGGAGATTAGTGCAACCTTGTAGGGAACAAGAATTAACCAAATTCGAGATTAGGATTATGAGACCTAGTAAGTAATTAATCCAATCGTCGAATACGTCCTAATGAGCACGAGAGTGGATTTAGGAGAATTTAGGGGTCCCGGTTGACATTGTAATTGAACTTAGGGAGGAATTCATCATCACTTGGGTGTACATATTGGGTAGGTGGATTTGTGACCTTGGACATTTTAATTTCTGATTTTTAGTTAATTATTTCATTAGATTTGTTAATTGAATTTTAGATATTAATCTCTCTCTCAACCACCTTCTGTAACTTGACCGAACATATCTGATTTCCCGCGGATTAGTCGAATTGGTATCCCAATCCCTGAGTTCGACCTCGGTAATTACTTACCGTGTTATTTTTATTACTTGCGACGACCCGGTACACTTGCCGGCGTAACAACAAGTTTTTGGCGCCGTTGCCGGGGATTGACACAACCAGTTTTCCTAATTTAGGGAAGTTTGATTATTTGGTTAAGTTATTTTTGTTCTTATTTTTATTTTTTTATTTTTATTATTTTCTTTTTATTTTCTACTATCTCTCTCTACTTCTTTGATTCCACTTGGTCTTGCCGTGTTTTGTATGCGAGGTACACGAAGGAATGCTTCCGGGTTGCGAATATTGTGATGGGAACCATGACACTTGGAGTTGTCCGTTCTACTTCCCTCAAGTATATGTGGAACCATGGCATAATGACAAGATGCCCCGTAACAACTATCGAGTCGAATCAGTATTGGGGTGATATGAGTAGAGACCATCCGGATGTCGCTTGGAGTAATGCCGACGATGGTCTAGCCTCGGCAAGCACAACCTCAACAAAATTGGCAACAACAACCTCAACAGTAAATTGGGAACCACAACCTTGGGAGTTGGCTCTTGAGAAGTTGTCAACTTTTACAGCCACATCTTTTGAGAAGATGAATGCGACAATTGACAAATTGGCAACTCAGACAGGGATGGCACTTCAGAATCTAGAGATGCAGGTTGCCCAGCTCACAAAGCAACTAAATGAGTGTCCCCCAGAGACTCTCCCAGTTGATACCGAGAACGACCATAAGAACCAATGCAATGCCACAACAACTAGAAGCAGTGGGGTGTTGGGATATGACTGGGATGTAACTAGTTCTCGGGGAGTTGAGGAAGAACTACCACATGTTGAGGAAGAACAACCGGAGGAAAAGGAATTGGCAAGTGACATGGCCCCGGAACAACCACATAACGAGGAAGAGCAACCAGAGGAAGAGGAGTTGGCAAGGGACAAGGCACCGGAGCAAGGGGGTAGAGAACAAAATGAAGATAAAGTGGCAGAGGATTTCACCATGCTTACCAAGCAACCTGATTTTGAGGCGTTAAATAACTATGTTGGCTTACATGCATGTGTGGACATGGGTAAGTTAGACCCTCCCACTTGTCTGGCACACTTCCTCGTGAAGACACCATTTGACCCGAGAGGAAGTGAGTTCATAATTATAGAGGTCAATGGGGTTTTCACACAAAGGCCGGGTGGAATAATGAATAGAGTGGTATTGCTCCTGCGAGGGCCACTTCACAAACCATGGGATCCGGGTGGAGGATTTGATACGATGAGCGTCCCTTGGCCTCTGTACCACAGACTATGGGATCCAGGTGGATGCTTCTTAATAAGTCAGGCTCGGGACGTTAAACAAGCGCTACTTGGGAGGCAACCCAAGCTAGGTATCCCTCTCTTTTCCTAACTTCTGTTTTGTTTTGTTTATGTTTTTGTTTTTGTTTGTCACTCTTGAATAATTTGAGAAGATCAAGAGTTTTTGGATGAAATGTCGTGTCGGCAAGCTTGTTGGATTTTAATTAGATTGAGCGTAGATTGATTGCATGAATTATTGGACCATTGATGATTTCCCCTAGGTTCTGAAAATAGAAAAGTTTATCTCCACTTAAAAATTGAAAATTGAACTTTGAGATTTATTGTGATTGCTTGATTTATGATAAGTTTGGGGTGAGGGGGTGCACACACTAGGAATCGTATCTCGGTCAAGCAATTTGCAAAATGTCCAGGTGAGGATTTGAGCCTCCAACTCTGTTTTTGAATGTGTGAATCACTGTTAAGTTGCACTTTCCCGAATTTGCTTGAATCTCTATATGGTTTGCATGTTTATGTGTTGCATCAAATGATTTAGGCAATTTTCTTTGAATTAACTACTTGGCCTAAAATGAACCATCCCTCATGCATGTTCCCTAGTTAGCCAAATTGAGCCCAATTGACCCATTGTTTCTTGATGACCCTACATTACGAGCCAAAATCTGAAAAACCATGTTAACCCAATCTTAGGATTAGGAGAGCATGGAAATGAGCAAGAGAAAGGTTGTGAGAAACTAAGTTTGGGGTGACTACGAGGTGATATGTCATATTGGGATGAGAAAAAGAAAATAAAGGTTGACTCAAGGCAACAATAAAAAAAAATAAAATAAAAATAATATATATTCAAAATAAATTGCCAAAAGAAAAGGGGCAAATCAAGAGATTAGCAAGGAAAAAGGATGTAGTCACCCGAGCCCAAATGAAACATCAAAAAAGGAATTTGAGTGGAAAAAGTGTCAAAATGCTCATGCTCTCTTAGTTCCTAGGGACTTAAGCCTAAATATCCTTCATTATCCTACCCTTAGCCAGGCCCCATTACAACCTTTAAAAGACCTTCTGATGTTGCATGCATGTTTTCGTGGGAACCATTTTTGAGATGAAAATCAAATTCATGAGAAGTGCTCTTGATAAGTGAAATTGAGTGAAAAAGTTGAAAGCCTAGACGAATTCGAGCGAATGAGTGAAATTTTACATACCCTTGTGAGGAAGGCATTTGTTTGAAATTGGTGATCTTCCTTTTGTGTGTGACCCTGATCCTCAACTTAGACTAATGATTGCATGAATGATGAAGTTCTCAATGGTTTAAAGTAAATGAATGTGGGGATTACATTGATGTAGGGGGGAGATCATTGGAGAAAAACTGTTTTGTAAAGTTGCATTAAATTTGTGCGAAATCGATTGATTCCTTTAGGCTTGCCAAGTCTTGAGTCGTTTTTGAGTTTTAAGCTTGCTTGGGGACAAGCAAGGTTTAAGTTTGGGGTATTTTGATAAGCCTCTGGCTTATCTAGTTTTATAACTAGATGGACCGTGGTTTTTGTGCAAATTATTCGAGTTCAATCTCGTTTTCGCCCAAATTTGCCTTGTTTTGTTCCTAAGTTGGACTTTGACTCATTTTGCGTATTTTGTGTAGTTTTTAGGTTATTTTGAATAGAATTACGCTTGTGGGTGTTTTTGTTGTTTCAGGTTAAATAAGTGAAGCTCCGGGAGTCAAGGAAAGTCAAAAAGCAGTGGAAATTGCAAGTTTGGAGACACTCGCCTCGCGAGTGTATGCTCGCCCCGCGAGCCTGAAAGTCAACAAAGCAGCAAAAGTCAGCACTTCAGTCTCGCCACGCGAGAGGTGTCTCGCCTCGCGAGATCCTGAAGACCTGCAAGACAGAGACCATCACAGCCCAGCCGTGATGAAGACCACGCCCATGACAGTTTAAGGTTTGAAGTCTCGCCCCGCGAGAGTTTGAAGACCCTGGAAGTCAGAGACCATCACGGCCCAGCCGTGATGAAGGTCACAGCCTAGAATTGAAGACTCGCCCCGCGAACACACTTTGGCCTCGCGAGAGTTCAAATTGAAAGCGCGCCAATTTTAATTCTCGCCTCGCGAGAGGCTGCTCGCCTCGCGAACGAGCGCAGATCAGGAATCCTATTTAAAGGCTGTTGCAGATCAGATTAAAAATCCATCTTTAGGGGCTGTAGGGCTTTGGAGGGCCGCGAATCCTAGTAGTTTTCCACTGTTTAGAGTAGCGTTTAGGGTAATTTCTTTTCTCTTTGGAGCTGCGTCTCCCTTTTTCTTATGGAGATTATGTCCGATTGTTTGTCTATGAGCATGAGGTACTAATCCCCTCGTCCGAGGGAACGATGAAGCCACCCATGGCGATGTAAATCCGATATGATGTATGTCTTTCTCCTTTAATTCAATTCTTGTTTTCCAATTCTGATTTGATTGCATTGATCATATGTTTTGCGTGATTGATTTGTTAAACGTGTTTGAGGCCGAACGGCGATTCGCATTTTAGAACTTGAATTGGGATCACTAATCGAATATTGCACGAGAGTGAGTAGGAGATTAGTGCAACCTTGTAGGGAACAAGAATTAACCAAATTCGAGATTAGGATTATGAGACCTAGTAAGTAATTAATCCAATCGTCGAATACGTCCTAATGAGCACGAGAGTGGATTTAGGAGAATTTAGGGGTCCCGGTTGACATTGTAATTGAACTTAGGGAGGAATTCATCATCACTTGGGTGTACATATTGGGTAGGTGGATTTGTGACTTTGGACATTTTAATTTCTGATTTTTAGTTAATTATTTCATTAGATTTGTTAATTGAATTTTAGATATTAATCTCTCTCTCAACCACCTTCTGTAACTTGACCGAACATATCTGATTTCCCGCGGATTAGTCGAATTGGTATCCCAATCCCCGAGTTCGACCTCGGTAATTACTTACCGTGTTATTTTTATTACTTGCGACGACCCGGTACACTTGCCGGCGTAACAACAATAAGCCTTCATAAATAATTTCAATCCGGTCCACAATGAATCATATTTATTTCAAATGATTGATATTTATTTCAAGAGAATTTTTGTTCTTCTCATTTGTTTTATATGCTTAATGCTTTGTTTCCTTGTGAGAAAATTATAGTATCATTGAGGAAATACAAAAGGCAACACAGTACAATGGAAAATGTAAAACGATCTGTACGATAGCACTTTTATGGCTGGAAAAAGCTGGAATTTACATAAAGGAGGAAAAACAGTTTTCAAGCTGCAAATGCTCAGAGCAGTGAGCCTCCATTTTGTACTACCCTGATAACCAAGAATACATTTCAACATGGCCATGATCAAGCTATCAGTCACAACGAATATTGTGCATTCAATGCTATCTCTAAACGGGAAATTCAAAATGATTGTTGAAGCTTTTCAAGAGTAGAAGAAGGTCACTATAAATAGAGGACCTCAAGCGATGAAGAACAACTTATGCCAATCCAATAATTGCGAGAACAAGCTCTTATTTCTTTCATTCTTTCAAAAGCAAATGTTTGTATTCTTTATTTTGAATATTGTGAAAATATTCAACAGATCTTAAACTTTCATATCCTCACATATAGTGAGTTAAGAAGATCTTAAGTTAAAATCTCTTTGTTAGAGTTAGAGCCTGAAGATGCTTGGTAAGAAAGGAATACTTGTAGCCTGGGGAGGTGTTGAATACTTGGTTGTATTCTATTTGGAGAAATAGTATATAAAACCTTGAAGTCGATGGGACTGGATGTAGCTCTTGGTTGGAAGAGAGTGAACCAGGATAAAATCATCTACATGGATCTTTTATCCTTAAACTCTTACAGCTTTATTTGTTTATACTGACTGTGGGGTTTTGATATTACTTTTGTTAAGTCTCAAAAGTTCTTTTTTAGTGTGTGCATCTGCTTTATATATCCTCGTGTGAGAAAAACAGTTTTAAAAGGTTGTTTAAGAAAAATTATTAACAAACACAATTCAACCCCCCTTCTTGTGTTTGCCTGTGTCAACTTCAGTTGTTATCAGAGCTCAGCCTCGAAAGGGTTAAGCATCTAACAAGTGCTGAGGGAGTACGATCCAACAACCATGGATGCAGAATGACAAGCTATCAATAGACCTCCTTTCTTCGATGGAACTGACTATGACTATTGGAAGAAGAGGATGATGGTTTTTTTGGATGCAAGGTCTAGATATTTGGGAGCTCATAGAAGCTAGTTATACTGAGCCTAGAAATGAAGATGGAACTGCTGTTGCTAGAGCATATTGGATTGCAGATCAAAAAGTAAAACATCAACTTAATCTAAAAGCTAAGCACTATCTCATGTGTGCTATTACTAGATCTGAACATGACAAAGTTCACAGCTGCAATACTGCTAAAGAAATCTGGGATACTCTTACCCTAGCTCATGAGGGTTCATCACAAGTGAAGGAATCAAAATAAGCATGCTGGTTCACCAGTATGAACTGTTTAAGATGGATGATCATGAAACTATAGATCAGATGTTTAGGAGATTTCAGACTATCACCAACAGAGTCATATCACTTGGAAAAACTTATGAAAATAGAGACCATGTAAGAAAGATTCTGAGAAGTCTCTCAAAGCAATGGAGACCCAAAGTGACTGCTATTCAAGAAGCCAAAAATCTGAACACTCTTTCTCTAGAAGAGCTTTTGGGATCACTTAAGGTGCATGAACTTGAACTAAATGATTAGGAAAATTCCAGAAAAGGAAAATCTATTTCCCTAAAGGCAAAGAAGGCAAGTTCATCAAAAGTCCTCAAAGCTGCTGAGTCATCAGATGAATCTGGATCTTCTGATAATGATGAAGGGACAGATGAGGATGAACTATCTTTCATCTCCAGGAAGATTCAACATATGTGGAGAAAGAAAGGTGGTTTCAGAAGGAAGCAGTTCAACAAGAAATTTTCCAAGGAAAAGTCAGATTCCAAGGAAAAAGGTTCACCCTTGTGCTTTGAATGCAAGAAACCTGAACATTTCAAAGCTGATTGCCCTGAGTTATCCATACTGTCTCATGAGTATAGAAGTCTAAAAAAGAAATTTTCTAAATTGTCTAGAGAATATGATAGGGTTTGCATTGAGAAACAAAACCTTAAAGATGAAAATGACATACTAAAATCAGTGAATATCAGTCTAGCTGACAAAATGGAGTGCGAGCCTGATGTTTCTTGTGAAGTTGCAAAACTGAAACAAGATGTAACATATCTGACAGACTCTCTGTCAAAGCTTGTAGGTGGCTCAGATAAACTTAGTCTCAGTTTATGGTACTCTAGGTCACCACATGATAAATCTGGCATTGGTTATGACAAATAGAAGCAAGAAGCATCTCACCAAAAGTCAACACCACATACACAGCATAGAGCTTCCAAAGCTCAAGCTAAACATGCTAAAACCAAGTCTGGCCCGTCCAACACCTTTTGCAAAATGTGTGGAAAGAATGGGCGTACTACATCTAGATGCATACATAATAAGCATAGTAAGCATTCTCGTCCAGTGACTACTAACAAGAAAGGACTTAAGTCAGTTTGGGTACCTAAAGATAAGATAATACATGTTGCAGATTTGCTTAACAACAGGAAAGAAACAAACATCTTGGTACTTCTACAGTGGGTGCTCACGACACATGACAGGAGAAAGGTGTATGTTCCAAGACCTTAGAGCCAAAGATGGTGGCTAGGTCACATTTGGAGGAAATCAGAAAGAGAAGATCATCGGTATAGGTAAAATTGGTAAACACCCTTTTCCTTCCATTGATAATGTTCTTTTGGTAAATGTTTTAAAACATAATCTGCTGAGCATAAGTCAATTATGTGACAGTGGATATGATTTTTCTTTTGATAAGAACATGTGTAATGTCAAGAAAAATAGTGGATTGCTTTTATTCACTGCTAAGAGGCAAAACAATCTTTATAAGATTGACTTGGAGGACCTCTCAAATCAAAGTGTCTCATGTCTAGTGTCCATTGAAGATGAGCGATGGATTTGGCACAAAAGGCTAGGTCATGCAAGCTTGAAGTTAATTTCAAAGCTAAATAAGCATAACCTCGTGAGAGGATTACCAAACCTTAAGTTCAAATCTGATGCTCTCTGTGATGCATGTCAAAAGGGAAAACAAGTCAAAGGTTCTTTTGAATCTAAGAATGTTGTTAATACCAATAGACCACTAGAGTTGCTACATCTTGATATCTTTGGTCCAACAAGGACTGCTTCTGCCGGTGGTAAGAAATATGGTCTAGTCATTGTAGACGACTACACTAGATGGACATGGGTTATGTTCCTATCTCACAAGGATGAGTCTTTCAAGGTCTTCTCTATATTCTGCGAACATGTACAGAATGAAAAATGCATGTGTATCACTTCAATCACAAGTAACCATGGGGGGGAGTTTGAGAATGAGCTATTTCATAAGTTCTGTGAAGAAAGTGGTATTCTTCACAAGTTCTCAATACCAAAAACACCACAGCAAAATGGTGTGGTAGAGAGAAAGAACGGATCTCTTCAAGAGATGGCTAGGACTATGCTCAATGATCACTCTGTCCCTAGACACTTCGAGGCTGAAGCTGTTAACACTGCCTACTACATTCAGAACAGAAGATACATTAGACCTATCCTGAACAAGACTCCTTATGAATTGTGGAAAGGGAAAAAATCCAACATTTCATATTTTCATCCATTTGGTTGTAAATGCTATATATTGAACACTAAAGATTAACTTGGTAAGTTTGATGCAAAAGTAGATAATGGAATTCTTTTAGGATATTCTGAAACTTCAAAAGGCTTTAGAGTTTACAATTCTAGAACTTCAGTTGTAGAAGAATGTATTCATGTCAAGTTTGATGACAAGTAGCCTGATAAGAAATTATCAGAGCTAGATGAAGCTTTTGCAGATCTTGATCTAAATATCTCAGGAGATACAACACAGATTAAAGCTGATGATCAAGTGGACGACCCTCTTCAACAACCAGAACCAGAAACATCCACTTGTCAACAAGAAAATGTTCAAAGATCTTGGTACTTCAAGAATTATCATCCACAAGATTAGATCATTGGAAATCCCAATGATAGGCTAAGTACCAGATCAACCTTCAGAGAGCAAGATGATTCTGCACTTGTCTCTGAGTTGGAACCAAAGACAGTAGACGAGGCTCTGCTGGACGGTGGTTGGATTCTAGCTATGCAAGAAGAACTAAATCAGTTTGAAAGAAGTAATGTTTGGACTCTGGTACCCTTGCCTAAAGATTAATCAATTATTGGAACAAAATGGGTTTACAGAAACAAGCTTGATGAAACTGGTAAAGTGGTAAGAAATAAAGCAAGACTTATTGCACAAGGATAATCTCAAGAAGAAGGTATAAATTACACTGAAACTTTTGCGCCTGTTGCTAGATTAGAAGCAATTAGGATTTTACTTTCTTTTGCTGCACATCATAGCATTATGCTTTTTCAAATGGATGTTAAAAGTGTTTTTCTAAATGGCTTTATTAATGAAGAGGTATATGTTATGCAACCTCCGGGTTTTGAAAGTGAAACCCAACTTAAACATGTATATAATCTTAAGAAAGCTTTATACGGCCTCAAGCAAGCTCCTAAAGCGTGGTATGATAGACTAAGTTCATTTCTAATGGAAAACGGTTTTAATAGAGGAAAGGTTGATACAACCCTGTTTAGAAAATACATAAAATCTAATTTCTTAGTTGTGCAAATATATGTTGATGATATTATATTTGGTGCTACTAATGAATCTCTATGCAAAGAGTTTTCTAAGCTCATGCAGAAAGAGTTTGAAATGAGCATGATGGGAGAACTCAAATTCTTCCTTGGACTTCAAGTTAAACAAATTGTGGACGAGGCGTACATCCATCAAACTAAACATACAAAGGAACTACTAAAGAATTTTAAGATGGATGATTTCAAGCCAATGAATACCCCTATGCACCCCACGTCCATACTAAACAAAGATGATAAAGAGAAGAAGGTAGACCAAAAGGTATATAGAGCTATGATATGATCTCTCTTATATCTTACTGCGTCTAGGCCTGATATTATGTTCAGTGTATGCTTATGTGCTCGATTTCAATCTGATCATTGAGAATCTCACTTATCAGCAGTTAAAAGAATATTTAGATATTTGAAAGGTATTAATAATCTGGGTTTGTGTTTTAATAAATGTAAAGATTACAGATTAGTTGGTTTCTGTGATGCTGACTATGCTGGAGATAGAATTGGAAGAAAAAGTACTAGTGGAGGAAGTCACTTTATTGGAGCTAATCTTGTCTCATGGTCAAGATAAAGACAAAGTACCATTGCCTTATCAACTACTGAAGCTGAGTATATTTCAGCTGCTAGTTGCTGCTCACTACTTCTTTGGATCAAACATTAATTGGAAGACTACAATGTGTTTGTACGTAGTATTCCACTTATGTGTGGTAATACTGTTGCAATTAATTTATCGAAGAATCCAATATTGCATTCTAGAGCTAAGCATATAGAAATTAAATATCATTTCATTAGGGATTATGTGCAAAAAGGTGTTTTTGATATACAATTTGTGGATACTGACCTTCAATGGGCAGATATCTTTACTAAACCTCTTGCCGAGGACATATTTATTTTTATTAGGAAGCATCTCAATATTCTATGTGTGGATTGATTAAGGCGTCAAGCCTAAAGAATCTTTGTTGATGTATGTGCGTCTAAAGCATTTCAAGTCCATTGTATGACTAAAATATATGTCCATTGCATATCGCGTCCATTGTATTTGTGTTCCGTGTCCACTGTATGTCGCCTCTATGCATGTTTGCATCTTGTTTGGACCCGTCCATACATATATTTCTGACTTGCATTTATTTTGTCTCAATGACAAATTTATCCTTTATTCTCTCTGCTAAGTCAGTACTTCCATCAATCCCATCATAACCTTTTTATAGTTTCAAAATACCAAAGGCGTTTTATCCTTAATGACATATCTTGTCAAATATTTTCTTTTTGATTTATTTCTAAAAGAGAAACCTTTGAAATTCAAAACCTTTTTAAAGCAACCCTCTTCCCTCTGAGAAACCTTTCACTACCCTGTCATCTCTGAGATTACTCGAGCTCTCTATCTCTTTGCTTTCAAACCCTAACTCTCAGTTCACCAAAAATGGCTTCTTCTTCAACCTTCAATGTGGACAAGCTTAATATGGCTATCGAGCACCACTTCAACTTCGGAGTTTTACAAGACTACAATCTAGATATCAGCAAGTATATCAACGCTGCTGGGTGGGGAGGACTCTTCGCTGAGAAAGTCTCTGTTTATCCCAATTTGATAAGAGATTTTTGGAGGAGACTACAAGTCTCTGATACTGATATCTCCTCTATTGTATTGGGAAAGAGGATAGTAATTTCTGAGAAGACTATTGCTGATGCCATCTTCTGCGCTCAGGAAGGAATGGTTTTTACTGAGTCATGGGAGACTGAACTAGGTGGTACTGAGGTCATTGAAGTCTTCTTAATGAGAGAGGATGCAGTAAGGAATCACTCATAGAAATCTGTAGTAATGAAGGACATTGTTCGAATCCTTCATCAACTGCTGAACAAAGTGGTTCTTCACAAAGCTGGGTCCAAGGACAACTTATCTGCCTTGCACAAGTTCTGCCTCTGCCATCTCTTTACTGAAACAAAGATCAACTTTCCCAGAATTTTGTATAAAAGATTCAGGGATGCACTAGTGTAATAAGTGCTTTTTACGTCAGTTAAAATTGATTTTTTACGTCAGAATACTGACTGACGTAAATACAGCTGACGTTAATAGTTAATATTTTAACGTCAGTTGAGAACTGACGTTAAATATAACACTATTAACGTCAGTTCCTTAACAAAACCGACGTTAATTTTGTAAGAATTAACGTCGGTTTTTTAAACAACTGACATTAAACTAAAACTATTAACGTCAGTTCTTTAATACAACGGACGTTGATTTTGTTAAAACTAACGTCAGTTGTTATAAAGAACTGACGTTAAAGGTTTAATTTTAACGTCAGTTGTAATAAACAACTGACGTTAATAGTGTACTGTATATTTTATAAAATACTATTAACGTCAGTTGTTTGATCCAACTGACGTTAATAGGTTTTTTTTTTTTTTTTAAATTCAGTTTTAAAATATCACTCCCCTCAGCTATCCCTGCATTCAGTCCCAGTAACACAGAATATCACACACATTACATAATTGCAAAGGAAAATTGAACAATGGGGGGACTTAAAACTAAAACCCATGTATATATATAAATAAATTTTAGTTCCAATGTCTAAAAAACAAAACTATCTAAGGATATATATATACATGTTATTAATTAGTTTCTAAAGTCTAACAAAAAAACTATTTATCTAAGTAGTGCGGAGGTATGTTGTCAATTCCTTTTTCAGCCGCATACTTGAAGAAGAATTCAGCGAAGCGCATCCTCAAGTCTCTTAACTCATCTTCTTGAATAGGCGATTGGTCGATAAATGCCTAGACACGTTCAAATAATAACAATAACATCAATGCAAGTCATCTTCAAAACTATAATATATAATTTAACAAGTTGTTTAAATATTACCTTCTTCCATCCATCCGTAATAGATGCGGAGACTATGTTCAGCATATGAAGCATCACATAATAGCCGCACGACCAACTGTCAGGTTGAAATCGAGACTACCAACAAAATTAATTTCAACGTCAGTTGAATATACACATAAATTAGTAATTACAATAATAATTATTTGATAAATAAACTACCAAACCTTGAGGATGTTCCATACAGGATTTGCTTTAGCCTTAGAAGTCCTACTTCTCCCATTGGCGCAACTTATGCTACTCGCTTTCAGCGCGCTATCATAAACAAATAATCATGTCGATCAATTAACAAACTCATTTATCATGTGTGTAATAAACTAAAAACAACTGATATTAAAACTTAAATTAAATTTAAGATTAGTTACTTACATATTTACAGCTTCCACCACCTTTGGTGGCGGATCATGGTGGAGAGAGCAGAAGAATATGACAGTATGCCTAGACGGGTGAAGTACCAACAACTGCCAATGGTCATCCATACAGTAGGGAGCCAGATATAATTCTTTCGGATTGTCTCCCAACAAATTCCCTATGTATTTACTCAATGCATCGCCAGCAAAGAACTCGGGCAGAAGGATTGACGGATCTAAGAAACCGTAAACTGATGCAACGCCCTTATCAAGCTGAAGACGATGGAGATACCTAAGATATGAAAAGGGTGTGGATGTTAATTACATAATATATATATTGAAATTAAAATAAATTATAAAATGGAAAAATACCAAAAATAAATAAGTTATAAAATTAAAATTAACTTACGTGCACCAGAGACTGATGACATTGCTGTTCATCCAGACGTTATTTCTGCAGGCGTTCCCGAGATCGTCACCAACGAAGGAAAATATCCTCTGTTGATCTGGGCGTGCCACCCATCCATCGTGATCCAATGGACATTCAAAAATCTCATACGCATAATCCGCACCAAGTGAGAACAAACGAGTGATAGGTGACAGCGACACCAACGTCGACTTGGCCTTCAGTTTAGGAAAAATAAAATATATAAGTTTTTGATAATTAAAAAAAACACAAGTAATTATTTGACTAATTTGGACATTAATAATGAATAAATACCTTTGCTAACATTTCGAGCTCACGTCGTTTGGAGTCCAACTCAAGCTCACGCCTTTTCATTTCCAACTCATGCTCATGGCGCTGGACTTCCAACTCCCGCTCCCTAGCTGCCAACTCATCGTCCTCCACATGTGCCATACTAAAACTCTCTTTTGTGCTCACATGTGAAGCGTTGGCAAGCCTTGCGGCGTCCTGGGATGTACCGACGGAGGAAAGCTCTCTGGCAAGCGCCTGCTTGAATTCTGGGTTGGCTATTAAGCCTTGCATCAGATGTGTTGTAATATCTGGGTTGGTCATGAGGTGCTGAGTAATGTCAGCCAAAATTGATGCTTCATTGACCACCCGCTTTCGTGAAGCAGACTTGCCATAATATTGTTTGATGGTCACGTTCCCAGGAACACGAGAACCCGACCAGGATGGTCTTTCTTGCCTAGAGCAGATCATCAAGACGCCCCTGCCGTCGAGAAAGGACGAATGCGCCCGGGAGGATTTTTGCTTTAAGATCCATCTACAATGAAAAAAAAATGAAAAAACGTGCAAGTGAAAAGTGTTGCAAATATCTATACAAATATCAATTGAAATCAAGTTAATTATTTACTTACAATCTTATCTGCCACTTCGCGAGTGGCATCAGCTTTAAAAGATCCCGCCTTTGTCATGCGGCCGGCTAACCAGACATCCTCGCGGTCGATGTCCGACGGAGGATTTGATGGTGCGCCCTCAGGCACCTCTCCTCTTTCAATCCTAGCAGAGTGCTCTTCCTGCTTCGCCCTCAGCCTATCCGCCATCATCTGCTGGATCCGAGTATGGTACCCACCCTGAGACATGGTGTGGCGGTGGACGTTCTTCGCCTGATTCTGCCGACCCTTATTTGCCTTAGCCTATTCAAACAAAAACACATAATTAAATACAGTTAAATGATCTATAATAAGCATACAAAATTAACTTAATCAACCAACCTGAAATTCTCCATCCTGTCGACTCCTGGCAAACATATCCCAAGTATCCTGATCAATCCAGGGATAATCTGAGAACATTTTATCAAGCCGCTTCTTCCCAGATACATAGTACCTGGTAAGATCATGCTTGAACCCATTCCAATGCTTTGATGCCATTTTCATACATTTATGACGATGATCCTCGTCATTTGGCACAGTCCAAGCTACATACACATTAGATACATATATAACAACTAGATGGATTATAACTCGGATAATTATCTAATAATGTAAATCAAACGAATGTAAAGGTAAAATACCGTGATAGCCTCCCAAATCTGATCCTTAACGTTCTGTGGAACGTCATTCCAGTGGTTGTAGTTGATGCTTACGTGTTGCTTCGCTTGTAGAAACACCCACTTATTAAATTCTTTAGCACGGGGTCCCTGGGCATTTAGATTAGCATCGAAGGACACCTCAAGCTTCTATCCGCTCTGCCTGTCCTTCTCTAGTTTCTTCAACGAGGTGGCTCCTCTACCCCGTTTCCTATGAGCCTGTGATGTCTGTATGGACAAAAAAAATGATAAAATAGAGGGTTGTAACATTATAAACTTACATTAACAAGAAGGACTAAAGATAGTATATAACATGCATGTAAACTTACACTAGAATCAGCAGGCGTAGGCGTGATCGGGTCTCGCGAAACACCCACAAAGTGTCCTCCCGTGCATGTGGGTTATCCGACTGATCCATATGTATGCCTGTTCAGAAACAATATATATGTATTAACATAGGTTATAACTCAAAATAAATACAGAAGTATAAATAAAAATAACTAGATAGGTCCTGTAGATATACAAAACATCTATATATCCAATATAAGGACAATACGGGAGATTGAAAACTATAGTTTTTGAAGATTGCCAAGCACTGGTCACGGCCTGGCCGTGATGTCCATCACGGCCGTAACGTGCCAACTGAACCAGACCCTCATAGGCAGAACTGATCACGGCCTAGCCGTGATGAGCATCACGGCCGTGACAGATCAACCAGCAGAGCAACATGCACTCAAAACCAAAAATAGAGACATTCCAAACAACTCAAACTCACAGTTTAAAGTTACAACTACTGAGACTACAGTTTCAACATACACTCAAAACCAAAAATAGAGACATTCCAAACAACTCAAACTCACAGTTTCAAGTTTCAACTACTGAGACTACAGTTTCAAACCAGCAGAGCAACATGCATGCACTCAAAACCGTGAATAAAAAAATGTGCCCTAATTAAAGACTCACCAGAAATAGGCGCTCGCGTGGTGGTGGGGGGGAAGCTCGAGTGGTGGCCAACGTTCGATGTGGTTACTGAGAGCAGAGGGACAAGGAGAGTTAGTGCGCGGGAAGGCCAGGGGAAAGAGAGATGTCAAGTTATTGCAAAGAAGGAGCGGGAAAGACAGAGTTAGGGGTTAAGAGTGTACCTCACGGTGGTGGCGAAGAAGCCCTCGCGGTGGTTGCGGTGGAGATGAGCTCGCGATTAGGGCAGAGTGAGAGCGAGAGTGAGGGTTGAGCGTGATGAAAAGAGAAAAGACGTAGAGAAGTGGAGAAGGCGCGCGGGGGTAAACGTTATAATTAAAATAAAACAACATTTTACGTCAGTTTTTGGTAAAACCTGACGTTGAAGATCATATATTTAACGTCAGTTGTCTTAATAAACGGACGTTAAAAACTCTCACACTTATTACGTCAGTTGTTAGTAATAACTGACGTTAAAGGTCATATATTTAACGTAAGTTGTATTAAGAAACTGACGTTAAAAACACTCACAACTTATTACGGCAGTTGTATTACACAACGGACGTTAAAGGTTTATTAGTTTCTGGAAAAACATTCATTCCCTTGACTACTGTGCTACTCACCCATTCACCTTTGTACCTAATCCTCTTAATGAGCATTAAGTTTATAGATAAGTTTTCAAGAAAATCAGAATAACTTAGTAACTTCATCCACTGCTCCTATAAATAGCTTCCTAGCTTCCATCTCCTTTTAATTAATTTTCTGCTTCACAATATGGCTCTGCCGTGGAGATTAACTTCATCACTCTTTCTTCCTATTCCTAGACTCAAAGGTCTTTGTCTTAATGGTCAAACAACTTCTGAGTTTGAGTAAATTACATTGCATGGATATTAAGGTTGGGTGAATCACGTAATGTGATTCTCTCACTTTATTTCATCCCCGTCATCCCTTTCACTTTGCTTTGGAAGCAAGTGATTGTGGATTCAAGATGATGCATCAAGGAACTCCATTGAAGAAGAAAGATGCAAAGATCCATTTCACTTTGCTTTCATTGCTAGTGACTGAGGATTTACTTTGCATCTTGGAATTCAAGTGAGGGAGGTGATGCATCCATTGGAGTTTCTGATGACAGGACTGAGAAGAAAATGATGTTGATGTAGAAACTTTTTTATATTTTAGGGCTATGTTTGCGAAATTTTTTATCTTTTAATCATGTAATTTTAACTTATGAATCGCTTCAATGTCATACGATTTGATTATACATACAACTTGTTTTATGTTAAGTGTTTATTTATTTTAATTTGCACAATAATTTGTTTACTAATTCAAGCTAATTAATAAAAATTAAAAATAAACTTGTATAAAAACAAGGTTTAGAAATAAACTGCAGTACTATATGGAGTGATCTGCTTTAAGAGGGACAACAGGGACATGACAACCAATGAAATGAGTTTCATAATTATTTACGTCAGTTATTTATAGAACTGACGCAAATAGTTTACCCACCACCTCATTTTTAACGTCAACTTAATTGATGACTGCCAAGTTCCCGTATATTAATTACATTATTTCCAATATTCATTCTGCACGTTTATAATATATAGGATTATTTACGTCAGCTATTTATTTAATCAAGTAAAAATCAAACTTTTAACGTCGAGTTGTATAAAAACGAGCGTTAACAATTAATATTTTTTATTTAAAAACACTTTTAACGTCGTTTTTTTAAAAACCGACGTTAAAAGTGTATAGATATCTGCAAAAACATTCATTCCTTTGATGCATTGTGCTACTTACCCATGCACCTTGTAACTCAATCCTCTTAATGAGCATTAAGTTTATAGGTAAGTTTTCAACAAAATCGAATAGCTTAGTAACTTCATCCCCTGCTCCTATAAATAGCTTCCTTCCATCCTTTTAATTTTCTCGCTTCACAATATGGCTCTGAGTGGAGATTAACTTCATCACTCTTTCTTCCTATTCCTAGACTCAAAGGTCTTTGTCTTAATGGTCAAACAACTTCTGAGTTTGAGTAAATTACATTGCATGGGTGATAAGTCCGAGTAAATTACATTGTGTGAGTTGCTCACCTTATCACCTTCCGGAGAATCGGTGCTTGGAGGGCTAATCGGGTGCTCGGGGTCACGGTTCCAAAACCTCAGCTTTGGCAGCAAGTGACCGTCTTGGAAGTCTCTGGAACCACTGCCTTTACTTGAAACGGATCTGGTGCACCTGTTTTTGCCTCTCTCTTGAGCTCTCTCATGCCCCCGGTTTTACGAGGTCTTTGGAGTATATATAGTTTTCCCTTTGGCATATTTCATAAAACTCTCTCGATGGGATGTAGCTTTAATGTTTAGGATTTTAAACCCTTTCAATGTAACTTTTTATAGGATTTTAAACCCTTTCAATGTTCTCAGATCGATCATCGATTACACTTCATGAATGAGATCCGGTTTGGGTTATTGATTCAACTTATACTTCGCACATATATTTTAGTTTTCAAAACAGAAACACAAAACATCAAAGCCATTCATGTGAAACTGAAACTTTGAGGAAGGCAATGCGGAAGGAATCGTATACTAGATAAAAAAAATTATTAAAATAACTTTTAACGTCTGTTGAAGTAGGGACTGACGTTAAAAGTGAATAGACTTACTTCTAACGTCAGTTCTTTATCGAACTGATGTTAAAATGTTCACTTTTAACGTCAGTTCTTTATTGAACTGACGTTAAAAGTAAGTCACTTCACTTTTAACGCCAGTCATTAAAACAACTCACGTTAAAATTGAATTAATGAAGCCTGATATTTACAAAACTGCCACCGCCTCCTTTTTAACGTCTAGCTTTTGGTTAACTGACGTAAACCTTTACCGTCTAATGTATATTTTCCACTAGTGATGCTGTGATTAACAGGAAGAACTCTCTGCATTTCCCTATTGTCATCTCCTTTCCAAGATCTTCAAAGCTCAAGGAATTCATGAATTCATGAATTCATTGCTGCTAGGTCATCTGAAGAGCAACCACGAATTTTAACTGAAAAATCAATGTCAGCTGTTGATTTTGGTAAGATGAACATTGTAAATATGAATTTCAGCACCTATGTTGCTGCTGCCATAGCCAAGACTAAGGAATTAATGAAGGTCAAGGAAGAAATGGTTGAACCGAACAATGCTGACGTTCTGGGGCTGAAGAGGAATGTTAAGAAGAAAACTACTGCTGCAAGGAAGTCAATGCCTAAAATGCCTACGGGTGGAATTGTCTTCAGAGAACCCACTGCTACTGCTCCTAATCCTGCCTCCACACAGAAAAGGACAAGAGACTTGATTCTGTCTTATGATGAGGATGAGGATGATGAGGACAGGGTTCCCATCAGCTCTGTACTGAAGAAATGGAGAATTGTTGCTTTTGCTGATGTTGTTGCTGCCTCTATTCCAACTAGGAGGAGACAACCTCAGAGAAGAGCTAAAGCTGCCATGGGAACTGAGGTAACCCTTCCTGCTAATGACCCTGTCAAGTTAGCAGTAGATGCCCTAGTTTCCAGCTTTGAGCATAGGGTAGATGACTCTATACATGCATCCTCTGTGAATCAAAATCAAACCTTGGATGATGTGTATATTCCTACACCCCTTTCACCACAAACAAACTCACCAGATCAACCACAAACAGCCTCACCACCAAGACCAAAATTCTCACCCATCATACTTGAATCCGATCCCTGGTTTCATCAACCAGATAATGGAATTAACCCTGGTGCACCCTTTCTCAAAAATAGAAAAAATAGATTCACCTACACTCATCCCTCTTTTCTTTATGATGGCAAAGCTGAAAGCTTAGCCAAGGTAAAGAGAGACCGGAGAATCTTATTTCACACTGACCAGCCGCTGGCTCATCTAGTTTTATGGCTAGTATGACTGCGGTTTTGTGCTAATTTTATATCATTTTCGCCCAAATTAGACTTTATTGTCTTTAAGCAGCATTTTGAGTCTGTAAAGTATTTTTAGGTTAATTTAGTTGATTTAGAGTTAAATAAAGCACTTATGCTATTTTCTGTTTTCAGGTTAATAAAAAGAAATAAATCTGGAGCTTTCGCCCCGCGAGAAGGCATTCGCCTCGCGAACCTGAAGGTGACTGTGCCAGAAAATTTGCATCCTCTCGGTGTCGCCCCGCGAATAGATGACTCGCCTCGCGAGACTGAAGACCAGAAGGCATGACTTTTCCATTCCTCGCCACGCGAGCCGTTCTTCACCTCGCGAGAATACCAAACGTTGCAAAATGTTCGCATTATTCGCCTCGCGAGACAGTGTTCGCCTCGCGAGTCCGCGTAGTCCAGAAGTTGTATATAAGTCTATTTTAGACAGAACTGAGGGGGAGCTAGCTTTTAGTTAGTAGCTTAGTAGTAGTAGTAGTTTCAGTAGTTCAATTTCTTTTCTTCTCTTTTGTGTTTATTTCTGTAATGGAGAGCTAGTCTCCTAGATTAGTCTACTGTGATTGGTTTCCATTACTACACTTGAGATTCTGTAATTCCTGTTTTATTTAATTTTCCCTTTTCAATACTATGCTATATATTTCTGTTTGTTTAATTCAGGAGTGTATAGTGTTATGTTGATTTATTTCGGTGATGTTATGTTCCTATATTGAATCGCGTTTGTTTAATTCGCGTGTGTTCGTTCATGTTCGTTTAGTTCATGAGGGCTTAACCCCGTTTGTTTAATTCGGGAATAGGAACATATATCTCGTAGTAGCGATTTCGTTTGTAAATTGTTGCTACAACCGGGAGGGGATTAGAATCTGCTTAGGGCTTGGAATTTACATGAACCGATGATAGTGGGGAAACCGAGAACAGTAGATTAATCGTCTTTAGCTATTTGTTAATCTCCTTGAACTGCCTTGTTTTCATTGCTTTGTTTTGCTTTGTTTCTTATTTGCATTCACTCCAAACCCCCCAAAACTGATTTTGTGTTAATAACAACAACCAAAGAGTCCTTGAGAGACGATATCTGAGTTGTCGCTCCCTATCTACATTTTTTGTAAATCGCTCGCTTTTTGGCGCGTGGCGACAGCGCGACCAAAAATTGGCGCCGTTGTCAGGGACTCTTGTTGTTATTAGCAGAAAATTACATTTAAAAAAAAAATCTCTTTGCTGAATTAGTTTGGCTGCTTTGTCTAGTTGTTTGCTTTCCATGGATAATTACATGTATGGGTATTTGCCTAATGTTGATTATAAGCCACCACCTTGCATATATTATCCTGACTTTAGTAAACCACCACCATGCATATGTTATCCTAACTTTGCTGGAAGTTATGAGTTTAGCAGTGGTTTTGACATGATTGGAATGAATGAGTATGCTAGCCAACATAATGGAGGACAGGGCATCTTGGATGAGATAGCATCTTTGGTGAATCAGACAACACGCGAGCTACAATATCAGCCTAACCCTACACTAGCCCAACTCAGTCTGGAAGAAATGATACAACAAATGGCAGAGAACAACCAACGGATGGCAGAACAAAATCTTGAATCCCAACAGAGGATAGAAAATGAGTTTCAGAAGATGGCCATTCAAATGGAACAAAGCCAACAGAGGAGAGAAGCTAATTTTCAGGAGTTGGCCATTCAAATTGATCAGATTGTCTCCACCTCGGCTGCACTGCAAACTCCACATCCCATTGAAGAACATACAGATTCACAGATAGTTATTCTTGAATATTCTTCTGATGATAATTTTGATAATGTTTCTATTGATGAACTGTGTGTTGAATCCCCTGATTCTATCTATTATAATTCATGTGCTGATTGTACTGACACTGCTTTGTGCATAGCATGTTTTGAAAGTTCATTCTTTTCAGGAAACATAGAAAATGAGGATCAGGAGGATCAGGAGGACATCTGCTTCACCGTGCTTGAGGATGATGAAGAACCTTTGGAAGTAGATGATTCAATTAACTCATATGCATGTGTTGAGAGTGATGGGATGGATGAACTAATTGCTGAATTTCCAGACATTCAGGCTTTTACTGATTCAGTTCATTGTGATATATGTATTGACTCTACTAACACTAACCTTTGTGTGGTGTGTGCTGAGATTTCTGCGAGTTTAGCAGTGATGAATTTGTTAGTGCAAGTGAATGAAGAACGTGCAGAAAATGAAGCAACACCGTAGAACTTGACTACTTGTTTACCACCTCCCACTGTGGAACCACCGGTGATGGAGTTCAAGCCTTTGGATTTGTCACTGTGGCCATTTCAAGAGGTTGAACCCCACTGTTGTTGGGAGGATTTTATTGACAAGGTTGACAAGGAAGTCAACTGTGACCCGAAGGGGAGTGAGAAGTCCGCCGCGCTTGGCGGAGTTACCAAGATTATCAGGCGTCCGCTCTCATATTTATGCTGTAGGCCATGGGATCCGGGAGGATCAAATCGTACTTTGAGCATTCCGTGGCCACTGTATCACAGACAGTGGGATCCTGGTGGAACCGCCTCCAATGAGTTTTTCTAAACCTTTTTCTTTTAATTATGCTTGCGTTATTTCTGTTTTGTTTTCAATAAAGCTCCTGAATAATTTGAGAAGCTCAGGAGTTGTGTTGAGTCTTGTGTTGGCTAGCTTAATGGTTTTGATTAATTTTGCACAGATGAATTGCATGTTATTTGTTGACTGTTCCCCCTAGGATTTGAAATTTTTTTGAAAAATGATCTCCATGTGATTGAAAACTGAACTTTGAGATTTTGTTGTGATGACATGATTTATGATAAGTTTGGGGTGATAGGAAGCACACACTAGGGATAGAATCTCTGTCAAACAATTTGCAAATAATGTCCAGGTGAGGTTTTGAGCCTCCAACATGTTTTTGACTGTGTGAAAATCACTTTTTAAGTTGCACTTTCCTGAATTTGCTTGAATCTTTTTATGGTTTGCATGTTTATGTGTTTGCTTCAAATGATTTAGGCATTTTCTTTGTAAATAACTACCTAGCCTAAAAAGAACCAACTCCTAATGCATGTTCCCTAGTTAGCCCCATTGAGCCTAATTAGCCTATTGTTTCTTGATGACCTGATATTTTGAGCCTAAAATCTGAAAAACCATGTTAACCCGCTCTTAGGATTAGGAGAGCATGGAATTTTATCAAGAGAATGGTTGCGAGAAACTAAGTTTGGGGTGGCTACAAGGTGTGATGTGTTGTTGGGATTGAAAAAAAAAATTTATAATAAAAAGGTTGGAGCCAAAGGCCAAAAGAAAAGAAAGCAGAAAGAAAAAAAAAGAAATAAAAATAAAAGAAAAAGAAAAAAAAAGAGAAAAAAAAAAGAAAAAAAAAAGAAAAGTGTAAACATGATTAGAAGAATGGCTGTAGTCACCCAACCCAAGGCAAGGCATAAAGAAAAATGAAAAAAAGGAACTTGAGTGGAATTTCAATGTATAAAACTGCTTCATGCTCTCTCAGTTCCTAGGGTCTTCAGCCTAGTTTCTTTGTATATCCTACCCTTAGCCAGGCCCCATTACAACCCATAAAAGACCTTTTGATGTTGCATGCATGTTTTCTGTGGGAATCATTTTGAGATGAAAATCAAATTTATGGGAAGTGTTCTTAAAAGTGAAATTGAGTGAATTGTTGATAACCTGACAAAAATTGAGCGATTGAGTGAACACTAAATGCCCTTGTGAGGAAGACAGTTGTTTGAATTTGGTGATCTCCCTCTTGTGTGTAACTTGGATCCCTTGCTTAGATTAATGATTGTTTGAATGATGAAATTCTCAAATGTTTAAAGTAAATGAATGTGGGGATTGCTTTGTTTGTAAGGGGGAACATTGAAGGAAAAATTGTTTTGATGAATTGCTTGAAATTTGTGCAAAGTTGATTGAATCCTTAAGCTTGCCATGTCTTGAGTCTTTTTGATTTTTGAGTTGTAGTTTGCTTGGGGACAAGCAAAGTTTAAGTTTGGGGTATTTTGATCAGCCGCTGGCTCATCTAGTTTTATGGCTAGTATGACCGTGGTTTTGTGCTAATTTTATATCATTTTCGCCCAAATTAGACTTTATTGTCTTTAAGCAGCATTTTGAGTCTGTAAAGTATTTTTAGGTTAATTTAGTTGATTTAGAGTTAAATAAAGCACTTATGCTATTTTCTGTTTTCAGGTTAATAAAAAGAAATAAATCTGGAGCTTTCGCCCCGCGAGAAGGCATTCGCCTCGCGAACCTGAAGGTGACTGTGCCAGAAAATTTGCATCCTCTCGGTGTCGCCCCGCGAATAGATGACTCGCCTCGCGATACTGAAGACCAGAAGGCATGACTTTTCCATTCCTCGCCACGTGAGCCGTTCTTCGCCTCGCGAGAATACCAAACGTTGCAAACTGTTCGCATTATTCGCCTCGCGAGTCCGCGTAGTCCAGAAGTTGTATATAAGTCTGTTTTAGACAGAACTGAGGGGGAGCTAGCTTTTAGTTAGTAGCTTAGTAGTAGTAGTAGTTTCAGTAGTTCAATTTCTTTTCTTCTCTTTTGTGTTTATTTCTGTAATGGAGAGCTAGTCTCCTAGATTAGTCTACTGTGATTGGTTTCCATTACTACACTTGAGATTCTGTAATTCCTGTTTTATTTGCTTTTCCCTTTTCAATACTATGCTATATATTTCTGTTTGTTTAATTCAGGAGTGTATAGTGTTGTGTTGATTTATTTCGGTGATGTTATGTTCCTATATTGAATCGCGTTTGTTTAATTCGCGTGTGTTCGTTCATGTTCGTTTAGTTCATGAGGGCTTAACCCCGTTTGTTTAATTCGGGAATAGGAACATATATCTCATAGTAGCGATTTCGTTTGTAAATTGTTGCTACAACCGGGAGGGGATTAGAATCTGCTTAGGGCTTGGAATTTACATGAACCGATGATAGTGGGGAAACCGAGAACAGTAGATTAATCGTCTTTAGCTATTTGTTAATTTCCTTGAACTGCCTTGTTTTCATTGCTTTGTTTTGCTTTGTTTCTTATTTGCATTCACTCCAAACCCCCCAAAACTGATTTTGTGTTAATAACAACAACCAAAGAGTCCTTGAGAGACGATATCCGAGTTGTCGCTCCCTATCTACATTTTTTGTAAATCGCTCGCTTTTTGGCACATGGCGACAGCGCGACCACACACCTACCAAACTGAACCTTAACCTATTCTAACCAGATGGTATCCTCTACCAGAATATGAGTATGAACCTGAAAAAATCTACTCATATTGGATTAACCCTGAACCACATACAACTACTAGACCATTTCCATCTGAGTTATTCAATTCCCTTAGACCTCTTCTCACCCATCTACCATAGAAGAGATTCCCTCATAAAAAGATCTACCCAAACCTCATCAAATCTCCACCCTTTAAACCTATCACTGATGGTGTAGAAAGGCATATCATATCTGACTGGACTCATGATCCAAGAAAGAAAAATCTTAAAAATGTTCTTGAAAAGAGATCAAGATCATTCAGACAAGTTCCATTCATCATGGATGCCAACACCAAATGGAAGTCCATTGTTCATCCCAGTGAATATGGCAGAGTTGCTGACTTCATTAATCAACTCCTGTATGCTTTTTGGAAAATGGAGTTGAAAATGCCAAGATATGTCAGGGCTGTAAATTTTGTGCCTCCAACATGGCTGCATCACTCTCTGGAGAAAACAAGTATAGGATTCAAACCCTACATGATAAGTCCCAGGCTACCAATGATTGACATGAATAAAGACAAAGATCTGAAGAAGCAGAGAAACACTGGCAATATGCCTTTTCCTGACAGCTGCATAATCAATCCAGCAACAATCAATCTCACTGATCAAAATGTGATTGACTACTGGTCGACTCAACCAACTGAAGATGTTGAAGAAGTTGTTGATGTGGACATCCGGAGGACTCACATGGTGGAATGTGCACAGGAAGCTTCCTCCTCTGGACTGACTATTGAAGAGAAGAAATATATTCCTAAAGTCGGAGGGAAGTGTGGCCTTGCTAACTGCAGATTCCTCATCTATACGGACATCATTGGCATTCCTGTCATAAGTCATGTCTTTGAAGAGGGCTCTATTCATTGGCCCAAAGAGTTACCTGAACCAGTGCTGCAATATGCTACTTCACCTCCTCCATCACCATCTTCAGAACACACTGATGAGGAAATTATTGTTGAAGATATGGAAGTTGAGGAAGTTACTGAGTCTATTCCTAGACCTAGCACTTATAAGAAGCACTCATCTCAACCATTAGCTCTCACAGTCATTCACCCTCAGGACCAACCTCAATAGTCCAGAGCCTTGGACACCTTGCCAAGTCAAGCACATGCTCAAGACAGTGCTGAAAGCTCTAGACCCTCACTCTTTGCCACTAAAGTTTGAAGAGATGATTGGTAGAATAATTGAAGAAAGAGTAAAGGTTGAAGTGACGGAACAAGTGAAAGAGCAGGTTGCAGAAGCTCTCGCTCCAACAAACATAATGATGAATCAGATGATGAGCATCATGCTCAGCTTTCAACAAAGTCAGAATCTGCCTACACAAATCCCCGCTTCTCCACCAAATCCTGATCCGTATCAAAATCAAAACCCTCATCCTCCACCTCCACCTCCACCTTCCTCTTAATTTCTCTTGTTTCTCTTTTATTACTGATAATGATGGTCCACTAGTTAACCTTTTTGTCTGAAGACAAAAAAGGGGGAGAAAAGATAGAAAATTAAATTTAATGAGAAGAGTCAGTTTTTGAAAAGTACATACTTGTTTGAATATGCATGTCTTTGTTTATGCTTTAATATACTATATCTGTTTTGAATGCTCTGATACTGTTTACTATGATTTGTTTATTGCTCTGATATATCACAAGTCTACATGCTCTAACACTGTTTGATATGATATATTCTATATAAGTTTGATTAAGTCTATAATGCTCTGATACTATCCTAACTGATAAGTAATTGCACTAATCTGATAAGCTATATACATGTGCTGTTAAAAGTTTGAATGCTCTGTCTTAGGGAGAGTTTTGTAAGCTCTCTTAGACTTTGCTACTCAAATTTAATTAGTTTTCGTCATCATAAAAAAGGGGGAGATTGTTGGAACCAAAGTGATTTGGATTTAATTAATCTCTAAGTTTTGATGTTAACAAAAGGATTAAATTTGCTTGGCAAAGTGTTAGTTGAGATCTAACAAGGTTATCCAGTTTTGTAGGATCACTTGAATCTTACAAGTTATGGAAACTTAGAAAAAGTTTTCATATATCTGCTTGGACTTTGAATAAGAAATCCATATCCACCCGTGTAGACAGACTGCTCAAAAACTTGGTAAAGTTATTTATTTATTTGAGTAGACTGAAACTTAAGTAGACGAGGCATCAGAATTTCTAAGTAAACGAAATATTAAAATATTTATACTAGACGGAATCTAAGTTTAAAATTGAATAGACGAGCTTAACTTGCCACGTCATCAGACGATATCTTTTCAAGTGGGTAGACGAACTTTAATGCCACGTCACTAGACAGAGATCAAAATAACTCACTGAGATATAGCAAGTCCAAAGACTTGAGTAGACGAGAGGATATGCCGCGTCAGTGGACGAGCAAAATGAAAGAGTGAATAGACTTAGTTTTACATATAACTAAGTAGACGCAGTTTTTAAGTAGACGAGCTCATCTTTATGATAAGCCTTCATAAATAATTTCAATCCGGTCCACAGTGAATCATACTTATTTCAAATGATTGATATTTATTTCAAGAGAATTTTTGTTCTTCTCATTGTTTTATGTGCTTATTGCTTTGTTTCCTTGTAAGAAAATCATAGTACCATCAAGGAAATACAAAAAGCAGCACAGTATAATGGGAAATGTAAAACGATCTGTACGATAGCACCTTTATGGCTGGAAAAAGCTGGAAGTTACATAAAGGAGGAAAAACGGTTTTCAAGCTGCAAATGCCCGGAGCAGTGAGCCTCCATTTTATACTACCCTGATAACCAAGAATACATTTCAGCATGGCCACGATCAAGCTATCAGTCACAACGGATATTGTGCATTCAATGCTATCTCTAAACGGGAAATTCAAAATGACCGTTGAAGCTTTTCAAGAGTAGAAAAAGGTCGCTATAAATAGAGGACCTCAAGCGATGAAGAACAACTTTTGCCAATCCAATATTTGCGAGAACAAGCTTTCATTTCTTTCATTCTTTCAAAAGCAAAAGTCTGTATTCTTTAGTTTAAATATTGTGAAAATATTCAACAGATCTTAAACTGTCATATCCTCACATATAATGAGTTAAGAAGATCTTAAGTTAAAATCTCTATGTTAGAGTTAGTGCCCGAAGAGGCTTGGTAAGAAATGAATACCTGTAGCCTGGAGAGGTGTTGAATACTTGGTTGTATTCTATTTGGAGAAATAGTGGATAAAACCTTCAAGTCGAAGGGACTGGACGTAGCTCTTGGTTGGAAGAGAGTTAACAGGATAAAATCATCTGCGTGAATCTTCTATCCTTAAACTCTTACAACTTTATTTGTTTATACTGACTGTGGGGTTTTGATATTGCTTTTGTTAAGTCTCAAAAGTTCTTTTTCAGTGTGTGCATATGCTTTATATATCCTCGTGTGAGAAAAACAGTTTTAAAAGGTTGTTTAAGAAAAATTATTAACAAACACAATTCAACCCCCCTTCTTGTGTTTTCCTGTGTCAACTTCACGGCCGTACTGACAGGGAGCACACCCGTGCTCCCAGTTCTATTCTGGAAAAATGGCCGCGCATTATGCACGACCGTGCAAGACAAGGAGCACGACCGTGCAGATGTGCATGGTCGTGCCTACCAGGAAGCACGACCGTGCTGCTGAGCATGACCGTGCATGAATGGAAGCATGACCGTGCTTCACTTATGTGACCAGCACGGCCGTGCAGGGGACAAGCACGCCCGTGCTCCCCTAACAGACAAAGATGGAATAGGTCTAAATAGGGGCTTTTGACCCCAATCTTCCCATTAACATGTTAATGATGTAAATGACTCAGTTTAGGTAACTTGGTTAATGATTAACAAAGATGATTAAGAAGATGAGATGGTGAGATGTTGAGTTTGGTAAGCCTGTACCCGTTGGGTTACCGCATGCTGTTAAGATTGACAACCTTGGTTCTTATTGGCCAAGGTGCCTTCGATGCTCATTAGTCGAGGTGCCGTTGACGTTGTACCTTGGTAGTCGAGAGTTTGCTCCAAGGGGGCCTTGACCGGGTTGGGTCTAAGGTGTTGCGGTCGATTCCGCTAAAGTCTAAGGTGTTGCAGTCGATTCCGCTAAAGTTTAAGGTGTTGCGATTGATTCCGCTGAAGTCTTGGGTGCTTATAGGCCCAAGCAAAGGAGGTGGTTGTTGCCCGTTGTTTGTTGTATGCTGCATACATCATTGGAGGTGTTGTTGTTGGTGGACGTTCGACATTGGGGAGGTCACCCGAGAGTACGACGATCTGGCCATCCACGGTAGGTCACCCAAGGTTTGGTGACCGTGCGCCCCCGTGACGAGGCATTCGTTGTTTTGATGCGTTGGCTATCCTAGTGGTAGATTCCCCGGCGTTGGGTAGATTCCTAATGTGGATATTTAACTCCGAAGTCGTTCATCCTGAGTTAGTTGGATCCACATTCATAATGGAGTAGCGAAGTAGTGTTGCATTGCACCGCATAGCGTATTTGTTTTTGATGATGTTGATGTATGATGATATATATATGTTGATGTATGCTATGATGTTGTCATGCTTGTTTGTTTACCTTGCTTCCTATCTCCATGCCGTATATGTTTACATGATTCTTACTCCCCGTTCTTTGTTTGCCAGATTGGCATCTTGCAGAGAATGGCGAGCAGTCAGGAGAGGAGTGACTCTGAGGAGCCACCACTCATAGTTAGGACTTTTTCTTATGTTTTAGTTAGTTCAGTTGTACTCCGAGGATTTCATTTCGGAACGGTTATACTAGCTTTGTTGTGTCATCGGGTTGGGTTATGTTGTTTATCTTTTGGTTTATTTGTTTTAAACTTGTTTTATTTTCCGCGGTTTGAGAACTCGTTCATGTGTGACATTTCTACCCATGGACAAATGTTTTATTTTATCCAGTAAATGCGTGTTTTGTTTTATATCTTTATCTTTAATTTGCTTCATAACATGTGGGGTAACAGGGTGTCACAAAGCTTGTCTCTTTAATTAAATGAATCAAACTCAAGTTTGTGATTGAGCTCGATTATTTAAATGTGCCAAGTCCAAGCCTTAAAGGCTCGACATTAAATGACTCGTGAACAGCTCGTATAGGTGTTGTGCTCTTTAAATTGTTGCAGTGTTTTTTGTTGGGTGTAGTTGCTCGGCTAGCAATGGACTAGATATCTCAATAAATAGATGGTAATCATTTTTTTTTGGACTCATGCTTTTGTAATGGTTAAGCTTAAATTATATATTTGGACTCATGCTTTTGTAATGATCAAGCTTAAATTGTATTTTGCAAGGGCATGTTTTTAGGATGTTTTGACCAATTTTTGAAGTTTCTTTTTTGTAGTAGTCAAGAAATTTTGAATTTCACATACCATATGTTAAGTATATATATGTATTTTTATATATTATCATAGAATATTAAATTTTTTATTAAGTACTAATTTGATAAAATTTAAAAGTAATTCAATAGAAATTTTCATAAATGCAAACAGACCCTAAAGTTTTTATTATTATTTAAATTTCAAATTATATTTTAATTTTTATGCATGTCTCTTTTATAATTTTAATATTTTTAAATATCTTTTCTGTTTCAGTTTATCTTTCTGTTTATATTCTTTTAAAATTTAACCTAAATAGATTAATTAATTAAGTATACATATCTTATTTTATAATTCTAAATATTCCATTTTTAATATTTATTTATTTAAACTTTATCTCAATTTAAAACACTGATTTTCAATTTGGTCCCTATACGTAAAAAGTTATCAATTTGGTCCCTATACGTAATACTGGTTTTCAATTTTGTCCTCACCGCCAATTGGTCCCTATATAAGAGGGACCAAATTACAAATTATTATCACATATAGGGACCAAATTGAAAATAATTGTCACATGCAGGGACCGTTTTCAATTTTTTTTTTGTTGAATTGGTCCCTACATGTGACAATAATTTACAATTTGGTCCTCTTATATAGGGACCATTTAGCGGTGAAGACTAAATTGAAAACCAGTGTCACGTATAGGGACCAAATTGATAACTTTTTACGTATAGGGACCAAATTGAAAATCAGTTTCACGTATAGGGACCAAAAGATTACTTTAACCTAAAGACTGATAGCCTGATACATAATAGAATTTCTCTAACCTAAATTAAACCTTATTCTATCGCTAATTCAATGAGGGGGCCCAATAACTTGCTAATGAAAGAGACATTCAATATTGTTTACAAAAACAAACATTGAATAATGAATACAGAATACAATCATATAAAATTATATTATTAAGAAAGATAAGGACAAGTATATGATGATGAATTAATGTTAGTTTTTTGCCCTTTTCTGTACAATATAATAATACCCAAGTTGAAGTGTTTGTTTAAGATTTGAAAGAAGCATTTCTCCGTATGACCTAGACCAATCTCATCGTCCACCATCAATTTTAATTTCAAGGTGATTTGCGACTCTTCTACCATTCTACTATGTGTGTATTTGGATCAGCTTTTAACAAATGTGATTCTAGAAAGAATTGATTTTGATTAAAAATGAGTTGATAGTGAAGTGATTTATATTTAGATGCCTTCATGAAAAAGTGATTTTTATCAATTTTTATTATTTGGACAGTTAGCTCAAAATTGTTTTTGAGTGTGTAATTACCAAGATGAGTTTTAATATATATATATATATATATATATATATATATATATATATATATATTAATATATTATAATATAATTATTTTAATTTATGTTAAATTATGAAGAACAAACCAAACAGAAATATTTTTTATACATTTTATTTCATTACCGTTGGAATTTTATATTCATTGATTTATATATTTTTTGGTATATTATTACTCATTGATTTTTATGAAGCAAACCCATTGATTTTTATCTCACTCTGGAAACTTCCATTGGTATGTGCCAGTGTGCCTTCTCTTCTCCCTCGGTCTCACTCTCATTATCTCAAACTCATCTCTGTTTTGTATCCCCCTTTCTCTGAAACTACCATCAAGACTAAAAAATAATTCACAATGCACCAAATAAGACTAAAAACAGTGTACTACAATTATGGACATGATTCAAGTTTATTGTAGAAGCTACAAAATCTAGTTTTCGTATGGACGCGAGTTTAGGACCAAAAGCAATTTTCGGATTTGGAAGCCAAAACATTAAACTTTTTCGGTCAACAGTGATTTGATCATAACAGAAACACGTTTTGGGGAGAAAACCAGTGAACCAAACATGCACTCAAGCATACAGGACGTGTTCTAGAATATATTCGTAAAACTGAGTTTTCTAAATTTAATTTTGGAAAGAGGATTTACAGTAATTGATTTATGTTTTAATATATTTAAAAAAAAAATATGGTTTTGGTTCAAGTTTTTTTTTGTTACCATCTTATAGCTGTGAAGTATCCACCGGTTTCACCGATAATTAATTTCCGCCGAGGAACCTAATCGATCACCTTTAGTGGGGTTTACGTTTTTTCAATTTACGAGGCTTTAACTCGAAACCTTATTTAAGGGATACGAGTCCAGTTCCATTCAAACCAACATAATGTTGGTGGATGGTTTTAAACTAACCGAACTTTAGAAATGTAAGTATCAAATTGATAGGTGATATAAATATTGAAAGGATGAGAACATTTTCTAAGGGATATTATGGTAAAATAATAGTTGAAAATACATAAATGGTATGACTATGAAATATGATAAATATAAATTATAATATAAAAAATCATAACTTAATTAATTAGAGTATATAAAAATAAACAATGCAATTAAAATAAAATACAAAATATATATTTAATGTACATGAAATCACGTGACTCACTACTGAATAAAGTAGCTAAAAGAGATATCCCACGTTTGAGAATGAGAACTCAAATATACAACATGCACAAGAAGATATTTGAGGTACTCAAAACAATGACCACCTCTTTGTTTATATATTTTTTTGAAACTCTAGCTACTGTAACATCCCTGTTTTTACATATATGTTTAATTACTTTATTAAGGGTGATTAATTTGTTAAATGGTTATTTTTGTTTATTTTAATGTTGCTTGATTTGAATAATTTTATTTACTCATTTAAAAGATTTTATTGGGTGCGTTAACACTGCGATCCTACAGTGTATGCACGCTTGCAGGGTAATAATATTAGGTAATAATATTAGGTTATTGTCACTATTAGTATTTGTTTAGAAAAAATATTTTAAAATAGTATGATTGAAAGAAATTTATTTTCATATTTTACTCTATTTAATTTTCGATTTAAAAATTTGTTGGTTTAAAAGTAATCGGAGATTAATTTTGGATCATTGACTTCCTTGGTTGATAAATTCAACCATCAATCTTTATTCTAATTCAAATTTAGAAATTATATATTTATCACTCATTATTTTTAGATCCAAGAACCAAAAATGTATTATTTTTCTAGACTCAAATATTTTTTTTTTTGAGAGGAATCAAACTACTTCATTTCATCATAAATTAAAAATTCAATACAAGATGAAATAGCATCAAAGAAACGGAGACTAGGATAATTAGTAGGCTCGCTAAATGAGCAACAATATTTTCTTGTGTCTTCACAAACTTAACATCAAAGTTTGGACACAAAAAAGGATATCACGACTGGGAGATAATGGCACCATACTCAAAATGATCCTCGATAGTAGAATTAACATGATCTACTACTGTCTTGCAATCGGTCTCGAATGTAACTGAATGTAACATTGCCTGCGACAAACTTAAAGCTTCTCCTTCAGCAACAAGAAACTCACAATTGGACCTAGCAGTTCTTGCATAGCAAAATTCGCCCCTCTCATTCCTAACACAGCAGCCCATCAAAACAACTTTGTTTTCCCTACCAAAACCAGCATCCGAATTGCATTTCAGGCGGCCAGTACTAGGTTTCTCCCAGATACACCTATCAGACACCGCAGGAATGGAAGATGGCTCTTGCCTCACTGTGTTAGCTAACTTCCAGTCATTCATGGCTGCACAAGCTCGCATAGCAACCTGTTCGTGACTCTCTTCCCGGCCTTCCCACAGCTTCACATTTCTCCTCCACCAAAGACTCCACAACACCCAAACAAATAGATGCTTGTTCAAGGAGTCAAGCTTCTCCAAAATCATGAAGACTAGCTCTGTGAAGCTCTCCACAACGTCCATTGCCCTGTTAATCATGTCCCACAGCTGCACTTGCTGCCAACAAACTTGGCTAAAATGACAAGAGATGAAACTATGCCAACAATTTTCAATATCGGCCTCACAATGGACAAACTCCAAGGGACAGTTAACATGCTTACATTGCAAGCTCCTCCTCATGGGGAGACACTCCTTACAAGCCTTCCATAAGAACACCTTGACCTTTTGAGGAATATTTAACATCCATATGGCATTCCAATCACCAGCTCTACACAAATGCTCCACATCTAGAATATTATTTATAATCAAAAAATATGCAGTCTTGACTGAATAGTTACCTTTAGAGTTCGGCCACCACAACATTTTATCATCCTTCACGGCTTCGAACAAAGGAATATACATAACAAGAGCTGCATCATGTGGGGATAGCACATTCTGAATAACCTCAGTATTCCACTCCTTCTGGCCAGGGACCATTAAATCCTTCACCAACAAATTCATAAGGGAATAATGAACAGGGCTCTACATGCGCCTATAATTTGGCTCTCTCAACCAAGGATCAGCAAAAACATGAATTTTTGAACCATCACCAACACTCCAATGAATACCCTCCTTAACTACTACCCGGAACTCCATATACTACGCCAAGAGTAACTTGGATTACTACCAAGATTTGACTCCAAAAAATCTCCATGAGAAAAATATTTAGTTTTGAAAACACGCGACACTATAGCATCTGGGTTGGAAATTAATTTCCATCCTTATTTCCCTGACATAGCAAGGTTGAGACTCAATTTTAATCACTCAATTTTAATTCATCAAAAATAAAATGACAAAAATAACATTTCCTTCCCCTGGCTCAAAAGCCTCCCATGTAACCCCTTCTCTCTACCTCTACTTTTTCCTTTCTTTTTATTTATTTATTTTCTCCTTCTTTCTTCTTCTCTCAGACTCATCTTCCTCCCTCTCTTTCTTCACTTCAACTCAAATTTCTTCTACTTCTCTCTTCACACTCACTCCATTGCATCATATGCTCTATGCCTCTTGCTCGCCGGCGCACCACAGCCCTCTGTGATGCTGCGCTGCCGGTGCTCCGTCACTGCGCATGTGCTCTATAGAAGGCAGTGGAATAATTGTTGTGATTTCATTTATAGTACGAGTCTCTTTTATAGAGAGATTACAATAAAGGCAAAACAAATCAAATCAAATATCTTCCTATAATTAAGGAAGGAAATAAAACAAAATAAAATCAAAATAATAAAGATAAAATCAAATAGAATCAAAGAGGATAAAATCAGGGATATTTTCCTGATTCTCCACACCCCCCTGTAACACCCGGGTGCCGACGAGGGCGGGGAGTGGTCGCCAGTGCAAGAAGGCACGGACAAGGAGCGGCTCCTGACAGGCTTCTAGGCGGAGGGATATATGAATGAACCGATAACACACCCGAATGAGAGGGATCATGAGACTGTGTAGGTATGAGACTATATAGTTGAGGAAGGCTTATATGAATTGATTGATACTATCTATACTAACAAGATGCATCTTCTTTTCGGGAGCTCATCACTTAAGAACTCCACAGTTAAGCGTGCTTGACTTGGAGCAATTATGGGATGGGTGACCTCTTGGGAAGTTTTCCCGGGAAGCGTGTGAGTGAGGACAGCTGAAAAGACCCGTGTTAGTTTGTGGGGACAGTCGTCAATCCATAAATTAGCCAGGGATGTTACAAATGGTATCAGAGCGGCACCTCTCCCAGTACGGTGTGGTTCGGGGACGAACCAAGCAGAAGCTGGTGGGCATGTAACACCCGGGTGCCGACGAGGGCGGGGAGTGGTCGTCGGTGCAAGAAGGCACGAACAATGAGCGACTCCTCACTACAACAGATTAGACTTTAGATAGCGTTTCCGTATGCCTTTTAATAGCGTTTGTAACCGCTATCTATTCTACCGCTATTAAAACTCGTTAGCAAAGATAGCATTTAGGAACTGCTATTAATAGGTGACTTTAGATAGCGTTTGTACACGGAAACGCTATCTAAAGTCAGACTTTAGATAGCGTTTCCTTGTACAAACGCTATCTAAAGTCGACTTTAGATAGCGTTTGTACACTAAAACGCTATCTAAAGTCGACTTTATATAGCGTTTCCTTATACAAACGCTATCTAAAGTCTGACTTTAGATAGCGTTTCCTTATACAAACGCTATCTAAAGTCTGACTTTAGATAGCGTTTGTACAAGGAAACGCTATCTAAAGCCCCTTTTTTTTTTTTTTAATTTTATTTCTTAACTTTTACATCCATTATTCCTGCATATTTACACAAAAAAACCACAATTGTTGCAGTCAACACAATTGTTCAAAATGTGTTCAAAATATAAGTGTTCAATGCAAAGACTTGCATGTGTTTGTGCAAAGAAACCAAGAACTATACAATCAAAGTGCAACACTCTATACAAGCAACTATATATATATATAACCGGATATAAGTACACCACTGTTTCTAAAGTATTCAAATTCACACGAGTAAGACAAAATCAAAGTGCAAGCAACTATACCGGATCTCAATCCTTAAGAAACCAAAATCGAGAAAACCAACATACATCTACAATTAATCTACATTTACGACCTCTGTTTGTTTTTCATGAGACCAAGACAACACCAAAGTAATGTGTCGAAATGTGATCCAAAGACTCAGTAGCATACATACTGCATTTCCACCACAAAGACTAACCTGTTACATTGGGATACAGCAGACTAATTAGGTAAATACTACTGTAGCAAGAAACAGAATTCAAATCAAGCATTAACAAAGTGTAACAAAAATAATAAGTTTGAACTTATTTTCTCCTAGCAATGACACATCAACTCGAAGGCATGTACCAAGGAAAAACAAATACATAGATAGTTTGGGGTTGATAAATATAAAGCATTATTCACATACCAATGAGTATTGTTGCAACTATCTGTGATCAATTTGACATAATCAAACGAACTTTTCAACAATATAGCGACACCACTCTTCCTTGACTTCAGATAGTTGAGCAATGGAGTATGTGGAGCATTTGAAGTCAGGGAAGTACTGCGACATAAAAATTAAATAAATGAAGTTACAATTGCTAAAACATTTGAACAGTCACAGTTAAAAGCTAAGTAAACAACATACCGCCATTGGTATTTTAATTTGGTTCTCGCAAGATAGTCTCCTTCATGAAACGCATGACATAGTACCCACAATCTGATCTTGTTGGGTTGTCTTGGGCACTATAAAAAATAAAATAGTAAATCAATATAGTTTTTTTTATCTAATTGCGCATTAAGTTTTTGCAAATATACCGTATCTCGAATCCATTTAATGTTGGTTGCCTTTAAACGCGGCACCTTAGCTCCGATATTTGCGCGATAAACTTGCAAACCACTAATCACAAAATCAAACAGACTTCATTAAGAAACATATTTTCAATCATCACAAACACACGCATGCTCACGTATCGAACGTAATCATAGAAAATCAGAAATATAAAAACATGCTTACGTATCGAACGGATTCTTTAATTCGGGCGATCCCTAGGATCAACATACAAGGGATCCAGATAGTAAATAATCTCTTCAACAATATTTATCGCAGACAACACCCAATGATTCCTACAAAAATGTTGAGATAACAAATCCTAAGCACCTCAACTTTTATGTAATTCATTATTGTGAATTAAGTCCTATAGGATAAGCGACTCACCCAACATTGCATGGCGCTAAAAACAAGGGCTGATATTCTCTTTCTTTAGTTGCAAACCGGTCAGCTAGATACGTTGTCCGTGAATCCCTCCCGAAGTAGCCGTATGTATTTGTTTGGTGTGGGGACAAGAACAGAAACCTCCTCGTTATTTCCTTTGGAAGCAACAATTCTTCATACAAATACCTTCAATTAAAATATAAAAATGGATTACACCAATGACATACATCAATATTTAAATGGAAAGACTAAAAAAATATTGTACACTTTAAACCTGATTTATTACCCGATATATGCGGAAATAACGGAGGCAGATACCCATTCATGATTTACAACTTCTCTCGATATTTTCAGTATTGAGCATCTCAATGAAATGGTTGCCAAAAATATTTTGTTCCATCTCTACGTACAATTGGTCAAAGCATTTTTCATATTCTTTCGTTCATGTATTTTAAGGAAATTCAAATATTCCAGAGAAGTTGTAGTTGAACCAGCTGTAGGTGGGTTGGCCTCGAGTTGCCTCCTTTATTTTCTGGGGTTGTAATTGACTCCTTTGTATATCCGGACACTCTGCCCTTGCCTTTAGCTTTTACGGGTGCCTGGAAATTTTGCATTTCAATATGCCGAGTTAGTGATCAACTAATGTAATCCATATATGCCGTATATGAAAAGGTGGAAAAATGCAATTACATACCATATTAATTACAACCACGAGATCAATTGGCCATGCCACATAAGTACCTATTGCATCTCCTACTGTCATCACATCCGCATCAACGATAGGTACCGCAATGGCGCATCCCCTCGGTTGCAACATCAACTCCAACTTTCACATGGTTAAGGGTACTGGTCCAGTGTGCAGTGTAACACCCGGCTCATTGTATACTTTACCCATAGCAACCATACGATAGTTTGGGGTCGATAAATATAGTCGACATGAGTTGACGCCCTAATCCAATGATAGATTAATAAGTTGTGAATTAAGGCATCCAATTGAATGTATTTAATCGCGAATGCAATACTAGTAAAAAAAAAGGCATGCATTACCTCCGGAAGCCTCGCCGAGATGGTAGAGTGCAACTATCTTTGACGCTTGCTTGGGCTGTGAAATTAGCCTGCCTCTCCTCATCATCCTTTTGTTTCAGCTTTTCTTCCAAAATGTTCAATCTATCGGAGAGTTGAGACACCAATGTCTCCCACTTTTTCGCTTCCGAGTTATTTCTTGCACGACCTTCGGGTGGGAAGTAATCTTTTGTGAGACGCCGAAACCCACACCCCTAACACGCCAGTGGTTCTCTCGGCACACCTATGGCTTTGGCAAGAATATCCTGGCGACCAAAGTCTTCTATCTCTCCCTCTACCGCAGATCGTGATGCGTTCCTCCCGACACATAGTTATTGGTGAAATGCAAATGTTAAAATTATTATATATTATCATATGAAAATAACAATTGATAATGTAAACGTTAGTCTACTAACACATTTATTCCACACGGTCTGCGTATTTTTGTTGTCAATTACACCCGCCTTGTTCTCGCGGGCTTTCCTCCACACAATATGGCGTTTAATTTTCTTAACTTCTGCCCCGCCTCCCCGTATCTGTATATAGAGAGAATATAAATTAACAAAACAGTTTAAAACTCATATTTAACAAAAATGCAGTTAAATATATATATATATATATATATATATATATATATATATATATATACATACCAATTCATCCTCAATGTCAGCATACCCCTTACGTGATGCTTTGTAAGGGCATGCAAGATCTAACGCCCTGTTGCGATTTTCATTGCTTAATTTCTATTCAGACACATATAAGTAATATTAATACATGGTTAATGTCATATGTACGTATTGCTATAAAATTATAAGGACTAACGTGATATTAAACATACCAGAATTGAGCATCTCCGTGCGTATTGCTATAAAATCTGTCCACTCATCCCTTGATATGTGTGGATATTTTGATGGAGGCTCCTCATTGATATTCCCGTTGGCATCTCTTAGAAATTTTTTGGTCAATCTAGTTCCGAATGCCCTATGTAGGTTACCAGCTTCCTGAAGTACAAATTTTTTCCGAGATTCATCAACATTAAAAGACATCTGCAAAACAATATAAACAACGTGTCAAAGTAAGTATGTTTACATAGTTTACAATATAATTTATAAATTTTAACAATTACCTGTACATCAGCCCATATGCTCTCTTTGAAACCATCCAAAGCTTCATCCTTCCAATTAGAACAAATAATTGGGACCGTTTGCCGAACAACGGCCCCAATGTAACTCTTCAATATTTTACCATTAGCACGAATAGGTTGGTCCAAAGAATTCCATTCAACCTAATAAAAATAATAAAGTAATTAAATCTAGATATCAAACAACATTATGAAATCCTTAGATTAGTAAGTAAATTACATCAAATTTTTGTCCTTTACTCCGTGCGCGGATGACCGCCTTCATAATTGTTGGCCCACGTCTCGCCGCTTTGGCATCACTAGAATTACTTGAAGATGCCATTTACCTACAAAAATATTAGATACAAGTAAAACATCAATGGACATTAATATAACATTAATTGATGCAAAATATAAAACAACTATGAATAACAAAATCAACACTAGCATTACCGGAAGATGCTAACTATAATATAAAAGGATCAAAAAGTTCATTTAAACACAAACACTACATACATGTTTAAGTCAACCTTTTTCTTTTCTTCATTTGATTGAGATTTGTTTGTCCTTTATTAGTACGAAATGGTGGATTGACCAAAAGCCCCTCATCATGATCATCTCTCATATACATACCATCATCCCTAGTTGGATCAATCTCAAGTGATTGTAATGTCCCGACGAAAGGATCATCTTCAATATCAACATCTCGATGGTCTTGATCATCAACATTAGTAATTATTTTGTTAGTCAAAAGAACAATGGACCTTTTCATATCAGCTGGATCAGTGACATAGAACACTTGTTGAGCTTGAGATGCTAATATAAAAGGCTCATCTTTATACCCCACCCTATTAAGATCCACCCGCATGAACCCCGACTCATCAATCCGAACACCGTTATTATTGTCAACCCACTTGCAACCAAACACACCAACCTTAAACTTTGTGTAATCCAACTCCCATATCGCTCAATGACGCCAAGTATGACATATTTGCATATATCGGGTTTTGTCTTTGGCACTTGAGATATGCATCGACCGAGCTACTAGAGTCACACCACTGTTTTTGCATTGTACTCCGACCATCTTGTTCTTTTGTATAGAATGTGTACCCATTAATTTGATAACCGTGGTAAGAGAACACATGCAAACTTGGACCTTTGGCTAACCATCTCAATCTATTTGAAACTGAAGTATCATTTTCAGTCAACTCTGTATAAATGTGATCTCTTAGCCACGTTATAAAACAACGATTGTGTTCTCTAGTTAGCCAATTTTGATTCTTATTTGGATACAAACTCTTAAGCATGTCCTTGTGTTTTTCAACATATGGCTCAACCTCATCGGCATTGTGCAGAACATATAAGTGTGCTTGCTCCCATTCTCGTCCTTGTTATAGTCACTATTTCATTTCCAGTAATTCCTTGCCCCATCATTCTCCATGTGTGACGAGACTTTGGCAGCCCTTATAGATTCAGCATTGGATAGGTATTCACAGAATTCATCAGCCTTCTTCGACAATATACCGTTCAACAATACAACCTTCCGGTCGTGATCGGTTTTTCACATACCCTTTTAAGATCTTCATATAACGCACAATCGGGTACATCCATCTCATATAAGCTGGCCCACACAGTTGTGTCTCTCTAACAAGGTGAATGGTTAGATGAACCATTATGTCAAAGAATGAAGGTGGAAAGTACATCTCAAGCTCGCATAAAGTCACAACAATTTCTCTTTGCAATGATGGCAACTTCCTGTGGTCAATCACTTTGCCGCAAATTGCCTTGAAGAAGAAACAGAGTTTAGTTAAGGCCCCCGCACTTTGTTAGGTAAAATAGACCGTATACCAATGGGTATCAACTGCTCCATGAGAACATGACAATCGTGGGACTTTAGACCTTTTAACTTGAGATCTTTCATCGATACGAGGTTCCTAATGTTTGAAGAGTACCCTTCCGAACCTTAACTCCTTCAAGAAACTTACAAAAACAGTTTTTTCTTTTCTAGATAGAGTGTAAGCAGCCGGAGGAAGATATGTACTTTTACCCTTCTTCGTCGGTCCCAATTCTCTTCTTATTCCCATACTAACCAAGTCCAACCTTGCATTGATGCCATCTTTAGTCTTCCCTGGCACATTGAGTAACGCATCAATGACACTATCACGATATTTTTTTCAACGTGCATCACATCGAGGAAATGTCTTACATATAATGATTTCCAATATGGCAACTCAAAGAAAATCGACCTTTTCTTCCACCCTCTTGTGACAATATCTCTCGCAAAAGGTTTACCGAATTGGATATTCAAATCCTTTACCTTTTCAAAAAGTTGATCACCCGTCAAAGGTGAAGGCGCTCTACCTTCTTCCGAGTTCCCATTGAACGCCTTTCTCCACCACCGGTAATGATGACTTGGATGCAAAAATCTACGATGCCCAAGAAAGACATTCTTCTTACAATGTTCTAACCGCATCCAATCCGTACCCTCTTCACATATAGGGCATGCACACCGACCCTTGATGCTATATCCTCGACAGATTACCGTAGGGCTGGAAAATCATTAATTGTCCCAAACAACATAGCTCTCAAATTGAAACTTTCTTCCTTATACCCATCATACACCTCCACACACTGTCTCCCACAGCTTGTTTCAAGTCTTCAATCAAAGGAGTCAAATAGACGTCTATATCATTTCCTGGTTGTTTGGGCCATAAATTAACATAGATAACATCATAAATTTGCGCTTCATGCATAGCCATGGGGATAGGTTGTAAATCACCAAAATCACAGGCCATGTCTTGTGAGAGCTACTTTGAACACCATGCGGGTTAAATCCACAAGAGCCAATGCAAGTCGTAGGTTTCTTGAATCTTGCCCAAAATCGGGATAATCATGATCAAATTTCTTCCATTGCGGAGAATCACGGGGTGCCGCAGCTTGCCATCTTTGATCCTTTCATCCTCATGCCATGTCAAGTGCTTTGAATCTTCGTAACTACGGTACATGCGCCTAAATCTGGGTATTATGGGAAAATACCACACAACCTTCTCTCGGATCTGATTCTTTCTTCTTATATCGTGAGGCATTACATTTAGGACACATCCGTAACGATGCATATTCATTCCGAAATAAAATGCAATCGTTAGGACAAGCATGTATCCTCTCGTAGCTCATGCCAATAGAGCGTAACATTTGTTTAGCCTCGTATGTCCGACTAGGAAGCACATTATCATCCGGCAACATGTCTTTCAATAGTGTGAGTAAGTCCGTAAAGCTCTTATCACCCATCCGTTGCCCGATTTCAAGTTATACAACTTTAACATCGCCGACAATCTTGTGAATTTAGTACATCCATCATACAATGGTTGCTCGCATCACTTACCAACCTCCCAAACATTTGTGGACAATCCCGAAGATCCTCTTCAACAAAGATTTGCAATGTCTTCAAAACGATCGCCCTCATAAGTATTTCTCTTCGGTATCGTATGATGAATATCTCACACGATTCCTCATTTCACTAGACTCGACTCTTGTCTCACCATGTTTTGTCCAAAATGTATAACTTTGATCGATTCCATTACACACTAAATGTTCTTCCAAATCGGCTGCACTAACTCGCCTTGCATAACAACAATCTAAACAAGGACATATGATTGTATTAGGGTTTTTCGCATGCCGAACTGCAAAACTAATGAACTCTTTCACCCCATCCTCATACTCCTTCGTTAAACGATTAGCAGACATCCATTTCCGATCCATGCTGAAAAAGAAGAAAGACTGAAGTCAGAGTCTGTCACGGCCTGGCCGTGATATCCATCACGGCCGTGACCCAAAACCACCACAAGTCAGAGCACATCACGGCCCAGCCGTGAAATTCTTCACGGCCATAACAGACCGTCACGGCCTGGCCGTGATATCCATCACGGCCGTGACCCAAAACCACCACAAGTCGAGAGCACATCACGGCCCGGTAGTGAAATTCTTCACGGCCATAACAGACCGTCACGGCCTGGCCGTGATGGACATCACTACCGTGACGCGCATTACTTGGACCTGAAGAAACCAAAATAGATCAGATTTTGAGTTGGTTTGGGACTCTAACTTCCCAATTTCTATAAATAAGGATCAAGGCATCAGATCAGGGGATACACAATACACATTGGATGAGATCCATAACAACTAGGATTTGGGCATAGGTTATTATGCACACTATAATAACTATATATTATATTATATATACCTCAATACACACTCATTCACTACTTGCTTCTATTTCCTCATGGAGCTTGAGAGACCTATATGCCTCTTCTTGGTTCTCATTAGTCTCTTCTCAAGCTCCCAAGCCTACAAATTCTATGTTGGTGGAAAAGATGGATGGGTGTTGAACCCTTTCGTGGATTATAATCAATGGTCATGAAGGAGCAGGTTCCAAGTTAGTGACTCTCTAGGTAAGCAAAGATCAATTACTATGGCTGATCCACATGAGTTTAAGCTAGATCTACATATATAATGGTTTCTCAAAACTTATGAAGCCAAAACAGGATATAAATGCAAAATGAAAGCACCAAAGAAGGGCAAACCGAAAGATCAATATAAGTGCAAGAATCAAACCCGCACCCATAGCTCACAAAACAAACTCAATTTTATTAAAATCAATTCTACAAAATCAATTATATCCAAAATCACATTTGTCAAACGCTCATCCCAACACACACTATAAAGAATTAAAGATAAAACTTCATAGCACAAGAGAAAACCAATTGTAAACAGCACAAAGGAGTAACACAACCAAAACACACAAAGAATACGTGAAGAGAGAGGAGTCATTGATCGAAAGTTGTGAGAACCAATATAAGTGGTCCATCCAGACTCACTTCCATTGAGTTCCCCCTGCGATGCTAAATCTCTAGAAGGCTCCATAGAGAAGCAGTACTTGAGAACAAAGAAGCTTAAAAAAAAAACTCCAAGAAACTTGGAAGTTGGGTTTGCCTTTCTATTTTGCAGAGAATTGCACTGATATTTTATTATCTTAGCTCTCACCCTTCTTCCAATTCCAAATGCTAACGTTCAGTTTCTGAGATAGGGACAAAAGGCCAATCTCAACAAAGTGCACCAGGTTTAACCCTCATTATTGAATGTGCAAAGTGTACCATTGTTCCAATCACCGGAAGACATGTTTTTTGGTAAGAATACATTAAAAGTAGAACAAGAAACAATGCACCCTAATCTAGAAGAGAAAAAAATTTGGCTACCTCACTTCACTACGAGCTCGACATTCAACACACCCAGCTTCTAATTTCTGAAAATCACGTTCCAGGTTAAAACTTTTCCCACTTTACTTCCATTTTCAAGCAACCAAAACTACCTCAAAAACTCAAAGCATTCCGCACCAAACAAATCACAAACCTACAAATCTAGAGCATACCCAGATGGCACATCAAGCATAAAAAGCTAAATTTGCAACGAAGAAGAGAGAAATAACCTGCAACTTGAGCTAACCCAACGAAACCTGCAATGGCGAAGCAGCGGCGGAGACCTAAGAAATGAGGAAGGAAAAAGAGATGGCATGCAGAGGGAAGGAAACAGGGAGGGAAGGCCGAGCGCGCGTATTTTTTTACTGGGAAGACCTAAGATAGCGTTTCCGTGTGGAACCGCTATCTTTTCCTAAGTGACACTTTTAATAGCGGTTCCACACGGAAACGCTATCTTAGGTTATACCTAAGATAGCGTTTCCCTTAGGGAAACGCTATTAAAAGTCCCCCATCACTTTTAATAGCATTTCCACACGGAAATGCTATTAAAGGTGCGTTATTAAAAGTCTATTTTGTTGTAGTGCCTGGAAGACTTTTAGGCGGAGGGACACATGAATGAACCGATAACACACCCGAATGAGAGGGATCCCGAGACTGTGTAGGTATGAGACTATACAGTTGAGGAAGGCTTATATGAATTGATTGGTACTATCTATACTAACAAGATGCATCTTCTTTTCGGGAGCCCATCACTTAAGAACTCCATGGTTAAGCGTGCTTGACTTGGAGCAATTCTGGGATGGGTGACCTCCCGGGAAGTTTTCCCGAGAAGCGTGTGAGTGAGGACAAAGCACGCTGAAAAGACCCGTGTTGGTTTATGGGGACAGTCGTCAATCCATAAAGCAGCCAGGGATGTTACACCCCAAAAAAAAAAAATCAAAATAATAAAGATAAAGTAAAGATAAAATCAAATAGAATCAAAGAGGATAAAATCATGGGTATTTTCCTGATTCCCCCCCCCCCCCCCCAAGTTGGTGCATACATATCTATCATGCCCAACTTGCTTATCAAGTGCTCAAAATTTGGTCTTGCTAGACTCTCGGTCAAAATATCAGCTGTTTGTTGGTTGGAAGTCACAAAAGGAAGACATATAATGCCAGCATCTAATTTTTCTTTTATGAAGCGGCGATCAATCTCAATGTGTTTGGTTCTGTCATGCTGAACGGGATTGTGAGCTATGCATGTTGCTGCCTTGTTGTCACAGTATAGCTTCAATGGAAGATCAACCTTCATCTTGAGTTCCTCCAAGACTCTATACATCCACAACCCTTCGCAAATTCCTTGGGACATTGCTCTAAATTCAGCCTCAGCACTACTTCTAGCAACCACACTGTTGGACGGATCTGGGCAAGTATACCCAGTCGTGCAAGTAATACGGTGGTGAGACCGGTTATCGTATCCACGGGGATTGGATGTCAATTACCAATTCACAAACTCGGCAACTATCTAGACTAAACAGAGAAATCACAACAAACAAAACAAAGGAATAAAATATTTTTTTGTCTTTTTGGGGACTTTTAACTAACACTTGGAGTGCAGAAAGGATATGTTGGGACTAGACTTCACCAAACCTCTACCTCATGCAATACCGGGACTAGATACCTCTCATTCATGCTTCAAATATTAAAATCAATCCACTAGATTACTCAAGCCCCGATTCCTCGGATGGCAAGAGCCTAAATCCACTAATAGACCCTAATTCCTTAGGTGGCCTAGATTAATGAATTCGCATTAGGATTAGGGGTTACGCGATTACTAGTAAACCAAACTCCATTCCTAGATGCAAGGGTTACTAGGTGATTAAATTCAATTCCGGTTCTAATACGAATTTCCCAATTGCATATCAAAACACAAATCGAGTCATGGGGGTGCTAGCCACAACAAGCATTAAGCATGGAAAATTAATCACTAATACGAAGGCATGAACACAGAATAATCAGTCAAGATAAATACATAATAATCAGTTTGCTTACATCTAATCCCAACAAACGGGGATTAGCTACTCATAATTACAGAGAAAGCCAAACCAGAGAAATAGGAGAAGAGGAGAGAAGAAACTCCATGGGAGCTTTCCACTGTCGTCACAGCAGTCCCTCTCAGCAGCTCCGTTCTAGGGTTACAATCCTTCATCTGAAGCAGACTCCAAGGTCTTCATAGGGTAAAATTGATCCTAGGCTCAAGGTCCCTGTTTTTCTCGATGGTTTCTGGTCTCCACTAGGGTTCCCGCCTCTTCCTTTTGTCTCTGCGTGCTTCTATATATAGATCTGCTGCGCATCACGGTCGTGATGACCATCACGGCTAGGACGTGATGCGTTCTGGAGTGGGCGCGCTTTCAAAATTGGATTCTCGCGAGGCGAGATGAAGATTCGCGAGGCGAGACTTTAAATTCTAGTCTGTCACGGTCGTGACAGCCTCTGACTTTTGCCTTCTGCTCTGCTTGATCATGGTCATGATGGTCATCACGGCCAGGTCGTGATGGGCTCTGTTTGGCTCATATTCTTCACTTTTCAAGCTCCATTCCATCAAAGCTCCATCAAGGCCGATTTTGATCTTTTTTACATTAATTCCTGCAAAACAACACCAAGAAACCGCTTCACCCGTTCCAAGGGAAAAACTAACTAAAATCAACTAAAGAATGCCTAATCTATATGAAAAATTCATACAAAAGTGTATATGAAACATCATGTAAAATCACACTATCACACACCTTGTTTCTTGCTTCTCCAAGTTACTAGATTTCCCCACACATAGGTACAATATCCTGAAGTTGATTTTACGCTTCGGTGGATCGATCCTCGCCTTGATTTGCATCAGTAAATATTTCAACATTCCTCTCTCTGGTTTTTCTAAAGTACAATCCTTTCTCAGGATTGCTCTTCAAGTACCTCAAAATTCTGTAGACTATCTCAAGATGTTCTTCATATGGGGAGTACATAAACTGGCTTACAGCACTCACAAAAAAGGCAATATCAGGTCTGGTATGAGACAGGTAGATTAACTTGCCAACTAATCTATGATATCTCTCCATATCAACAGGAACATCTCCTTTCTCCCAAAGTTTCACATTTGGGTCCATGGGGGTATCGACTGGTCTGCAACCACTCATTCCAGTATCCTTTAAAAGGTCCATAATGTACTTTCGTTGGGAAACCACAATTCCATTTTTGATGGAGCAACCTCTATGCCAAGAAAATATCTCAATGCTCCCAAATCCTTGACCTCAAATTCTGCTGCCAAATTTTTCTTCAGCCTTCCCATCTCTATTACATCATTCCCAGTAAGAACAATGTCATCAACATAGACAATTAGTGCAACAATCTTCCCATCAGAATAAAATTTTGTGAATAGGGTGTGATCGGCTTGTCCTTGACTGTATCCCTGTCTCTTCATGGATTGGGTGAATCTTTCGAACCATGCTCTCGGGGACAGTTTGAGCCCATAGAGTGACTTCTTCAATTTACACAAATTTGACCCAAATTTTTCTTCAAATCCAGGAGGCCCATCCATGTATACCTCTTCTTCTAGGTCACCATTGAGGAATGCATTCTTCACATCTAGTTGGTGCAAAGGCCAATCTAAGTTGGCAGCAAGGGATAACAGAATCCTGACAGTGTTCAATTTTGCCACAGTAGCAAAAGTTTCCGAGTAGTCTATGCCATAAGTCTGAGTGAATCCCTTGGCCACCAAGCATGCCTTGTACTTTTCTACGGATCCATCTGAATTATACTTCACAGTGAAGACCCATTTGCAACCCACTGTGTTTTTACCTGCTGGTAAGGTCATAACACTCCAAGTGTTGTTCTTCTCAAGAGCTCTCATCTCCTAAAGAACAACTTCCTTCCATTTTGGAATTTTAGAGCTTCCTGTACATTTTTTGGAACTTCTGTACTAGAAAACTGTGAGGTAAATGCAACAAAAAAGGAAGACAAATTTGAATATGACATAAATTTAGACCAAAGATGCTTAGTACAAGATCTAATACCTTTTCTAAGCGCTATGGGGATGTCTAACTTAACTGATTCATTGTGAAAATTAGGTTCAGACGGGGACTTACCTGTATCAGATTGACTGATTGGATTTTCCCTCTGTTCAGATTCATGACCTTCTTTGGAGAGTTGATTCTTCATTCCTTTTCTTATGGTTTTTTGAAACAAAGAACTTTCCACACCTTCGATCACCATCCTTGAACCTGCCAATTTCTTCTTCACAAGAATCATCATGTTGTGGCATTTCAATTAGTTCTTCATTATTATCAATTTCTAAGGATTGTTTGTCAGAGTTTTCATTTAGAGATGTAGACCCGGATTCCACAGGAGCCTTACTCATGATGGGAGTAGGTCCAGATAACGAATCTTGGTCATTTGCTGTTGGTGCAGTAGTATAAGTCTCAGAATTATGTGAATTTTCAGATAAGGTAATGGTTTCAAAAGAATCTTCATGTGAATTCCCCCCTGAAGATGAGTGTCCTTAAAAAAAGGTTGTTTTTCAAAGAAAGTGGCATCCATTGTAACAAAATTCTTTTTGATTTTGGATCAAAACACTTGTACCCCTTATGGGTTGGAGAGTATCCAATAAAAACACATTTTATAGCACGTGGTGCTAGCTTCCCAAGATGCTTATGTTCATGAACAAACACAGTAGAACCAAATATCTTCAAAGGTAAATTGGCTGAAAGACAAGCCATAGGAAAACACTCTTTAAAAAATATGAAGGGGAGTTTGAAATTGTAAAACTTTGGATGGCATACGATTAATCAAATATGTTGCAGTTAAAACAGCTTCACCCCACAAGTATTTTGGAACTTTTGTTTCAAAGAGTAAGGTTCTAGCCACCTCTAGGAGATGTCTATTCTTTCTCTCCGCAATCCCATTCTGTTAGGGTATATTAGCACAAGAACTTTGATGCACAACCCCATTTTCAAGAAATAAATTCCCCAAAATCATATTAAAATATTCCTTTTTATTATCACTTTTGAAGACTTGAATATTTTTTTTGGAATTGATTCTGCACCATTTTAGAGAAATTTCTTACAACTTGGCCAGCCTCTGATTTTTCCTTCAACAAGTACACCCAACAAAGTCTAGTGTGATCATCGATAAAAGTAATGACCCATTTTTTATTGGAGAGTGTACTTGTCTTATTAGGACCCCAAACATCACAGTGAATAATAGAAAATGGTTTTGTTGTCTTATAAGATTGCATTGGAAAAAAAGAGCGATGGTGTTTTGCAAATTCGCAAGTTTCACAATGAAATAACGAAGGGTCTTTATTACAAAACAACTTTGGAAATAAATATTTTAGGTACCTAAAACTCGGGTGACCTAATCGTAAATGTCATAACATAATATCATTATTGTTATAAGAAATAAAACTAGATTCAAAGCAGGAACCTATTGGCTGAGATTGTTGTTTTGATCCAAGTACATCATCAAAGTAATAGAGTCCTCCATTCTCCTTAGCACTGCCAATCATCCTCCCCGAGTTCAAATCCTGAAACACACAATGAGAAGGAAAGAAATTAGTTTGACAGTTTTTATCCCGGGCTAATTTACTGACCGATAAAAGACTACATGACAATTTTGGGACATGAAGGACATCTCGGAGAGTTATCGTTGGAGACAGGACAATGGACCCTTTCCCTGCAATGGCTGATAGAGAACCATCTGCAATTTTAATTTTCTCCAGTTACCTGCACAAGGACTATATGAAGAAAAGAAACTAGGCTCTCCTGTCATATGATTAGTAGCACCTGAATCAATAATCCAAGTATGGTTGACACTAAGAAGGGCAGTTTTAACAAAGTTACCTTTCGGGGCTATGGAGCAGGAAGGAGTTTGAGACTCAAGAAGTTTGTACAGTTGATCTATTTGTTCCTTAGTGAAAGGAATTGAGCTTGAAGAAGACTGCTTCTCTTGATCAGAGGTACTATCTTGGAATGTACGATTCTCACCACATGCGCCTACGTCGCTGCTGTCTGGGCTGTCACCGCCACTGCCTGAGCCACCTCTTGTCACGGTATTGCTGTCTTCAACAACGCCTGTAAGGGCGTGCTTCCATGAGTTTGGGCGTGCCACCATGGAGGGGAGAAATGAACTCTAACTAAAGCTGTTGATACCATATAGAAGGCAGTGGAATAATTGTTGTGATTTCATTCATAGTACGAGTCACTTTAATAAAGAGATTACAATAAAGGCAAATCAAATCAAATCAAATCTCTTCCTATAATTAAGGAAGAAAATAAAACAAAATAAAATCAAAATAATAAAGATAAAATAAAGATAAAATCAAACAGAATCAAAGAGGATAAAATCAGGGATATTTTCATGATTCTTCAACATGTTCCTCCGTTCGACGACGTCTCGCCGCCGTGACGCGTCGTTCGACCACCGTTTGAAGGGGAGGCGCTGACCATACAACCAAGATCGTGAATCTGTATTCTTTGGCTCCATCAGAGTTCGTGCGACCACTGTACCACCGCCGTTCGTAGCCACTGCCACCTCGCCGGAGCCTCCATGACGCCGCCGCACCCATGACTGGCCGTCGCGTCCTTTCCCCTCCACCTTGGGTGAGTGTTTTACCCCTAATATCTTCTAGTTGTAAAAGTCCCAAATCAATTTTCAAACCCTAACATTTTGATTTTAAATCTCAAATGTGAAATTAACTCTATTTTAGTGCAATTGGGGTTGTGAATTAGTGATTTCCTAAGCTAATTTTATCATTCTTTGGTTGAATTTATTTTTCCCCAAATTGTATTATGAACCCTAAACCCCCAATATGATTTAATTTGAAATTAGTTTTGTAATTTTAAAATTAACTATGTTGTTATGCAATTAAGACTTTTAATTAATGATTTCTAAGGTTAATTTCTTGATTATTTGATCAAAGCTCATTTTCCCCAATTTTGATGATGAATCTTAATTTTCCCAAATCTGATTTTCATTGAAATTGGTTCTATTTTGTAAAATTAAGTGTTTAAATCAACTTAGAGTGAGTGTTTGATGATGAGCAGCTGATTGTTTGATTTGTCTTGTTGTTGACAATGCTTGGATTATCTTTATGGGCTGTTAGATGTGATTGTCTTGCTTGAAGGAGCAGAATTTGCTTTTGTGAGAGCTGGTAGGAGTTGTCTGCGCGTGCTGTGAAGCGTCAAAGGAACCCAGGGCGTCAATGCCAGGTGGGGGAAAATTATATGTTAGGTGTAGTTTGGGGTATATACGGGTTAGTATAACTGCTTAGGAATATTTCGAATTGTTTTAATATGCTTGGTCAATATTTTCTTAATGTTGTGATTATCTGTGTAATTTTAGGATTTTATTATACTTTGTTGTAACTGTTTGGATTAAATTTAGCGTTATGTTAAGTTGGAATTGTTGATTTGGCGTAAGGTTCTAATTTGAGAACCTTACTTAATTTGTAACTCGCGTACTCTAAGCGTTGTATTCAATTCCATACAATTGGGCTCTAAGTATAAGCCTCTTGGTAGGATCGTTAAGTCGTTTAGGGACTTTCGTGAATTTCATTTGTTTCCGAACTCAGATTCGGGAGGTGTTGGAATGTAAATTTTTAGTTGGTACCAATTCTTATTATTGAATCTATGAATTCAATTTCAAGGTTCATCCTTATACATATTTTTGTTGTCTTGGGCTCAAAGTGAATATGATATATGGGATTTTGGAATGAAATGAATAGAACAAATATTGGAAAGTTAAAGATTTTCAAAATCTTAGTCTTGTGATATTTTCAATCTACGGATTGTACTTGATTTAGGAATCAAATGTTAATTTTAAATATTACAAAATTAACTCTAGCCTAAGTATGCTTTATTTAATTCTAAGTCTTCAAATGAATTTGTGTTGAAAAGAACGATTTTGGATATGGTCTATTCGAGCCCAATTCTTAATAATAACTTTTTTTATATTGATATCAACGCTTTGGAACTTTTACCTGCTTTGTTTGTCTTCGGACAATATTTCAACCTAATCATAGTCGTTGTCGTTCTAGTGGCATAGACACCTATTTATAGGATATTAGGGGACTGTGTGGGGGCCACGGAGACCTCGTGGATAGTCAAGCGTGGATCCTGTCAATGGTTCAGTGTACAACTGCACTGCACCGGTGGAAACCTGGACAACAGGGCTATCTTGACACTTCACTGAACTAAATATTATTCAGATGTTAAGTACTATCGTGTGAAAGTGCTGAGGAGATGGCTTTTAGCGTACTCCTATCTTGGACTTGTGCACCGAGTTGTTTACGCATATTACCTGAATGCTATCTTGACAGAACATCATGACAACAATAATCTCCCAGAGCAAAGTTAGGTCGAAGTCTTAGGCATGCATTCGAGTATCAGCCCTTTCTACAATTATATATTTATTTTATGAACGTATCCCTATATATATGTATCCACTTGATTGATTGTTTGTCGCCGCATACCCATGTCTATGTTATGAACTTGGCATAGAATCTTACCTCCGCATGTCATTTTTTTTTCCTTCTATCTTCTTGTGTATGTGAGTAGTTGCTTCTAATGACTGCCCTCACGTGGGACCGAGTATCTGTTGTGATTTGATAGACATCAGGGATGCGATTCCCAAACTTGGAGGGTCTAATTTGATGATACAATGTATAGACTTTTGTATTTGGAGGATCCTGCATCTTGGGATATTTTACGTACTTTGTTTTATTTTGATTATGTACAAATGCTTGGGGAACTTGATGTATCTTTTTGAATCAGCCTGTATTATGGCAGTTTTCCGTAATTTATGAGTGAGGTATATAGTACTTTTATCCCGTTATAGGGTTGACAGTGGGAGCTCTACAAGCCCCATCTGACTTATAACCTTGCGAATATTTTATGTTATTAATGAAAATTGTGTGTATGCATGAAAAACCATTTTGGGATTACTGTATCGATTTATTTTCCTAAGTCTTTATCACGTCTGGAGTCTTTTTTTTTCCTCGTTCCTGGAAGTTGATGTAAGACCAAAGACCAAGTTTGGTTGGATAAAGTTTTGACGTTATAAACTGTTTATCAGGTGTTTTTCCGACTTCATACAAATCTTTGTTTTTCAAAGGAGACGTTTCGAAAATTATTCATGAAAATAGTTATTATAATCATCTAAATTAGTGTTAATTAAAACTAGGTGTTGCAACTACAATAAATTTTTCGATTACATAATCAAAATCTTTTATGGACTATTTGTTTAAGTTTAAAAAATAACTGAAGCAAGTTCTAGGGTGAGAAAGGCCACTAAGTCTCTCACCAGGAGAGACTATCCACTCTTAGATTCATGTAGTCCTTGTGATGACATTATAAATCCTCCACACCAAATTATCTCCCATAATTCTTTCCAACGCCCCTCCCATCAGTCCGTCTCCTTCACCACGGCACCACCTCCTCCCTGCACCTCGCCATCGCACCCTCCTCCCTGTCATGACTCATGAAGATGGTGAAAGCACCCCAACATCGTTCACCTACACTAGTCGTCATTGTTTTTCCAACCAGTTGCCACCATCGAAACAAAAGCCACCAGTCGACATCGTCTATCCCACCGACAACCTCACTAAACGAATCACCATCCCTTTTCCACCTAAGCACCACAGGGTCCAGATGGAAAAACTATTTCAGGACCATATGATAACCCTGTAGTGAGTGAACTATTCAGAATTCAAATTGTTCTAATGTTATTTTTTTTCTTAACTGTGTTAGAATTGTTTATAAAGAAGAAAACCAACACAAATTTTAAGGAAATGGACAAAAGAAATTGAATATCAAATAAACCCACATGATTAGGTGAAACAAAAATGGACAAAAAGACTTCAACATTTCACTATCCATTGTACAAATCAATATAGAAACAAACGAAGAAGGAAGAATTGAAGAAAGTTACATGCTTCATAAAATGCCACTCAGAAAGGGATGAGTCATCATGTCTTTGTTGCGTATGCTTTTGTTGTTGCTACTATTGTACTCCTTCCTGCACCTTTTTTCTCCAGCAGGATGGTAATGATTATTGCATATATTAATAATAAACATATAATTGAACAGTTGCACTTGAGTCATTTCTTCAGGTTTTGTTTCTCTTTCAGATCAGTAGTGCTTCCTCCACTAAGTTTCTCCATACTACCCAAAGTCTCTCTTCTTGGACTGATACGGTAAAGGCACTTCCCTTGACTTTAAACCACAATAGTAAAGGCCTTTTTGTATTGTGTTTTTTTTCTCTAGGTGTTGCCATCAATATGTTCTATTCTAAGGGCAGGAGAGGTTGAAAATCTTAGACTCTCATCAATATCATTTATTTCTGGTTCTTTTCCCTTTCTTAAATTTATAACACAAATGTTTACTTCTTTCAGCCAAGTTTTTATTTTTCTACTTGAGCATCAATATTTGAAAATTGTATCAATTCTACATTGTATGTGAAAAGCTAGAGACATAGAAACAAAAGATTTTCTATATTTCTGAACTGTGTTGAGTACAAAGACCTCTACACCTATCTACAGGCTTAGGATCATACACATGTAGTACAAGTACACTATAATTGACTCATATTTTACACACATTATCTATTTACGTATATGGAGTGCTTCACTAACATTTTGTTTATGAAACATGCTACATTCTGTTTAGGAGCTAATCAAACAGGACTTGAGCTATCTTGCTTTTCGGCTGAAATATCTGAATCCTCCTCAAGTTACTCTATATCAAAGAAGGCATTGTCAGCGGCTCTGTGTTTCAGGAGTTTTTTAACCCTCTCCATCACCGTATCAGTGAAGTAGGTGTCTAACACTGTCCCTATAGGCTGATCTTCCATTTTTTTTATGGCAGCCTTGACGTCCAGGTAATTGGTGACTCTAACATTCAAGTTCTTCCTCTGATTTTTTGTCTGTTTGACCCTCATCGAGATCCTCCTTAGCAAACATGACATCAAGCGCCTCTAATTGAGCAACGTCGGTGGCTATGCGCCTGAGAGTATCAGAAACTATTTGACCCACCTCCTCCCGGGGAATATAAATGCCTAGAACTGTTCCTTTAGGCTACTTCTTAAGTTTCTCTATGCCAAAAGTGAGGTCCCTAAAATTTCAAACTTCGACATTAAGGTAGTTCTCGGAAGGGCCACTTGTGGAGGATACACCATCCACGCTTGAACTAAGGGAAAAAAATACTTTACACCTATAATAGTAGAAAAACCCAAATCATAAACCCTACAACAGAAACCCTAAATTATAAACCCTATTGAAAATTTTTATTTATTAGGGTAATATACAGCTACCCAACTCAAACCCCCAATGGACCCCACCATTAAAGATTGAACCCCAACCATTAAGCCATGGAAAAAATTAATACAAGTGGGGTAGAGGTAGCAGAAAGACACATGCCAAATTAAATTAACAACCATTACAAGCAACAAAGAATCAGAATAGGCAATAGAAGCGCAATGCAACAGGGGAAATAGAAGGAAGAAAAAAGAAAAGAGATATCACAACAAAGAAAAAAAAAAAGAAATGATATAAAACACATACCAAAACAGACAAGAAGAAGAATATAAAACACATACCAAAACATAAAGAACAAGAATATAAAACACATATCAAAACAGACACCAATCCTTTAGATCAACAAAGAAATTAGGAGAGAAGAGCAAAGAAAGAAGATAATGATGAAGAAAGAATGAAGAGAATACCAAATAGAAGAGAAGAGAAGTACCTGTTCGTAGTACACAAGAAGAAGAGACAATTTGATTTTTTTCCCAATTCAATGTTTTCCCCCCATCTATCTATGCTTATATACTAAAACAATGTCTGACTCTATAGCATTTTTAGCTTGACAAACCAAATGGTACATATAGCTCTATTCGACTGACACTCGCATCGTTTCTATTCGACTCACACTTGCATCGTTTGTCTCTGTTAGATACAAAATCTCAGTTAATTAGTTAATCTTCCCCCTTCCTCCTCCTCCTCCTCCTCCCCCTCCTCCTTCTATATGGGTGGGGTGGATGTTGGTTTGTGAAATTGAACGGTTAGGGTTCATGTTTAATTGTTTTCCAAGCATAACACAGATAAAAAGAAATCATAGGGAGTAGAAGACAAATTGAGCTTGACTCGTTAAATGCTCAATCAAGCTTGTTTCTTTAATTAAATGAATCAAACTAAAGTTTGAGATTGAGCTAGATTATTTAAATGGGTTAAGTCCAAGCCTTCCAGTCTTGACATTAAACAGCTTGTGAACAACTCGTATAGGTGTTGTGGTTTTTAAGTTGTTGCAATGTTTTTTGTTAGGTGAAGTTGCTCTGTTAGAATTGGACTAGATATCTCAATAAATAGATGGTAGTCATTTTTTGGGACTCATACTTTTGTAATGGTTAAGCTTAAATTGTATATTTGGACTCATTCTTTTGTAATGATCTAGCTTAAATTGTATTTTTGCAAAGGCATGTTTTTTTGGATGTTTTGGTCAATTTTTTAAGTTTCTTTTTTATAGTAATCAAGAAATGTTGAATTTCACATACCATATGTTAAGTACATATCTGTATTTTTATAAATTATTATATAATATTAAATTCTTTATTAAGTACTAATTTGATAAAATTAAAAAGTAATTCAATAAAATTTTCTTAAATGCAAACACACCCTAAATTTTTTTGTTTTTTATTTAAATTTCAAATTATCTTTTAAATTTTTATGCATGTCTCTTTTATAATATAATATTTTTAAATATCATTTCTGTTTCAGTTTATCTTTCAGTTTATATTCTTCTAAAATTTCACCTAAATAGATTAATTAATTAAGTGTACATATCTATTATATAATTCTAAATATTCCCTTTTTATTATTTATTTATTTAAGCTTTATCTCAATTTAAAACACTTGGGTAATGTGGGAGATACTTACTAGTAACTAGTAGTATATTAAAATTAAATCTTATAACAATTTTGTTGAAGTATTCCTTAAGACTGATAGGCTGATTTATTTTTTAATTTTTTTTAAAAAATTAGTTTTGGTTTGATGAATATAAATCAGGTGTTTTTTTTTTCAAGTTACCATCTTATAGGTGCGAAGTATCCACCGGCTTCATCGATAATTAAATTTCGTCGGGGAACATAACCGATCACCTTTAGTGGGATTTTCTCTTCCAACCACGTTTTTTCAATTTACGAGGCTTTAACTCGAAACCTTGTTTAGGGATACGAGTCCAGTTCCATTCGAACCAACATAATGTCGGTAGGTGGTTTTAAACTAACTGAACTTTAGAAATGTAAGTATCAAATTGATAGGTGATATAAATATTGAAAGGATGAGAAAATTTTCTAAGGATATTATGGTAAAAATAATAGTTGAAAATACATAAATGGTATGACTGTGAAATATGATAAATATAAATTATAATATAAAAAATCATAACTTAATTAATTAGAGTATATAAAAATAAACAATGCAATTAAAATAAAATACAAAATATATATTTAATGTACATGAAATCACGTGACTCACCGCAGAATAAAGTAGCTAAAAGAGATATCTCACGTTTGAGAATGAGAACTCAAATATACAATATGCAGAAGAAGATATTTGAGGTACTCTAAACAACAACCCCCTCCTTGTTTATATATTTTTTGAAACTCTAACCACAATAAATTTTTCGATTACATAATCAAAATCTTTTATGGACTGTTTGTTTAAGTTTAAAAAATAACTAAAGCAAGTTCTAGGGTGAGAAAGCCCACTAAGTCTCTCACCACTAACCACTTTTAGATTCATGTAGTCCTTGTGATGATATTATAAACCATCCACACCAGATTATCTCCCACAATTCCTTCCAAAGCCCCTCCCATCAGTCTGTCTCCTTCACCACGCAACCACCTCCTCCCCGCCATCGGGCCCTCCTCCCTTTCATGACTCATGAAGATGGTGAAAGCACCCCAACATCATTCACCTACACTAGTCGCCATCGTTTTTCCTTCCAGTCGCCACCACCGCAACGAAAGCCACCAGTCGACATCGTCTTTCCCACCGACGACCTCACTAGACGAATCGCCATCCCTTTTTCGTCTAAGCATCACAGAGACACCTCCGACACCCCTTCCATGCACCTTCACACACACACTCTTCCACAATGCAATGGATCCATGTGCAACCCTTCAGCCGGCGCGTGGCGATGCATCCAGTCACCACTCATTCTACCTTTTGTGGTATGTTTGTTTACCTTCTTCCTCTTCTAGCTATGCTTGTTCAGTGTTCGATAAGCTCAGCCTTTACTTTGCTAGAGGGTTTATAAAAAATGGTGATGATAATGTGTGATATACATAAACATGAGAATTCGCCAAACAACTGTTGAAGCAATTGAAAAGATAGAGGTACCGGCGGTGATGGAGAAAGGTGCCGATGAGGAAGAGACAAGCGAGCAAAGGGGTGAGAGAGAAAACGAAATGAAAAAAAAATTATCTGATGTAGATGGTGCATGACAAAATCATGTGGGCTTCTTAATCCAATGGCTTTTAAAGACGGTGCACGTGAGAGACCTATTAAGACCTCTCACAGTAGAAGTAGCCAAATAATCGATCATTAAGAAATTAGAAATGTTTTGGACAAAGCAAAAGTGATGATTCACGCAAAATCGGAAGTTATTTGATCCCTATATGTGACACTGATTTTTCATTTAATCCTTATATATGTAAAAAATTATCAAAAAGGTCCTCATACGTACAATCGTACGTTACCCACTTGGTCCCTCTTGTTATCATCTCGTCTTTAATGACCTGTTAACTCTTACGTATGAGGACTAAATGAATAATTTGTGTCACGTATAGGGACCAAATAATTTAGGTTAAAGTAATAATATGGTCTCTACATGTGACATGAATTCTTAATTTAGTCCCTATACGTAGGAGTTAACAAATTATTAGGGACGGCACGGTAACGAGAGGGAAGAAATGAGTAATGATTACACGTATGATGACATTTTTAATAATTCTTTACATACAAGACTAAATGAAGAATCAGTGCTACCTATATTAATAACATGGTGCAGCATAACTAGAGGCGGCAAAATGGGCCGGGCCGATCGAGCTAGGCCGGATAAGCCCGATGAACTGTAGGGTTTAGGTAGTCAAATTTGAGCCCATTTTATTTTCAGGCATTTTTGGCCCAACCCTATGAAACCCGAAACCGCACCGGGCTAGCTCGTATCGGGCTTGGGTAGCTCAGTTAGTTTTATATATTTGAATTTTTATTCATTTTTATTTAACTAAAAACATAAAAATATAAAAATTTAAAACAATCATAACAAAGTCTATTTTTATTCTAGATTATGATAATGAAGATGATGATGATGAACGGAAGGCCATCAATTTTGAAGATGTAAAGCTTTCTTTAGGAGGCTTAAATGTCAATGTTGTTGCCAAAGTATATGATTTTAAATATATGGTTGGTACTATTGGACTTTCATTGTGATTTGTGAAGTTTGTTTTTGTTGGACTTTTTCATTGTTTCTATTATTAGACACTTAGAGATTTTCATTGTTGGACATTTTTCATTGTTTCAATTGTTGGACTTTCTCATTTTTTCATTGTTGGACATTTTCATTGTTTCAATTGTTGGACTTTGATTGAATTAACATTTTTTTGGAACAATAGTTAGCATGTCTGAAGTTACAAGGATTTAAGTACTAATGTCAATATACATAATATAGCTGGAGAATATAGTGATAACATTTTTTTAAAAAACACCATAGCATATATATAATTAGCATCTTTGTTTAAGATACTTATAAGCAAATTTTTTTATATAAAAAAACTAGTTGGAATTCGTTTGGAAAAAATCAATAAAAATGAAAGTGACTGAAATAACAAATAAAAACTGTCGGGCCGGCCTGAAAAAGCCTGCAACCCTCGTAGGTCTAGGCTTGAATATCTATTTTGTAGTCCATATTAATTATGACCCTATAAAACCCGAACTCACATCGAGTTAGCCCACAACAGACCGACTAACCCGTTGTGTCACCTCTAAGCGTAACTCTGCAACTGTTATATTATTATTCGTAAACTTTAGTAAGGAATACAGTTCTGTTTCAATGTTCAATTGATCCTACACATTTCTATTTTTTATTCACCCTTTAAGTTGAATAATTCCTAAAACAATATATATTCATTTTCTCAATTGACTGCAAGCGTCCCGATACAGAATGATCAACAATCCTTTCTTTTTTTTCTTTTTTTATGAAAAAGAGGGGCTAACACCCAAACGATCCTGTTCTAACTCTCTTATTACAATTTCTTCTTCGGTGACTTTAAATTTAATAATAGGATTTTAAATATGGGTTTAAAATCGTAATTGGGGTTGCACGTAGTGGTTTTAGTGATCTTCGAAACTACATTACGACAGCAATTATGATCACATTAATCATAATATTTTTATAATTGTTCATAAATATTATAGAGTAAAGATATTTTGACAGATAATTTGGACATCTTGTGTAGACATCATATATCTTATAAGTATTTTGGAAGTGATAAGATACATGATGAGAGAGAAGAAAATAATAAATAAATAAAAATGAGTACTTTTATACGGTATTGAACATCATTAAATAACAAAGGAACGCCATATATTTCAGATTTACAAAAATCATTTCTCAGTATCATTTCTCTGATTATAATGAAAAACGAAACCCAACCACAATTTAAAATATTGAAAATAAAGCATAGCGGGGTCAAAGAAATGATGATATCGTAGAGAAATTAACATTACTAGGAAGCCGTCTCCATGCATGCTGACTTTGGCACCTAGCTATTAGAAGAATGTATATTAGAAAACAAAGAAAATAACACAATAATGCTATATATTATGTATAAATTACCCATTGTTGTAGCATCAATACATCACCTAGCCCGGTACCTGTGTTCAACTTTGACCTGAGAACTATATTCTCTATCCTTTAACTCTTTCCCCTTCACTCAGATCATCATGGCAAACCCACCAGGGATTCCATCTCATATAAAAGCTTGGATCTACTCTGAATACGGGAAGTCACAAGAAGTTCTCAAGTTTGATGCTAGTGTACCTATACCAGACATCAAGGAAGATCAGGTGCTCATCAAAGTTGTGGCTGCAGCTCTTAATCCTATAGATTATAAGAGAGCTCTGGGCTATTTAAAGAGCTTTGGCACTCCTTTACCAGTAAGATTTTATTTCCTTAGTTTTGCTTTCTAACCAGTTCCTGTGTGTGTTTGGTTTGAATGTTTGAACTGCTTTTGTTATGATCAAACGTGATTTGATTGAATATAAAGTGATTATAACCTCAAAACCATGTCCATCTTTAAGTTGAAAATTGTAGCTTTCACGTTCGATCCAAAAATTTATTATGCAATTTGTGACTTGACAAGTAACGTTAAGTATACAAATCACTTTTTTCATGAAGACGTTTAAACATAAATCATTTTACTTTCAAAACATTTTTAATCAAAATCAATTTTATAAAATCAATTCATTTTATTAAAAACTCATCCAAACACACACTTAAAGATTATTCCCAAGGTTCAGTCACATCGTGGTATTTGTTATTGCGAATAATAATGAGAAAATGAGATTTATGGTAGCGGGTGTAGTTTTGAAGACTACCAAAACTATAACATCGGGACCTAAATTATGAGTTTCGGACTCAAATTTAAAACCCTCGTCTTTTCTATTTGAACATATATATTAATTGTATACAATTGCCCCACATGACAAATTTTTTTTTTCATTGTATTGTTTAATTTTGTTGGAAGACTGTTCCGGGGTACGATGTTGCTGGCGTGGTGGTGAGAGCGGGAAGCCAAGTGAAGAAATTTAAGGTTGGAGATGAAGTTTATGGTGATATCAATGAGAATGCTGTGCAGAATCTAAAGACCATTGGTTCTTTGGCTGAGTATACTACTGCTGAAGAGAAAGTATTGGCTCACAAACCATCCAATTTGAGCTTTGTTGAAGCTGCAAGCCTTCCTGCAGCCATCATCACTGCTTATCAAGGACTTGAAAGAGTTGAGTTTTCTGCTGGCAAATCTATTCTTGTTTTGGGTGGTGCTGGAGGAGTTGGAACCCTTATTATTCAGGTAATTTGATATCTTCCATCACAATTGAAACTTTTTGGTGGTAACAATTAAGTGTGTGTATTTGGTTTTTTGTTGAAGATGTAGTGAAGAATTACTGTGTCTCTTAAAATCAATTCTATCTAATCCAAAATCGATTTTTTTGGGCGCAATTTTAGAATCCCAAAATCGCTGCATCTAGAATCTCATTTGGGTTACCCAAAATCTTAACCAAACGGGCATATAGCCAATTATATCATTCCACCTCTTGTATTCACACCAAATTTGTGGCATACAATACAACATCTTATGCACTAATGGAAGGCAAACGGTTTTTGACTTTTTGTTGTGTATATGTTTGATGAGGTAGATTGCCAAGAATGTTTTTGGCGCATCTAAGGTAGCAGCCACTGCTAGTACTGCAAAACTGGAATTGTTGAGGAAGTTGGGAGCAGACTTGCCTATTGATTACACAAAGGAGAATTTTGAAGAACTGCCAGAAAAGTTTGATGTAGTATATGACACAGTTGGTTAGTATTTCATATTTGATATTTTCTACCTATATGTCATATATAAAATTGTTTGAAAACTAATAAAACACTGCTGAATCCAAAAACAGGACAAAGTGACAGGGCTTTGAAGGCTATTAAAGAAGGGGGCAAAGTTGTGACAATAGTACGACCAGCAACTCCACCAGCTATCGCTTTTGGACTCACTTCAGATGGGGCTGTGTTGGAGAAACTACAACCTTACTTAGAGAGTGGCAAGGTGAAGCCAGTATTAGACCCTAAGAGCCCCTTTCCATTTTCTCAGACCTTGGAAGCATTTTCCCACCTGGAGACTAATAGAGCCATTGGGAAAGTAGTCATACATCCCATTCCATAAGCATAGCTAAGCATATCAATTTCTGTGTATATTACTGGCCTTAATGAGCTAGTAGGCTATTTGATACAATAATTGATGTTTAATATTTCTAGTCAAGGCCAGAGTGTGTGTAAGTTGGCAATAAATTGCTTAGAAATTTGGTTGTGATGGTTATATATATGGTTTGTGTTTTCTGTTACAAAATAAGCAATATACTAGTATTATGTATTATGACTGAGGAGGGACATGATTACCAAAGTTCCATTTAATATTGCAGTATATGATCGTTTTGCACATTTGACTTTTAAAAGTCATGTTGCATTTAATTTGTTTTAAGTGAATAAATAAAAGCTGTCATTATTAAAACAATAGGGTCATCAAATATCTTCCCCCTTGATGAAAATGAGAATGATATAATCTTTTAAATTTGTCTTTGATGTGAACACGTAAGGTTGTATTTATTTTTAATTTGATAAAATTCATATCTCAATTCACTACATAATCTAGGAGTAAAGATAATTTAATTTTTTTTAGATCACTATCTAAGAGTAAGTATAATTTTATTTGATTACTTTTGAAACAAACTTACTTTAAAAATAGCCTCTTCTAAGATAATTTTTTTATTCATACATCTAATCATATATCCCAGCAATGATAATTCCTCTACTCCACTGAGCTTCAGTTTCAAATTCATAAATAATTGAGTTAAAACTGGTACCATTTCTTAGACAAACGGTCAATCAAAAATATGATTTTTTTTTTAAAAGTGAGTTGATTTTCAGAATGAGGAAGAAAGGGTATCCAATAAATAAAAGTCAAAAGTTTCCAAGAAACTTCATCCTTATCATATACTCAAATCGTGTAGGAAGTAGGTGTAAAATATACCCGGCTCATGGGCCCAAACTCTTATTCGATGTTAGATTTCATTCTAAAATCAATTGCTATTAAGTGAAGTTGCCTAACAGATATATAAACCGTACACCAGAATTTGAGGTAGGTGATGTAGGACTTTCAACAAACTCAATTTGATTGATTGCTAAGTTAGTTAATCTATTAATCTATTGATTGGCAATTTTGCCACACTAGATTGATGTATATATATACCTATGAGGTGAATGAATGAAGGACACTTCTCAATCAATAGATAACTAACTTAGCAATCCTATAACTAACTAACTGTAATAACTGAAATACAGCTTTAGTTAATATGGTTGTGTTGCTGAGATGAAGATTTATGACCCTACTACATTATAACTATGTCCTAAAATGGCTGGGTCTATCACTGCTAAGTTTTTTGAGAATAATATGGGTGGTTCTGATGACATCTTTATTGGTGAAGGCACAAGTTCTAGCTGTCAGCAATTTATTGGGAAAGTTCCTATTATGCAAGAAAGGATATATTGTGCATCAACCAACTAATTAAGAGGGGGGCATGTGGAATCATAAGAGTAAGCTTTAGGAGATATGCTATCATTAGCTCCTGAATAGCCTGTTGAGACCCCTCCTCTCATGCGTTCATATAGGGAGAGAAGACCAGTCAAACCATGATGATCACTATACTTTTCTTGGAAGAGTCAGTCATACTTCAATACTTATATTGAGATCAAAAGTATGTTGGCAATTTTATTTTTCTCTTTTTGACATGAAGGACCCTGGGGAAGCATCTTTTGTTGGCCAATGAAGATCCATAGAGATAGAAACATAGTTAGCAGGTAGGCAGGTTATTTGATACGCGGTTCATCACTTTTTATATTATTATTACAAATCTTTTTATAAAGTGAACGTGATACATATGTCATACGCGGTACGATGAATTCGGTGTGTGGTACGCATGGTCAATGAGAGAACCCGGTATCTGTGGATAGAAACATAGAAAATAAAATGGTAGCGCAATCCATAAAGAAATCATAATGTTTAAATTAAGACTAAATGGAACTTGAGAAAGGTCATATCTCTCCTCTGCAATACATATTTGCTTATTTAGTAACAAAAACACAAGCTATATGAAACCATCCCAGCCACATTTCTGACTGATTTATTACCAACTCATACACACAACACACAAACATTCTTGACTAGAAATATTGAATATCAACTACCAGCCTAATAGCACAATTTAAGCCCAAGAAATGGATACTCTAGTCATACTTATGGGATGGGATGTATGACTAGTTTCCCAATGGCTCTACTAGTCACCAGGTAGGAAAATGCTTCCACAGTCTGAGAAAATGGATAGGGGCTCTTGGGGTCCAGTATTGGCTTCACCTTGCCACTCTCCAAGTAAGGTTGTAGTTTCTCCAACACATCCCCATCTGAAGTGAGGAAAAACTGAATAGCTGGTGGAGTTGCATTTTCTACTATTGTCACAACTTTGCCCTCTTCTTTAACAGCCTTCAATGCCCTATCACTCTGCCCTGTTTATCAAATCAACAATGCTTTAGTTTACAACTATATTATATATGACCAACTTCATGAAAATGATTAAGATAGAGGAAATGATGGGCATACCCCATTTTCTAAATTTCAATTTTATACCTGATTAATTAATGTGATATAAAAATGATATACAAAAGGGGTGTGTACATATTAGTGTTGGAAAGACATATATGCTCAATTGCTCATATTTGAAATATCATACCTACTGCATCATACACAACATCAAATTTTTCTGACAAATCTTCAAAATTCTCCTTTGTATAATCAATAGGCAAGTCTGCTCCCAGCTTCCTCAACAGATCCAGTTTCCCAGTACTAGCAGTAGCTGCTATCTTAGATGCACCAAAAACATGCTTGGCAATCTACCTCATCAAACATATACATCACAATTAATTTGGTTCCCATTAGACGATAAAATGTTGTTATTGTATTGCACAAATTTTTTGTATATAAATAGAATAGGAGGAATAAGAATCATAGTCCATAGAGAATTAATTGTGATTTGTAGAATTCAAAACAAAATAATCAATTAATATAGTGGAAGTCTAAAAAAGCTCAACTATACTTCTACTAGACTGTCTATTTCTAATACATGACACTGCAATTGTGATGGAAGATATCAAACCTGAATTACAAAGGTTCCAACTCCTCCAGCACCTCCAAGAACAAGGATAGATTTGCCAGCAGAAAACTCAACTCTTTCAAGTCCTTGATAAGCACTAATTATTGCTAAAGGAATGGCAGCAGCTTCAACAAAGCTCAGATTGGAGGGTTTGTGAGCCAACAATTTCTCTTCAGCAGCAGTATACTCTGCCAAAGAACCAATTGTCTTTGGATGAATCAAAGGATTCTCATTGATATCACCATAAACTTCATCTCCAACCTTAAATTTCTTAACTTGGCCTCCCACTCTCACCACTACACCAGCAACATCATACCCCGGAACAGTCTTTCCAACACCACACAAAAAATTAAACAATACAAAATCATGTTAGACAAGCCCAATACATGATGAAAATGGCCTCTAAAATTAGGAAAATGATTTTTGAACATCCATATTGTTGTCCGTTTTGTTTTCTGATATATTTTTTGAATGCTTGTATAAAAGAATATATGAAGTGAAAGATAGAGATAAACATATATGTTGTCACATACAGTGTACAAAATGTGACGTTCAAATAACACAACCGTTAAAACAATAGGCAAAAAGAGTGATGTTAAAACTATGCAATAGGCAAAAAGAGTAAAGAAAATCTTACAGGTAAAGGAGAATCAGTGTTCTTGAAATACCCAAGAGCCCTTTTGTAATCTACAGGATTAAGGGCTGATGCTACAACCTTGATGAGCACCTGATCTTCCTTGATGTCTGGAATAGGTACATTAGGATCAAACTTGAGAGTCTCTTCTATCTTCCCATATTCAGAGTAGATCCAAGCTTTTATGTGAGATGGAACATTGCTATGTGTGTTTGCCATGAGTAAAAGGATATTAGAGTTCTCGGGTTGAAGTTAAACTCAATGGGGCGGATGGTGTATTGGTGCAACAGCAAATGGCAATTTATATGGTGTTATCCTGTGTTACATTGATTGCACAATTTGAACTTTTCAAATGAATGGCACTTTTTTTGAGGTCAATTTAATCCTTCTAATTAGTGATGACTAATGGTGATGCTATACAAATTTTCTTCAAAAAAATAAATAAAATGCTCCATCACTCATTCATTCACCACCCTGCCTTAGTTTTAGTTCAGATTCAAAAGCTCATCTGCATGATCTTCTAGTAGTTTCAAAGGTCAAAATCAGAATGCATGCATGCAGACGATTTTGTTGCAAGGTTCATGATCTTAATATCTCTTCTCTTTCTAATCGTCGTTTCTTTGGTATCTTCAATTTTGATTATGAGATGAAGTAAATTTATCGAAGGTAAACATGAGAATCACTATGGCTTGGATGTTGACTTAACACTACGTGGAGTTTAATTTTGATACACCTTTACTATGTCACCATTAATACATTGGTATAAATTTTTTATATTATTTTTTCTCATCACTTTCTTTCTTTTAAAATTCTTTATATCTTCTTTACTTTTAATTTTTTTCTCAAACAAAACAAAGCAATATATTTTTTTTATAAAAGTCAATCAGGGTTAGTTTGTTTTAAATTTTGATAAAATTAGTTTTGGAAAAATTGATTTTGAAAAAATAATTTATTTGTGTTTGGTAATAATATTTTAAAAGTGAGTTTATAAGAATTGATTTTGTTAGGATGATAAAGTAAAATCACTTTTGAGGTGTAAATATGTAAAATTTTGTGAATCCTGCATCTAAAATCAACTATTCTCAACAGAAAAACTAAAAATTCTTGCTTCCACTAAAATCAATTCTACCTATAATTAATCAATTATTTTAGACTGAATTTTGTACTTAAATACTCCCGTTACTATAACAACTGGGGTTAATTTGGGTGCCAAACTGCGGTTTGCATTGCAAACCAAACGGGCACATAATGATACCGCTGTTATTCTGTTATTTGTAGAATGATAAAATATTTCAACAGACTTATAATGAAATCCCGATATAAATAACAGAGTGGTAGAAAAAAAATGAGAAATGTTATATTAATTTTATATATTAAATTAGAGTTATCATTCATAAATGTGAACTATTCTTCACAATATCTTTCCTACGAGAGCGTTACATGCATGTAATATCTACTTATTCTTTTCATTTAATTATTTTTTCGATAAATTTTCGTACTAATTGTTCAATATTAATTTTCGAATTTTCGTACTAATTGTTCAATATTAGTTTTCGAATTTTTTACCACTAATTGTTCATGTATTCTCACATGGCATCATCTATTTTAAGCAATGTTTTTAATTTTTAAATTTTTTTTTTTTATCGGAACCCACTGTAATTAGCCATTTGGACCGAGTGGTTCAGCAGAGTATCACACGGCTTATACCCTTCGGATCCATTATGGTACTATTAATTAATACTTATTACTTATTACTATCGAATTCACTTATCATTAATTTATTTTTATTTTCAGAACAAATATTCACGCCTATATGTTAGATTAGAATATACTCTTTTAAAGAATGACGGAATCCCTTATACTTCTCTTATTCATAAAGTTACGGATGTCATTCTTAATTTATCTTTTTTAATATTTATAATAAAATTTAGAATTAATAATGCATATATTTAAATATTTTATATTTAATTTATACTTTTCAGATTTTTCTTGAAGTATCTATTGTATATATTTTAATAACTTAAATATTTTTTATAAATGTAAAATACTCCAGCAATTACACAAAATAGTTGCTAGTTCTCTTATAAATGTTTGTACAATTTCTTTTACCCACTCAAGGTTACACATCATATTACATGTTATTATCTATACAAAAATTTACTAATCTTAATTTTTGTAGTATATCAACAGAGGTGTCGATGGTATCACAAGGTTTGGAGAGAGAATTTGTGTGTCAGATGATAGAGAAGTTAAGAGTCTAATTTTGTGAAGAAGTGCGTACAAGAGTAAGCCGAGTTTCCATCTGGGTGCCACGAAGATGTATCAGAACTTGAAGAAAATGTTTTAGTGGCTTGGAATGAAGAAGGAAATAATGTCATTTGGATGCAGTAACAGAAGATGCCGCATGGGAAAAAGAAGATGACATGAGGCAGCAATATCCGCATCTTTTTTGAGGTACTTAATTTAAATTTCGAGGACAAAATTTATTTTAAGGGGGTAGTAATGTAACTCCCCATTTTCTCGATTAGTGTTTGAGGAAAGGATTAAGTATGCTTTAAGGCTTAATCATATTCCTTTGGTGTTAGTGAGCTTGTTTTCAAATTTGAGGTCAATCGGACTTCAAACGAGTTCGGAACACATTGAAACGCCACTACAAAAAAAAACCTATTTAGTGACCGAAGATTTCGGTCGCTCAACATGATAATTCGGTTGCTATATTGTGTAGCGACCGAATTAGTGACCGAATTAAGGGGGTAGCAGAAACCCTGGTTGCTAAATGTTTAGCGACCGAATTTGTATTTCGGTCGCAAATTTGCAACCGATATTTCGGTCACAAAATTATATATTTCGGTTGCCGTATAGTTGGTCACATGCTCAGATAACCAAATTTGGTGACTGATATTCGGTCGCTATTTCGGTCGAAATTTTGAATTTTTTTATAAAAATTTTCCTGTAACTTAATCCTACCGACCAAATTTTGCTTTTCAACTATTACCCCATTGATTTTTAATTTCTGATATAAACAAAATACACCAATATTTTTTTTGAATAAATAAAAAGCGTAAATATGATGTACTAACGATCCAAGACACCACAGTCAATATGATTAAGAAAACACATACATTAATTAACGCAAGTTTAATAATTGTTTATAAAAAAAAAGTTTAATAATGTACTAATTAACGATCATAACATAAAAACACACCACAGTCAATAAGTACTAATCAAAATATCAAAACTCATCAATCTTTCAAAGGGATGAACATGTAGAAGCGAGAACCCCCAAGGTACTTAAACTTTGCCAATACACTAGTGGACAACAAATACAACTCTCTGATACCATTTGTGTCTGTTGCAAAATATGGACGATCCTCATGGATTACTATATTCCCATTGAACAGATTTCCGCATTTGTCTTCAATAGTCACAACACGCAGTATTCCGTTTCCCCAACGACGGTAGAATGATCGCGGGATTGAAATCAAATCCTGCAAATACACAAGAACAATTTAGTAATGATTAGTTTATGCCTTAACCATCATTACGTGAATCCGATCGTTATTCTTAAGTTGATGAGATCATGCACTGGTCTAAATGGATGGCTGTCTCAAAACATTTAGTCGGATCCATTTTCTGATAAAACGATAAGTAAAACAAGTCATATGTCTAAACTTCATCAAGTGATAATAAGAAAAGATGGAAAGATCCATGTAGCATACTAGCATGTTAAAATAGAACAAAGAAATGCAACTTCACATGCAACTTTACAGATTAGCAAACATAGTAGTTTTCAGGAAAGCAGATGCTTTTACGTCGTTTTGAAGGATGGTCATAGAGGACTTTTCCTACCGGAAATGCCTAGATAACCTAGTAAGGATGGTCATCAACAATTATTTTTGGAAAGCTCCATTGCCTATTGAAATAAATGAGTAGAAAACCAGAGTTGCTTTCATAATATTGTGTACAGAGCTGCTTTCTAATGTGAATAATGTTTGAATGATGACGGCACGTCATGTGCCTGGCAAATTGTGCCCCACCCTTCATTTTATCTAACCCTATACTTAATCCTTCATTATCTAAGACTTTGGCCTTAAGGCAGAATTAAAGAAAAACCTAAAACTTCAAGAATCCTTCAAGCACATCCAAAATATTGAATGAGCATGCGTGCCCTGAGAAGGTACGCATTCTCATTAATATTGAATCTCAAATAGGAAACTAAGGCTTTCGTATAGCTTAATAATTAACTCTAGCAGAAAATAAAACCATTGACTTATAAGGATTGCAACATACTTCAACAAATATATATTGAAGCATATTTCAATACAAACTTAGATAAAATATAGTAGCAAACATCCTATTGAGCTCCGCTCTCCACTAACAAGTAACACATAATTGTCAAACACATGCATAACTTCTAAATTAGCAACACACAACAAGCATCCCGCCTTTTTGACAGGATCACATCCTATTGAGCTCTGCTCTCCACTAATGGCAATCAAGGCATAGAATTGACACATCCATCCTATTGAGCTCTGCTCTCCACTAACAAACAACATATAAAGTTTACAACCACATGCATCAATTTTAATCTACCATCACACGATCAGTATCCTATTGAGCTCAACTCTCCACTAACAAACAACATATTCAATTGCAACCACATGCATCATTTCTAATCTACCAGCACACAAGCAGAATCATATTGAGCTCAGCTCTTCACTAACAATCAACAAATCAATTCAAAGTCTTCAAGCACCACTAGCAACAAAGAAAAAGATAGAGTATTTGACCTACCTCAACTCCAAGCAAATAGTGAAAACGGGTGACGACTAGAGCGGTTGTCAATCGACAAAGAAAACTGTACGAAAAAATAATAACATCATCAAAGGCTCTTGTGATAAAAGTATAAACTTGGAAATCATTAACCTACTTGCACACTTGCCACTCATGAAAGTATAAACAAAACATTTTCATTACATATCAGATATCTACTCGTGGCTGTACATGCTAATGTAATGGGAAGTAATATCTACTATCTAAGCTTAGGAAAATGTAAGAGCTAAGCTATTATTGAAAAATACTAATTTCATTCATCATCTTTCTTCTCTATTATTCATTCATCAGATATCTACATATATATAGCACCCTGAGCATAACAGAAAACAAGCCTAATGAAGAAGTTCATATATGCAACTGAATCTAATAACAAATGCAAAACTGAATTGGTGACTAGTGTAGTGACTCATCATAATAGAAAACCTGCAAAACCTGCAAACAGAGCCTGAAAACCGAATCAAACCTTTAAAGAGAGAGAGACAGAGGGAGAGAGAGACGTGAGTGAGAGAGATAAGGAGAGAAGGAGAGGGAGAGAGAGAGACGCAAGTGAGAGAGAGAAGGAGAGGGAGAGAGAGACACGAGTGAGAGAGAGAATGAGAGGGGGAGAGAGACGTATGCTTATCGTGTGGAGGAGGTAGTGGCCGGAGAGGAGCTGGAGGAGGTGGTGGCCGGAGCTCACGAGTGAGGAAGAAGGAGAGAAACGGTGAGAGAGAATGAGAGATTCGGGTGAGTGAGGAAGAAAGGGGGTTGCACTGGTTTTAGGGATTTCATTTTTAGCGACCGAATTATTCGGTCGCTAAATCGGTCTCTAAATGGGTTAATTTGAAATTTGAATTCATAAATTTAGCGACCGATTTAAAATCCGGTCGCTAACACGCTCTATTTTAATTTTTTTTGCGCGCCGTTTAGCGATCGATTTAATATTGGTCGCAAAGATAGATAAAATTTAACCGTTGCATTTAACTCGGTCGCCATTTCGGTCGCTAAAAAGTCAGAAATTTTTGGCTTTTACTTTCCTTTATTTTGCGACCGAAATAGAGACCGATAACTCTGCTACGCTCTATTTCGGTCGTAGCATCAACTCTAATCAACGTTTGATTTAGATCCTACAATCGGTCGCCATTTCGATCGCAAACAGCAACCAACAAATTCGGTCACTATTTTCGGTCGCTAAATGACCTTTTTTTTGTAGTGCGCACGAAAGTCGGGTACCGACATCAGTCCAACGTTTGAGCATGGGGAGGTCCAACGTTTAAGCGTTGGCACACTAAAACGTGGTCGATACGGATGCTTGAGCGTTCTATTGTCCAGGACAAGTGTAGGACACATGGTAGCGAAGAAACGACACGTGAAGAAGACGTGGCGAAACAGGCGCCACGCTCTAGCGTGGAGGGTTATCACGCTAAAGCGTGGGCACGCTCTAAAGTTGGCCTCTTGCACGCTAGCTTAGTGTTGAGGGGAGTTCCAAGTTCTTTTATTTCTTTCTTCTCTTAAACGAAATTTATTTCTCTTAAGCTACGAAAAGAGAGTTCTAGAGAGAAGGGAAAACATCTAGAGAGAGAGAGAGCTTGGTTGTGGAAAATCCGCCTGTCCGATTTTGACTCCGACCGTATCCGTGATCGTGGCAGCGAGCACATCATATATCTGTCTTCGATTCGTCGATCGATCGAGGTAATGCTCGAATCCCTAACACGTCGGCACGTTGACATTGTCGACATTAAGTGTTTTTAATCATTTACCCTAGTTTCACTATCGTTTCTTGCTTCGTTTATGCTCTTCGAGAAAGATTAGGGTTTATGACTATGTCTGGACGTTGTCTGTGTGTTAGGGCAAATTTTGGAGCATCGAGGAGCTCTTGAGTACAATTGGCAGTGGGCTACCGAGTGCCCTTAGAACATTTGTTAAGAAACTCACAAAAAAAATTTGTATTGGAAAATACAGTGTAACATTTTTTTAAATATTAAATATATTATTTCTCATACAAAATTCTTTTTTCATTCCTTAAACAATTCACTAAGAGCACTCGTTAGCATTCTCCTTTTTTTTCTTTCGAATTATCCTTAAAAAAAGTAATGTAATTTGGATACAAAAATAGTGTCGAAAACCATATAAAAGTATTACTCACTTATTTATTGTTTTTTTTTTCTCATCATATATTTCATCACTTCCAAAATACTCATAAGTTCTATAATATTTATGTAAAGTGTCCAAATTATATGTCCAAATATCTCTCCTAAAAAAAATCTTCATTGAGATTCTAACCGATATCCGGTAAGGTGTTACGTCATGTTTCCTTGAGCCGCATACCACGTAAGGCCTTACGACATGTTTTGACTGCGGGCCTTCCCTTCTTGTTTCAATTAACTCAAAAGATCAGCCTTTTTATTGATATGTCCTAACAAGTCCAAGAATGCGAGTATAGGATAGGATCACTATTCAAACCTCCCAAGGAAAAGGCAAAAGAAATTTATTTATTATTACTATTTGAACTTCTACCTTCCAGGCTAAGCTCGTCTAAGGGAAATAATCCACTTCTACTGCCATCATCCACTTTTATAAGCAAGAAAGTTTGACGAATATATATATATATATATATATAACACGACTCAAGAAAGAGGAGTATGTTATTATAAGAGATGAGAGGAATAAATCTGGATCTTTGGACCATATATGAATGGTCAAGAAATATCCAGATTAGAACATAAAGTCATGTGTTTTTTTAAGTGATCATATGACCACCAACTAACTTCTAATCCTCCTGTAAAAAAAAACTAATTTCTAATCTTGACCATCCAATATCGGGCCTTCACGATGTCGGTGGATATTCCCTTTGGAACCCAAACTGCATATTGTAGTAAGAAAGGAGCCTACGACAAATTGGCCCATGATGCTCTCCCGCTTATCTGTATTGCCTCCTTAGATCAACCTGCAGATTTATTCACAAAACCTTATATCAACCTAGACGTTTTCAAAACTAGTATACTTGAGTTTGAGGGGGAAATGTATAAAATCGATAAACTCAAAAACTTAAGGATTGTACATATAAATTAGAGATGTGTGGTATTAAAATAGTTTCATCATTCCGTTTAGAATTAGGGATATTATTATGTAATAATGTACTTTCTTTTATCATAGTCCCCCCTCCTTCCTTCAACTGGGGTATTCCATAGCCATATCGCTATGAGATAACCATTCGGGTACTATCACAACTAAAGGGGCCTAGTAATTGTTCTCTTTAGAGTTTGGACTCTGGCCCCCACCTAAGAGGATAGCTTAGTTATGACCACAACCTAATTAAAGTTGTCAAAATGGATCGAGTTGGATGGGATACAACTCTGCTGTATCAAAAAATGGTGTCTCGATGTCTCCTATCAATCAAAAGTTGAGAATGTGCATAAGTATTAATGAATTATGATCTTATTTTATTAAGTGACAAATTGTCATTGGTGGGAAATAGAAAATGTGACAGGAAAGTGAGACAGAGGATCTTCATCCAGTTTGATGAGCCTCTCTAAATAGTCTTGATGAAATATATAGATTGAACAAACAAAATTTAATCTCGAATAAGTTGCGATTGGCTTATTCCGGGCGAATCTAGCCAAACCTAAAGCTACTTCAAGTTCAGTCGACCCATTGCCCAATTCTTAATTTAACAAGTTACCACCTATTAAGAGTATATTGCCAATTCTTAACTTGCCTCCTTTGATGCCAAGTTTGCAACATGCAGGCCGTCGGTGATTACAAAAAAAAAGTGATTGCCTAGTCGTCGTTAATCTCTGTGCATGAGACTAAATTTGTGACGGGCTGGTCGTCAGTAATGCAGAAAAAATTTGCGATGACCTAGCCGTCGCTAATCAATGCTCGTGAGGGCAAATTTGCGATGGGCTAGCCGTCGGTAATAACAAAAATAAACCCTTGAAATCTCTTCTTCTCCCATTTTATTCTGCCTTTCCTTTTCCTATCTGCGACGTGACCAGCCGCCTCCCCACCTCCACATCGCCCCTCTTCACCGCCACGTCTGTCGTCACCACCGCGCGACTGCCTCTCTTACCTCTCCACCAAGCGACTGCCCCTCTTTCACCACCGTGCGACTGCCTCTCTTTCCTCTCCACCAAGTGACTACCCCTCTTTCCACTCCACCATGAGCCACTGTCCTCCACCCACTCATCCTTTTCCTTCCTACCGCGTGCTGCAAGTCTCTGGCCACACTCCGGCAAAAAGGTATGTCCTTTCCTCTCCTCCACACCTCTCAGTGTCAGTTTTGATCTCTGCAAAAAAAAATATTCATTCCTCTCTCTGAGTCATTTGCAAACTAATCTGTGTTTTCCTGTAATTTTTTTTTGAGCTGCCTTAGGTTATACTAATCTGTGTTTTGCTGTAAATTTTTTTATAGCCGTTTTACTGTAAATTTTGATTTTTGTTTTGGATTATGTTAATTGCGATGCTGTCTAATTGAAATTTAATGGTTTATTGATGATGTGGTATGCGTGAACTAGGTTGTAATTGGAAGCATCAACATGCTTTTTGTTTGATATATTATGATTTTAGATAGGAAGCATAACATGAAGGACTTCCTGAAGACAATGAGCCTACTGGAAATGCTTGTGATAATAGTTCTTTGAACCAAGAGGATCTTATGAGTCTTGTGAGAACCTGATGGTGTTAACAATCCAAGTGTAAATACTGAAAGCAGTGAAGTTAATGTACCTGATGGGAAGATATTTGCGACGACCAAGCCGTCAGTAAAATTTGCGACGGCCAAGCCGTCACTAACATTTGCGACGGCCAAGTTGTTAGTAACATTTGAAATGGATAAAGCCATCGCAAATTTGCGACGACCACTTAAAAAACCATCAGAAATTGTTTGCGATGACCATATTAGCTACGGATCCGAAGCCGTCGCAAATCCATCAGAAATACTCATTTTGTGACAAATTTTTGCTATTTGTGACGGCCTTTGGCCTTCGCTATATACCAATTTTTCTTGTAGTGCGCACAAATTTAATTTTGGGGTGAATAGAATTAATTTAAAGAGAAACGTGAATTTTTAACTTTTATGTTGATTGAATTTGATTCTACGTGTGGAACTGATAGGCTCTTGGAAGTGTATCGGATCGAAGCAAGTAATAAATACACAGCAAGTAATGCCAAGGTCGAACACAGGGAATGGTTAACCAATTTATCTAAATCTAAATCAATAATTATCTTGACCAAGTCAAATGAGAGAGAAAATTAAGATGAGATCAATTGACGTATTGCAATTAACTAACAAATAAAAAACAAATCTAACAGAACCGCAAACAGATATTGATGAGAGAGAAAGTAATGCAAAAGATATAAGGCCGTGATTTCACCTACACAATCAAACTTAGATCCAATTATGATTTGTTCTCTATTCTTGATTCAATTCATTGTCAACCAGGAACCCTAAATTATTCTAATGTGTCAAGCACAAAAGATAACATCCTTGCATACCAATACACTATATCTCTATGATGATTAACATACAAGAATTCATTAAGTCCTTGATTCCCTATATCGATTGCACAAGTATCCTATTATATCTCAATCAATATTCAGCTTATGTTTTTAATTCAAACCCTAAATCATGAATATCATTTCGGACTCATCATGATTGGCTAGTCAATCATGAGAACTTTTGATTGAACACAACAAAATCAGAATCTAGAAACAATAAAATAGAAGGAAGGAATAGAAAACATCACAAATTTCACTAAGCCGTCATGTGCGACTGCGTCGCTCCCAGCTTGCTTTTCCCTCTGTCTTCCTATCTTTCTTCTGGCTTCACCTTTTCATCTTAATTCCAGACCAATTATCTGAAACTAAGTATAGCATGTGATGCCTTATTCGACTCAATTTCCTAAAAATTAACAAAAAGATTCAAAACCTTACTTAAGAACAATAAAAGCTAAATTCGGGTTTAAACGAGATAAAACTCAACTAATTGGCTCAAAAACTATAGTTTTATTAGCAATAAAACTAGATAAGCCAGAAGGTTATCAAGAACCCAAAAAATTATTTATATTTACATGGTATGTTTGTTTTAGATTTGGATAGAATTTATTTTGAAATAATTGATGTTTCAAGAATTTATTTTTTTTAAAAAAATTTGAGGTTAAAAAAACTAATTTGTGTTTGGTAATGATATTTTAACAATGAGTTTAGAAGACCTTATTTTGTTTAGAAGATAAATTAAACTCATTTTCGAGCTGTAAATATAAATAATTTTGTGGGTCCACACTTAGAATCAGTTATGCTCAATAGAAAGCTGGAAATTTTTATTTCTCTTAAAATTAATTCTAGTCACCCCAAAATTAATTTTATTGGATACACTTTTGAAAATAATCAGGTCCAGTTACGATTTAAATGACTTTTGGGGTGTTAAACGTGATTATGTGGTTTATCTAAATAGATACAAATGTCATCCAAACAAAATTATTATTTCTTTTACTAAAAAGATATTCATTCATTCAAATTGATAAAATACATCGAACAACACAAATCCAACATCGCTAAAAACCGAAAAGGATGAATCTGCGAACAAACTCACAGCACCCAGGTTAATAGCATAACACGGCAAAATCAAAATGCCTACAAAAGTGACAAAATCAAAGTCACCGGAATACCCATGTCTCCGGATCTGTAAAATTGACGCCCAATTCTTGATCAAATCTGTGATGGATCGAAGCAAATCTGTCAATCTGAACCAAACGAACACCGCACCAAGACGGGAAATCAAACAACGCCTCACCAAGACGACGAACAACAATACCGCCGCCCATAGAAGACGAAAAACATGAAAAACACGAAGAAAAAAAAGACCAGATCTATGTGGAAAAACCACTTATTTAGATAAAATGGGAAAAAACGAAGTAAATGGGTGATTCCAAGCTAAAAAATGGCTCAAAACCACCTCCTCTAATGGTGGCACGTGACTGTGTGTAGAGAGAAGGGAGAGAGTTTGAATTAAACCAACCCCGTTGTATTAAAATCTTGAATTGGTAATAGTTAACAATTCAAATTTTTGAATTGGTAAACAAAATTAATTCTTATAAACTCACTTTTGAAATATTATTATCAAACAAAAATAATTTGTTTAACCTCAATTTTTTTATTTAAAAAAATGATTCTCTTAACATCAAATCTAAAACTATGAAGTTCTTAGGGGTTGTACCATTGGAATAATCTGAAGTTGATGGCATATGTAAAGACGTATGCTTTTATAAACAATTGTTTCATATATAAGGATCACCAATAAAAAAGAGAGTGAAACAGTAGAACATTCGCAAATGAATTATACTTTAAATTGAAACAAAAATAAATGCAAACAAATATGTAGGCTGACTTATGGGCTATTTAGTTAAATTTTAAAGAGTTGGACAATTAAAGTGTAAAATTGCTTAAAGTAATATCAAGTAAAATATAGTATGAAATCATGATAGAGCCCTTAGAAAATGAGGTTAAGTCACTCCAATAAATTGTATCATTTTCTATTCATGCCAATATAGTTTCACATGCAAGTCAAGGGTCTATAATTTTGACATTTACTTCATCGATCTTCATTAAATAGATATGTGAGAGACTGAAAAAAAAAAGACCATATACGTTGTATTTTATAAAACTAGAATGTGTACCCGTGTCGGATTATGTTTATTTAATTTGTATATTAAAAATAAAAAATGATAAATTGACAAATATAAATGTGAACACCTAATTTTGTTCGGATGTTTTTTTAATTAATGTTTTGAAAAAAAAAATGATAAATAAAAATAAAAACTTTGCAAAAGGAAAAAAGTGTTTTGTTCTTGGCCCATTATAGGATTAGATGAGCCATTATTTATTTTATTGTTGCAAGTATTTTGTTGAGCCCATTATCCAAGTGATTCAAAAAAAAAAAAAAATCACAAAGGGAAAAGACTTTCTGTTTTGTTTTAAAATAAAAAATTTGATCTTTGTCTGTTGCTTCCCCTCCCAGCGTCTCTATCCTCACTCGGGGTATGTTTAACTTTGCTTTTATTTCCCTTATTTTGTTTTTTGTGCTTTTTTCTAAAATAAGGGGAACAACCCCTGCACCTGCTGCAACCATTAAAGTAGTGGGAGCACCACCATTTCACCGGTTGTCTTCACCTTCGTCCTTCCCCTCAAGAAACCAATAACAATATTTGGCACTATCTTCCCCTATGGTTGCTATATAAACAGAAGCACCTTGTAGAGAAGGGGGGAGATATTCTTGACTTCATGAGTAGAGTAAAAAAAAAACGTGAGAATATACACTGAGAGCTCTTTCTTCTATTCTTCTCCATCTTTTACCTGAGTGTCTCACCTCATTTCCATCAAAACCCATCTTTATCATTCTGTTTCCTCTTTAAAAAAAAAAAAAAAAAGACCAAAAAAGCAACAGATAATAACAATACAGTTTTGAGGAAGAAGAACCACCCCAGCTCCGCCTCGAACCGCCGCCATCGCTACCATAGCCCACACCAGACCCACGAGCATCGTCGTGCGGTTCCGTCACGACCCGAACCAGACCCCAGCACCGCGCCAGACACAGCATCGCCATAACCGTCTCTGTCCGCGTCTCGTCCAACGCCACACCAGACCACCACGAGTGCAGACCGCCGAGTTTGGCCCAGCTCCGCCCAGAGTCCGGGCGCGCAGTCCCACAATGCTGCCGCAGATCCTAGATCCACGCAAATCACCACCTTCGCCCAGCCCTGCACGAACACCGCACAGCCACCCGCACCGCTGTCACCCAGCTCCGTCGTGCCTCATCACCATCGCGACATCCCACTTGCTGCCGCCGCATCACTGTCACTCTCCTTGGTTCCCCTCATTTCTATTGGTAATGAAGAAGGCTTCTAAGCCTGTGATACTTGGTTTTCTACATTCTTTTTTTATTCTTATTTTTTTTTGTTATTTATTAAGTTACTAAGTTTTAATGGTTTGGGCTTATGATTGCAGCCAACTTGATTTGTTAAGCCTATTTTTTTTTTCTTTTTAGATTTGGGCCAAAGCTTGAATAAAACAAAAATAGAAAAGATAAAAAAAAGTTCTCTTAAAAAAAAGGATTTGTAATTCCCTTTTATGAAATCCCTTTTTTTAAAAAAAAAACTATTTGCAAAAAAAATCATTTTTTTATTGTCTTGGACCAGATTGTACAGTCCATTCTAAAAAACTTCTTTTTTTTTAAAAAAAACCTTTTTTTAAAAAACAAAAGAACAAAAAATCATTTTCAATAAAAATAAAAAATGTGAAAAAAGTTTTTCAAAATCAAATCCCTTTCAAAGATCAAAATCAACCAACCAAACAAGTTTTTTTAAAATAACTACGTGGTTTTGAGTTTCCTATCGCACCCGGGAATACATAGGAGCAAGATAAATTATTTTGTCAAACCAAAACTAATTTTTTCCTTATTTTTGTGTCTCCTTTTATTTGTGAATAAATAATTAAAATATTTAAATTTATATTATTTAGGGATGCCCTATGGACTCGGGTGCCATGTTCAATCCCTTAGATTTGAGGTTGCTATGTGGACTTACGTGCCATGTTCAACCTCATTTAGGTTTTATCAACTATAAATTTTAAAATAAAAAACCAATAAATAAATACAAAATATTAAAAAATAAAAAAAATTCTTTCTTGTAAATAATTTTTGGGGTAAAATAAATATTCAACGGGTTATTAAAATGTTTTGCCCAATTAACTTGAGGTACCGTTTTTTAAATGAGCGATGTAGAGTGCTAACACCTCCCCTACTCGTAATCGACTCCCGGACTCAAATCTCTCTGTTTTTTTAAGACCAATTTCTTTAAAATAAATGGTTTTTCTAATGTTTTTCCCAAATAAAATATTGGTGGCAGCTCTTCTGTTTTTTACCTCTTTTCGCGGCACCCTGACAGGACGGTTGCGACAGCTGGCGACTCCACTGGGGACTTGGAGAGTCAGGCCTAACATAGTTGGTTGTGCAAATTTTTTTTAATAACTTTGAAATTTTTTACCCCTCTTTGTTTTATTTCTTTTGTAAATAGTTTTAAATGCTCACATAAATGTCTTTGTATATTCTTGCAACCTTAGGGTAGAGAACTATTATGTTGGTATTGTTTTTTCTTTTGCAGGTTTGGGGTAGTTTTGTTTTAGTAGGTTTCTGTGAAGGTTTGTATGCTCCCATCACACACATCACTATCACATATTGCACACACTCTTGGCTCTATACCCGAGCTTGCTCAAAACCCAAGGATTAGACGGTGTCTCGACATTGTCATTGAAGAGGTCTTGTACCTCCCTGATAATTGTTGATTCACCACTCAGGTTGTACCCGATATCATGGGATGGTCATATTGAGAGGGTTTATCCCTACTTGTGACTAGATTCATGAATCGGATCCTTATCTTTCGGGATAGGGGCAATCTGGGGACCATGGCTTTTAGAAGTCTAGACCCTACCCGATTTTCACTGATAGAGCAAACTTAGTAGCCAAACCTGTTTAGAGTCATTACCTCAGGTGTGTCCAACTCTAAGTTTTGCCTAGCTTAGGACAAAGGGAGCATACTCTCTCTCTCTCTCCATTCTTTTTATTATTTTATATGGCATCATAAGCATAAATTGCCATGCACATGCATATTTACTATGAAGTTTTCTAAAAATAAAAAGGGGGCGACACATCGTCGCTCCAAGACCGAATGACATGTTCGAATATTATTTCTAATAAGCGGCATGTCATAGTGAAGGTAGTGCATTGACAGCATACCCGACATAGGGTTCCCAACCCTACGAGGGCTCATGCAACATGAATCATGTAGGGCACTTTTTGTTTCATTTCTAATTTTTTTTTCTTTATTTGTGCTTCTTGGCAGGAAAGAATGGAAGGACCTAGCGTCAAAAAGAGTAATAGCAATACAAGCAGTTCCAAGAAGAGAATCAAGGTTGACGTGACACTCAATGATGTTCAGAGCTTATAGGAAATTAGTCAACAAATGTCAGAAAAGGCACTTTCAAACTTTAACAACAAGTACGGGAGGATACTAGATCTGTTACATATTCCGTTGGATGCCTCCGCTCTGAGCGCATTTGCTCAGTATTGGAACTCAACTTTGAGATGTTTTGAATTGCCTAACCTAGATATAACTCCGACCATAGAGGAGTATGCTTACATGCTGAGGCTGCCTATCCAAAAGGGATCGCGTGTCTATTTGTGTTATGGACAATATGGGTCAAATGGGAAGATAGCAAGTCTGTTGGAGCTTAAACCGGAACAATTTGATAAAATGGAAAAAGGAAACACTACTGACTTGAAGAGGTGATTCATGTAAGGTTACCTTAGGGAGTTGGCTCAACAACAACGATGGGTTACTTTCAATAGATTGTTGGCTCTCCTTATCTATGGACTGGTGCTTTTTCCCTTTATTTCGGATGTGATTGATCGATCAGCTATGGACGTCTTCTACAGAGTTGAGTAATATGGGGTGAATTTAGTCCCTGCTATCTTAGCTGAAACTTTTCTCTCACTACAAGTTTGTCATCATAATCAACAAGGAAAGTTATGATGTTGTGCACCAATGTTATATGTTTGGATTATGACTCACTTGTATGCTGGTAACAAAATTGATAGGACAGATGATCCATTAAAAGGATTTATTCGCATGCCGCTAAAGTCACAAAAGTTATATGAATGGAAACAAGAGTTTGATCAGGTCGACTCACGTTCATTTAGATGGATGTGCCCATGGTACAATGGAGATTCAGTTATATTCAGTTGTGGAAGTTTCCCGAACGTCCCATTGATTGGACCCAAAGGATGTGTGTCATATTCACCAGCTCTAGTAATATGCCAACTTAGGTGGACACAAGATAAACCCCCAGAAAAGCTGCTTGGCGGAGCTTCTTTCCTATATCAAGAATGTGAAACCATCAAGAGCCAGACAATGGTAATAAGGTCAGCATGGAACAAAATTAATACAAAAGGACGTGATGAGTTAGGAAGGCAGATAATAGCTCGAAAAAAAGGATATGAAGCATGGAGAGAAGCAAGAAGAGGTTGTCCTTCAACGCCTGAACCCCATCCCAGTCCTGAAAGCAATCCTCTTACAGAAGATCAAATGCTGAAAATAATTGAAGTTTTATGTCGCAGCCGTCCCGACGTCGCAAAAAGAAGGTAAAAACAGAGGAGTCGCCACCAATATTTTTATTGTTGGAAAACCTTGGAAAACCCATTTGTTTTAAGGAAACTGGTCTTAAAAAAAAACATAGAGATTTGAGTTCGGGAGTCGGTTACGAGTAGGGAAGGTGTTAGCACCCTACATCGCCCGTTTAAAAAACAGTACCTCAAGTTAATTGTGCTAAAACAATTTTAATAACCTTTGAAAATATTTATTTTTACCCCAGCTTTTAAAATAAAAAAATGTAAACACAACAAAATGAAAAATTAAATTTTGACTTGACAGAATGATTAATTCTGCTCCTACGTATTCCCGGGTGCGATGGGAAACTCAAAGCCACACAGTTCTTATCAAAAATGTTTGATTGGTTGGTTGATTTTATTTTTCTGAAAAGATTTAATTTTTTTTATGTTGAACAAAAGATTTTATTTCAAAATAAATTCACTCTTGCACGTGGTCTAAGATAGCAGTGCTATACGACAAACCCTTACAATTCATACGAAACTTGAGGATGAATATTCATACATCAACATCGTATATTGTTGCGTGAATTCAAATGATATTTTTATAAAACTAAATCGGATAAAATTGGTTAAAGGTGTAAATTGAAAATATTTTATTATTTTTATAAAAAATAATTCACCCTCGCACAGGGTTAAAGATAACCAAGCTATATGATGAACTCTTACAATTCATATGACACTTGAGGATGAAAATTCATACATCAACGTCATAGATTGTTGAGTGAATTCAAAAGAATTTTATTTCAAAAGATTTTTGACAGAATTTTTATTCAAAATAAGGGTTGAAAATATATTTATTTTAAAAAGGATTTATTTTTGTGTTTTTTATTATCTGATTTTTTTTAAAGAAAGATTTTTCTATTTAAACGAAAGAACAAAATAATATAAAAAAGGATCCAAATATGAAAAGGGCTTAAAAGAATAAAACACATGTTCAGGAAATAACTTCAGTTGAGCCCGACAGTGACTATGAGCCCAACCCAAGACCAAACCAAACACTCTATCATCTATCTTAATAGTCTGAGCATATAAAAAGGGTTAAAGAATAAAATCCTAAAAGTCAAAGAAAAGAGAAAACCAATTAAAAGGAGAACAACCTAGCAGCCCATGGGGTACTGTATGCAGAGGAAGAAGGAAGATGATGACGCTCCGGTGAGTTCGTGGAGTTCCGGCGGTGAAGCGGCGACGAGCTCGTGCGGAGGGGCGGCTTGTGGAAGTGAAGCGGGTGGCGGCTTGCACGGAGCATATCGGACAGCGAAGCGGCAAGCTGCGTTCGTGGCAGCGGTGATGGACCTTAGGCGGTTGCTCCGCGACTGGTCTCGCGCGGTGGACGGGCGACGACGATCTTTGCGAAGCAGTGAGCGACAGAGCACGGAGAAGAGGAGGAGAACGACGGTTCTGGTGGAGGTTGACGGTGGAACGCGATGGGTTTTGGAAAGTGGTGGCGGAGAGTCCTAACGGCGGGTTCGAGGTGGAGCTGCGACAGCACGCAGCGGTGGAAGGGGTGTTGGTTCAGATCTATCTGGGTATGTTTGTTTCTTGGTTTATTTTGGTTTTGCCTTTTTTGTGGTGTTTAGATTGATGAAGAAAAGGTTGTTGTTGATGGAAGTGAGTTTTGTTACTCTTTTTATTTTCTGATGGTTGAAGGGGATGAAGTGAACAGGATGATGGTATCAGTGGAGGTGGGAATAACATATTCTTATTGGGAGGACCTGTCCCTCCTTTCTTCTGAAGCTCTCCTCCCTTTTTAAATCCTCCTTGCTTGCAAAACTCCAAAAAACAGAACCCAATGGCCACAATGGATAGTCATTTTCGTTCATTCCATTCTCAGTGTTTCTGTATAGCTGTTTCATCTGTATGTGCTGCAACTTTCCTTTGTTTATGTATGGTGGTTTTTCTCTTGATTCAGGTTTAACCATGCTTGAGAGATGACAAAACATTACATATTCCAGTTCTTTCCTGTTTGATACTTGAATTTTGAAATCATTTTTTGTTGCAAATGGCAAACACTGTCTTGTTCCATTTAAGCTTCTGAAAAGTATTAAGGAATTTGGCTTGTACTTCTTGGTTGTATGCCTGGATGCTGAACACGTTCTGTACACTTGTTTTGTCCCTTTCCTATTTTTTTTTTTGCAAAGTTATTTATTTATTTATTTTAATAATATTTTTTCAAAACATTAATTAAAAGGACACCCGGACAAAATTAGGCGTTCACAGCTGCCCCTCTTTACTTGTTTCTTATTATATAATAGGTATAATTGTAGTTAACCAATTATCGTTATAAGAAACTAGTAAAGACAAGAACTCCAATTTTGTCCGGGGTAACTAACAAGGAAAAGTCCTATGACTACAACGCGATTTCCTGTAAAGAACCCACACGTTGGATTTCCCATTGAGGTTTACACATAAAAAAAACTTGCAGGGTGGATTGCCTGCTGAGCTTAAAAAACAAAGATAAAGATTTTACGAAGCGGATTACCCGTCAGAAGCTTGAATAGAAAGATAAAGAGCTTACGGGGTGGATTGCCCGTCAGAAGCTCGAACAGAAAGATAAAAGAGCTTACGGGATGAATTGCCCATCAGAAGTTCGAACTAAAAGATAAAAAATAGCTTACGGGGTGGATTTCCCGTCAGAAGCTCGAACAGAAAGATAAAGATCTTACTGGGTGGATTGCCCGTCAGAAGCTCAAACGGAAAGATAAAAGAGCTTACGGGGTGGATTGCCAGTGAGAAGCTTGAACAGAAAGATAAAAAGAGCCTACGGGGTGGATTGTCCGTCAGAAGCTCAAATGGATAGATAGTAGAGCTTACGGGGTGAATTGTCCACGAGAAGCTCGAATAGAAAGATAAAAAGAGCCTACGGGGTGGATTACCCGTCAGAAGCTCGAACGGATAGATAGAAGCTTGTGAGGCCATATAGACAAATGCAATATGAATGTTGATTTTGCTTGATAGAATGATAATGCATAAGATGCCTTCCATTGATGAATGCTAATGAAGAAAACCCTTATTATTTTTGGCACAATGCAAGAGATACTTTTGATGAAATTATTTCCTCTTTGCTGTGTCTTTTCGTTATTGGCTCCTTGACCCCTTAAAAGCATCGATCACAATTAGTCTTGAGGATGAACTAAAATAAGGCCCATCTTATCGGGGAGAGATATCTTGCACTTTTGTTTTTGATAGTAGACACCCTTGATGATAATTATCCCAATAGTTGATCCTTAATATTCTTTGATTTCTTCAGTGCCCTTTATAGGGGAACCATCGTGCCCCCCATGACCTATTGAGGCTTTCTAAGGAATTCTAACTGCTAAAAAAAAATTAACTGTTTCACATTTCAGTATATACTTATCAAGATGAATGCACACAATTAGCAAAAAGGTAAAATAGAAGGACATGGGTAAACAAAAAAATTGGAAGCCATTATATTTAGACTAACGAGGTGTACAAAGCAAATATTACAATGGAATAGGGAACTGCGAAAAGGTTACGGAGCAGAATCACATATCTTCAAGTTACATCTCTTTCAATGACTAGTGTCAGTATCCCTCATTCAATCTTGACTGCTCATCAATTGTCTTCAGAGAATGTTGTTTGCCCCAGCCTTCATGCATCTTGGACACTCATTGCCCCAATTTATCAGCTTGACGACACTTCATTTGTTATGTTTTTCTTTTAACCCTAACTTTTGCCTAGACCGCCTTTTCAGTTTTTCAGTCTAGCGGGTTGCTCTAACTTTTTCTTAGACCGTCTTTTCAGATTTTCAGTCTAGCGACCCCCCCCCAAAAAAAAATCCCTTTTTTTTGGAAGTACGTTCAAGCATAGTACTTTTTTTACTGCATTTGAGTTTACAGGGAGTGGTAGATCTTCCCCATCCATCTTGATGAGAATTAAAGCTCTTCCAGAGAAGGCATTTTTCACAATGTAAGGTCCTTCGTAGTTCGGAGTCCACTTCCCTCATTGATCCTTTTGGATTGGTAGAATCTTTTTAAGCACTAAGTCACCCTCCCGGAACTGTCATGGGCGTACCTTCTTCTCATAAGCTCTTATCAATCTTCTCTGGTACAATTGACTATGACATAGTGCCGCCAATCTCTTCCCTTCAATGAGGTTCAATTGATCGAATTGATCTTGAACCCACTCAGCTTCTTCCAATTCTGCCTCTCTCAGTATCCTTAATGAGGGGATTTCTACTTCAATCGGGAGTACTGCCTCCATACCATAAACTAAAGAATACGGAGTTACCCCAGTCGAGGTGCGCTAGCCGTGCAAAGCGAAAGGTAACATCTCATGCCGGTCCTTATATGTCACAACCATCTTTTGAACAATCTTCTTGATATTCTTATTAGCTGCCTCGACTGCTCCATTTATCTTTGGGCGGTATGGGGAGGAATTGTGATGCTTTATCTTGAAGCTTTCGCACATCTCCTTCATCATCTTGTTGTTTAGGTTGGTCACATTATCAGTGATAATTTCACTCGGTAACCCATAACGACAAATTAACTCTCTTTTTACAAACTTGACCACCACATTCCTGGTCATATTGGCATATGATGCAGCTTCGACCCACTTTGTGAAATAATCAATGGCAACAAGAATGAAGCGATGCCTATTTGAGGCTTTAGGTTCGATTGGTCCGATAACATCCATTCCCCACATTGAGAACGGCCAGGGTGCCTACATGACATTCAAGAGAGTCGCCGGTGCATGAACCTTATCAGCATATGTCAGGCATTTATGGTACCTCTTCGCATAATTAAAGCAATCAACCTCCATTGTCAACCAGTAATGGCCCGTCCTCAATATTTTTCCGACCATTGCGTGACCATTCGCGTGAGTCCCAAACAACCCTTCATGTACATCCTCAATTATCTGTTTAGCCTCTTTTGCATCAACACATCTTAACAGTACCATATCATGATTCCTTTTGTAGAGAATACCCTTATCTAAATAGAAACCCATCGCAAGTCTTGTTAAGGTTCTTTTGTCATTTTTTGAAGACCTGGGGGGTATTCCCTTCTTTGCAAGAAATGTTTGATGTCATGGTACCACGACTCTTGATCGGGCTCTTCCTCTACCATTTGACAATATGCAGGATGATCACGACTTTCCATTTTGATGAGTTGCAGATTTATTTCATCACTCACTTTAAACATCGAGGACAGGGTAGACAGGGCATCGACTAATTGGTTATCCTCTCGAGGAATATGATGAAATGTGACTTCGTCAAACTGCTTGATCAAACCTTTGATGTAATCATGATACGGGATTAATTTGGCATCTCGGGTTTCCCATTCCCCTTTTAGCTGGTGGATGACTAATGCAGAGTGTCCATATACCTCCAATATCCTTGCTTTTGACTCTATTGCTGCCAGGATCCCTAGTGCACAAGCTCCGTATTCGGCTATATTGTTTGTACAATCGAAGCAGAGCCTCGTAGTGACAGGGAAATAATCATTTTCTGGTGAGATTAAGATTGCCCCGATTCCATGTCCCAATGCATTAGAAGCTCCATCAAATAACAAGGTCCACTTTTCTTTTCCCGGTGATTGCTCGCGATCAAACAAAGCCATTATATCTTCATCTGGGAAATCACATTGCATCGATCCATAATCTTCTACTGACTGATTGGCTAGATATTCTGCAAGAGCGCTACCTTTTACTGCTTTCTGGGTGACATAGACTATGTCGTATTCTGATAGCTGGACTTGCCAACGAGCAATTCTTCCAGTCAGAGGGGGCTTATCAAAGATATACTTAATTGGATCCATTTTGGACACCAACCAGGTAGTATAACACAATATGTAATGCCTCAAATGGCGAGCCGCCCATGCCAAAGCACTACAAGTGCGTTCTAGTAGTGAGTAGTTGGCTTCAAAATTGGTGAACTTCTTACTTAGATAATAGATGTCATGTTCCTTTCTTCCCGACTCATCGTGCTGCCCCAGTACACAACCCATAGATTCATCTAGCACAGTCAAATACATGATGAGAGGTCTTCCTGGAACCGGGGGAACCAAGACTGGAGGATCTTGCAAGTACTGTTTAATCTTCTCAAAAGCTTTTTGACAATCTTCATTTGATGTTACTTCCTGATTTTTGCACAGAAGTTTAAAGATTGGTTCACATGTCGTTGTTAATTGGGAGATGAATATGGCAATGTAGTTCAATATTCCTAAAAACCCATGAACTTCTTTCTCTGTTCGAGGTGCTGGCATATCGATGACTGCTCAAACTTTTTTGGGATCAACCTCTATTCCTCTTTGACTAACTATGAAACCTAGAAGCTTGCCTGATTTCACCCCAAAAGTGCATTTGGTCGGATTCAGTCGAAGCTTAAACTTCCTTAACTTCTCAAAAAGTTTCTGTAGATTATCAACATGCTCATTTTCGGATCTGGACATGGTGATCATATCATCTACATAAACTGCTATCTCCTTGTGCATCATGTCATGGAACAAAGCCACCATAGCTCGCTAATATGTTGCTCCAGCATTTTTCAAGCCAAAGGGTATACCCTTGTAGCAAAAGGTTCCCCATAAAGTGACAAATGTGGTCTTCTCCATATCTTTGGGAGCCATCTTGATTTGATTATATCCAGAGAATCCATCCATTAATGCATGTTGAGCAGTATTGTCTACAAGAACATCAATGTGTGGCAGAGGAAAGTCATCTTTTGGGCTAACTCTGTTCAGATCTTGATAGTCAACACACATCCGAACCTTTCCATCTTTCTTAGGAATAGGAACAATATTGTCAACCAATTGAGGGTACTTTACAACTTCTAAGAAACCTGCATCGAGTTGCTTCTTGACCTTATCCTTGATCTTTAAAGACATTTCCGCTTTCATCCTTCGTAGCTTCTGTTTTATTGGAGGACACTCCGGCTTTAATGGTAGCTTGTGTTTTGCTACACTAGGGTCTAACCCTAGCATGTCTTGATATGACCATGCGAAAACATCTTTATAATCCATCAACAACTTGATCAACCTACTTCGCTCCTTTTCTTTCAGGGAAATGCCAATGTTGACCTCTTTTTTATCATCTTCGGTTCCCAAATTGATTAGTTCACTCGGCTCTTCATGGGGTCGAATTTCCCTTGCTTCTTGTTCTACCAATCTCAATAGTTCAGGAGGAACTTCCCCGTCATCATCAACAACCTCCTCAGCATGATCAATGGGATAGTCAAAATTGTATGCTGAGTTACTAACACTGTCATTTTCAAGAGAGTCACTTTTAGATCTGCATTTTGGTAGTTATCAGGGAAAAATGAATGAATAAAGGTTAAAGATGAGAAACTGCATTTATTGGTGAGGAATGGTGAACAAAAACGAAAGTAAAATATAAGAGAGATAACAACACAAAGATACTGAATGCATACATTTATTGATAAGTCATACTGAAACGAAAACAAGTAAGCCCATTACAACAAAACTCCTAACGCCTTGGGCAGAGCTAAAGGATAAGCATTACAGAATTACTTTGAAAAAGACTCTATGGTCCTGGGGAACTCAATGATCTCCTAATTGTGGAGCTCTGTATCTGGAGAACATGGATACACCAGATTGACACCATGATCAGTGGGATAATCATCTTCAATAGCTGTTGCTTGGTCCAGGAATGTGAACCCTATGCTTCGGAAGCTTTGTCGAATGTCGCAGATGGGAACCCTTTCAACCTCGTATTCACGATTTTCCAGCCGAGCCAACCTCTTTCTTTTGTTCTCTTCTATAACCCTCATCTTGTCGCCCTTGGTGGGTTTAAATCCCAACCCAAACCTGTCCTTGTTCTCCGTGAGCATGAGGATGTCGGTGACACCTTGGTTATTCTTCCCCAAACCGCTTCCAGGTTGGTATCCTCCTTCGAGCATAACCTTGGCCATCATAATAGATGCTTTAGATGACTGAGGTTTCAAGATAGGAGCACCCTCCCCAACATAAGTGTCATTGGAAATTTCAAGTGACTGGAAGGCTGTCTCGAGAGCTTCCTCGGCAGCTTCAATGTAAGGGGTTGTTGATGGCTTACTCACTAACATATCCTCCTCTCCATAAACAATTATCAACTTACTATCAACAATGAACTTCACCTTCTGGTGCAATGTGGAAGGTACATCTTCAGACGAATGGATCCATGGTCGTCCTAGGAGACAACTGTAAGTTGGTGTGTTGTGTCTATTACTTGGAAGAGTACTTCAAAGGTGCAAGGGCCAATGTGAATGGGCAATTCAATTTCTCCCATGACTTCCCTTCGGGTGCCATCGAAAGCTCTTATAATCATTGTGCTTGGCTTCATATGAGTTCCATCAAAAGGCAACTTTGTCGGTGTTGACTTTGGCATTACATTCAAAGAAGAGCCATTATCAATGAGAACCCTAGCCATGACATGATCTCGACACTTCACAGAAATGTGCAATGCCTTGTTGTGCCCTATACCTTCAGCTGGTATTTCATCATCGGTGAAAGTGACATAATTATCAGTGACTATGTTACCTACAATGTTATTGAGCTTATCAACTATGATGTCATGAGAGACGTGAGCTTGATTCAACACCTTCATCAGTACTCTCCAATGTGGCTCAGAGTTCATCAACAGAGACAAAAGAGATATCTGAGCCGGAGTTCGATTCAACTAATCCATAACCCTGTATTCACTTTGCTTGATGAACTTCAAGAACTCGCCGACCTCTTCATCAGATACCTCCTTTTTATTCTCACCCCCTCATGCTTCCTTTTCAACCAGAGTTCCTTCCACCTTCTCTTTCCCTTTGCAATATTTTCCTTCATTTTCTGTTTCCTTCCTTTGCAATACCTCCGGGGTATAAATGCGGCCACTCCTAGTCATTCCACCAATCCCTAAAATGTTGGTAACCACGGTGATCCCGTTGGAAGGATTTGGTTGAACCTGCATATCATATTTCCACGACATCGCTTTGGTGTCCTTGTATGGGAAAGGACATGGGACCCGGATGACAATTGGTGTTAGCCCACTCGAAACCGGTAAAGGTTCTTTCTCGGTATAGTATATCACCGCTGGTTTCGGAGCGACCTGCTCAGGAACCGGTTGAGGATTAATCACAACAGTAAAATGAGTTATCTTAACTGGAGTTGGGGAATTTGTAGATTCAGCAACCATGTTAATGCCACCCTCATTGGATTCACAACCAATTAGGATAATCTTCATATCTATTAACTTCTGCACAACCTACCAAAATTCTTCACAGTCTTCAATTGAATGACCTATACCCTCATCAAAGTCTCATCGTATTACTCCATCGAGAACCATTTCTTCAATAATCGGGATTCGGATCAATCTGCATTGGCACATCTCTCTGAAAATAACTCTCATAGGAGTTCTAACATCGGCCACTTGACTCTTGAGAGTGTGTTCTAAGAAGCTTTCGATGGCATTGACTCAAAAACCCCCATGATTCGGCATAGGATCTTGTGCCATATTTGGAGCATCTTTCAGAAAGCTCAATCATTTGTCATTAATTAGATCTTGCACCTTAAACTTCAAAGCCTTGCAATTTTCTGTGGAATGACCTATGGCCCCATCGTGATACTCTCATTGAGCATTTGGGTCATACCACTTTGAATAAGGAGGGTGTATTGGTCTTGTCGGGATAGGAGTTAGCACGGATCTAGTCACAAGTTGGTGAAATAGTTCAGTGTAGGTCATGGGTATCGGGTCGAAACACACTGGCTTTCTTTCTGAGTTATACGGTGGTCTGGTTTAGCTTGTGTTTGGGTTTAGGGGTTGAACAAACTGAGGTGGTATGGTAGGGTGTGTTTGAGGCTGAGAAGGGTGTAATGGTCGATAGGGTGTCATCGAATGGTGTGGTCGGGGATTTGAAAATTGTGAGGTGGTAGCAATGTATGGCTGGTTGGCTTGGTGATATTGAGGTGGTTGATAATATAGGGAGTTTTGGGCTTAGAAGGTAGGTATTTGGTTTGGTCTATATTGGTTTGGTTTCTTTTGTTCAAAGGTTACTGCAGGTGCTTCTCCTTTCTTTTTCACAAACGGGGCTTTCCTTGGGTCGTTCCCTACTGAAGTCTCGATAATCTTGCCATTCCTCATTCCACTTTCAATTCTCTCACTGATGATGACCATGTCAGAAAAGTTTGATGACACACTCCCAATCATCCTATCATAGAAGGGCGACTGGAGTATATCAATGAACATTACTACGATTTCTTTCTCGACTAAGGGAGGCTCCACCTGAGCAGTCAGTTCCCTCCATCGTTGTGCATACTCTATGAAAGTCTCTGCGCCCCTTTTTGACATATTTTGGAGTTGCATCCTATCGGGAGCTATGTCAATATTGTACTTGTATTGCTTCAGGAATGCATTTGCTAGATCTTTGAAGGATCGGATGTGTGCCTACTCGAAATGCGTGTACCAATTTGAAGCTGCCCCAATTAAACTATCTTGGAAGAAGTGAATCAAGAGCTTATCATCTTGGGCATATGATGCCATCTTCCTAACATACATGGTCAGATGGTTTTTGGGACAAGTGGTTCCCCGATATTTGTCAAAATCGGGCACCTTAAATTTCGATGGAATTACAACATTTGGCACCAGACAAAGTTCCGAGGCATCCCGAAGACCATAACTATTTACCCCTTCAATGACCCGCAATCTTTCCTCTAGTACTTCCAACTTTTCTTTAGATTGGGAATTCCCTCCCGACTGATTCACTGGAGTTTCTCCATACATATTATCGGGGTGTTACCATCTATAGGGTTGACAGTTTGTGTTTGCGGTATTTTTGCAGCATTGGTGGGGGTTTGTGTCTGAGTGATATGTTTGGAGTTTTGAATGCCATCTTGTGGGCTGGGGACTTTTGGTGGCACAAATACACGAGGCAAACCGTATGAGGGATTGTTCTGGTCAAATGAAAGATGAGTTTGGTAGCTTGGATAAATAGTGAGAGGCATCATGGCCCCTGGTTGGTTGAAGCCTTGAATAGGAATCTGAGCAAAATCGGGCGGGATGAGAGGTGTGACTGGATGTCCTTCATTCGAGGCTGGAGGGTTCTCCTCTGTGTTCTTTTCCTTCTGTATTGCTTGTAGGATCTCCATCATCTTAGTCATCTGATCCTTGATTTGACTAACTTCATCCTTAATCTCTTGGACTTCTTCTAGTTCATCCGCCATGGCTCTTGCCTGTGATTGAGTGCGATAAGGATATCTTGGAGCAATTGTTCAGAAGAGTCACATTGTTTTAATCAGAACAAAAAAGTAAGAACATGACAAAAAGCAAAAGCTTTAGTGAAAGCCACCTTTGGAGTTATTATTTATTTAATATATTTTTGTTGTTGTTGTTGTTGTTTGTTTGTTTTTTTTCGAGTTAACACCTTGTGACTGAAAAAGAGATGGTCCCCCCATCCCACACAGAGAGCATAGTGCTCATAAGATGAAATGGAGTTGACAACAAATCTAGGGGAAAAACATCTCTCCACAATAGATGTTGTCTTAAACACACTAGCAATGCGGATTTTGAATTGAGACATCCTGACCTACCCTTTGCACATAAGGAAGAATCCTATAAGGCAAAGATGTAGTTAACAACATACTAAAGGGAGACAATGCTCGACGGTAGGTGTCGTCGCAAGTCAAGTGTAAAAGTTGGAGTGCGATGGAATCATAGAGGCAAGAACAGATTTCATTAAAAACTCCTCAAAGCAATACATAGATTGGGATTACATCATTGTCAAATCATAATTTTCAACATTGTCACAACATTTTCATCCTAAAGTCAACAACTTAGGTCTCTTTCTCTTTAGCCCATGAGCAAACCATCTACACATTTGAATAAAATCGTCCAGTTCAGACGGGAGACAGAGCATATGGTCCGCACGGATTTGTTGTTCTACCTTCTCAAAGCTTCAGCCAAAATTCGAACGCAATGGCATAGCTCCAAACTCATGCTCACATATCTCCTTTTCCATATGTCAATATCTACCCCTCGCTCTCGCGCTTCTTCTCTCCACCATTTCACGACATTCATTGCTTGAACCACTTGATCATGATAATGCTTTGCCGAGGTCCACCCTAAATCGTAATGCTTCTTGATTTTGACCATTAGGATATTCAGTTCTTTGACCTTTTGTACCAATTCCCCAGTCATCCTACTTTGTGCACAAATTTACTTATGTAAGTTGCTATTGACTCCCCTTTGTCGATTAACCTCCGCCTCCAATGACTTTCTCATACCTTCTTGCTGGATGACTTCTTCTTCTGACTGGCGATTTTCATTTCTTAGTTGATGCCCCTCCGCTGTCAAGGACAATACTTTACTTTCAAGATTCTGGATCTTAGCCATGATGCTTGGTGAGACATTGTCTATATTCTTCTGGACTCTTGAGGTTGTGGAGATATCTGCACACAAATCTTTTAAGTGTTCATTTTCCTTTGCTAACTTCTCACAACGATTTTGACCAATGACTATTTTTAACTCGGCATCTTGCTTTTGTTGTTCCATTTCCTTCATTTATGCTTCTAGAACTTTCAGTTGTTCTGCCATTTGAGTTACCAACGGGGAGTAATCTTTATCTTTCGTGCTTTCAGCAGGAGTGTTGACGAGACCTTTCCTTGATTTTCTCCATGCTTCATATTCTGAGACAATGATTAGGATCGGTCGGCCCAATTGTGCTCTCCCTGCCATCTTCACATCTTTCCATGCATTTCTAATTGATTTTGCCAATAACTTGGTATTCTCTCCATCCTCGTACCGGAAACAGCATCCGCCGAGTTGTTTTTCTCTTGACCCGGTTTGCGTCCAACAAAGTTGTCATAAGACTATGGTGGGTGTGTAGAATATGCACCCTCTTGGACCCATCAAAGGAACATTGGGATAGTCACCACAACTATAAATGATATCTTGCCCCTGCTGACCTTCGTACCATGGGCATACCCACCTAAAAGAGTCCCTTTCCACTTTGTCAAACTCGCTCTTCCATTCCTCTTCATTTAGCTGTCTTATAGGGATGTTATGGAAGCCTTTTAGTGGATCTGAATGGTGGTTGATATAACCTTTTGCATACATGTGAGTCATGACCCACAGGTAGAGCAACTGCGCACAACATCGGAGCTTCCCTTTTGGATGCTGCTGGCAAAATTCTAGAGTCAAAAGCGTTTCAGCTAACACTGCTGGCACTGGGTTTTTCTTTCTTTCTACTGTGAAGAATACATCAATTACCGCTTGATCTATCATGTTTAGCACTGATGGAAATAGAGCCAACCCATATATTGTTAGTGCCAATACCCTCTCAAAGGTTTCCCAATCTTGCCGAACCATTAATTTCTTCAAATGATTTTCAAGAAGAGTTCGGGTCAACCCTCGCGAGTCTGAGTGCCCGGTCAATTTCACATCATTTTCAGGAAGCCCTAGTAACCTAGCTATGCTTGCAGTGGTCAAGTATTGCCCCAAATGAAAGTACACGACGGGGTTTTTCTGCATTGACAACCTTAACAGACAAGCATATTGTTCAATGGTGGTAGTAATGTCCATGTTTGGCAATTCAAAACATCTGAGATAGGGGTTCCAATAATGACACAGAGCACTGAAAGCAGCAGTCTCAACCAGTATGAAAATTAGGTCTAAGATCCCTCCATACTTCTTGGCGAAGCTTGACATGTTGTCGCGCACGGGTCAAAAAGCGAGTGGTTTGTAAAAATATGTAGCTAGGGAGCGACAACTCGAGTATCGTCTCACAAGGACTCTTGGACTGTTATTAACTTCAAAAATCAGTTTTAGGGGGGGGGGGGGGGGGGGGTTCAGATTTGAAAGATTCAATTAAAAGAAAACAATGCAATTGAGAATTAAGTGATTACCAGTAATTAAAACGATTAATCTACTGTTCTCGGTTTCCCACTATCATCGGTTCATATAAATCCAAGCCCAAAGCGGATTCTAATCCTTTTTCGATTGTAGCAACAATTAACAAGCGAAATTGCCACTACGAGATATATGTCCCTAATTCCCGAATTAAGCAAACGGGGTGAAGCTCTCGTGAATTAAGCAAGCACGATTGAACACACTCGAATTAAGCAAACGTGATTAAGTATAGGAACATAACATCACCGAAATAAATCAACAAGTATTCTATACAATCCGGAATTAAGCAAACAGAACATATAGCATAGTGTTGAAAAGGAATATCAAATAAAATGGGAATTACATAACCTCAAGTGCGGCAGAAACCGATTATAGTAGACTAATCCAAGGGAGTTAGTTCTCCATCAAAAACGTAATACAACCTAGAAAATTCGTAAACAGTGGATATCAAAAGTCCCCTCTAATCTGTCCAAAACAGCAATATATAGCCTTCAGGATCTGCGCCCTCTCGCGAGGCGAATAGCCTCTCGTGACGCGAATATTAAGAATGGCGCCAGTTTGAATTTGGATTCTCGCGAGGCGAATAGTGGCTCACGAGGCGAGACAGAAAGGGTCTTCTCATTACGCCCGTGATGAGTATCAGGGTCTGGGCGTGATGGCTTCTGGTCCTCAGGCTCGCGAGGCAGGACATGGTTCGCGAGGCGAGACAGAAAGGGTTGCATTCTCTGGCACAGTCAGCCTTCAGGCTCTCGAGGCGAGGTGGTGATTCGCGAGGCAAGACAGAAAGAATGACATTCTGCTGTTCAGGCTGGTCTTCAGTCTCGCGAGGCGAGTAGCTCCTCGCGAGGCGAATCTCCCAGAATTGCATTTTCCATTGTTTCCTTCATTCCCTTAGCTCTAAGTGCTTCCCCTTTTAACCTGAAAACATAAGCTAGCTGTGAATTCTTTATTTGACTCAAAAATTGATTAAAATGTCCTAAACTACTTAAGAAACTCAAAATGTTGCTTGAGGACAGCCAAATCCAAATCTGGGCTAAAACGAGATTGAAACTCGAATAATTAGTGCAAAAGTCATGGTCTTACTAGTTATAAAACTAGTCAACCAGAGGCTGATCAAAATACCCCAAACTTAAACTTTGCTTGTCCCCAGGCAAACTAAAACTCAAAAAAAAAAAAAAAAAGACTCAAACTTGGCAAGCTTAAAGGATTTAATCAATTTCGCACATATTTCATGCAATTACAGCAAAACAGTTTTTCTTCAATGTTCCCCCTTTTTTGCAACAATGTAACCCCCACATTCATTTACTTTAAAACATTGAGAATTCCATCATTCATGCAATCATTAATCTAAGTTGAGGATCCAAGTTACACATAAAAGGGAGATCACCAAATTCAAACAATCACCTTCCTCACAAGGGCATTTAATGTTTCACTCATTCGCTCAGTTTGTCTAGGCTATGAATTTTTTCACTCAATTTAACATATTCAAGAGCACTTCCCATGAATTTGATTTCCATCTCAAACAAAATTCTCACGAAAACATGCATGCAACATCAGAAGGTCTTTTAAGGTTGTAATGGGGCCTGGCTAAAGGTAGGATATTCAAAGGCACTAGGCTTAAGTCCCTAGGAACTAAGAGAGCATGAGCATTTTGACATATTGAATTCCCACTCAAGTTCCTTTTTCCATTCTTCTTTTTACCTTGGGTGACTACAACCTTTTTCTTTCAATACCCTTTTTTTTTGACATTTTTTGTTCTTTTGTTCTTTTCTCTTTTTTTTTCTTTTCTTTGCCTTTGGCTCCAACCTTTATTTTTTTTTCTTTTTCTCAACCCAGAATGACATATCACACCTTGTAGCCACCCCAAACTTAGTTTCTTTCAACCATTCTCTTGCTAAGCTTCCATGCTCTCCTAATCCTAAGATCGGGTTAACATGGTTTTTTTTTCAGATTTTCGGCTTGTAACATAGGGTCATCACGAAACAATAGGCTAATTAGGCTCAAAGGGGCTAACTAGAGAACATGCATCAGGGATGGTTATTTTTAGGCCAAGTAGTCAATTCAAATAAAATTGCCTAAATCATTTGATGCAACACATAAACATGCAAACCATGAAGAGATTCAAGCAAATTCGTGAAAGTGCAACTTGAAAGTGATTCACACAATTAAAAACATGTTGGAGGCTCAAATCCTCACCTGGACAATTCTGTAAATTGTTTGACCGAGATTCGATCCCTAGTGTGTGCATCCCTTCACCCCAAACTTATCATAAATCATGCAATCACAATGAAATATCTCAAAGTTTAATTTTCAATTTTTCACATGGGGATGATTTTCAATTTTCAAATCCTAGGGGAAAACAGTCAACACATATCATGCAATCCATCCATGCAAAATTCAACAAAACCCAATCAAGCTTGCCGACACAAGACTCACACACAAACGACTCAAAGCAACATAAACAAAACAAAACAAAACAAATGGTTCCCTCCCCCACACTTAAAACATACATTGTCCTCAATGAAAGAACATAGGTATAAAACAAGAGTGAGGGAAAGGAGGAGGTGCTCCCTGATCAAGTTGTAGTGTAGGTGGGCTATCCCAAGGAGAGCTCCTCAACAGTAGCATCTTCAGGCACCGAGCTCTCATGGAATAGCTTCAAGCGCTGCCCGTTAACCTTAAAGACCTTGTTGCTACCTGCACTTTTAATTTCTACTGCACCATGAGGAAAAACATTAGTAACAACAAATGGGCCAATCCACTTGGATCGGAGTTTCCCAGCCATCACTTTCAGGCGGGAGTTAAACAGTAAAACCTGTTGGCCCACAGAGAATTCCTTCCTAGAGATCATCTGATCATGGAAGTGCTTAGTTTTCTCTTTATAGATCCGAGAGCTTTCATAGGCTTCTATCCTAAGCTCTTCAAGCTGTTGTAATTGGAGTTTCCTTTCAATGCCTGCATTGTGCATTTCCAAATTACAGCTTCTGACCGCCCAATAAGCATGGTGCTCAATCTCTACAGGAAGGTGACATGCCTTACTGAACACCAGTCTATAGGGAGACATACCTATTGGTGTCTTGAAGGATGTCCTTTGAGCCCAAAGTGCGTCTTCTAGACGGCGGCTCCAGTCCTTCCTATTTGGCTGCACCACTTTCTCTAAGATCTGTTTGATCTCTTTGTTTGAGATCTCAGCCTGCCCATTAGTCTGGGGATGATATGCAGTGGAGACCCTGTGCACAACTCCATACTTCCGGAGTAAAGCTTCCATGGTGCGGTTGCAGAAATGAGTGCCTTGGTCACTTATGATAGCCCGAGGTGTTCCGAACCTGCAAAAAATATTGGACCTGACAAAATTTGCAACGACTCTAGAATCATTAGTCCTAGTGGGGATAGCTTCCACCCACTTTGAAACATAGTCAACAGCCAGTAAAATATAGAGAAAACCAAAAGATGCAGGGAAAGGACCCATAAAGTCAATTCCCTACACATCAAACACCTCACAGAAAAGCATAGGCTGCTGAGGCATTTCACTCTTACGAGTGATGGCTGCACTCTTTGTCGACACTCTTTACAAGTCCGGTAAACCTCATAAGCATCCCTAAAAATGGTGGGCCAGTAAAAACCTGAATCTAGGACTTTTCTTGTAGTCCTCTGTGGCCCAAAGTGCCCCTCTACTTGAGAAGCATGAGAAAAGTGCAAAATAGACTCAATCTCATAGTCGGGGACACATCTCCTGATTACCTGGTCACTGCCAAACTTCCAAAGATATGGATCATCCCAGACATAGTATTTGGCATCACTCCTGAGTTTGTGAATTTGCGCCCTAGTTGCACCTGTTGGAAAAACACCAGCAACAAGATAGTTAACAATATCAGCAAACCAAGGAGTTACCCCATGCAACTGTAAAAGCTGCTCATAAGGAAAGTCATCCTGGATGGAAGAAGGATTTTCATCCCCTTCTATTCTGCTAAAGTGATCAGCCACCAAGTTCTCAGCTCCACTCTTGTCCTTAATCTCCACAACAAACTCTTGGAGCAACAACATCCACCGAATCAATCTCGGTTTTGCTTCTGGTTTCTTCAGCAAGTACTTTAGAGCTGCATGGTCAGTGAAAACAACAATCTTGGAACCTAGAAAATATGATCTAAATTTATCAAGAGCAAAAACAATGGCTAGAAGTTCCTTTTCAGTAGTGGTGTAATTAGCCTGTGCAGCATCTAAAGTCCTAGAAGCATAGTAAGTCACATGGGCAACCTTGCCCACCCTTTGTGCAAGGACCGCCCCCACAGCATAGTTAGAAGCATCACACATAAGCTCAAAAGGGAGGGTCCAGTCAGGAGGCTGGATGATGGGAGTGGAGGTCAATGCCTTCTTCAAGAAATCAAATGCCTTCTTGCAGTTGTCATCAAAGTTGAAAGTGGCATAATTCTTCAGCAGGTTGGACAGGGGAAGGGCTATCTTGCCCTTATGAAGCATTTGTAGAAACCTGCATGACCAAGAAGCGAACGAATCTCGCGAACGCAAGATGGGTAAGGCAGTGTAGAAATCACATCAATCTTAGCAGGATCTACTGAAATACCCTTTTTAGAAATAATATGCCCCAAAACAATCCCCTGTTCAACCAAAAAATTACATTTTTCATAGTTCAAAACAAGGTCAGTTTCAATGCATCTTTCCAAAACCAAGTTCAGACTATGCAAGCATGCATCAAATGAGGAGCCATAAACAGTAAAATCATCCATGAACACTTCCATGCAATTTTCAATATATTCAGTAAAAATGCTAATCATGCATCTCTGGAATGTGCCAGGAGCATTGCAAAGACCAAATGGCATCCTCCTGAAAGCAAATGTGCCGAAGGGGAACATAGAAGTAGTCTTTTCCTGATCCTCTGGTGCAATGTGGATCTGGAAGTAACCTGAAAAACCATCAAGAAAACAGTAGTGTGATTTACCTGCTAGCCGTTCAAGCATCTGATCGATGAACGACAAAGGAAAGTGATCCTTTCTAGTAGCCTGGTTCAACCTCCTGTAATCAATGCAAACTCTCCAGCTATTCTGGACTCTAGTGGGAACAAGTTCATTGCTTTCATTTTTTACCATTGTGAGTCCAAATTTCTTGGGCACAACTTGCACTGGGCTCACCCAATTACTGTCAGAGATAGGGTATATGATACCTGCATGCAAGAGTTTTGTTACCTCCTTCTTCATAACATCAAGGATCAAGGGATTGAGCCGCCTTTGGGGCTGCCTAACTGTTTTAGCCCCATCCTCCAACAAAATCCTATGCATACACCTGGAGGGGCTAATACCTGGTATGTCAGCCAAGGTCCACCCAATTGCCTTCTTATGCTTCCTCAAAACCTCCAAGAGCTTAGCTTCCTGGTCAGCATCAAGGCTAGAGGAAATTATGACTGGAAGTTTTTCATTCCTCTCCAAATAAGCATACTTCAGATTTCCAGGAAGTGGCTTAAGCTCTATGGAGGGTGGTGCTCAATGGATGGTATGTTGGGGGTAGCCGTGCTGTCAAGAACCTTAGCTGAACAAGCATCTTCACTTACACTGTCACCCTACAAGGTAGCATCAATCTCAGCACAAACAGCATAAGGGTCAGTGTTAGTACAATCACCACATGAATAAATATCATCAAAATCAGAAATAGATGGAAAATCAGCAACCAAGTCATCATAGGTGTCATCAACAATTTCGGAGAGCAAATCTATTTGAAAAACAAAGTGCTCTTCCAAGGGATGCTTCATAGCATCGAAAATGTTGAATTTTGCAGAAATGTCACCAAACTCCATGGACATGGTCCCATCATCAACATCAATCTTTGTCTTCGCCGTCTTCATGAACGGTCTGCCCAGAATGATCGGTGATCTGCTTGAATTGGTTTCCCCTGCCATGTCTAGGATGTAAAAATCAGCAGGGAAAATCAAGTCATCAACTTGCACCAGCACATCTTCTACCACCCCAATGGGGCGAGCATTGGTCCTGTTTGCCAACTGGATAGTGAGACCTGTATGTTGCAAAGGACCAAGATCAAGATTGTTGAAGACAGAAGTGGGCATGACATTAATAGAGGCTCCTAAATCCAACATTCAATTGTCGAATTTACAGTCCCCAATGGTACATAGAATAGCGAAAGTGCCTGGATCCTTGCACTTTTGTGGCAGTGCCTGAGTGAGGGCTGAAACAGTAACCTTTTCAGGTGCAGGCCTAGGTTGAATGAGGGCTGAAACATTTCACCCCAAATTAACTCTCTCATTACCCTTCAACCTCCTTTTGTGGGTGCACAATAGGGGTGGACAATGGTCGGATTCGGTCGGTTTCGGACCAAAAAACCCAAAATCGACCAAAACCGAATGTGATAATATGCAGCCCGTTTCCGACCATTTGAGGAGCGGTTTGGTCGGGTGGCGGGCGGATGCGGGCGGGTTTGGCGGGTTTCAACAAAAAAAAATGTGAAGAGGCAGAGAATTTCAGAGAGTAACAATCAAGAAATAATTAAATGAAATCAAAATTTACAGAGACCAAATCTTTGTCTTAAACCATAAAAAAAAGCATCAAAAGAAGATCTAGCATACAAAACTAAACATATAGATCTGAGAAGTAAGGAGAGTCTTCTGGTCGCAGAATAACAGATCCGGTGGAGAACAACTTCGCGTGATCGCAGAAGAATAGATCCGTCGCTTGAAGTTCCGGTTCTTGAAGAATAGATTAACGGTAGTATTCCAAAATGGACATGGAAGAAGGCGGTGACTATGGGTGCCTCCGCGCCTCCGCCGTGGTGACGATGCCATGAAAGAGGTTTCGCACTTCGCAAAAGAGAAAATGGAAAAAGACGATATCGTGGTTGAAGGCAGCGGTGCTACGGTAGACTTCACAGTGGTTGAGTGAGGGGATTGAGAGAGGAACCAATGTGAGGGGTGGCGCTAGGGAGAGAGAGAGCCATCTAAGAGAGAGAGATATTGAAAGAAGTGAGAAATAATATTGGGAAGATATTTTTAGATGTTATCAGATAAAGATAATGAAAGAGGAAGAGATTTGAATTTTGCAATCAATTAGCGTGAATAAAAATGATATCCTTCTGACCCATGAAGTTTGGGGAATAGAAAAAGTCAAGATAAGGATAAGGTGAAATCATGGGAGCCAATGAAATTGAATTGCAATCTAAAGCAACCAATAGCATTTAAGGAGGATCAAGTGCTTTAAAGATGATATATCTATTTGATACGGGCGGGTTCGGTAGGTGGCGGAAAAAATTTCTCAGACCCACACCCGCCCACCTCTGACCATCTGAAACCGATTTTCTCATCCGATGACCCGTCAACCCGACCCAACACACACATTTACTTGTTTCTTCACTCGGTTATTTCGGGTCCGGGTCGGGTCTCGGTTCTTTGTCCACCCCTAGTGTACAAGTCCTTCAGAAACTTTACATATTTTGGAACCTGCTTAATCACATCAAGGAGTGGAATGTTTACCGCCACCTTTCTGAACACATCCAGAATCTCCCTCTCCTTGTCTTCCCCATCAATCTTTTTATTTTTCAGCACTCTCTGTGGGAAGGGAATTGGTGGCACATACTCTTTTTTTTCAGCTTGAACAACAGCAGAAGGTTCAGGTGTCAGCTTAACAGTTTCTTCATATTTTTCAGGGGCTGCCTCTACAACTTTCTCTGATCTCAAAGAAATTGCACTCACATTAGGATTTGGAACATTAGGATTCACCACTGTTTGTGCAGGTAGTTGGTTCGATCCTTGAGCTTGCTGCATGACATTCATCGAAGTGGCAAGTTGTCCAATCTGTGTTTGCAAAGCATGAATACTAGATTCCGTTCGCTGCTGAAACTGGAGATTTTGTGGAGCCATTTGCTTGACAAGGTCCTCTAGTGAAGGTCCAAAAGGTGCAGAGGTGGTCACTTGGGTAGAATTCTGTGGTGGTGCCAACGGTAACATTGGTTGTTGCTGTTGTGCAGATGAGTTCCCATACCGAAGGTTTGGATGATTCCTCCAGTTGGGATGGTACTTATTTGTGGAAAGGTCAGGAATGTTGTACCGGTTTTGATTATTGCCTTGATTGTAAAGATTGGCTGCATAAGCTTGAGGCAAATCAGTGATTGACTCGTCTTTCAGAATGGGGCATGCATCGGTCAGGTGCTCAGGAGAAGTGCAAATGCCACAAAACCTTGCTGGTTGAACCTTATCCATTGCCAAGTGCTTCACCAAAGAAGTGAGCTCATCAAGTTTGGTCTCAAGGGCCTTGTTGGAAGAAGAAACATGGACCTCATTCACTCCCCTTGCTTCGACAGAATTACTTCTAGTTGCGAACTGTTGGGAGTTGAGTGACATGTTCTCAATCAACTGCTTGGTAGCGGCTAGGGTCTTATCAACAAGTGCTCCCCCACTAGTAGTATCCAAAATGTTTCTGTCCATCGGTAGCAACCCCTCATAAAAGTACTGAATAAGGAGCTGCTCGGAAATCTGGTGTTCAGGGCAACTAGATACCAACTTCTTGAATCTCTCCCAGTACTCAGCCAATGATTCATTGCCGTGTCTAATACCACATATCTCCTTCCTGATTGATGCAGCTCTGGAGGCAGGGAAGTACCTCTCTAAGAAGACCTTCTTCAAATCGTTCGAGGTTGTAACAGAATTTGGCTCAAGGTAGTATAACCAATCCTTCGCAGCACCTTGAAGCGAGAATGGGAAGGCTCTCAGCTTGATATGGTCTTCTGTTATTCCTTCTGGTCTCAAGGGTGTAGAGCAGACAACCTGGAATTCCTTTAGATGCTTGTGCGGGTCCTCACCTGCAAGACCACTAAACCTTGGCAACAAGTGTATCAAACTAGATTTTAATTCAAAGGGAGCAACAATATCAACATATTCAATACATAACCCATTATAATTAACATCAAGGGCAACAAGCTGTCTTAATGTTCTTTGATCAGCCATGTTACCAAGTGCAGGTGTAGAATTAGAATTACTACTGGTTGGTGAACTAGTGCTAGCCTGAATTGCCCTACGGCGTGCGTGCAAAGTTCTTTCAATATCAGGATCAAATTCAAACAATTCAGAACAACCAGACCTAGTATCCAGAACTAATTCAGCAGAAAATCAAAAAGAAAATGCGAGAATAACAACAAGAGTCCCCGGCAACGGCGCCAATTTTGACACGCTGTCGCGTACGGGTCAAAAAGCGAGTGGTTTGTAAAAATATGTAGCTAGGGAGCGACAACTCGAGTATCGTCTCACAAGGACTCTTGGACTGTTATTAACTTCAAAAATCAGTTTTTTTTTTTTGGGGGGGGGGGGGGGGGGGTTCAGATTTGAAAGATTCATTTAAAAGAAAACAATGCAATTGAGAATTAAGTGATTATCAGTAATTAAAACGATTAATCTACTATTCTCGGTTTCCCACTATCATCGGTTCATATAAATCCAAGCCCTAAGCGGATTCTAATCCTTTGTTGATTGTAGCAACAATTAACAAGCGAAATTGCCACTACGAGATATATGTCCCTAATTCCCGAATTAAGCAAACGGGGTGAAGCTCTCGTGAATTAAGCAAACACGATTGAACACACGCAATTAAGCAAACGCGATTAAGTATAGGAACATAACATCACCGAAATAAATCAACACGTATTCTATACAATCCTGAATTAAGCAAACAGAACATATAGCATAATGTTGAAAGGGAATAGCAAATAAAATGGGAATTACAGAACCTCAAGTGCGACAGAAACCGATTACAGTAGACTAATCCAAGGGAGTTAGTTCTCCATCAAAAACGTAATACAACCTAGAAAATTCGTAAACAGTGGATATCAAAAGTCCCCTCTAATCTGCCCAAAACAGCAATATATAGCCTTCAGGATCTGCGCCCTCTCGCGAGGCGAATAGCCTCTCGTGACGCGAATATTAAGAATGGCGCCAGTTTGAATTTGGATTCTCGCGAGGCGAATAGTGGCTCGCTAGGAGAGATAGAAAGGGTCTTCTCATTACGCCCGTGATGAGTATCAGGGCCTGGGCGTGATGGCTTCTGGTCCTCAGGCTCGCGAGGCGAGACATGGTTCGGGAGGCGAGACAGAAAGGGTTGCATTCTCTGGCACAGTCAGCCTTCAGGCTCGCGAGGTGAGGTGGTGATTCGCGAGGCGAGACAGAAAGAATGACATTCTGCTGTTCAGGCTGGTCTTCAGTCTCACGAGGGGAGTTGCTCCTCGCGAGGCGAATCTCCCAGAATTGCATTTTCCATTGTTTCCTTCATTCCCTTGGCTCTAAGTGCTTCCCCTTTTAACCTGAAAACATGATATAGCTGTGAATGCTTTATTTGACTCAAAAATTGATTAAAATGTCCTAAACTACTTAAGAAACTCAAAATGTTGCTTGAGGACAGTCAAATCCAAATCTGGGCTAAAACGAGATTGAAACTCGAATAATTAGTGCAAAAGCCATGGTCTTACTAGTTATAAAACTAGTCAACCAGAGGCTGATTAAAGCTTCTTCGACGTTCTTGAGGCAAAGATTGGCTCAACTCTTTCAGATTCTCTAATGAGTTCAATATCACCCTGGAGCTCTTGGTGGTGGGAGCACTGCTAGTGTGTCTGTCTTTTTCCATCTCTTGTAATCAAAGGTGTTATCTCAAATCAAATTATATGTGGAGAGAAATTTTACTTTATTAATAACATTTGGAAAACAAATTTACTTATGCATGAGAGTGTAACAAGATGCATGAATGAATGACATATTAACAATACATGACTTAAAGTACTACATGCACGAGCATTCAATGAATAATAATGAGTGTAATAGGATGCATGCATGAGTGGCATGTTAAGGCGTATGTGGAATGTATGCAGAAAATCATTATGATGCATGAGATATAAATGTGATTATTCATGTTGCAGAAAAAGGTGGAATGTGCTCCCTTTTGTCCTACATGGGTTATATCCTAAAGTTTGAACTTCCGAGGTCAAGACCCTAGTTTGGTAGGCTACTAATGGCATTTTATGTGCATGACTTCCGGGACAGATCTAGACCCCTAAACATATGGTCCGCGGATTACTCTCATCTAAAAAGATGATGACCCGAATCCATGAACCTCACCATAGGGACCAATAAGTCACAATATGGCAGTCCATGTTCTGGTAGCAATCCGGGCGGGAGAATCAATGTCTGTCAGGAATGCAAAAGCATCACAAAAACATCACTGAAGCCCCTTCTAATCTTATTGCATTCCAAGACTCGCGTATAGAGCCTAAAATTGTGTAAATATGTGATGGTGATGTGTGTGCTGGGAGAAAGCAAACCTGCACAAAACCTAAAAAAAACTATCCCAAACCAGCAAAAGAACAACCAACATTTAAAAGAGTTTTCTACCCTAGGGTTGCAAGAATATACAAAGACATTTATAAGAATAAATAAAACTATTTACGAAAATAAACAAAAAGGGCAGAGTTAATACTTTCAAAGCTATTAAAAGAAATTGCACAAACAACTATGATAGGCCCGACTCTCAAAATCCCCAGTGGAGTCGACAGCTGTCACGACCATCCCGTCCGGGCGTCGCGAAAAGAAGGTAAAAACAGAGGAGTCGCCACCAAAATTTTTATTGTGGGAAAACCTTGGAAAACCCATTTATTTTAAGGAAACTGGTCTTAAAAACACAGAGAGATTTGAGTCCGGGAGTCGGTTACGAGTAGGGAAGGTGTTAGCACGCTACATCGCCCGTTTAAAATGGTACCTCAAGTTAATTGTGCAAAATCAATTTTAATAACCTTTGAAAATATTTATTTTTACCCCAGCTTTTAAAATAAAAAAAAATAAACACAACAAAATGAAAAATTAAATTTTGGCTTGACAGAATGATTGATTCTGCTCCTACGTATTCCCGGGTGCGATAGGAAACTCAAAGCCACACAGTTCTTATCGAAAATGTTTGATTGGTTGGTTGATTTTATTTTTCTGGAAAGATTTGATTTTTTTATGTTGAACAAAAGATTTTATTTCAAAATAAATTTACTCTTGCACGGGGTCCAAGATAACAGTGCTATATGACAAACCCTTACAATTCATACGACACTTGAGGATGAATATTCATACATCAATGTCGTAGATTGTTGCGTGAATTCAAATGATATTTTTATAAAACTAAATCAGATAAAATTGGTTAAAGGTGTAAATTAAAAATATTTTATTTTTTTTATAAAAGATAATTCACCCTCGCACAGGGTTAAAGATAACCAAGTTATACGATAAATCCTTACAATTCATTTGACACTTGAGATGAAAATTCATACATAAACATCATAGATTGTTGCGTGAATTCAAAAGAATTTTATTTCAAAAGATTTTTGACAGAATTTTTATGCAAAATAAGGGTTGAAAATATATTTATTTTAAAAAAGGATTTATTTTTGTGTTTTTTATTATCTGATTTTTTTTAAAAGAAGGATTTTTATATTTAAACGAAAGAACAAAATATTATAAAAAAAGGATCCAAATATGAAAAGGGCTTAAAAGAATAAAACACATGTTCAGGAAATAACTTCAGTTGAGCCTGATAGTGACTATGAGCCCAACCCAAGACCAAACCAAACATTTTATCAACTATCTTAATAGTCTGAGCATACAAAAAGGGTTAAAGAATAAAATCCTAAAAGTCAAAGAAAAGAGAACTAATTAAAAGGAGAAAAACCCAGCAGCCCATGGGGTATCGTATGCAGGGGAAGAAGGAAGATGATGATGCTCCGCTGAGTTCGTGGAGTTCTGGCGGCAAAGCGGTGACGAGCTCGTGTGGAGGGGCGGCTTGTAGAAGTGGAGCGGGTGGTGGCTTGCCCGGAGCAGATCGGACAGTGAAGCGGCAAGCAGCGTTCGTGGTGGCAGTGATGGACCTTGGACGGTGGCTTCGCGATGGGTCTCGCACGGTGGACGAGCGACGGCGGTCTGTGCGAAGCAGTGAGCGGCATAGCACGACGAAGCGGAGGAGAACGCCGGTTCTAGTGGAGGTTGACGGTGGAACGCGATGGGTTTTGGATAGTGGTGGCGGAGGGCTCAAACTGCAGGTCCAGGGTGGAGCTGCGACGACACGCAACAACGGAAGGGGTGTTGGTTCAGATCTATCTGGGTATGTTTGTTTCTTGGTTTATTTTGGTTTTGCATTTTTTGTGGTGTTTAGATTGATGAAGAAAAGGTTGTTGTTGATGGAAATGGGTTTTGTTACTCTTTTTATTTTCTGATGGTTGAAGGGGATGAAGTGAACAGGATGAGGGTATCAATGGAGGTGGGAATAACAGATTCTTATTGGGAGGACCTATCCCTCCTTTCTTCTGAATCTCTCCTCCCTTTTTAAATCCTCTTTGCTTGCAAAACTCCAAAAAACAGAACCCAATGGCCACAATGGATAGTCATTTTCGTTCAATCCATTCTCAGTGTTTCTGCATAGCTGCTTCATCTGTATGTGCTGCAACTTTCCTCTGTTTATGTATGGTGGTTTTTCTCTTGTTTCAGGTTTGACCATGCTTGAGAGATGACAAAACATTACATATTCCAGTTCTTTCCTCTTTGATACTTGAATTTTGAAATCATTTTTTGTTGCAAATGCCGAACACTGTCTTGTTCCATTTAAGCTTCTGAAATGTATTAAGGAATTTGGCTTGTACCTCTTGGTTGTATGCCTGGATGGCCTGGATGCTGAACACGTTCTGTACACTTGTTTTGTCCCTTTCCTCTTTTTTATTTTTTTTGCAAAGTTATTTATTTATTTATTTTAATAATATTTTTTTTTCAAAATATTAATTAAAAGGACACTCAGACAAAATGAGGCGTTCACATTCTAAAATCTAAGATGGGAGTTTTGGATGAAAAGAACCAGGTTGCAGAAGTAACTATTGTCAAACTCCAAAGCCAGGTGCAAAAGCTGAATTTACAAATCGAGAATTTGAGAAGGGCAAGAAAGGAAAAAGAAGCAGAGATTCAAGAGTTGCAAGCAAAGATGGAATGTCAAGAATATACGCTAGTCAGAATTCTTAAGAAGAAATAAGAGCTTGAGTGAGCGTAGGGATTCATGTCGAAACAATATAGATACTAAAGGAGAGAGTTGAATCTCTACAAGAATCCTTGGCCCAAACCGAACTTTACTCTGATCGAGGATGGAACGAAGCTGCCAAGTATCGCGAATTATTAGCGGAAGCTAATGCGAGGGAAAATTGGCTCTGGACCAAAATACAAAAAACTGAAAGAGGAGAAGATCAACGTCATGCAGAATGGGTAAAGGGATGGAAATTGGTTGTGAGGGATGTAATGTATGAAAGGGAACCATGGAGAAGAAAATATGAAGACATGATTGGTAAACTTCAATATCATACTTCCCAGTTGGTGGAGCAATTTGAAGAAGTATCAATTCAGGTTTACAAGAACCGTTTCCTTCATATACCACCAGAGGTGACTGGGTTCTTCAAGCATTTTGGGAAGCTTGCAAAGGGATTTAGGAAAAAGAAGATGAAGCTCTTGACATAGTATTTTACAGCCCTCTAAGACGGATTTAGAAATATGAAATGGAAGTTTTCATCAATGTTTGTGGAATGACATAGTGAAATGGAAGTTTTCATCAATGTTTGTGGAATGATCTTTTTCCAGATGATATCTATCGAGGAGTGAATTCTCCCTTAGATACGTTGTGAACGCCTAATTTTGTCTGGGTCATTTTTCTCTTAATTAATATTTTTGAAAACAAAAATAAAAAATCTAAAAGTGGAAAAAACTAAAAATGTTTTTGATAGAATTAGATGTAGCCCAATTTTATTTTGTTGTTGCAAGTCCATTATCCAAATGATCCAAATCAAAAAAAAAAAAAAGAAAAAAAAATTAAAAACAAAACAAAACCAAAGATGCTTTCTGTTTTATAAAATAAAAATAAATAATAAAAATAAAATTCTTTAAGGTATGAATCAGCTTTGTTTTATTTTCCCATTTTTGTTTTCTTGTGCTTTTTCCTTAAAATGGTGGTGTACCACCTCTGCCCCTTGTACCAACCCAGCAGAGTAGTGGGATCACCACACCAGCTGCACAAATCCTCAGTCCCTGCCTCTCAATAGAGCAATAACAAGTTTTGGCACTATCTCACAGTGATCCCAATATATATACACTGTTGCTACTGTAGTAAGGGGGACGAAAAATGGCTCAGATTGAAAGAGAGAGAACAAAATATAGACACCAGTTCTCAGAACCAAATGTTCTGATGTCCCTCAAAATCATCTTTTCCCCCATCTTCAACCAATAATAGTAGCTACCACAATTACAACATTCAACCAAAACTTCCAGTAACCATCTCTGCCATCTTCTCCCATTTTTCTTCACCTTCATCAACTAAAAAGCCATCAATCTCTAACAACTCAAAACCAAACAGAACCACCTTCACCTTCCATTTTCTTCTTCTTTCATCTTGTACAGCCCCAAGCTCTTCCTCCTCCTTTACATCATGAACCACACATTCCATCTTCAATTCTAAACCCATTCTAACCATCATCTTCATATTTCATTTCAAACACCATATCATTCTCTTCAACTTACCTCAAGTCATCACCACTTTCACAATCAACAAACAAAGAAATAACCAAAAAAAAAAAAAAAACAGAATAGAACCACAACACTGCCGTGTTCCTTGACTGCGACTCACACTAGCCACCGCCGTCGTTCGTACCCCTTGGTCTCGCTGCTGCCTCGGGGCTCCTCCATGCCGATCAGCTCGCTCCGCCGCGTCACACCAGATGTGTCCCGGTCAGCCCCATGCGGTTGATCCGCGTCTCCGTCGCCACCCACCGAGCCAGACGATCACCACCCTGCCTCTCTCCGCCGTCCATCCTTCTGAGTCTAACCCCTGTTGCTCACTTGCTCCTCTCTGTTCGTTGGTAACCGGAGAGGTTGAACTTTGATTTTGCATTCCTCTTTTTTTATTGTCATTATTATATGAGTTGTTTGGTTTATTTGTTTGGGCTTCTGATAGGGGTTATGGATGTGTTTTTAAATTTTTAGTTACTGATGTCTCTATGCTTGTAGGCTTAGAATCAGTAGTTTTTTTCTTTTTCCTTTTTATTGGGCCAAACTTTATTAAAAAAAAGGAAAAAATTGAAAATCTCTTTTAAAAAATATTTGTTGGTTTCTTGTTTTAAACAAACAAGAAAATGCTTTTAAAAAAATGATAAATTTCACCTCTTTGTTTATTATAAGGAAAAATCCTTCCAAAATCAAATCTTTTCAAAAATTAAAATAAACTAACTACATCAAGCTTTTAAAAGAACTACGAGGCTTTGAGTTTCCCATCGCACCCTGGAATATGTAGGAGCAAGATAAATCATCTTGTCAAGCCAAAACTAAATTTTCCTTTTTTTTTTTTTGTCTCTTTTTATGTTAAAATAATTAATCAAAATAATTAAACTTGGCTATTTTCAGGGATGCTCTATGGACACGGTGTCATGTTCAGTCCCTTAGATTTGAGGTTGCCCTATGGACTCATATGCCATGTTCAACCTCGTTTAGGTTTTATCAATAACAAAATTTTAAAAAAAATGCAAGCAATCAATAAAATACAAAATATGTGATATTTAGGGATACTCTATGGACACGGTGCCATGTTCAGTCCCTTAGATTTGAGGTTGCCCTGTTGACTTATGTGCCATGTTCAACCTTATTTAGTTTTTATAAAAATAAATTTAAAAATGTAAAAATTAATAAAAATTTAAAATATTAAAAATTAAAAATTAAAAATAATTCTTTCTTTAAATATTTTTCAGTAAAATAAATATTTAAAAGTTGTTAAAATTTTGTACACAATTAACTTGAGGTACTGTTTTTTAAACGGGCGATGTGAGGTGTTAACACCTTCCCTACTCGTAACCGACTCCCGGACTCACCTCTCTCTTTTTCTAGACCAGTTTACCTTTAAATAATTGGGTTTTCTAAGATTTTTCCAATAAAAAATTTTAGTGGCGACTCCTCTGTTTTTATTTCTCTTTTCGCGGCTCCCGGATGGGACGGTCGTGACATACGTCATCAACTATATTTTTACCCTAAAAACGATGTGTTTTTTGCGTAAAATATGGGTGCCATCAAAACCACAACATTGCTAATATAGATGTGCTCTATCGAGGTGTGGATTCTCCCTAGGACTCGACATCAACTGGAATCAAGCTAGAGGGAATTATACCACTAGATTTGATTGCAGGATGAGTATTCTTGCTATAAGTGTATGCAACGGTCTTCCTATCAAAATTGGAGTTTAATCGATTTCTGCTCATTCTTTTGATTTTATTCATTTATTATTTCTTTTATTAAATAAAAAGTGTGGCTTTTTGAACAATTCCTCCAAGACACCTTTATCGCACTCGGTCACAGACAAGAGCCATGGCGGATGAACTAGAACAAGTCCAAGAGATCAGGGATGAAGTCAGTCAAATCAAGGATCAGATGACTAAGATGATGGAGATCCTACAAGCAATGCAGAAGGAAAAGAACACAGAGGAGAACCCTCCAACCTTGAACGAAGGACATCCAGCCACGCTTCTCATCTCGCCCGGTTTTGCTCAGATTCCTATTCAAGGCTTCAACCAACCAGGGGCCATGATGCCTCTCACTATTTATCCAAGCAACCAAACTTATCTTTCATTTGACCCGAACAATCCCCCATATGGTTTGCCTCGTGGATTTGTGCCACCAACAGCCCCCAGCCCATAAGATGGCATTCAAAACTCTGAACATATCACTCAGACACAAACCCCCACCAATGCTGTCGATATACCGCAAACACAGACTGTCAACCCTACAGATAGTAACACCCCGATAGTGACACCTTCTGTCAATCCAAAGCCCCCATAATACACTTTACATTATGGACCCCAGGGGGCTCAAATGATGCCAAACTTCGGTTCCTCCTTCATGCCATATTCATTTCCCCATAATATGTACGGAGAAACTCCAGTGAATCAGTCGGGAGGGAATTCCCAATCTAAAGAAAAGTTGGAAAGGCTAGAGGAAAGACTACGGGCCATTGAAAGGGTAAATAGTTATGGTCTTTGGGATGCCTCGGAACTTTGTCTGGTTCCAATTGTTGTAATTCCGCAGAAATTTAAGGTGCCTGATTTCGACAAATATCGGGGAACCACTTGTCCCAAAAACCATCTGACCATGTATGTAAGGAAGATGGCATCATATGCTCAAGATGATAAGCTCTTGATTCACTTCTTCCAAGACAGTTTAACCGGGGCAGCTTCAAATTGGTACACGCATCTCGAATGGGCCCACATCCGATCCTTCAAAGATATAGCAGATGCATTCATGAAACAATACAATTATAGACATGGCTCCCGATAGGATGCAACTCCAAAATCTGTCAAAAAGGGACACCGAGACTTTCAAAGAATATGCACAACGACGAAGGGAATTGGCTGCTCAGGTTGAGCCTCCATTAGCTGAGAAAGAAATTGTGGCAATGTTCATTGATACACTCCAATCGCCCTTCTATGATAGAATGGAGTGTGTCATCAAAATTTTCTGATATGGTCATTGTAACAGCCTGATTTTAATTATGTTGTTCAACCGGTTAAAATATAATTAAATTATATTTTAAATTTGAGAGTTAGAAAGTGTTTTTGGTTAAAATAAAATCATATTCATAGACTACTTTATGGTAGAGGGTTACGGTAAAATTTTCGGTTGAAAATTCAGACGAAAGCTGGTCTGCGTTTTCACTGTCGGTACAAGTTTATTGTGCAGAAAACCTAATTTTGACCCGTGAACGAGATAGTTAGTGTTTTTATTATGTTTCCTTCAACTTTGGTTATTTTGAAAATTTTTGTTCAAAAATAAAATAAAATATTTTATTCGGGCGAAAACGTTGGAAGAATTACGATCGGAAATGCAACCGGGTACGAAATGGAGAAGAATATGAGACATAAAAGGCTTGAGGTGAGATGAGGGAGTGAGGTGACTCACTAGAGGTATGACCTAAGCTACCTCCTAAAAAGTGGTCATGATAGACTTTTTGAAATATATCATATTATATTCTGAAAACCTATTTTTCTCTTTCCTCTTCAACCAAACAAGGCACAAGGTCAAAAATTGCTCTCTCAAAAATTGGCGCCGTTGCCGGGGACTCTTGTTTGTTATTTTCGCATTTTTTTCGTTTTTGTTTTGAATTAGTCTGGCTACTAGGTCTACTTGCCCTGACTTGTGTGATTTTGATCCTGAAATTGAAAGAACACTGCACACACGCCGTAGAGCAATTCGGGCTAGCACTAGTGGTGATTCTAATTCTGAAACTGTTTTTGATAACATGGGTGACCAAAGGACATTAAGACAGCTTGCTGCCCTTGATGTTAATTATAATGGCTTGTGTATTGAATATGCTGGTGTTGTTGCTCCCTTTGAATTAAAATCTGCTGTAATACACTTGTTGCCAAGGTTTAGTGGTCTTGCAGGTGAGGATCCGCACAAGCATCTGAAGGAATTCCAGGTTGTCTGCTCTACACCCTTGAGACCAGAGGGAATAACTGAGGATCACATCAAGCTGAGAGCCTTCCCGTTCTCACTACAGGGCGCTGCAAAGGATTGGTTGTACTATCTTGAACCAAACTCTGTTACCACCTGGAACAATTTGAAGAAGGTCTTTTTAGAGAGATAATTTCCTGCCTCCGGAGCTGCATCAATCAGGAAGGAAATATGTGGCATCAGAAAAGGCAATGAGTCATTGGCTGAGTATTGGGAGAGATTCAAGCAGTTGGTATCCAGTTGCCCTCAGCATCATATTTCCGAGCAGCTCCTTATTCAATATTTTTATGAGGGGTTACTACCGATGGATAGAAATATTTTGGATGCTGCTAGTGGGGGAGCACTTGTTGATAAGACTCCAGCTGCTGCCAAGCAATTGATTGAAAATATGTCACTAAACTCCCAGCAGTTTACAACCAGGAGAAATTATGTTGAGACAAGGGGTGTGAATGAGGTCCATAGCTCTTCTTCCAACAAGGCCCTTGAGACTAGAATTGATGAGCTCACTTCTTTGGTAAAGCAGTTGGCAATGGATAAGGTTCAACCATCAAGGTTGTGTGGCATTTGTACTTCTCCTGAGCACCTGTCAGATGCATGCCCTATTCTGAAGGATGAGTCAGTCACTGATTTGCCTCAAGCTTATGCAGCTAATCTCTATAATCAAGGCAACAATCAGAACCGGTACAGCGTTCCTGACCTCTCCATAAATAAGTACCATCCCAACTGGAGGAATCATCCCAACCTTCGGTATGGAAACTCATCCCAACAACAACCGATGGTACCACCACAGAATCCTCCCCAAGGGACCACTTCTGCACCTTCTGCACCTTCATTAGAAGACTTGGTCAAGCAAATGGCTGCACAAAATCTCCAGTTCCAGCAACAAGCAAATGCTAGTATTCAGACTTTGCACACACAGATTGGACAGATTGGACAGTTTCAGCAGCGAACGGATGCTAGTATTCATACTTTACAGACACAGATTGGACAGCTTGCCACTTCCATGAATAACATATAGCAAGCTCAAGGATCGAACCAACTACCTGGACAAACAGTGGTGAACCCCAATGCCCCCAATCCTAATGTGAGTGCCATTTCTTTGAGATCCGGGAAAGTTGTAGAGGCAGCCCCTGAAAAAGATGAAGGAACTGTTAAGGTAACTCCTGAGCCTTCTGTTGTTGTTGAAGCTGAGAGAGTGTATGTGCCACCGATCCCCTTCCCACAAAGAGTGCAGAAAAATAAGAAGATTGATGGGGAAGACAAGGAAAGGGAGATTCTAGATGTGTTCAGAAAGGTGGCGGTAAATATTCCGCTCCTAGATGTGATTAAGCAGGTGCCCAAATATGCAAGGTTTCTAAAGGATTTGCGCACGCACAAGAGGAGGTTGAAAGGCAATGAGAGAGTCAATTTGGGGCGAAATGTTTCAGCCCTCATTCAGCCTAAGCCTGCACTTGAAAGGGTTACTGTTTACCAGCCTCACTCCAGCATCGCCACAGAAGTGCAAGGATCCGGGCACTTTTGCTATTCCATGCACCATTGGGGACAACAAATTCGACAATTGCATGTTGGATTTGGGAGCCTCCATAAATGTCATGCCCACCTCTGTTTTTTACAACCTTGATCTTGGTCCCTTGCAGCATACGGGTCTCACTATCCAGTTGGCCAACAGGACCAATGCTCGCCCCATGGGAGTGGTAGAAGATGTGCTGGTACAAGTTGATGAGTTGATTTTCCCTGCTGACTTTTACATCCTGGACTTGGCAGGGGAAACAAATTCAAGTAGATCACCAATCATCCTGGGCAGACCGTTCATGAAGACGACAAAGACAAAGATTGATGTTGATGATGGAACCATGTCCATGGAGTTTGGTGACATTGTTGCAAGGTTCAACATGTTCGATGCTATGAGGCATCCCATGGAAGAGCACTCTGTCTTTCAAATAGAGTTGCTCTTTGAAATTATTGATGACACCTATGATGACTTGGTTGCTGATTTTCCATTTGTTTCTGGCTTTGATGATATTTATTCATGTACTGACTGTACTAACACTAACCCTTGTCTTTGTTTGTCTTTGAGATTGATTCTACTTTGCAAGGTGATAGTGTGAGTGAAGCTGTCTGTTCAGCTGAAGTTCTTGACATCAGGGCTGCTCCAAATATACCATCCATTGAGCAACCACCCTCCTTAGAGCTCAAGCCACTTCCTGGGAATCTGAAGTATGCTTACTTGGAGAGGAATGAAAAACTTCCAGTTATTATCTCCTCCAACCTTGACTCTGACCAGGAAGCTAATCTCTTGGAGGTTCTGAAGAAGCACAAGAAGGCGATTGGGTGGACCTTGACTGACATCCCAGGAATTAGCCCCTCCAGATGTATGCATAGGATTCTGTTGGAGGATGGGGCTAAACCAGTTAGGCAGCCCCAAAGGCGGCTCAATCCATTGATTCTGGATGTTGTGAAGAAGGAGGTGACAAAACTTCTGCATGCGGGTATCATATACCCCATCTCTGATAGTAGTTGGGTGAGTCCAGTGCAAGTTGTACCCAAGAAGTCCGGCCTCACAGTGGTAAGAAATGATAATAATGAGCTTGTCCCCACTAGAGTCCAGAATAGCTGGCGAGTCTGTATTGATTATAGGAGGTTGAACCAGGCCACTTGAAAGGATCACTTTCCTTTACCGTTCATCGATCAGATGCTCGAACGGCTGGCTGGTAAATCCCACTACTGTTTTCTTGTTGGCTTTTCCGGTTACTTCCAGATCCACATTGCACCAGAGGATCAGGAAAAGACAACTTTCACGTGCCCCTTCGGCACGTTTGCTTATAGGAGGATGCCATTTGGTCTTTGCAATGCTCCTGGCACTTTCCAGAGATGCATGATTAGCATTTTTACTGAATTTATTGAAAATTGCATGGAAGTGTTCATGGATGATTTCACTGTATATGGTTCCTCATTTGATGCATGCTTGCATAGTCTGAATTTGGTTCTAGAAAGATGCATTGGAAATGACCTTGTTTTGAACTATGAAAAGTGTCACTTTATGGTTGAACAGGGGATTGTTTTGGGGAATGTATTTCTAAAGAGGGTATTTCAGTAGATCCTGCTAAAATTGATGTGATTTCTACATTGCCTTACCCATCTTGCGTTCGCGAGATTCGTTCTTTTCTTGGTCATGTAGGTTTCTACAGGCGTTTCATTAAGGACTTCAGCAAGATAGCTCTTCCTCTGTCTAACTTGCTGAAGAATGATACCATGTTCAGCTTTGATGACAACTGCAAGAAGGCATTTGACATCCTGAAAAGGGCATTGACCTCTACCCCCATCATCCAGCCCCCTGACTGGACCCTCCCTTTTGAGCTCATGTGTGATGCTTCTAACTATGCTATGGGAGCGGTCATGGCACAAAGGGTGGGCAAGGCTGCCCATGTCATTCATTATGCTTCTAGGACTTTAGATGCTGCACAATCTAATTACACCACCACTAAAAAGGAACTTCTAGCTGTTGTTTTTGCTCTTGATAAATTTAGGTCATATTTGCTAGGTTCCAAGGTTATTGTTTTCACTGACCATGCAGCTCTGAAGTACCTGTTGAAGAAACCAGAAGCGAAGCCGAGATTGATTCGGTGGTTGCTATTGCTCCAAGAGTTTAATGTGGAGATGAAAGACAAGAGTGGATCTGAAAATTTAGTAGCTGATCACTTGAGCAGAATAGCAAGGGATGAGGATCCTTCTCCCATCCAGGATGACTTTCCTGATGAGCAGCTTCTACAGCTGCATAGGGTAACTCCTTGGTTTGCTGACATTGTTAACTATCTTGTTGCTGGTGTTTTTCCTGCAGGTGCAACTAGATCACAGATCCACAAACTCAAGAGTGATTCCAAGTACTATGTTTGGGATGATCCGTACCTTTGGAAGTTTGGCAGTGATCAGGTAATTAGGAGGTGTGTCCCCGACTATGAGATTGAGTCTATTTTGCACTTTTCTCATGCCTCTCAAGTAGGGGGACACTTTGGGCCACAGAGGACTGCAATAAAAGTCCTAGATTCTGGGTTCTACTGGCCCACCATTTTTAGAGATGCTTATGAGGTCTACCGGACTTGTAAGGAGTGTCAAACAGCAGGCACAGCCATCACTCGCAAGAGTGAAATGCCTCAGCAACCTATGCTCTTCTGTGAGGTGTTTGATGTGTGGGGAATCGACTTTATGGGTCCTTTCCCTGCATCTTTTGGCTTTCTATACATTCTTTTGGCTGTTGACTATGTTTCAAAGTGGGTGGAAGCTATCCCCACTAGGACTAACGATTCTAACGTTGTTGCCAATTTTGTTAGGTCCAATATTTTTTGCAGGTCCGGCATACCTCGTGCTATCATCAGTGACCAGGGCACTCACTTCTGCAACCGAACCATAGAAACCTTACTCCGGAAATATGGAGTTGTGCACATAGTCTCCACTGCTTACCATCCCCAGACCAATGGCCAGGCTGAGATCTCAAACAGGGAGATCAAACAGATCCTAGAGAAAGTGGTGCAGCCGAATAGGAAGGACTGGAGCCGTCGTCTAGAAGACGCACTTTGGGCTCAGAGGACCACTTTCAAGACACCGATAGGGATGTCCCCCCTTTAGGCTTGTATTCGGTAAGGCATGTCATCTCCCTGTGGAAGTTGAGCACCGTGCATATTGGGCGGTCAAGTGCTGTAATTTGGAAATGAAAAAAGCTGGTATTGAAAGGAAACTCCAATTACAGCAGCTTGAGGAGCTTAGGCTAGAAGCCTATGAAAGCTCCCGGATTTATAAAGAGAAAACCAAGCACTTCCATGATAGGATGATTGCTAGGAAAGAATTTTCTGTGGGCCAGCAGGTCTTACTGTTTAACTCCCGCCTGAAAGTGATGGCTGGGAAACTTAGATCCAAGTGGATTGGCCCATTTGTTGTTACTAACGTTTTTCCTTATGGTGAAGTAGAGATTAAAAGTGCAGGTAGCAACAAGGCCTTCAAGGTTAACGGGCAACGGCTGAAGCTATTCCATGAGAGCTCGGTGCTTGAGGATGCTAATGTTGAGGAGCTCTCCTTGGAAGCTCCCACCTACACTGCCACCTGATCAGGGAACACCCTTTCCTTTCCCTCACTCTGATTTTATAGTTATGTTGTTTCATTGAGGACAATGTATGTTTCAAGTGTGGGGGAGGGAACCAATTGTAGCTTTGTTTTGTGTTTTGTGTTGTTTTTCTTTTAGCTCTTGAATAAATCGTGTGAGTCTTTGGTCGGTGAGCTTGATTGGTTTGGCACAAATTGATTGCATGATTTATGTGATGATTCCCCCTAGAAAAAAAAATGCGAAAATAACAAACAAGAGTCCCCAGCAATGGCACCAATTGTTGACACGCTGTCGCACACGGGTCAAAAAGCGAGCGGTTTACAAAATTGTAGTAGAGCGCGACAACTCGGGTATTGTCTCACAAGGACTCTTGAATTGTTATTCACCACAAAAATCAGTTTTGGGGGCGGTTGGTTTGAAATTCAATTGGAAAACAGAGCAAAAACAGAGCAATAAAAACAGAGCAATTTAAGAGATTATCAAATAAGCTAAGGACGATTAATCTACTGTTCTCGGTTTCCCAACCATCATCGGTTCATATAAATTCCAAGCCCTAAGCAGATTCTAATCCCCTTTCGGTTGTAGCAACAATTAACAAGCGAAATCGCTACTACAAGATATATGTTACTAATTCCCAAATTAAGCAAACGGGGTGAAGCTCTCGTGAATTAAGCAAACACGATTGTACACACACGAATTAAGCAAACGAGATTCAATATAGGAACATAACATCACCGAAATAAATCAACACAAATTCTATACAATCCTGAATTAAGCAAACAGAAATATATAGCATAGTATTGAAAAGGGAAAAGCAAACAAAACCGGAATTACAGAACCTCAAGTGCCATGGAAACCGATTACAGTAGACTAATCCAAGAGAATTAGTTCTCCATAAAAACGTAGCACAACCAGAAACTCTGTAACAACAGTGGATAATCAGAAGTGTCCCCTAATCTTCCCAGAACAACAATTTATAACTTTCAGGATCTGCAACGTTTGGCATTATCGCGAGGCGAAGAATGGCTCACGAGGCTAGGAATGGAAGAGTCTTCTTATTACGCCCATTATGAGTATCAGGGCCTGGGCGTGATGGCTTCTGGTCTTCCGGCTCGCGAGGCGAAACATGGTTCACGAGGCGACACAGAAAAGGTTGCAATAAGTGCTTTATTTGACTCAAAATCAACTAAAATAACATAAAACTACTTAAGAGACTCAAAATGTTGCTTGAAGACAATCACATCCAAATTTGGGCGAAAACGAGATTAAAATCGAATAAAACCTATGGTCTTACTAGTTAAAAACTAGTCGAACCAGAGGCTGATCAAAATACCCCAAACTTAAACTTTACTTGTCCCCAAGAAAACCAAAACTCAAAAAGGACTCAAACCTGGCAAGCTCAAAAGATTCAATCAAATTCGCATAAATTTCATGCAATTTCAACAAAACAATTTTTCCTCAATGATTCCCCCTTTGCAACAATAAAACCCCCACATTCATTTACTTTGAACCATTGAGAATTCCATCATTCATGCAATCAGTAATCTAAGCAAGGGATCTAAGTTACACACAAAAGGGAGATCACCAAATTCAAATAATCCCCTTCCTCACAAGGGCATTTTGTGTTTCGCTCATTCGCTCAGTTTGTCTAGGCAATCAACATTTCACTCAATTTCACTTTTAAGAGCACTTCCCTTGAATTTGATTTTCATCTCAAACAAGGTTCCCACGGAAACATGCATGCAACATCATAAGGTCTTTAAAGGTTGTAATGGAGCCTGATTAAGGGTAGGATATACAAAGGTACTAGGCTTAAGTCCCTAGGAACTAAGAGAGCATGAGCATTTGATACATATTGAATTCCACTCGAGTTCCTTTTTCCATTTCTCTTTATGCTTTGGGTGACTACGGCCTTTTCCTTTAATACCCTTTTTGACATTTTTGTTTTTTTTTCTTTTTCTTTCCTTTTTTTTTTCTTTGCCCTTTGGCTCCAACCTTTTTATTATTATTTTTTCTTTTTCTCACCCCAGAATGACATGTCACATCCTTGTAGCCACCCCAAACTTAGTTTCTTACAAACCTTCTCTTGCTAAGCTTCCATGCTCTCCTAATCCTAAGATCGGATTAACATGGTTTTTCCAGACTTTGGCTCATAACATAGGGTTATCAAGAAACAATAGGCTTATTAGGCTCAATGGGGCTAACTAGGGAACATGCAATAGGGACTGGTTCAATTTAGGCCAAGTGGTTATTTACAAAGAAAATTGCCTAAATCATCTGATGCAACACATAAGCATGCAAACCATGAAGAGATTCAAGCAAATTCGGGAAAGTGCAACTCAAAAGTGATTCTCACAATTAAAAACATGCTGGAGGCTCAAATCCTCACCTGGACATTTTTGCAAATTGTTTGACCGAGATTATATCCCTAGTGTGTGCATCCCTTCACCCCAAACTTATCATAAATCATGCAATCACAAAAAAATATCTCAAAGTTCAGTTTTCAATTTTTTCACATGGGGATCAAATTTTCAATTTCAAAACCTAGGGGGAAAATTACCAACAGTCAACAATTAACATGCAATCAATCTATGCAAAAATTAACGAAATCCAGCAAGCTCACCGGCACAAGACTCAACACACAACTCTTGATCTTCTCAAATTATTCAAGAGCTGAAGAAAACCAAACAAAAACAAGGAAAAGCAAAAACTAACAAGCAATTGAAAATAAACTAGAGAGAAAGGGTTAAGAAAACTCATTGAGGGGCTCCCGCCTGGATCCCATTACTTGTAGCATAAGGCCCACGTGATAGACAAAGGGCGGAAGCTTATTCCATGGTCCCATAACTTGCAGCCTCGATACGGGAGTGGGCGCTTGACAATTATGGTGACCTCGCCAAGTGCGGCGGACTTCTCACTCCCTCTTGGGTCAAAGATGACCTCCTTGTCAACAAAGTCAATAAAATCCTCCAAATAAAATTGGGGTTCAACCTCTTGGACTGGCCATAGTGCAAAATCCAGTCTCTCTGGCAGAGGCTTGAACTCCATTGCCGGTTGTTCCACAATGGGAGGTGGCAAACAGGTAGAGAGGGTTACTGGTGTCGCTTCAGCTTCTGTACGATCTTCATTCACTGCACTATCGAATCCATCACCTGCTATACATGCAGAAATCTCAGCACACAGCACACAGCACACAAGGGTTAGCGTTAGTACAATAAGTACATATGGTACAACAAACAGAATCAGAAAAGGCTTGAATGTCTGGAAATTCAACACACAGTTCATCAGTAATAGTGTTCTCGACATCATTTTTAAAATCATGTTCAAAAGAAGTATTTCCAAGAACAACTATTTGTGAATCTGTATGTTCTTCAAGGAGATGTTGAGTTTACAGTGTAGCCGAGGTGGAGGCAATGTGATCAATTTGAGCGGCCAACTTCTGAAAATCAGCTTCTATCCTCTGTTGGCTTTGATCAATTTGAGCGGCCAACTTCTGAAAATCAGCTTCTGGCCTCTGTTGGAATTGAAGATTGTGTTCTGCCATCCGTTGCACCAAGTCTTCCAGACTGAGTTGGGCTAGGGTAGGGTCAGGCTGATATTGGTGCTGGCTCACTGTCATTTGATGCAGCAAAGAAGCTATCTCATCCAAGATGCCCTGTCCTCCACCATGTTGGCCAGAATAGTGGTTCACTCCGTTCATGCCAGAACAACTGCTAAACTCATAACTTCCAGCAAAGTTAGGATAATATATGCATGGCTCATAATCAACATAAGGTACATAATCTCGCATATAGTTGTCCATGGGAAGTACTATGATTCATAACCAGACAAAGCAGCCATAACTAATTCAGCAGATTTTTTTTTAACTGTTAATAACAACAAGAAACCCTGGCAACGGCGCCAATTTTGACGCGCTGTCGCCGACGCGTCAAAAAGCGAGTGCTTGGAAAAATATGTAGCTAGGGAGCGACAACTCGAGTATCGTCTCACAAGGACTCTTGGATTCCATGCCCTAAGCGGATTCTAAACTCTTTTCGATTGTAACATCAATTAACAAGCAAAACCGACGCTACGAGACATATGTTCCTAATTCCGAATTAAGCAAACGGATTAAGCCCTTCGTGAATTAAGCAAACACGAATTGAACACACGCGAATTAAGCAAACGCGATTAAGTTTAGGAACACACAATCATTGAAATGAATCAATACATATTCTATATAATCCTGAATTAAGCAAACAGAACATACAGAACAAATATTGAAAGAGAATAGCAATGAGTTCAGGAATTACAGAACCTCAAGTGGTAATGGAAACCAATCGCAGTAGATTAATCAAAGGAGACTAGTTCTCCATTACAAACATAAACCCTAAACCTAATTTGCAGCCATCAACCAAAAAGAAGAAGAAAAAGAAGATAGGGATCGGTTCTGCCCTAAAACAGACTATAAATACAGATTCTGGGTTGCGGTCGCTCGCGAGGCGAAACATGTTTCGCGAGGCGAATCTTATGAATAGTCCTTCAGTGTTTGGATTTCTCGCGAGGCGAAACATGATTCGCGAGGCGAGCCAGAGAGGGTGACTGTTGCTGCGCATGCTGGTCTTCAGGCTCGCGAGGCGAGTAGTCTCACTTAGAGGCGAATATTCCATAATTGCATTTTTCCATTGTTTTCTTCATTCCCTTGGCTCTAAATGCTTCCTTTTGAACCTGAAAATATGAAATAGCCATAAGTGCTTTATTTGACTCAAAATCAACTAAAATAACATAAAACTACTTAAGAGACTCAAAATATTGCTTGAGGACAATCTAATCCAATTTGGGTGAAAACGAGAGATAACTAGAATAAAACCTATGGTCTTACTAGTTAAAAACTAGTCGAACCAGAGGCTGATCAAAATACCCCAAACTTAAACTTTGCTTGTCCCCAAGCAAACTAAAACTCAAAAAAAAACTCAGACTTGGCAAGCTTAAAAGATTCAATCAACTTTGCACAAATTTCATGCAATTTCAACAAAACAATTTCTCTTCAATGTTTCCCCCCCTTTTTCAACACCCACATTCATTTACTCTAAACATTTGAGAATTTCATCATTCAAACAATCATTAATCTAAGCAAGGGATCCAAGTTACACACAAAAGGGAGATCACCAAATTCAAACAATCGCTTTCCTCACAAGGGCATTTAGTGTTTCACTCATTCGCTCAGTTTGACGTGCCAACGGCGCCAATTTTTGACACGCTGTCGCACATGGGTCAAAAAGCGAGCGGTTTACAAAATTGTAGTAGAGCGCGACAACTCGGGTATCGTCTCACAAGGACTCTTGAATTGTTATTCACCACAAAAATCAGTTTTTTTTTGGGGGGGGGGGGGTTGGTTTGAAATTAAATTGGAAAACAGAACAAAAACAGAGCAATAAAAACAGAGCAATTTAAGAGATTATCAAAAAAGCTAAGGACGATTAATCTACTGTTCTCGGTTTCCCAACCATCATCGGTTCATATAAATTCCAAGCCCTAAGCAGATTCTAATCCCCTTTCAGATGTAGAACAATTAACAAGCGAAATCGCTACTACAAGATATATGTTCCTAATTCCCGAATTAAGCAAACGGGGTGAAGCTCTCGTGAATTAAGCAAACACGATTGTACACACGCGAATTTAGCAAACGCGATTCAATATAGGAACATAACATCACTGAAATAAATCAACACAAATTCTATACAATCCTGAATTAAGCAAACATAAATATATAGCATAGTATTGAAAAGGGAAAAACAAACAAAACGGGAATTACAGATCCTCAAGTGCGGTGGAAACCGATTACAGTAGACTAATCCAAGAGAATTAGTTCTCCATAAAAACGTAGCACAACCAGAAAATCTGTAACAACAATGGATAATCAGAAGTGTCCCCTAGTCTGCCCAGAACAACAATTTATAACTTTCAGGATCTGCGCCCTCTCGCGAGGCGAAGAATGGCTCGCGAGGCGAATCTTATGAAGAAATCTGCAACGTTTGGCATTCTCGCGAGGCGAAGAATGGCTCGCGAGGCTAGGAATGGAAGAGTCTTCTTATTACGCCCGTTATGAGTATCAGGGCCTGGGCGTGATGGCTTCTGGTCTTCCGGCTCGCGAGGCGAAACGTGGTTCGCGAGGCGACACAGAAAGGGTTGCATTTTCTGGCACAGTTAGCCTTCAGGCTCGTGAGGCGAGACGAGGATTCGCGAGGCGAGACAGAGAGGGGGACTTTCTGCTGTTCAGGCTGGTCTCAGGTTCGCGAGGCGAGTAGCATCTCGTGGGGCGAATACCTCCAGGATTGAAATTTCCCCTGTTTCTTCATTCCCTTGACTTCTAAGTTAACCTGAAAACAATGAAATAGCCATAAGTGCTTTATTTGACTCAAAACTGGCTAAATTAACCTAAAACTACTTAAGGGACTCAAAATGTTGCTTGAGGACAATCGAGTCTAATTTGGACGAAAACGAAATATAATTAGCACAAAACCATGGCCATACTAGCCATAAAACTAGATGAGCCAGAGGCTTATCACTCTCCAAGCTCATTCCTCTCTCCTCAATTTCGTGCCACTCTCTCCCCTCTCTATATATACCCCTTTCATTTTCACTTCATCATCTTCCTCCTTCAACCTCTATTAAACCTTCATTTTATTCTTTCTTCTAAAAGTTCAAGCTCTTAAAGCTTTAGTTTTTATTCATCTTTTCTACTTAAGTTCTTCATTAAAGTTCTTCCTTATACTAAGGGTAATGCTCTCATATGAATCTTTTTCGAAGTTTCATCTTTTATTTCTTAGTTTACTTTATGTGTTCTTTATATGCTTTAAACTTCTAAAATCTCTCCAAAATGGTAGAAAACTCCTTTTGAGTTGAAACCACTTTCTATAGTCTTGTATTAACTTATATTTTCACATACTAAGAGGTTGTGTAAAACAAAAATCTCTACCTATCTCTTCCAATGAAGGTAGAATGCTTGCATTTGTGACCTAGGAAGTTTTTGTTTCAACTTTTGGAATATGATTATGTGTTTGAGTTTCTAACTATCCATTGATCTTAAATCTATAAATCTTGGAAGTTTTGATAGCTTGTTCCTATGATGGCTGAAAATATGAATAAGTAAGCCTAGGATACTATGTTTCAACTTTCCAAGTATGATCATGGATTTAGAACTCTTAATACCTTGTGATTCTAAACCTAAGAGTTATTGTTAAACAAAGAATATTTTCCTCATCATCCTATGATGGCCGAAACTTAGTGTTTAGGTGCTAGGATGTTTGAGTTTTTATTTTTCCAAAATTATCATGGGCTTAAGCTCCATAAGATATTTGGATGCTAAGTCTAAGAGATTTGAAAGTTTAAGGATTTCTAACTTGTTTATTCTATGTTATTAAAGCTAGGATGTATTACTTTCATTTTTCCAAGATGATCATGGACTTGAGCTCCATAAGATATTTGGATGCTAAGTCTAAGAGATTGGAATGTTTAAGTTTCCATTGTTTTCCAAAATGATCACGGACTTGAGCTCCATAAGATATTTGGATGCTAAGTCTAAGAGATTGGAAAGTTTAAAGATTTCTAACTTATAAATCCTATGAAGGCCGAACCTAGAAGGTTATGGACCCAGGATACTTTGTTCTTATTTTTCTAAAATGATCATGGTTTTGAGCTCCTTAATACATATGGATGCTAAACCTAAGAGATTGGAAAGTTTAGTGAATGCTAGCCTATTTTACTAGCCTTGGCCGAATACCCTAAGTTTATAACTTAGTGGGATTTTAATTCAACTTTGTTAAGTGATCATTGTTTATGAACTCCTAACACTTAAGGATCATAAATCCATGAGTTGTATAATTTTCGGGAATCTCTAACCCTAAGAACTAGTCTTGGCCGAACCTATACCTTGTGGTTTAGTGTTCTTGTTTGATTTTAACTTGTGATCTTGTGTTCATAACCTTAGACTTCCATCGCGGAGGAAACGAGGACGTTCGTGGTATACCTCTTTGAGCATCTAATCTCCTTACCTTCACAGAAGGTGGAGTTAGTACTTAGTTGCATGACAACGAGGAGTTTCGAGTTCGGGAGTCCGGTGATAACCTCGGTGGGGGGAATAACCAACCTATCGTCGGAATGGATAAGTAGTAGATTATATAATAATAGTGTAGGGCGACCTAAACCCTACTAGTATTCGAGTAATCGACAAGACCAAAATCACATTGGAAACCTTTTCTGAAAAACCATTGGCGATTCGGGGATTGTAGGTTTATCGATATTAGGTTGATTTTATATTGTTGATGGTTGATTTGATTTTATTACCTTTATTGAATTAATTTTGTGCTATGTTTGTGATATGGGAATATTTTGATTGAAATTGTGTTATGCAGGATCTGCCTGGTTTGTATTACTATGCTTAGTGGTTTTTAAGCAAAGATATATATGTTGTCTAAGAGATGATTGTTTTGGGTGTGAGGATAATGATGATTTAGAAGTGTCTAACCTAGATGATGTATGTTAAAGAGGTGTTATGGCATAGAATATGTGTCAAGTTCTAATGGAAGGTTAAAGCACTAAGATGTTGTTAAAACGGGTTGGTGAGATTCAAGTATAGGTGTTGTTGTCGACAACCGTGTATTGGTAATATAATGCACAAGGACAAAAGTGTATTTGTAATATAATACGCAAGGACATCTGTGTATTGGTAATATAATACACCGTGTATTGGTAATACAATACACCGTGTTTTGGTAATATAATACACGTAAAACATTTCTATGTATTAGTAATACAATACACCGTGTATTGGTAATATAATACACGTAAAACATTTTTGTGCATTGGTAATATAATACACCGTGTATTGGTAATATAATACACGTAAAACACTTCTGTGTATTGGTAATATAATACACCGTGTATTGGTAATATAATACACGCAAAATCAAGAGTTCTCGCGAGACCACTTCCACCTTAGGAAATAGGTGTGCAACTATGGTGTCTTTGAGTAGCATGAGATTGGGGGTAGAGGATGATATATTAATTTGAGGGTGATCTGTTAGTTATGTGCGTTGTTTGTCTGTGACAATTACTGTATGATTTACTATAACTTTTTTCCGCTTTTTGATGATAGAACTGTTTCTTATTCCCTATGTTTATGTATTTTTGTGGGTTACTTTGGTTTACGTTAGAAGACCCGATGGAGGGTTATGTTGCTGAGGAGTTGGACGAAACTCTGTATGAAACGGAGATTGCTGAGGAGCTAGATGGAACTCCTTACCAACCCGACGCTGGGGGTCGAGCTATGATCCATGGTGATTAGAGTATAGACATTATGGCCAGTGTGTCTAAGGAGCATTTTTATATTTCCGCTAAGTATGTTTGTTATTAAGTTTATGCCTGTGAGGGATCTTACTGAGAGGATACCCTCAATAGTGTTTTGGTATTGTAATAAACAACTAAGTGTGTATTTACATATGTTAAAGTTATTGTGTTTTAAATTTACAGAAGTTATATGATAATTAAATAAGTTTTTAATTTTTACGTATTTTCATGATAAGAGCGCGATTAAGAATTGATTTAAGAAGGTAATTAATCTAATGACACAAATGGGCACATTGGGGTGTCTCAGTCATCATCGGTGAGAGAATTGGAAGTGGAATGAGGAATGGCAAGATCACCGAGTCTTCAGTAGCGAACGACACAAAGAAAGCCCCATTTGTGAAAAGGAAGGAGGGTGAAGCACATGCAGTAACCTTTGAACAAAAGAAACCAAACCAATGGAGACCGAACCAAACACCCGCCTTCCAAGCCCAGTACACCCCGTATTACCAACCATCTCCATATCACCAAGTCAACCAGTCATACATCGCCGCCATCTCACAATTTCCAAATCCCCAGCCGATGACGCCCTACCGACCATCATACCCCTCTCATCCTCAAACACATCCTGCCATGACACCTCAAGTTGTTCAACCCCTAAACCCAAACCCAAACACTAGCCAAACGAGACTGCCTCATAACTCAGAAAAGAAGCCAGTACATTTCGACCCGATACCCATGACCTATACTGAGCTACTGCATCAGCTTATAAGCAAATCTGTGTTGACTCATATCCCAATGAAACCATTGGACCCTCCTTATCCGAAGTGGTTTGACCCAAATGCTAAAGGTGAGTATCATGCGGGGGAAATAGGTCATTCCACTGAGAACTGCAGGGCTTTCAAATTTAAGGTACAAGATCTTATTGATGCTAAATGGTTGAGCTTTCAAAAAGATTCTCGGAAGGGGGCACAAGGTCCTATGCCAAATCAGGGGGGTTCGGGAATCAATGCCATAGATAGCTTCAAGGAACCTACTCTTAAGAGCCAAGTGGCTGATGTCAGAACTCCCATGAGAGTTTTTTTAAGAGAGATGCAAAAACATGGATTAGTGCAAACCTCAATTGTTGAAGAGAAGACCCTCGATGAAGAGATAAGGTGTGACTTCGACGGGAATATGGGGCATTCGGTTGAAGAATATGCAGAATTTCGACTGGTTGTGCAGCAGTTAATAGATATGAAGATTATCCTAATTGGTTGTGAATCGAATGAGTGTGGCATTAACATGGTTGCTGAATCTACAATTTCCCCAACTCCGGTTAAGATAACTCCTTTTACTATTGTGATTATTCCTCAACAGGTTCTTGAGCAACTCGCTTTGAAGCCAGTGGTGATACACTATACTGAGAAGGAACCTATGCCAGTTTCGAGTGGGCCAACACCAATTGTTATCCGAGTCCCAGGTCCTTTCCCTTACAAGGACACCAAAGCGGTACCATGGAAATATGATAGGCAGGTTCAACAAAGTCCTTCCAACGGGACCACGATGGTTACTAACATTTCGGGAATTGGTGGAATGACTAGGAGTGGTCGCATTTATACTCCAAAGGTATTGCAATTAAAAATATTAAAAATTAAAAATAATTCTTTCTTTAAATATTTTTGTGTAAAATAAATATTTAAAAGTTGTTAAAATTTTTTGCACAATTAATTTGAGGTACCGTTTTTTAAACGGGCGATGTGGGGTGCTAACACCTTCCCTACTCGTAACCGACTCTCGGACTCATCTCTCTCTTTTTCTAGACCAGTTTACCTTTAAATAATTGGGTTTTCTAATATTTTCCTAATAAAAAAATTTTAGAGGCGACTCCTCTGTTTTTGTTTCTCATTCCGCGGCTCCCGGACGGGACGGTCGCGACATACGTCATCAACTATATTTTTACCCTAAAAACGATGTGTTTTCTGCGTAAAATATGGGTGCCATCAAAACAACAACATTGCTAGTACATATGTGGTCTATCGAGGTGTGGATTCTCCATTGGGCTCGACATCAACTGCAATCAAGCTAGAGGGAATTATACCACTAGATTTGATTGCAGGATGAGTATTCTTGCTATAAGTGTATGCGGCGGTCTTCCAATCAAAATTGGAGTTTAATTGATTTCTGCTCATTCTTTTGATTTTATTCATTTTTTATTTCTTTTATTAAATAAAACAGTGTGGCTTTTTGAACAATTGCTCCAAGACACCCTTATCACACTCGGTCACAGACAAGAGCCATGGCGGATGAACTAGAACAAGTCCAAGAGATCAGGGATGAAGTCAGTCAAATCAAGGATCAGATGACTAAGATGATGGAGATCCTACAAGCAATGCAGAAGGAAATGTGAAGGAGATGTGCGAAAATTTCAAGATGAAGCATCATAATTCCTCTCTGTACTGCCTAAAGATGAATGGAGCAGTCGAGGCCGCTAATAAGAATATCAATAAAATTGTTCAAAAGATGGTGGTGACGTATAAAGATTGGCACGAGATGTTACCTTTTACTTTGCACGGCTATCGTACCTCTATTCGTACCTCGACAGGGGCAACGCCGTATTCTTTAGTGTATGGGATGGAGGCAGTGCTCCAGATTGAAATAGAGATCCCCTCATTAAAGGTATTGAGAGAAGCAGAACTGGAAGAAGCTGAGTGGGTTTAGGATCGACTCAACCAATTGAACCTCATTGAAGAGAAGAGATTAGCGGCACTGTGTCACGGTCAATTGTACTAGAGAAGGTTGCTGAGATCTTATGAGAAGAAGGTACGCCTGTGACAGTTTTGCGACGGTGACCTGGTGCTTAAAAAGATTCTACCAATCCAAAGGGATCTCCGAGGGAAATGGACTCCGAACTATGAAGGACCTTACATTGTGAAAAAGGCCTTCTGTGGAGGGGCTTTAATTCTCACCAGGTTGGACGGGGAAGATCTTCCACTCCCTGTAAACTCATATGCAGTCAAAAAGTATTATGCTTGAACGCACTTCCCTAGAAGAAAAGAAAAGTGAAAAAAAAGAAAAGAAAAGCTCGCTAGGCTGAAAATCTGAAAAGACAGTCTAGGCAAAAGTTAGAGTAACCCGCTAGGCTGAAAACCTGAAAAGGCGTTCTAGGAAAAAGTAAGGGTTCAAAAAAATAAATCACAATGGAAGTGTCGTCAAGCAGTGAACTGGGGCAGTCAATAGGTTGGATGTATGAAGACTGGGGCAAACAACATCTCTGAAGCCGATTAATGAGCAGTCAAGATTGTATAAGGGATACTAACATTAGTCATTGAGAGAGACATCACCTGAAGAGATGCGATTCTACTCCGCAATGCTTTACAATTCTATACTCTATTGTAATATATGTTTTGTACACCTTTTTCAATCCAAATATAAATGACATTGACTTCCTTTATTTTATTTCGCTACCTTGGTCCCTTTCCCTTAACTTTTTCATTTGTGTGTGTGCATTCATCCTGATAAGTATATACTGAAATGTGAAACAAGTAATGGTTTTTTAAGCAGTTAGAATTCCTTAGAAAGCCTTAAAAGGTCATGGGGGCACGATGGTTCCCCGATGGGGGGCACTAAAGAAATGAATGAATATCAAGAATCAACCATTGGGATGATTATCATCAAGGGTGTTTACCATCATAAAACAAAAGTGCAAGATATCTCTCCCCGAAAAGATGGGCCTTGTTTTAGTTCATCCTCAAGATTGACTGTGATCGACGCTTTTAAGGGGTCAAGGATCCAATAATGAAAAAGAAACATCAAAGAAGAAATATTTTCTCATCAAAAGTATCTCTTGCATCGCACAAAAGTATAACAAGGGTTTTCATCATCAGCGTTCATTGTGTGTTGAATTGAAAGAAAGTTATTGGAGTTTTCATCAATCATGAAAACCATCTCATACATTATCATTCCATCAATGAGTAAAACCAACACTCATGCATTACATTTGTCCATCTGGCCTCATAAGCGAGCTTCTGACGGGCAATCCACCCCATAAGCTCCTTTATCTTTTCGTTCCGAGCTTCTGATGGGTAATCCACCCCGTAAGCTCTTTTATCTTTCTGTTCGAGCTTTTGACGGGCAATCCACTCTGTTCGAGCTTTTGACGGGCAAACCACCCCGTAAGCTCTTTTATCTTTATGTTCGACTTCTAACGAGCAATCCACCCCGTAAACTCTTTTATGTTTTCTGTTCGAGCTTTTGACGGGTAATCCACCCCATAAGCTCTTTTATCTTGCAGTTCGAGCTTCTAACTGGCAATCCACCCCGTAAGCTTTTTATCTTTCCGCCCGAGCTTCTGACGGGCAATCCACCCCGTGGGCTCACTTTTATCTTTGTGTTCGAGCTTCTGACGGGCAATCCACCCCGTGAGCTCACTTTTATCTTTCTGCTCGAGCTACTGACGAGCAATCCACCCCGTAAGCTATTTTATCTTTCTGTTCAGGCTTCTAACGGGCAATCCACCCCTTAGGCTCTTTATCATTGTTTTTAAGCTTAACATGCAATCCACCCTGCAAGCTTTTCATGTGTTGCCCACAGGTGGGCAATCCAACCCACTGGTTCTTTATAGGAAATCGCTTTGTAATCACGGGTTTCTAACCAAAGAGGTTGAACTTTATTTTGCATTCCTCTTTTTTTATTGTCATTATTATATGATTTGTTTGGTTTATTTGTTTGGGATTCTGATAGGGGTCATGGATGTGTTTTTAATTTTTTTAGTTACTGATGTGTCTATGCTTGTAGGCTTAGAATCAATAGTTTTTTTCCTTTTTTTTATTGGACCAAACTTTATTAAAAAAAAGGAAAAAATTTAAAATCTCGTTTAAAAAATATTTGCTGGTTTCTTGTTTTAAACAAATAAGAAAATGCTTTTAAAAAAATGATAAATTCCACCTCTTTGTTTATTATAAGGAAAAATTACTTCCAAAATCAAATCTTTTCAAAAATTAAAATAAACAAACCACATCAAGCTTTTAAAAGAACTACGTGACTTTGAGTTTCCCATCGCACCTGGTACGTAGGAGCAAGATAAATCTTGTCAAGCCAAAACTAAATTTTCCTTTTTTTTTTGTTTCTTTTTATGTTAAAATAATTAATTAAAATAATTAAACTTGTCTATTTTTAGGGATGCTCTATGGACACGGTGTCATGTTCAGTCCCTTAGATTTGTGGTTGCCCTATGGACTCATGTGCCATGTTCAACCTCGTTTAGGTTTTATCAATAATAAAATTTAAAAAAAAATGCAAACAATCAATAAAATACAAAAATCAAAAATAAAAAATAATCAAATATGTGATATTTAGGGATGCTCTATGAACACAGTGCCATGTTCAGTCCATTAGATTTGAGGTTGCCCTGTTGACTTATGTGCCATGTTTAACCTCATTTAGTTTTTATAAACAATAAATTTAAAAATATAAAAATTAATAAAAATTTACAATATTAAATATTAAAAATAATTCTTTCTTTAAATATTTTTGGGTAAAATAAATATTTAAAAGTTGTTAATATTTTTTGGACAATTAACTTGAGGTACCATTTTTTTAAACGGACGATGTGGGGTGCTAACACCTTCCCTACTCGTAATCGACTCCCGGACTCATCTCTCTCTTTTTCTAGACCAGTTTACCTTTAAATAATTGGGTTTTCTAAGATTTTCCTAATAAAAAATTTTAGTGGCGACTCCTCTCTTTTTATTTCTCTTTTCGCGACTCCCGAACGGGACGGTCGCGACATACGTCATCAACTATATTTTTACCCTAAAAACGATGTGTTTTCTACGTAAAATATGGGTGCCATCAAAACAACAACATTGCTAGTACAGATGTGGTCTATCGAGGTGTGGATTCTCCCTTGGACTCGACATCAACTGCAATCAAGCTAGAGGGAATTATACCACTAGATTTGATTGCAGGATGAGTATTCTTGCTATAAGTGTATGCGACGGTCTTCCTATCAAAATTGGAGTTTAATTGATTTCTGCTCATTCTTTTGATTTTATTCATTTATTATTTATTTTATTAAATAAAACAATGTGGCTTTTTGAACAATTGCTCCAAGACACCCTTATCGCACTCGGTCACAGACAAGAGCCATGGCGGATGAACTAGAACAAGTCAAAGAGATCAGGGATGAAGTCAGTCAAATCAAGGATCAGATGACTAAGATGATGGAGATCCTACAAGCAATGCAGAAGGAAAAGAACATAGAGGAGAACCCTCCAGCCTTGAACGAAGGACATCCAGCCACACCTCTCATCCCGTCGGGGGGTAAGTTTGAAATGAATAGCACAGATCTTATTATGTCTAAAATTGACTCACTGAATAAACGGTTTGATCAGCTTGAAAGTGGTAACGTGAGTTCAATAGGTGCTACCAACATTGTTTGTGAGATTTGTGGAATGCAGGAAAATGACATAATGGAGTGCCCACGTGGTATTGCTCATGGATCCAACGCTTCGGGGGAACAAGTGAACTCTTGTCACAACTTCTACGACACAAACCCGTAGTTGCCAAACTATGTTCCCCCAAATTCTTACAACCAAGGAAGGAAGAACAGCCCTTACCTCTCGCACGAGAACTACAGCAACACACTGAACCATGAATTCCAAGAAGGTCAAGGTAATAGGAAACCCGCATCGGGGTATCCTCAGGTACAAAAGTCTAAACGTGAGTCTCTTTTGGAAAGTTTTGTTGAAACTCAAACAAAACAAAATGAAGAGTTTAGGCAACAAGATGAGGCAGTCAATGAGGCAATAAAAGAGTTAGCATCTAAGGTAGATAGATAACTTAGCCATCCATAATAAGATGTTAGAAACTCAAATTGCCCAACAAGCCAGCACATATTCTAGACATAAGGGTACTTTTCCGGGACAACCCGAATTTAATCTCAATGAACACTGTAATGCTATATACTTGAGGGATGATAAGCCTGGGGTAGTTTAAAAGGATGTGGAATGTGAGGAGGACATGAGCTAAGATGAAGAGATAGAGCCAAAGTATGTCCCTCCACCACCGTACCAATCCCCAATACCTTTCCCACAAAGGTTGGTCAAGAAAAAGCAAGTAGAAATAGAAACTAAGAGCTTAATTGAGGAGCACAATGTCATGATAAAAACTAATATGCCTCCTAAACTAAAAGATCCAGGTAGTTTCTCTATTGCTTGCTCAATTGGAGAAGTGAAAATAGACCAAGCCTTATGTAACTTAGGGGCTAGTGCGAGCTTGATGCCGCTTACTATCTTGGAGAGGTTGGGAACCAAGGAATTGAGACCATCCAAATTCTCTTTACAATTTGCGGATGACTCAACTAAAACTCTTCTAGGCATACTAGAGAATGTTCCCGTAAGGGTAGGAAAATTTTTCATTCCTACCGATTTCATAGTGTTGGATATGAACGGGAATTGAAAATTCCCCATCATTCTAGGAAGGTCGTTCTTGGCCACAGTTGGAGCAATAATAGACGTAAAGAATGGAAAACTCTCTCTGAATGTAGAGGAAGGTAGGGTAGATTTTGATTTGACTAACTCATATAACAACCCTCCTTTTGAGAGTCATGTGTGCAGGATCGATGTAATGCCTCCAGAGGTGAAGGAAGAGCTTAACATGGAAGCAACTCCGAAGCTTTACAAGACAGATGATGCACCTAATGGTGATGAAGTTGGAGTTGCTCATCATGTGGAAATAAAACTTCAGCCGGGAGGGAGTAAGGCCATGCAACTCAGAGTGAAAAGAGCAAAACGAAAGCACAATTGGCCATATGAGAAAAATCGGCTCTTTGAAGGATTACCATGGAAGAGAAGTGCTCCTGCACTTCTACGCCCAGCCGACCCCGGTTGATTGAAAGAAGTATAGTCAAGCGTAAGACCGTAAATAAGTGCTTCTTGGGAGGCAACCTAAGTTTTCTTTCCCTTTTCCATTTGTTTTTGAATTTTGTTTTTAAGTAATTGAGAAGATAAGAAAAGAAAGATCACTAATTAATGGTTTTGCCAAGTGTTTTCAGGTTATGAATGTAGGAAGAGCAAAAAGACCAGGGAAAAATAAAGTCAGAAGTCATCACACCCAGGCCGTGACGGTGGTCACGGCCATGATGAACTAACCATAGAAGACCAGAAAGTATCACGGCCCAGCCATGACATCCATCACGGGCGTGATGAGAAGGACCCTGAAAACCAGAATTGATCACGGTCTAGCCGTGATGAGCATCACGGCTGGGATACATTTTCCAGCATCTCTTTGACTGGCATGTGAGTCGGCACCCGCTACCACCTCGGTGAGTTGTTCCATTTTTCTCCTCTCTCCAACTTGATTATTTACATTGAGAACAATGTAAGTTTTTAAGCTTGGGGTAGGGGTATTTTTGCAATTTTTTTCATTTTTGCATTTTTCATGTTGCATTCATCTAGGCATAGTTTTGCATGATCACATGATTAGATTATCCCTTTGCTTAGAGTATGCATCCAATTGTGAGAACTTGGTGCCAAATAAATTGAGATAGTGAATTTTTGAACCCAATTTTTTTATTCTTGTGAAAGGCTAAAAATAAAAACGCTTGAGATAATTTTTTGATAGTTGATAATTAGCATGTGGTTCCTTAGATTTGTATTTCTCACTGATTTTTGAACTACTAAATGTGAGATTTTTGAGCCTAAAAGGGGTACTCACTAAATCTACCCCATTCTTTGTGATAGAGTGTTTTATTCCTCTTGGATTGTATTTTCTAGAACTTGACTTGAAACCATTTTGAAATTTAAAAATTTTTGAAAACATATTTGAAAATGATTGAGGCACTAGGTATTTTTCTGGCCTTCCGAGCTTTGATTGATTAAATGCTACCCCTTAGTTGCCCAATTTTGAGCCTAAAAGAATAAAATATTTTTCTTGGTACCTTGAAATAATTTGATGGCACCTTCTAAAGTATTGCAAAAGGGGTAAAAAGGTAGTTTGAAAAATGAATTGTGGGATGAGAAAGTTAGAAAAATATTTCTCTTGAATTAAAAATCTCCCCTCCTCCAAATAAATAAAATAAAGTAAATAAAAATATGGAGAAGGGGATGATAAAAAGAAAGTGAGAAATAATAAAATAAAGGTGAAAAGGAATAAAGAAAGGTGGAAAAGTGAACTAAAAGCCCAAAAAGGTAGTTTAGAAGGTGGTCATGCTTTACAATGTATGATATTTTGTTTAGCCTTCTTGAATTTTCCTTCTCTTGATTTCCCCACCTAACAATTAATCCCATGACCCCATTACAACCAAACTAAAAGACCTCTTGATTCTTATGTGTTTTCATTAATAAAGTAGAGATTTGGTTAATAGTCAAGCTTATGGTAGAATACCTTCCTTGAGGAAATTGAGCGAATTGTCATATATCCTTAAACACTTGAGTGAGGTGAGAAGAGTGCCCGAATCAGTGACAATATGAATTTAGGCAACCTAAGCTTCTAATTGGACTTGAAATTGATTGTCTCTTGGTTTCTTATTTGAATAAGCCTGTCACTTGGATTAGTTACTCGGATTCTAGAATTCACTGTCCAGGCTTTGATTGTTTATCTTGACTGGCCTTAGTGAATGCTTGAGGACAAGCAAAATCTTAAGCTTGGGGTGGTTTGATGAGTGTGATTTCACCTCATATTTCATTGACATTTTGCATGCATTTTCATATAGCTTAGGCATATTTAATTTGATTTTTGGTTAGTTTTTACCTTGGAACTGGTAAGGTGGTTTTGTGTTGTTGTTTTGCAGGAATTAAGGATTAAAATGCTCGAGATTAGCCATGATGGAGCTTGCATGAAGATGGGGCTTGAAAAGTGAAGAAACTGAGCCAAACAGAGCCCATCACGGCCTAGCTGTGACAGCCATCACGGCCATGATCGAGCAAAACTGAAAAGAAAGAAGGATAAAGTCATAACTGGTCACGGCCAGCCCGTGATACCCATCACGGCCGTGACATGTCAGCTGAACCAGACCCTCACAGGCAGAACTGATCACGGCCTATCCGTTATGAGCATCACGGCCGTGACAAACCAATCAGTGAAGCAGTACCCAAGGCAAAATCCGTCACGGCCTGGCCGTGATGTGATGTGTCGTGCGTTCGCACGTGCGATCCAGCAAGTGTACCGGATTGTTGCCAAGTAATAAAAAGATATCGATCCCACAGAGACCGTGATCTCAAATCGCAACTAATTATCAAATCGATAAAACTAGACTGTAAAACAAAAAGATTTTGAAAAAGGTTTTTGATATTTGAAATAAGAGATAACTTAAAATCAGAATCAAGTAAAACAGAAAGTAAATCAGTTTATGGTTTTTCAGATCTAAATGGATTCCTAGGAATTGGGTTACCAACAAGATCGTTTATGTTACTAAACTGACTAACCCTTGTTAATTATTGAAATTGCCTTGAAGGCGAATTTATCCTCAAATACTTAATGCTCCCTCTCGGGTTACAAAAACCGTGCCCAATTAAACCAACCCCTACTCTCATGGTAGTCGAATTTAGATTGGACCCTTTTCGCTTTGTGACAATTCGTTAATCCTCGAAGGACGGCTTCTAACTCTCGTGATTTCAGTCCTAAGTCTGATTCTATAGATCCGATACCTATGTTCACCGCTAAGTTCCTCCTTAGAATATCTACGACACGTAAATAAGTATGCACCAGATTTACGAGTAATTAAAACACTAGAAATCATATCTAAATCAAAATCGCAATTAACAAAGATAAAACATCAATTCATTACCATAAACAAACCTTGGGCATAGCCCCAATCCCTAGAAATTAAACTACTACTCAAGCCTTGTCATGGTGATGAAAAGCTTGGTTAACAACAACATAAAAATAAAAATCAGAAAAGGAGAAGAAGAAGAAGAGAGATCCTAAAAATAGCCTAAGTGGTAGCAGCCCCAAAAGTCCTTTTTTTGTCTCTGCCCAGATGCCTTATTTATACATTAGGGAAGTTAGAATCCCAATCAAAAACAAATTCAGATCCAAATCAGTTGCTTCAGATCCAAGTAATGTGCGTCACGGTCATGATGGCCATCACGTCAAGGCCGTGACGGCTTCTGCCTTGGGCGCTTCTTCAGTAATTGGTCTGTCAGGTCTGTGATCAGTTCTGCCTGTTGAGGGTCTGGTTCAGCTGATGTGTCACGGCCGTGAGGGGCATCACGGCTGGGCCGTGACCAGCTCTGACTTCAGTCTTCTTTGTTTTTAGCTCTGCTTGATCATGGCCGTGATGGTCATCACGGCTAGGCCGTGATGGGCTCTGTTTGGCTCATTTTCTTCACTTTTCAAGCCCCATCTTCATCCAAGCTCCATCATGGACAATCTTGAGCATTTTATCCTTAATTTCTGCAAAACAACACCACAAAACCGGCTTACCCGTTCCAATGTAAAAATTAATAAAAATCAAATTAAAAATGCCTAAACTATATGAAAATGCATGCAAAATGACAATGAAATATGAGGTGAAATCACACTCATCAAATCACCCCAAGCTTGAGATTTTGCTTGTCCTCAAGCAATCACCAAGGCCAGAAGATATAAATAATCAAAGCATGGATAGTGAACCAAGAACCCGAGTAACTAATTCAAGTAATAGGCATATTCAATAAATACCCAAGAGACAATCAATTTCAAGTCCAATTAGAAGCTTAGGTTTCCTAAATTCATATTCTCACTGATTCGGACACTCTCCTCACCTCACTCAAGTGTTTAAGGGCATATGACAATTCGCTCAATTTCTTCAGGGAAGGTATTCTACCATAAGCTTGACTATTAACCAAATCTCCACTTTATTAATGAAAACACATTAGAATCAAGAGGTCTTTTATTCTGGTTGTAACGAGGCCATGGGATTAATCATTAAGTGGGGAAATCAAGAAAAGGAAATTTCAAGAAAGCTAAACAAAATATCAAACATTGCAAAGCATGACACCTTCTAAAATACCTTTTTGGGCATTGATTCACTTTTCCACCTTTCTTTCCTTTTTATTTTATTTCATTTCTCACTTTCTTTTTGTCATCCCCTTCTCCATTTTTTTTGTTTATTTTACTCTATTTATTTGGAGAAGGGGAGATTTTTAGCTCAAGAGAAATATTTTTTCTATTTTTCTCATCCCACAATTTTTTTTCAACTACCTTTATACCCTTTTTGCAATACTTTAAAAGGTGCCATACCAAGCATCATTCATCAAAATATTTCAAGGTACCAAGAAAAGTATTTTATTCTTTTAGGCTCAAAATTGGGCAACTAAGGGGTAGCATTTAATCAATCAAAGCTCAGAAGGCCGGAAAAATACTTAGTGCCTCAATCATTTTCAAAAATGTTTTTAAAAATTTTTAAGTTTCAAAACGGTTTCAAGTCAAGTTCTAGAGAATACAATCCAAGAGGAATAAAACACTCTATCACAAAGAATGGGGTAGATTTAGTAAGTACCCCTTTTTGGCTCAAAAATCTCACATTTAGTAGTCTAAAATCAATGAGAAACACAAATATAGAGAACCACATGCTAATTATCAACTATCAAAAGATTATCTCAAGAATTTTTATTTTTAGCCTTATCACAAGAATAAAAAAATTGGGTTCACAATTCACTATCTCAATTTATTTGGCACCAAGTTCTCACAATTGGATGCAAATTCTAAGTGAGGGGCAATCTAGAGAATGTGATCATGCAAAACTATGCCTATATGAATGCAACATGAAAAATGCAAAAAATGCAAAAATTTGCAAAAATACGCCTACCCCAAGCTTAAAAACTTACATTGTCCCCAATGTAAATAATCAATTCGAAGAGAGGAGAAAAATTGGAACAACTCACCGAGGTGGTAGCGGGTGCTGGCTCACATGCCTGTCAAAAGCTTGTTGGAAATTGTATCACGGCCGTGAGGCTCATCACGGCTAGGCCGTGATCAATTCTGGTCTTCAGGAGCTGACCTGTCACGGCCGTGACCTGTATCACGGCTAGGCCGTGATACTCTCTGATCTTTAGGGTCCTTCCCATCACGCCTGTGACGCCTATCACGGCTGGGCCGTGATCCTTTCTGGTCTTCTGGTTACCTCATCACGGCCGTGACTGGGCGTGATGACTTCTGACTTTATTTGTCCCTGTCCTTTTTGCTCTTCCTTCCTTCTTAACCTGAAAACACTCGACAAATCTATTAATTTATGATTTTTTTCCTCTTGATCTTCTCAAATTATTCAAGAGCTAAATTCAAAAACAAATGGAAAAGGGAAAGAAAACTTGGGTTGCCTCCCAAGAAGCGCTTATTTACGGTCTTAAGCTTGACCATACTTCCTTCAGTCAACTGGGGTCGGCTGGGCGTAGAAGTGCAGGAACACTTCTCTTCCATTGGAGTCCTTCAAAGAGCCGATTCTGCTCATATGGCCAATTGCGCTTCCGCTTCGCTCTTTTCACTCTAAGATTCATGGCCTTACTCCCTCCCGGCGGAAGTTTTGTTTCCACATGATCAACAACTCCAACTTCATCACTACTGGGTGCATCATTTGCCATGCAAATCTTCGGAGTTGCTTCCATGTTGAGCTCTTCCTTTACCACTGGAAACGTTATATCGATCCTGCACACATGACTCACAAAATGAGGGTTGTTATATGAGTTAGTCAATTCAAAATCTACCCTACCTTCCTCTACATTCAGAGAGAGTTTGCCATTCCTTACGTCTATTATTTCTCCAGCGATGACCAAGAATGGCCTTCCTAAAATGATGGGGAATTCAGAATTCCCTTTCACATCCAATACTAGGAAATCGGTAGGGATGGAAATTTTCCCTACCTTTACAGGAACATTCTCTAGTATGCCTAGAGGAGTCCTAGTCGAGCCATCCACAAATTGTAAGGAGAATTTGAATGGACTCAACTCTTTGGTTCCCAACCTTTCCAAGATAGTGAGCGGCATCAAGCTCGCACTAGCCCCTAAGTTACATAAGGCTTGGTCTATTTGCACTTCTTCAATTGAGCCAGCGATAGAGAAACTACCTGGATCTTTTAGCTTAGGAGGCATATTAGTTTTTATCTTGACATTGTGCTCCTCAATTAAGCTTTTAGTTTCTATCTCTACTTGCTTTCTCTTGACCAACCTTTGTTGGAAAGGTATTGGGGGTTAGTACGATGGTGGAGGGACATACTTTGGTTCTGTCTTTTCATCTTCGTTCATGTCCTCCTCACACCCCACATCTTTTTCAGCTACCCCAAGCTTATCATCCCTCAAGTATATGGCATTACAATGTTCATTGGGATTAACTTTGGGTTGTCCCGGAAACGTACCCTTAGGCCTAGAGTATGTGCTGGCTTATTGGGCAATCTGAGTTTCTAGCATCTTGTTATGGATGGCTAAGTTATCTACCATAGATGCTAGCTCTTTTATTGCCTCGTTTACTGCCCTACCTTATTGTCTAAACTCTTCATTTTGTTTTGTTTGAGTTTCAACAAAACTTTCCAATAAAGACTCGAGTTTAGACTTCTATACCTGAGGATACCCCGCTGCGGGTTTCCTATTACCTTGGCCTTCTTGGAACTCATGGTTTAGCGTGTTGCTGTAGTTCCCGTACGAAAGGTAAGGGTTGTTCTTCCTTCCTTGGTTGTAAGGATTTGGGGGAGCATACTTTGGCAACTTCGGGTTCGTGTCGTAGTAGTTGTGACAAGATTTCACTTGTTCCCCCGAAGTGCCGGATCCATGAGCAATACCACGTGGGCACTCCATTATGTCATGTCCCTGCATTCCACAAATCTCACAAACAATGTTAGTAGCACCTATTGAACTCACGTTAGCCCTTTCAAGCTGATCAAACCGTTTATTCAGTGAGTCAATTTTAGACATTATAATATATGTGCTATTCATTTCAAACTTACCCCCCGAAATCTTTTTCGGGTTATTACCTCTTTCTGAACCCCATTGGTGGTTGTTGGTGGCAACATTATCAATGATGTTGAATGCCTCATTCAGAGGCATATTCATAAAGGCTCTACCAGCTGCGGAGTCAAGTGACACCTTCGAAGAGTAGTCCAATCCGTTGTAGAAGGTGTGCACTAACAACCACCTTTCGAGTCCATGATGCGGGCAAGACTCCAGCAATCCCTTGTAGCGATCCCAAGCTTCTGATAAGCATTCTCCATCCTTTTGGAAGAAGCCGGTGATCTGGGCTCGTAGGTAAGCCGTCTTGGATGGAGGGAAGAATTTATCCAAGAACGCCTGCTCTAGTTGGTCCCAAGTCGACAAGGTATTAGCGGGTATTTGCTTTAGCCATGCTTTCGCCTTTCCAGTAAGAGAAGAGGGGAACAACCTCAAACGAATAGCATCAACCGGGGCGCCTTGAATTCTAACTGCATCGGTGAACTCTAAGAATGTCTCCACGTGATCAGTCGGGTCCTCCGAGGGCAATCCTCTGAATTGATGTTGACTAATCATGTTGATTAGCATAGGCGGTATAGTGTAGTTCTCCGCCTCAATCTCTGGCCTAGCAATCCCAGTTCGCAAACCCCTCGCATTTGGGGCTGCACAGTCCTTCAATGGCTTCGTATTTGGTAGATTCGCCATGAGTGGAATGGGAATCAACCTCTCTCTCTCTCTTTGTAGTCTCCTACGTCTGTGAAAGGTCCTCTCGATTTTGGGGTCAACCTCAGTAAGGTCTCCAAAACTTAGGGATCTTTGCATAGAAGAGAAACAAACACAGAGATACATACAAAGAAAGAAAAAGAGAATATATATATATATATATATATATATATATATTTCAAATATAAAAATAAAAAGGAAAGAAAAGGTCCAGAAAAATCAATTTAAAAATTAAATTGAGATTCGAGAAAGCACAGTACCCGGCTACGACGCCAAAAACTTGATGTGTCGTGCGTTCGCACGTGCGATCCAGCAAGTGTACCGGATTGTCGCCAAGTAATAAAAAGATATCGATCCCAGAGAGACCCTGATCTCAAATCGCAACTAATTATCAAATCGATAAAACTGGACTGTAAAACAAAAAGATTTTGAAAAAGGTTTTTGATATTTGAAATAAGAGATATCATAAAATCAGAATCAAGTAAAACAGAAAGTAAATCAGTTTATGGTTTTTCAGATCTAAATGGATTCCTAGGAATTGGGTTACCAACAAGATCGTTTATGTTACTAAACTGACTAACCCTTGTTAATTATTGAAATTGCCTTGAAGGCAAATTTATCCTCAAATAGTTAATGCTCCCTCTTGGGTTACAAAAACCATGCCCAATTAAACCAACCCCTACTCTCGTGGTAGTCGAATTTAGATTGGACCCTTTTCGCTTTGTGACAATTCGTTAATCCTCGAAGGACGACTTCTAACTCTCGTGATTTCAGTCCTAAGTCCGATTCTATAGATCTGATACCTAAGCTCACCGCTAGGTTCTTCCTTATAATATCTACGACACGTAAATAAGTACGCACCAGATTTACGAGTAATTAAAACACTAGAAATCATATCTAAAGCAAAATCGCAATTAACAAAGATAAAACATCAATTCATTACCCTAAATAAACCTTGGGCATAACCCCAATCCCTAGAAATTAAACTACTACTCAAGCCTTGTCATGGTGATGACAAGCTTGGTTAACAACAACATAAAAATAAAAATCAGAAAAGGAGAAGAAGAAGAAGAGAGATCCTAAAAATAGTCTAAGTGGTAGCAGCCCCAAAAGTCCTTTTTTTGTCTCTGCCCAGATGCCTTATTTATAGATTAGGGAAGTTAGAATCCCAATCAAATACAAATTCAGATCCAAATCAGTTGCTTCAGATCCAAGTAATGTGCGTCACGGCCGTGATGGGCATCACGTCCAGGCCGTGACGGCTTCTGCCTTGGGCGCTTCTTCAGTAATTGGTCTGTCACGTCCATGATCAGTTCTGCCTGTTGAGGGTCTGGTTCAGCTGACGTGTCATGGCCGTGATGGGCATCACGGCTAGGTCGTGACCAGCTCTGACTTCAGTCTTCTTTGTTTTTAGCTCTGCTTGATCATGGTCGTGATGGTCATCACGGCTAGGCCGTGATGGGCTCTGTTTGGCTCATTTTCTTCACTTTTCAAGCCCCATCTTCATCCAAGCTCCATCATGGCCAATCTTGAGCATTTTATCCTTAATTTCTGCAAAACAACACCACAAAACCGCCTTACCCGTTCCAAGGTAAAAATTAATAAAAATCAAATTAAAAATGGCTAAACTATATGAAAATGCATGCAAAATGACAATGAAATATGAGGTGAAATCACACTCACCATGATGGCCATCACGGTCGTGACACGCAATATTTGGATCTGAAGAAACTGATTTCATCTGAATTTGTATTTGATTGGGATTCAAATAACCCTAATCTATAAATAGGGCAATTAGGCAGAGACTAAAGGAGACTTTTGGGCTGCTACCCTTAGGCATAGATTTAGGATCTCTCTTCTTCTTCTTCTCTTCTCCTAGGCTTTATTTTATGTTGTTGTTAATCAAGCTTGTCATCACCATGGCAATGCTTGAGTAGTAGCTTTATTTCTAGGTATTGGGGCTATTCCCAAGATCTGTTTTTATGTTATGAATTGATTTCGATTTCTTGTTAATTCGATTTTGCTTTAGATCTGATTTCTATTGTTTTAATTACTCGTGAATTTGGTTGCCACTTATTTGCGTGTCGCAGATATTCTAAGGAGGAACCTAGCGGTGAACTTAGGTATCGGATCTATAGAATCAGACGTGGGACTTAAATCACGAGAGTTAGAAGCGGTCCTTCGAGGATTAACGAATTTTCATAAAGCGTAAAGGGTTCAATCTAAATTCAACTACCACGAGAGTAGGGGTTGGTTTAATTGGGCACGATTTTTGTAACCCGATAAGGAGCATTAACTAATTTAGGATAAATTCGCCTTCAGGGCAATTTTGATAATTAACAAGGGATAGTCAATTTAGTAACATAAACAATCTTGTTGGTAACCCAATTCCTAGGAATCTCTTTAGATCTGAAAAACCACAAATTGATTTACTTTCTGTTTTACTTGATTGCATTCCTTATCTGATTTTCTAAGTTATCTCTTATTTCAAAAATCAAAACCTTTTCAAAATCTTTTTATATAGTCCAGTTCTATCGATTTGATAATTAGTTGTGATTTGAGATCACGGTCTCTGTGGGATCGATATCTTTTTATTACTTGGTGACGAATCTGGTACACTTGCCGGAAGCACGAACAACAGGTGCCTGATTTTGACAAATATCGGGGAACCACTTGTCCCAAAAACCATTTGACCATGTATGTAACGAATATGGCATCATATGCTCAAGATGATAAGCTCTTGATTCACTTTTTCCAAGACAGTTTAACCGAGGCAGCTTCAAATTGGTACACGCATCTCAAACGGGCCCACATCTGATCCTTCAAAGATCTAGCAGATGCATTCCTGAAACAATACAAGTACAGACATGGCTCCCGATAGGATGCAACTCCAAAATATGTCAAAAAGGGACACCGAGACTTTCAAAGAGTACGCACAACGATGGAGGGAAATGGCTACTGATGGGACTCCGGCAAGTGTACCGGCTTCGTCGTCAAGTAATAAAAAGATCGATCCCACAGAGACCGTGATCTCAAACAACAATTAATTATTAAATCAATTAAACTGGACTATATAAAAAAGATTTGGAAAAGATTTGATTTTTGTAATAAGAATTAACTAGAAAATCATATATTTAAGAACGCAATCAATTAAAATAGGAAAGTAATTCAAATAGGGGGTTTCCAAATTCAAAAGGGATTTCCAGGAATTGGGATACCACAAAACTTCTTATGTTACTAAATTGACTACTCTCCTTGTTAATTACCAAATTTTCTTTGAAGGCGAATTTATCCTAAATAAGTTAATGCTCCCTCTCGGGTTACAAAAATCGTGCCCAATTAAATCAACCCCTACTCTCGTGGTAATTGAATTTAAATCGAACCCTTTGAGTTTTGTAACAAATCATGAACCCTCGAAGGAACGCTTCTAACTCTTGTGATTTAAGTCCTAAGTTTGATTCCTATAGATCCGATACCTAAGTTTACCGCTAAGTTCGTCATTAGTGTATCTACGACACGCAAATAAGTGGCCACCGAATTTACGAGTAATTAAAACAATAGGGATCAAATCGAAAGCAAAATTGAAATTAACAAGAAATCAAATATCAATTCATCACCATAAACAAATCTTGGGCATAACCCCAATTCCTAAAAACAAGACTACTACTCAAGCATTGCCATGATCATAGCAAGCTTGATTAACAATAGCATAAAAAGAAAACCCTAGAGGAGAGAAGAGATTGAGGAGAAGAAGAATCCTAATTTCACCTATGGGAAACAGTCAAAAAGTGTCCAGTTTCGAGCCCTTGAGGGCTATTTATAATCTGGGGTAACTTGAATCCCAAGCCAATACAAAAATTAGATCAAATCAGTTTCTATGGATCCATATATTGCGCGTCGCAGCCGTGACCATCATCACGGGCAGGCCGTGACGGATTCTGTCTTGGGGTTGCTTTGCTGGTTGGTTTGTCAAGGACGTGACCATCATCACGGCCTAGCCGTGATCAGTTCTACCTGTGAGGGTCTGGTTCAGCTGACATGTCACGGCCGTGATGGGCATCACGGCCTGGCCGTGACTAGCTCTGACTTTTCCATTCTTTCTTTTCAGCTCTACCCAATCATGGCCGTGATCAATTCTGTTTGCCTCATTTCCTTGCCTTTCAAGTTCCATCTTCATGCCAGCTCCAACACAACTGATCCTGAGCAATTTAATCTTCGATTCCTGCACACAAGTACCACAAAATCACCTTACCCATTCCAAGGTAAAAACTAACAAATAATCACATACAATACGCCTAAACTATATGAAAATGCATCCTAAATGTCAAGGAAATATTAGGTGAAATCACACTCATCAACTAAGGCCAGAAAAGATAATCAATCAGAGCATGGACAGTGAATCTAGAACCCGAGTAATAAATCCAAGTAACAGTCATATTCAACAAGAAACCTAGAGACAATCGATTTTAAGTCCAATTAGAAGCTTAGGTTCCCCGGATTCACATCTTTCACTAATTCGGGCACTCTTCTCACCTCACTCATATGTTTGAGGGTACATGACAATCCGCTCAATTTCCTCAAGGAAGGCACCCTACCATAAGCTTGACTATTAACCAAATCTCTACTTTATTAATGAAAACACATAAGAATCAAGAGGTCTTTTATTTTGGTTGTAATAGGACCATGGGATTAATTGTTAGGTGGGGATTTCAAGAAAAGGAAAATTCAAGAAGGCTAAACAAAATTTCTAACAATGCAAAGCATGACACCTTTCTTAGAATTCCTTTTTGGGTTTTAGTTCAGTTTTCCACCTTTCTTTCTTTCTTCCTTTCTTCCTTTTTACTTTTTATTTCTCACTTTCTTTTTCTCATCCCCTTCTCCATTTTTTATTTTTTATTTTTTTATATTTATTTATTTGGAGAAGGGGAGATTTTCAACTTAAAGAGAATATATATATATATATATATATATATATATATATATATATATATATATATATATATATATATATATATATATATTAACATCCCACAATTTAATTTCTCAACTTCCTTTTTGCCCTTTTTGCAATACTTTAAAAGGTGTCATACCAAGCATCGTTCATTAAAATAAATCGAGGTACCAAGAAAAGTATTTTATTCTTTTAGGCTCAAAATTAGGCAACTAAGGAATAGCATTTAATCAGTCAAAGTTCAGAAGGCCAGAAAAATACCTAGTGCCTCAATCATTTTCAAATGTTTTCAAAAAATTTTAAGTTTCAAAACGGTTTCAAGTCAAGTTCTAGAGAATACAATCCAAGAGGAAGAAAACACTCAATCACAAAGAATGTGGTAGATTTAATGAGTACCCCTTTAGGCTCAAAAATCTCACATTTAGTAGTTTAAAATCAATGAGAAACACAAATCTAAGGAACCACGTGCTAATTATCAACTATCAAAAGATCATCTCAAGCATTTTTATTTTTAGCCTATCACAAGAATACAAAAATTGGGTTAAAAAATTCACTGTCTTAATTCATTAGGCACAAAGTTTTCACAATTGGAGGCATACTCAAAGCAAGGGGCAATCTAATCATGTGATATATGCAAAACTAACCCTAAACGAATGCAACATGCAAGAATGCAAAAATAATACCCCTACCCCAATATTAAAAACTTACATTATCCCCAATGTAAATAATTAAGTCGTAGGGAGGATAAAAAAACAAAAACAACTCACTGAGGTGGTGGGTGCTGGCTCAGATGCCACTCATAGAGCTGCTGGATCATGGCTCTCTACTTGCGCTGCTCCTCCATGATGCGCTCCTGGTTTGCTAGGATAGTGTCAAAGGTGGACGAGAACCGTGCATAGGGATCATCGGACGACGTACCTGCAGAGGAAGAAGATGGGTGCCCAGACAGCCTAGCCTACGGTGGCGGGCGTAATGGCCTTTGTATCCTGATAGGCTGAGGCTCCTCTCTCACCGACACTTTCCAATTTACCGGATTTGTTACATCCAAAAGAACGGGGTTAGGGAGGGGAATTGGGTGCCTGCGCCTTGGGTGTTTCAGCAAGACATATCATCCTCCCGGGTGATCATCCCCATAGCCTCACAAGCCCCGCAAGGTGATACGTGTCCGATCCGGGGCGTCCTCAAAACCATCCAGATCAAAGTTAAAGTGATGGCATATTGTGGTGATTAAGCCACCAATGACAATAGTGCCACTCGAACTCTTGGCGACCTTTAAGAGGTGCCTAGCCAAAAACAACCCTGTGTCCGCGTTGCTCTCAGGGTGGAGCATGGCCCATAGTATAAAGACCTCGTCCTGGCGGATGGATCCGTCACTCTCTCCACGGCCAAACAAGGTGTTGGCTATGACCCTATGTATATATCTTATACTTGGGTTAACAAAGGCTGTGGACTTGGATGTCTGAGGGTCAAAACTCATGCCTTCATAGTCAATTATTGACCAGAAACTATGTGCACTAAACCCTAAAGGGTATCTTCTGTCACCCCCTACAGGTAAACCAAAAATCTCACTAAATTCAGCTAGGGTTAGTACAAAGTCCTGGTTGAAGAGCCGTAATGTAATCCGTCCCTCAAGGCAATGCGACCCTTGGAGAATTTCTGCATTCAGAGAGCTTAAGAACTCCAGAGTAGGGCCAGCAAATGCAGGGTATCTAGTGCGATCAAACTCGCTCCACCCTATGTTTTCTAACATCCAATTGATGTCAACAGTCAGGCCTAGGGTGTCTATACATGCATCATCAAGATATTTCGTTTGGATAATCTTCATATTTTTCAAAGAATTAAATCTATCTTGTTGAGCATTATCTTTGAAAACAATCCCATACCCATGTTCATCAGTTTCAGAGTTAGAGGAGTCAAAGTCAGAGTAGTTACCTGGGTTCCTGCTTCCTCTAGTACGAGGGCGTGAGGCTTCGGTTGCCCTTTGACGTTTGCTTGCCATGATTTTCTTCAATGAACCTCAAACTACCAAAATTCACAATCCCCTCCTTCACTGTTTCTGAAATTCGGATTTTTAGGGGCTAGGGTTTCAGAATTAGGAATTTTTGAGTTTGCCCAAAATTGAAGGATTTGCCTTGTGGGTCTTGTTGGGTTAGGTCTAGGGAGCAAGGTAGTAGGGTTAGTTGGGCATGGGTGTCATGGGGAGGTGAGTTTTCAAGCTTTTTGGGTGAATGGTTATGGTGGAGGTTGTGAGAGGAAGAAGAAGATGAGTGGATGAAGAGGAAGATGGTGGGTTTAGGTTAAGAGGGGGGTTGCATTGATGAGTGTGAGATGAGGGAAATGAGGAGTTGGAATGAAGGGTGAGAGCTTGGTGGCTATGGAGGTGGAGAGAAAGTAGAGAAGATTAAGGGAGTTTGGTTGTGTAGCAGAGGAGGGGTATTCGGTTTAAAAATCTGAGCTAAACGCGCGTCACGGCCGTGACCCTCATCACGGGCAGGCCGTGACGCATTGTGTCAGGTAAATCCTTTTTCACGGGCGTGATGTGTATCACGGCTGGATCGTGATGGAATCTGTTCTGTTTCAACTGGCCTGTCACGGCCGTGATCACTATCACGGCCTAGCCGTGATCCTTACTGACTTTTTTTCGGTCTTCACATCACGGCCGTGACATACATCACGGCTAGGCCGTGATGGATTCTGATCTTCTGGGGCCTTCTTGTTACACCCGTGATGGCAATCACGGCTGGGTCGTGATACTGTCTGATTTTCAGCTGTTGACTCATCACGGCCGTGATCCATGTCACGGCCTAGGCGTGATTGATTCTGAATTCATTTTCCATTCCCTTTTTCACTCTTCATGCCTTCATGACCTGAAAACACTCGGCAAATCCATTAATATATGATCTTTCTTCTCTAAATCTTCTCAATTATTCAAAAACAAAATTCAAAAACAAACTAAGAAGGGAAAGAAAGCTTGGGTTGCCTCCCAAGAAGCACTTATTTATGGTCCTAAGCTTGACCATAGTCCTTTCAATCCTTTGATGTTGGATCGAGGAGGGAAATCGCAACCTCCTGCTCAAGTGGATGTTCTCCAAGGTAGTGTTTTAGTCTCTGTCCATTGACCTTGAATGTCCCACATTCCTGGTTCCAAACCTCGACGACACCATACAAAAATACTTCATTACTTTAAATGGTCCGGACCATCTAGACTTGAGCTTTCCCGGGAATAACCGCAACCTCGAGTTGTAGAGTAGCACCAGTTCTCCTTCATGGAATTCTCTACGAAGGATATGCTTATCATGCCACTTTTTAGTTCTCTCCTTGTAAGATTGTGCTAACTCATAAGCATCCAATCTTAGCTCGTCAAGTTCCTGAAGTTGAAGGATTCTCTTTTCCCCAGGGGCTTTTATATCAAAGTTTAGCATCTTAACAGCCCACAAAGCCTTATGCTCAATCTCGACTGGTAAGTGATAAGCCTCTGGCTCATCTAGTTTTATGGCTAGTATGACCAAGGTTTTTTGCTAATTATATTTCGTTTTCGCCCAAATTAGACTCGATTGTCCTCAAGCAACATTTTGAGTAATTTAAGTAGTTTTAGGTTAATTTAGCCAATTTTGAGTCAAATAAAACACTTATGGCTATTTCATTGTTTTCAGGTTAACATAGAAGTCAAGGGAATGAATAAACAGGGGAAATTTCAATCCTGGAGGTATTCGCCCCGCGAGAGTCCACTCGCCTCGCGAACCTGAAGACCAGACTGAACAGCAGAATGTCATCCTCTCTGTCTCGCCCCGCGAATCCTATTCTCGCCTCGCGAGCCATTCTTCGCCTCGCGAGAATTCCAAACGTTGCAGATTTCTTCATAAGATTCGCCTCGCGAGTGAGTGCTCGCCTCGCGAGAGGTCACAGATCCTGAAAGTTATAAATTGCTGTTCTGGGCAGATTAGGAGGAACTTTTGATTATCCACTGTTTTACAGAGTTTTTAGTTGTATTACGTTTTTATGGAGAACTAATTATCTTGGATTAGTCTACTGTAATCGGTTTCCACCGCACTTGAGGTTCTATAATTCCCGTTTTGTTTGCTTTTCCCTTTTCAATACTATGCTATATATTTCAGTTTCCTTAATTCAGGATTGTATAGAATTTGTGTTGATTTATTTCGATGATGTTATGTTCCTATATTGAATCGCGTTTGCTTAATTCGCGTGTGTACAATTGTGTTTGCTTAATTCACGAGAGCTTCACCCCGTTTGCTTAATTCGGGAATTAGGAACATATATCTTGTAGTAGAGATTTCGCTTGCTAATTGTTGCTACAACCGAAAGGGGATTAGAATCTGCTTAGGGCTTGGAATTTATATAAACCGATGATGGTTGGGAAACCGAGAACAGTAGATTAATCGTCCTTAGCTTATTTGATAATCTCTTAAATTGCTCTGTTTTTATTGCTCTGTTTTCCAATTGAATTTCGAACCAAACCCCCACCACCCCCCCCCCCCCCCCAAAAAAAACTGATTTTTGTGGTGAATAACAATTCAAGAGTCCTTGTGAGACAATACTCGAGTTGTCGCGCTCTACTACAATTTTGTAAACCGCTCGCTTTTTGACCCGTGTGCGACAGCGCGTCAAAAAATTGGCGCCCTTGCCGGGGACTCTTGTTTGTTATTTTCGTATTTTTTGTTTATTTTTCGTTTTTGTTTTGAATTAGTCTGGCTACTAGGTCTACTTGCCCTGACTTGTGTGATTTTGATCCTGAAATTGAAAGAACACTCCACACACGCCGTAGAGCAATTCGGGCTAGCACTAGTGGTGATTCTAATTCTGAAACTGTTTTTGATAACATGGGTGACCAAAGGACATTAAGACAGCTTGCTGCCCCTGATGTTAATTATAATGGCTTGTGTATTGAATATCTTTGTCTTGTTGCTCCCTTTGAATTAAAATCTGGTTTAATACACTTGTTGCCAAGGTTTAGTGGTCTTGCAGGTGAGGATCCACATAAGCATCTGAAGGAATTCCAGGTTGTCTGCTCTACACCCTTGAGACCAGAGGGAATAATTGAGGATCACATCAAGCTGAGAGCCTTCCCGTTCTCACTACAGGGCGCTGCAAAGGATTGGCTGTACTATCTTGAGCCAAACTCTGTTACCACCTGGAACGATTTGAAGAAGGTCTTTTTAGAGAGATACTTTCCTGCCTCCAGAGCTGCATCAATCAGGAAGGAAATATGTGGCATCAGACAAGGCAATGAGTCGTTGGCTGAGTATTGGGAGAGATTCAAGCAGTTTGTATCCAGTTGCCCTCAGCATCAGATTTCCGAGCAGCTCCTTATTCAGTATTTTCATGAGGGGTTACTAGCGATGGATAGAAATATTTTGGATGCTGCTAGTGGGGGAGCACTTGTTGATAAGACTCCGGCTGCTGCCAAGCAATTGATTGAAAATATGTCACTGAACTCCCAGCAGTTCACAACCAGGAGAAATTCTGTTGAGACAAGAGGTGTGAATGAGGTCCATGGCTCTTCTTCCAACAAGGCCCTTGAGAATAGAATTGATGAGCTCACTTCTTTGGTAAAGCAGTTGGCAATAGATAAGGTTCAACCATCAAGGTTGTGTGGCATTTGTACTTCTCTTGAGCACCTGTCAGTTGCATGCCCTATTCTGAAGGATGAGTCGATCCATCGATTTACCTCAAGCTTATGCAGCTAATCTCTATAATAAGGCAACAATCGGAACCCAGTACAACGTTCCCGACCTCTCCACAAATAAGTACCACCCCAATCGGAGGAATCATCCCAACCTTCGGTATGGAAACTCATCCCAACAACAACCGATGGCACCACCACGAGAATCCTCCCCAAGGACCACTACTCGCACCTTTCTCGGACCTTCATTAGAAGACTTGGTCAAGCAAATGACTGCACAAAATCTCCAGTTCCGGCAGCAAGCAAATGCTAGTATTCAGACTTTGCACACACAGATTGGACAGATTGGACAGTTTCAGCAGTGAACGAATGCTAGTATTAATACTTTACAGACACAGATTGGACAGCTTGCCACTTCCATGAATAACATACAGCAAGCTCAAGGATCGAACCAACTACCTGCACAAACAGTGGTGAATCCCAATGCCCCCAATCCTAATGTGAGTGCCATTTATTTGAGATCCGGGAAAGTTGTAGAGGCAGCCCCTGAAAAAGATGAAGGAACTGTTGAGGTAACTCCTGAGCCTTCTGTTGTTGTTGAATATGAGAGAGTGTATGTGCCACCGATCCCCTTCCCACAAAAAGTGCAGAAAAATAAGAAGATTGATGGGGAAGACAAGGAAAGGGAGATTCTAAATGTGTTCAGAAAGGTGGCGGTAAATATTCCGCTCCTAGATGTGATTAAGCAGGTGCCCAAATATGCAAGGTTTCTAAAGGATTTGTGCACGCACAAGAGGAGGTTGAAAGGCAATGAGAGGGTCAATTTGGGGCGAAATGTTTCAGCCCTCATTCAGCCTAAGCCTGCACTTGAAAGGGTTACTGTTTCAGTCCTCACTCAGGCACTGCCACAGAAGTGCAAGGATCCGGGCACTTTTGCTATTCCATGCACCATTGGGGACAGCAAATTCGACAATTGCATGTTGGATTTGGGAGCCTCCATAAATGTCATGCCCACCTCTGTTTTTAAGAACCTTGATCTTGGTCCCTTTCAGCATACGGGTTTCACTATCCAGTTGGCCAACAGGACCAATGCTCGCCCCATGGGAGTGGTAGAAGATGTGCTGGTACAAGTTGATGAGTTGATTTTCCCTGCTGACTTTTACATCCTGGACATGGCAGGGGAAACAAATTCAAGTAGATCACCAATGATCCTGGGCAGACCGTTCATGAAGATGGCAAAGACAAAGATTGATGTTGATGATGGAACCATGTCCATGGAGTTTGGTGACATTGTTGCAAGGTTCAACATCTTCGATGCTATGAAGCATCCATTGGAAGAGCACTCTGTTTTCCAAATAGAGTTGCTCTCCGAAATTGTTGACGACACCTATGATGACTTGGTTGCTGATTTTCCATCCATTTCTGATTTAATGATGTTTATTCATCTACTGACTGTACTAACACTAACTCTTGTGTTGTTTGTGCTGAGATTGATTCTACGTTGCAGGGTGATAGTGAAAGTGAAGCTGTCTGTTCAGCTGAAGTTCTTGACATCAGGGCTGCTCCAAATATACCATCTATTGAGCAGCCACCCTCCTTAGAGCTCAAGCCACTTCCTGGGAATCTGAAGTATGCTTACTTGGAGAGGAATGAAAAACTTCCAGTTATTATCTCCTCCAACCATGACTCTGACCAGGAAGCTAAGCTCTTGGAGGTTCTGAAGAAGCACAAGAAGGTGATTGGGTGGACCTTGGCTGACATCCCAGGAATTAGCCCCTCCAGATGTATGCATAGGATTCTGTTGGAGGATGGGGACTAAACCAGTTAGGCAGCCCCAAAGGCGGCTCAATCCATTGATTCTGGATGTTGTGAAGAAGGAGGTGACAAAACTTCTGCATGCGGGTATCATATACCCCATCTCTGATAGTAGTGGGTGAGTCCAGTGCAAGTTGTACCCAAGAAGTCCGGCCTCACAGTGGTAAGAAATGATAATAATGAGCCTGTCCCCACTAGAGTCCAGAATAGCTGGCGAGTCTGTATTGATTATAGGAAGTTGAACCAGGCCACTCGAAAGGATCACTTTCCTTTGTCGTTCATCGATCAGATGCTCGAACGGTTGGCTGGTAAATCCCACTACTGTTTTCTTGATGGCTTTTCCAGTTACTTCCAGATCCACATTGCACCAGAGGATCAGGAAAAGACCACTTTCACGTGCCCCTTCGGCACGTTTGCTTACAGGAGGATGCCATTTGGTCTTTGCAATGCTCCTGGCACTTTCCAGAGATGCATGATTAGCATTTTTACTGAATTTATTGAAAATTGCATGGAAGTGTTCATGGATGATTTCACTGTATATGGTTCCTCATTTGATGCATGCTTGCATAGTCTGAATTTGGTTCTAGAAAGATGCATTGAAACTGACTTTGTTTTGAACTATGAAAAGTGTCACTTTATAGTTGAACAGGGGATTGTTTTGGGGCATGTTATTTCTAAAGAGGGTATTTCAGTAGATCCTGCTAAAATTGATGTGATTTCTACATTGCCTTACCCATCTTGCATTCGCGAGATTCGTTCTTTTCTTGGTCATGCAGGTTTCTACAGGCGCTTCATTAAGGACTTCAGCAAGATAGCTCTTCCTCTGTCAAACTTGCTGAAGAATGATGCCATGTTCAACTTTGATGACAACTGCAAGAAGGCATTTGACTTCTTTAAAAGGGCATTGACCTCTACCCCCATCATCCAGCCCCCTGACTGGACCCTCCCTTTTGAGCTCATGTGTGATGCTTCTAACTATGTTGTGGGAGCGGTCCTGGCACAATGGGTGGGCAAGACTGCCCATGTCATTCATTATGCTTCTAGGACTTTAGATGCTGCACAATCTAATTACACCACCACTGAAAAGGAACTTCTAGCTGTTGTTTTTGCTCTTGATAAATTTAGGTCATACTTGCTAGGTTCCAAGGTTATTGTTTTCACTGACCATGCAGCTCTGAAGTACCTGTTGAAGAAACCAGAAGCGAAGCCGAGATTGATTCGGTGGATGTTGTTGCTCCAAGAGTTTAATGTGGAGATAAAAGACAAGAGTGGAGCTAAAAATTTAGTAGCTGATCACTTGAGCAGAATAGCAAGGGATGAGGATCCTTCTCCAATCCAGGATGACTTTCCTGATGAGCAGCTTCTACGGCTGCATGGGGTAACTCCTTGGTTTACTTACATTGTTAACTATCTTGTTGTGGTGTTTTTCCTGCAGGTGTAACTAGATCACAGATCCACAAACTTAAGAGTGATTCCAAGTACTATGTTTGGGATGATCCGTACCTTTGGAAGTTTGGCAATGATCAGGTAATTCGGAGGTGTGTCCCCGAATATGAGATTGGGTCTATTTTGCACTTTTCTCATGCCTCTCAAGTAGGGGGACACTTTGGGTCACAGAGGACTACAAAAAAAGTCCTAGATTATGGGTTCTACTGGCCCACCATTTTTAGAGATGCTTATGAGGTCTACCGGACTTGTAAGGAGTGTCAAACAGCAGGCACATCCACCACTCGCAAGAGTGAAATGCCTCAGCAACCTATGCTCTTCTGTGAGGTGTTTGATGTGTGGGGAATCGACTTTATGGGTCCTTTCCCTGCATCTTTTGGCTTTCTATACATTCTTTTGGCTGTTGACTATGTTTCAAAGTGGGTGGAAGCTATCCCCACTAGGACTAATGATTCTAACGTTGTTGCCAATTTTGTTAGGTCCAATATTTTTTGCAGGTTCGGCATACCTCGTGCCATCATCAGTGACCAGGGCACTCACTTCTGCAACCGCACCATAGAAGCCTTACTCCGGAAGTATGGAGTTGTGCAGAGTCTCCACTGCTTACCATCCCCAGACCAATGGCCAGGCTGAGATCTCAAATAGGGAGATCAAACAGATCCTAGAGAAAGTGGTGCAGCCGAATAGGAATGACTGGAGCCGCCGTCTAGAAGACGCACTTTGGGCTCAGAGGACCGCTTTCAAGACACCGATAGGGATGTCCTCCTTTAGGCTTGTATTCGGTAAGGCATGTCATCTCCCTGTGGAAGTTGAGCACCGTGCATATTGGGCGGTCAAGTGCTGTAATTTGGAAATGAAAAAGCTGGTATTGAAAGGAAACTCCAATTACAGCAGCTTGAGGAGCTTAGGCTAGAAGCCTATGAAAGCTCTCGGATTTATAAAGAGAAAACCAAGAACTTCCATGATAGGATGATTTCTAGGAAAGAATTTTCTGTGGGCCAGCAGGTCTTACTGTTTAACTCCCGCTTGAAAGTGATGGCTGGGAAACTTAGATCCAAGTGGATTGACCCATTTGTTGTTACTAGCGTTTTTCCTTATGGTGAAGTAGAGATTAAAAGTGCAGGTAGCAACAAGGCCTTCAAGGTTAACGGGCAACGGATGAAGCTATTCCATGAGAGCTCGGTGCTTGAGGATGCTAATGTTGAGGAGCTCTCCTTGGAAGCTCCCACCTACACTGCCACCTGATCAGGGAACACCCTTTCCTTTCCCTCACTCTGATTTTATAGTTATGTTGTTTCATTGAGGACAATGTATGTTTTAAGTGTGGGGGAGGGAACCAATTGTAGCTTTGTTTTGTGTTTTGTGTTGTTTTTCTTTTAGCTCTTGAATAAATTGTGTGAGTCTTTGGTCGGTGAGCTTGATTGGTTTTGATTGATTTGGCACAAATTGATTGCATGATTTATGTGATGATTCCCCCTAGATTTTTTTTTTTGAAAAGTGATCCCCATGTGAAAAAAATTGAAAACTGAACTTTGAGATGTTTCATTGTGATTGCATGATTTATGATAAGTTTGGGGTGATAGGGTGCACACACTAGGGATAGAATCTCTGTCAAACAATTTGCAAAAATTTCCAGGTGAGGGTTTGAGCCTCCAACATGTTTTTAACTGTGTGAATCACTTTTGAGCTGCACTTTCCCGAATTTGCTTGAATTTCTTCATGGTTTGCATGTTTATGTGTTTGCATCAAATGATTTAGGTAGATTTTCTTTGAATTAACTACTTGGCCTGAAAAGAACCATCCCTAATGCATGTTCCCTAGTTAGCCCCTTTGAGCCTAATTAGCCTATTATTTCTTGATGACCCTATGTTACAAGCCAAAAATCTGAAAAACCATGTTAACCCAATCTTAGGATTATGAGAGCATGGATGCTTAGCAAGAGAAGGTTTGCAAGAAACTAAGTTTGGGGTGGCTACAAGGATGTGACATGTCATTCTGGGGTGAGAAAAAGAAAAAAATAATAAAAAGGTTGGAGCTTAAAAAAAAGGAACAAAAATGTCAAAAAAGGGTATTAAAGGAAAGGCTGTAGTCGCCCAAAAGCATAAATAAAAATGGAAAAAGGAATTTGAGTGGAAATTCAAAGTGTAAAAAGTTTCATGCTCTCTTAGTTCCTAGGGACTTAAGCCTAGTTCCTTTGTATATCCTACCCTTAGCCAGGCCCCATTACAACCTTAAAAGACCTTTTGATGTTGCATGCATGTTTTCGTGGGAACCTTGATTGAGATGAAAATCAAATTCATGGGAAGTGCTCTTGAAATGTGAGTTGAGTGAAAAGTTGATAGCCTAGACAAAAATTGAGCGATTGAGTGAAATGTTAAATGCCCTTGTGAGGAAGGCAATTGTTTGAATTGGGTGATCTTCCTTTTGTGTGTAACTTGGATCCCTTGCTTAAATTGATGACCGCTTGAATGATGAAGTTCTCAAATGTTTAGAATGAATGCATGTGGGGATTGCTTTGTTTGAAAGGGGGGGACATTGAAGGAAAAATTATTTTGATGAATTGCTTGAAATTTGTGCAAAGTTGATTGAATCCTTTAAGCTTGCCAAGTCTTGAGTCTTTTTGAGTTTTAGTTTACTTGGGGACAAGCAAAGTTTAAGTTTGGGGTATTTTGATAAGCCTCTGGCTCATCTAGTTTTATGGCTAGTATGACCATTGTTTTGTGCTAATTATATTTCGTTTTCGCCCAAATTAGACTCGATTGTCCTCAAGCAACATTTTGAGTCATTTAAGTAGTTTTAGGTTAATTTAGCCAATTTTGAGTCAAATAAAACACTTATGGCTATTTCATTGTTTTCAGGTTAACATAGAAGTCAAGGGAATGAATAAACAGGGGAAATTTCAATCCTGGAGGTATTCGCCCCGCGAGAGTCCACTCGCCTCGCGAACCTGAAGACCAGACTGAACAGCAGAATGTCATCCTCTCTGTCTCGCCCCGCGAATCCTATTCTCGCCTCGCGAGAATTCCAAACGTTGCAGATTTCTTCATAAGATTCGCCTCGCGAGTGAGTGCTCGCCTCGCGAAAGGGCACAGATCCTGAAAGTTATAAATTGCTGTTCTGGGCAGATTAGGAGGAACTTTTGATTATCCACTGTTTTACAGAGTTTTTAGTTGTATTACGTTTTTATGGAGAACTAATTATCTTGGATTAGTCTACTGTAATCGGTTTCCACCGCACTTGAGGTTCTATAATTCCCGTTTTGTTTGCTTTTCCCTTTTCAATACTATGCTATATATTTCAGTTTCCTTAATTCAGGATTGTATAGAATTTGTGTTGATTTATTTCGATGATGTTATGTTCCTATATTGAATCACGTTTGCTTAATTCGCGTGTGTACAATCGTGTTTGCTTAATTCACGAGAGCTTCACCCCGTTTGCTTAATTCGGGAATTAGGAACATATATCTTGTAGTAGAGATTTCGCTTGCTAATTGTTGCTACAACCGAAAGGGGATTAGAATCTGCTTAGGGCTTGGAATTTATATGAACCGATGATGGTTGGGAAACCGAGAACAGTAGATTAATCGTCCTTAGCTTATTTGATAATCTCTTAAATTGCTCTGTTTTTATTGCTTTGTTTTCAAATTGAATTTCAAACCAACCCCCACACACACACACACACACACACACAAAAACTGATTTTTGTGGTGAATAACAATTCAAGAGTCCTTGTGAGACGATACTCGAGTTGTCGCGCTCTACTACAATTTTGTAAACCGCTCGCTTTTTGACCCGTGTGCGACAGCGCCTCAGTAAGTGACATGGCTTACCGTAAATAAGTCTAAAGGGTGTCATCCCGATAGGAGTCTTGTAAGCCGTACGGTAAGCCCAAAGAGCATCATCTAGCTTTAAATACCAATCCTTTCTTGAACCTGAAACAGTCTTCTCCAGAATGCTCTTTATCTCTCGATTGGAAACCTCGACTTGCCCACTTATCTGAGGGTGGTAGGGTGTAGCAACCCTATGAGTGACTCCATATTTGAGCAGGAGTTTTTGAAATTGTTTTTCCATGAAGTGCGATCCTCCATCACTAATGACTGCCCTTGGAATTCCAAACCTTGGAAAAATCACCTTCTTGAATAGTTTGATTACGGTTTTTGCATCACTTGTTGGGGAAGGAATGGCTTCCACCCATTTAGAGACGTAATCAACGGCTACAAGAATGAACTTATTGTTACAAGAGGAAGGAAAGGGTCCCATGTAATCAACTCCCCAAACATTAAATATCTCTACTTCTAGCATAGTGTTGAGTGGCATTTCATGCTTCTTAGAGATGTTCCCCGTTCTCTGACATGGATCACAAGCAAGCACGAACATTCGGGCATCTCTGAAAATATGAGGCCAATAGAAACCAGCTTGAAGCACCTTTGCTACTGCCTTTGAGGCACTAGCATGTCCTCCGTAAGATGAGGAATGACAACAACTCAAGATACTTGGAACCTTGACTTCCGGGATACACCTTCTGTAAATGCTATCCGCACACTTGCGGAAAATGTAAGGCTCATCCCACACGTAGTTCTTGAGATCGGAGAAGAACTTCTTCTTTTGTTGATAATTAAACTCCGGTGGTAGAATCCCACATACAAAATAATTCACAAAGTCCGTATACCATGGAGCATTCTCTCCCAAGATGGCGAACAGTTGCTCATCGGGGAAAGAATCATCTATCGACAAGTTGTCATTCTCATGTTCCAATGTTTCAAGTCTGGATAAATGGTCCGAAACCAAGTTCTTCGTCCATTTCCGGTCCCGAATCTCCAAGTCAAATTCTTGCAGAAGGAAAATCCATCGGATGAGTCATGGCTTTTCTTCCTTCTTAGTCATGAGGTGCTTTAGTGCGGAGTGGTCCATGTGCACTATTACTTTAGACCCCACAAGGTATGATCTGAATTTATCAAATGCAAAGACAACCACAAGCAACTCTTTCTCAGTTGTGGCATAATTGGCTTGAGTTCCATCTAGAGTTTTGCTTGCATGGTATATTGTATGAACCTTCTTGTCTATCCTTTGTCCCAATACCGCTTCCACGGCGTAGTCACTAGCATCACACATTACTTCAAATGGCTCATTCCAATCTGGTGTTTGTAAAATGGGAGCGGTGGTCAAAGCTTCCTTCAACCTATAAAATGCACTCAAACATTCCTCATTAAAATCAAATGGAACATCTTTCATTAATGGGTTAGATAAGGGTTTAGAAATTTTTGAAAAATCTTTGATGAAACGCCGGTAAAACCCGGTGTGTCCCAAGAAACTTCTAACTCCTTTCACATTTACCGGTGGGGGCAAATTTTCAATAACATCTATTTTGGCCCTATCCACCTCAATACCTCTACCAGAAATCAAGTGCCCAAGCACTATACCTTCTTTTACCATAAATGGCATTTCTCCCAATTCAATACCAAATTGGTTTCTTCACATCGCTGCAAAATCTTAGACAAATTTGTTAAACAGTTATCAAAGGTAGTTCCACAAACAGAAAAATCATCCATAAAAACCTCCACGATGTTTTCAATAAATTCAAAAAAAATTGCAGTCATGCATCTTTGAAAAGTAGCCGGTGCATTACATAGACCAAAAGGCATTCTTCTATAGGCAAAAGTGTCATAGGGACAAGTAAACGTGGTCTTTTCTTGATCACTAGGATGTATAGGAATTTGATGAAAACCAGAATATCCATCCAAGTAACAAAAGTATGAATGCCTAGCTAACCTTTCAAGCATTTGATCAATAAATGGGAGAGGGAAGTGATCTTTCCTTGTTGTCTTATTTAGCTTCCTATAATCTATGCACATTCTCCAACCGATTACCGTCCTAGTAGGGATTAGTTCATTATTTTCATTTTGAATAACAGTCATCCCCCCTTTCTTAGGAACCACATGCACCGGACTAACCCATTCACTATCGAAGATTGGATAAATAACCCCCGCATCTAACAACTTAAGCATTTCTTTCTTAACCACTTCCTTCATATTAGGGTTCAACCTACGTTGAAGCTCAATGGATGGTTTATGCTCATCTTCCATTAAAATGTGATGCATGCAAAATGAAGGATTTATGCCTTTAATATCATCAATTGTATACCCCATCACTTTTCTATGCATTCTAAGCTCCCTAAGCAATTTCTCAGTTTCCAACTCATTCAAGCTAGCATTCACAATTACCGGATAGGAAGAGTTAGGACCAAGAAATTCATACCTCAATGTGGAGGGAAGAGGTTTTAGTTCTACCTTAGGGGCTTCTTCATCTTTCAGATCCTTACTCTTTGGTGTCAACTCAAGTTTCTCTTTCTTTGTTTTGTTCGGAGAAATTTCTGGACTAGCCTCCAGAAAGCGGGCATAATTCCTTACTTCTCCTCCATGAGCATTTAAGTCTCCACCAATCAAACACATTTCTAATGGGTCATCAACACAAGCTTGACGGGACTCTTCTTTCACCACTTGGTGCATTAAGTCAACCCTGCAACAAGAATCTTCAAAAGAAGGGTGTTTAATAGATTTAGTTAAATCAAATTCAACTTTATCATCACCCATAGTTAAAGTCAATTTTCCATTTTTAACATCAATAATTGCTCATGCGGTAGCCAAGAAAGGCCTACCAAGAATAATGGGGATTTGGGAATCCTCGTCCATTTCAAGTACCACAAAATCCACAGGAATGAAAAATTTACCCACTCTAATAGGAACATCCTCCAAGATGCCTATAGGGAATTTGACTGACCGATCTGCCAATTGAAGGGAGATTGTTGTGGGTTTTAGTTCACCCATCTCCAACTTCTTGTAAACAGAGAGGGGCATAAGACTAGTGTTACCAATCAAGCAAGGAATAGAGAAACTACCTGGATCTTTCAATTTAGGAGGCAATTTATTTTGAATTAAAGCACTACACCCCTCAGTTAAAGCCACTGTTTCATAGTCCTCTAGCTTTCTCTTATTTGACAAGATATCCTTAAGAAATTTAGCATATGTCGGCATTTGTTGTAACGCCTCAGTGAAGGGTACATTAATGTACAATTTCTTAAGGACCTCTAGAAAATTTCCAAATTGCTTACCTAGCTTGGCCTTAGCCAACCTTTGAGGAAAAGGTAACGGAGGTTGGTAAGGTGGTGGAAGGACATATTTAGACACTTTTTCACTAGGCTTTTCCTCTTCTAAGGGTTGTGTCTCAGTAGGTTTCTCCTCCTCATCTACACTCTTGTTATCACTCTCCCATTTAGCCTCGGGATTCTCAAGTTTCCTACCACTCCTTAGACTCACAGCTTTACACTGTTCATTATTTGGGTTCACTTCAGGTTGTCCAGGAAACTTGCCTGATTGCCTCATTGAATTTCCCGCTTGTTGGGCAATTTGAGTTTCCAACATCTTGTTACGGATGGCTAAGTTATCTACCTTAGATGTCAACTCTTTTATTGCCTCATTAACTGCCCTACCTAGTTGCCTAAATTCTTCATTCTGCTTAGTTTGAGTAGCAACAAAATTTTCCATAAGAGACTCGAGTTTAGACTTTTGTACCTGAGGATACCCCGATGCAGGTTTCCTATTACCTTGCCCTTCTTGGAATTCGTGGTTCAATGTGTTGTGGTAGTTCTCGTAGGAAAGATAAAGATTATTCTTCCTTATTTGGTTGTAGGGATTCAGGGGAGCATAATTTGGTAGCTTCGGATTCGTGTCATAGAAATTGTGACGAGAATTCACTTGTTCCCCCGAAGCACCGGACTCAGGAGCGATACCATGTGGGCACTCCATTATGTCATGTCCTTGCATTCCACAAATCTCACAAACAACATTAGTAGCACCTATTGAACTAACATTAGCCTTTTCAAGCTTATCAAAGCGTTTATTCAGTGAGTCAATTTTAGACATAATTAGATCAGTGCCATTCATTTCAAACTTACCCCCCCGAAATCTTTTTCGGGTTATTACCTCTTTTCGAACCCCATTGGTGATAGTAGGTGGCCACGTTTTCAATGATATTGAATGCTTCAGTCAGAGGTCTATTCATAAAGGCTCCTCCAGCTGTGGAGTCAGGTGACACCTTCGAAGAGTAATCCAATCCGTTGTAGAAGGTATGCACTAACAACCACCTCTCGATCCCATGATGTGGGCAAGACTCCAGCAATACTTTGTAACGATCCCAAGCTTCGGATAAGCATTCTCCGTCCTTTTGGAAGAAGCCGGTGATCTGAGTTCGTAGGTAAGCAGTCTTGGATGGAGGGAAGAATTTTTCCAGGAATGTCTGCTCCAGTTGTTCCCGTGTTAGCGGGCACTTGCTTCAACCAAGCTTTTGCCTTTCCAGTCAGAGAGGAGGGGAATAACCTCAAGCGTATAGCATCGATCGGGGCACCTTGAATCCTTATTGCATCAGTGAATTCCAAGAATATCTCCACATGATCAGTCGGGTCCTCCGAGGGTAATCCTCCAAACTGATGTTGTCTAATCATGCTAATTAACTAAGACGGTATAGTGTAGTTCTCTGCCTCAATTTCTGGACTAGCAATCCCAGTTCGCAAACCCCTAACATTTGGGGTTGCGTAGTCCTTCAATGGTTTAGTATCCGGTAGATTCGCCATGAGTGGAATGGGAATCAACCTCTTTCTTTCTCTTTGTCTTTGTAGTCTCCTACGTCTATGAAAGGTCCTTTCGATCTCGGGGTCAACTTCTATAAGGTTTCCAAGACTTAGGGATCTTTGCATAAAAGAGAAAAATACCTATGGTAGAGAGATAGATACTCAAGAAAAAGAAAAAGAAATAAATAAAAAAATAAAATAAAAAAATGTCCAGAAAAATCAATTAAAAATTAAATTGAAATTCAAGAAAACACAGTCCCCGGCAACGGCGCCAAAAACTTGATGGGACTCCGGCAAGTGTACCGGCTTCGTCGTCAAGTAATAAAAAGATCGATCCCACAGAGACCGTGATCTCAAACAAAAATTAATTATTAAATCAATTAAACCGGACTATATAAAAAGTTTTGGAAAAGATTTGATTTTTGTAATAAGAATTAACTAGAAAATCAGATATTTAAGAACGTAATCAATTAAAATAGGGTTTTTCAAATTCAAAAGGGATTTCTAGGAATTGGGATACCACAAAATTGCTTATGTTACAAAATTGACTACTCTCCTTGTTAATTACCAAATTTGTTTTGAAGGCGAATTTATCCTAAATAAGTTAATGCTCCCTCTCGTGGTAATTGAATTTAAATCGAACCCTTTGAGTTTTGTGACAAATCGTGAACCCTTGAAGGACCGCTTCTAACTCTCATGATTTAAGTCCTAAGTTTGATTCCTATAGATCCGATACCTAAGTCCACCGCTAAGTTCGTCCTTAGTGTATCTACGACACGCAAATAAGTGGTCACCGAATTTACGAGTAACTAAAACAATAGGGATCAAATCAAAAGCAAAATTGAAATTAACAAGAAATCAAATATCAATTTATCACCATAAACAAATCTTGGGCATAGCCCAATTCCTAGAAACAAGACTACTACTCAAGCATTGCCATGATCATAGCAAGGTTGATTAATAATAGCATAAAAAGAAAACCCTAGATGAGAGAAGAGATTGAGGAGAAGAAGAAGAATCCTAATTTCGCCTATGGGTAGCAGTCAAAAAGTGCCCAGTTTCGAGCCCTAGAGGGCTATTTATAATCTGGGGTAACTTGAATCCCAAGCCAATACAAAAATCAGATCAAATCAGTTTATATGGATACATATATTACGTGTCACGACCGTGACCCTCATCACGGGCAGGCCGTGACGGATTCTGTCTTGGGGTTGCTTTGCTGGTTGGTCTGTCACGGCCGTGACCAGCATCACGGCCTAGCCGTGAGCAGTTCTGCCTGTGAGGGTCTGGTTCAACTGACATGTCACGACCGTGATGGGCATCACGGCCTGGCCGTGACCGGCTCTGACTTTTCCATTCTTTCTTTTCAGCGCTACCCGATCATGGCCGTGATGGCCATCACGGCTAGGCCGTGATCAGTTCTGTTTGCCTCATTTCCTTGCCTTTCAAGTTCCATCTTCATGCCAGCTCCAACACAACTGATCCTGAGCAATTTAATCTTCGATTCCTGCACACAAGCACCACAAAACCACCTTACCCGTTCCAAGGTAAAAACTAACAAATAATCACATAAAATACGCCTAAACTATATGAAAATGCATGCAAAATGTCAAGGAAATATGAGGTGGAATCACACTCATCAAGGGGTATTATTTTTGCATTCTTGCACGTTGCATTCATTTAGGGTTAGTTTTGCATATATCACATGATTAGATTGCCCCTTGCTTAGAGTATGCCTCCAATTGTGAAAAACTTTGTGCCTAATGAATTAAGACAGTGAATTTTTGAACCCAATTTTTGTATTTTTGTGATAGGCTAAAAATAAAAATGCTTGAGATGATCTTTTGATAGTTGATAATTAGCATGTGGTTCCTTGGATTTGTGTTTCTCATTGATTTTAAACTACTAAATGTAAGGTTTTTGAGCCTAAAAGGGGTACTCATTAAATCTACCCCATTCTTTATGATTGAGTGTTTTCTTCCTCTTGGATTGTATTCTCTAGAACTTGACTTGAAACCGTTTTGAAACTTAAAAATTTTTGAAAACATATTTGAAAGGTTTAATTGCACTTTTGGTCCCCCAAGTATTGATAATGTGCGATTTTGGTCCCCCACTTTTTTTTTGAGCGCATTTGGTCCCCCAAGTTTTTCATTTGTGCCAATATGGTCCTTCCGTCCATCCCTGTTAAATTGGTAACGGAAATTGATTAAAAATGTGCAGATTTGGTCCCTCAACTATTTGTTATGTGCGATTTTAGTCCCTCAATTAAGGGGATCAAATGCCTTTGAAAAAAATTGAGGGACTAAAATCGCACATAACAAATAGTTGAGGGACCAAATCTGCACATTTTTAATCAATTTCCGTTACCAATTTAACAGGGATGGACGGAAGGACTATATTGGCACAAATGAAAAACTTGGGGGGACCAAATGCGCTCAAAAAAAAGTGGGGGACCAAAATCGCACATTATCAATACTTGGGGGACCAAAAGTGCAATTAAGCCTATTTGAAAATGATTGAGGCACTAGGTATTTTTCTGGTCTTCTGAACTTTGACTGATTAAATGCTACCCCTTAGTTGCCCAATTTTGAGCCTAAAAGAATAAAATACTTTTCTTGGTACCTTGATTTATTTTAAAGAACGGTGCTTGGTATGGCACCTTTTAAAGTATTGCAAAAAGGGCAAAAAGGAAGTTGGAAAATTAAATTGTGGGATGTTAAAAATATATAAATATATATATATTTATTTATTTATTTATTTATCTTAAGTTGAAAATCTCATCTTCTCCAAATAAATAAATATAAAAAAAATGGAGAAGGGGTTGAGAAAAAGAAAGTGAGAAATAAAAAGTAAAAAGGAAGAAAGAAAGAAAGGTGGAAAACTGAACTAAAGCCCAAAAAAGGAATTATAAGAAAGCTGTCATGCTTTGTATTGTTAGAAATTTTGTTTAGCCTTCTGGAATTTTCCTTTTCTTGATTTCCCCACCTAACAATTAATCCCATGGCCCCATTACAACCAAAATAAAAGACCTCTTGATTCTTATGTGTTTTCATTAATAACGTAGAGATTTGGTTAATAGTCAAGCTTATGGTAGGGTACCTTCCTTGAGGAAATTGAGCGAATTGTCATGTACCCTCAAACATATGAGTGAGGTGAGAAGAGTGCCCAAATTAGTGAGAGATGTGAATCCGGGGAACCTAAGCTTCTAATTGGACTTAAAATCGATTGTCTCTAGGTTTCTTGTTCAATATGCCTGTTACTTGGATTTATTACTCGGGTTCTAGATTCATTGTCCATGCTCTGATTGATTATCTTTTCTGGCCTTAGTTATTGCTTGAGGACAAGCAAAATCTTAAGCTTGGGGTAGTTTGATGAGTGTGATTTCACCTCATATTTCCTTGACATTTTGCATGCATTTTCATATAGTTTAGGTGTATTGTATATGATTATTTGTTAGTTTTTACCTTGGAATGGGTAAGGTGGTTTTGTGGTGCTTGTGTGCAGGAATGGAAGATTAAATTGCTCGGAATCAGTTGTGTTGGAGCTGGCATGAAGATGGAACTTGAAAGGCAAGGAAATGAGGCAAACAGAACTGATCACGGCCTAGCCGTGACGGCCTTCACGGCCATGATCGAGTAGAGCTGAAAAGAAAGAATGGAAAAGTCGGAGCCGGTCATGGCCAGGCTGTGATGCCCATCACGACCGTGACGTGTCAGCTGAACCAGACCCTCACAGGCAGAACTGATCACGGCAAGGCCATGAAGGTGGTCACGGCCGTGATAGACCAACTAGCAAAGCAACTCCAAGACAGAATCCGTCACGGCCTGCCCATGATGAGGGTCACGGTCGTGACGCGCAATATATGGATCCATAGAAACTGATTTGATTTGATTTTTGTATTGGCTTGGGATTCAAGTTACCCCAGATTATAAATAGCCCTCTAGGTCTCGAAACTGGGCACTTTTTGACTGCTACCCATAGGCGAAATTAGGATTCTTCTTCTTCTCCTCAATCTCTTCTCTCATCTAGGGTTTTCTTTTTATGCTATTATTAATCAACCTTGCTATGATCATGGCAATGCTTGAGTAGTAGTCTTGTTTCTAGGAATTGGGCTATGCCAAAGATTTGTTTAAGGTGATGAATTGATATTTGATTTCTTGTTAATTTCAATATTGCTTTCGATTTTATCCCTATTGTTTTAATTACTCGTAAATTCGGTGGCCACTTATTTGCTTGTAGTAGATACACTAAGGACGAACTTAGCGGTGAACTTAGGTATCGGTTCTATAGGAATCAAACTTAGGACTTAAATCACGAGAGTTATAAGCGGTCCTTCGAGGGTTCACGATTTGTCAGAAAACTCAAAGGGTTCGATTTAAATTCAATTACCATGAAAGTAGGGGTTGATTTAATTGGGCACGGTTTTTGTAACCCGAGAGGGAGCATTAAATTATTTAGGATAAATTCGCCTTCAAAGCAAATTTGGTAATTAACAAGGAGAGTAGTCAATTTAGTAACATAAGCAATTTTGTGGTATCCCAATTCCTGGAAATCCCTTTTGAATTTGAAAAACACCTATTTGAATTACTTTCCTATTTTAAATGATTGCGTTCTTAAATATCTGATTTTCTAGTTAATTCTTATTACAAAAATCAAATCTTTTCCAAATCTTTTTTATATAGTCCAGTTTAATTGATTTAGTAATTAATTGTTGTTTGAAATCATCTCAATGGGATCCATCTTTTTATTACTTGACGACGAAGCTGGTACACTTGCCGGAGTCCCATCAGCTGCTCAGGTTGAGCCTCCATTAGCTGAGAAAGAAATTGTGGCAATGTTTATTGATACACTCAAGTCGCCCTTCTATGATAGAATGATTGGGAGTGTGTCATCAAACTTTTATGATATGGTCATCATCGGCGAGAGAATTGAAAGTGAAATGAGGAATGGCAAGATCACCCAGTCTTCAGTAGCGAACGGCCCAAAGAAAGCCCCGTTTGTGAAAAGGAAGGGGGGAGAAGCACATTCCTTTGAACAAAAGAAACCGAACCAATGGAGACCAAACCAAACACCCGCCTTCCAAGCCCAATACACCCCGTATTTCCAACCATCTCCATATCACCAAGACAACCAGCCATACATCGCCGCCACCTCACAATTTCAAAATCCCCAGTCGATGACGCCCTGCCGACCATCATACCCTCTCAGCCTCAAACACATCCTGCCATGACACCTCAAGTTGTTCAACCCCTAAACCCAAACACCAGCCAAACGAGACCGGCTCATAACTCAAAAAAGAAGCCAGTACATTTCGATCCGACACCCATGACCTACACTGAGCTACTGCATCAACTTATAAGCAAATCTGTGTTGACTCCTATCCCAATGAAACCATTAGACCTTCCTTATCCGAAGTGGTTTGACCCAAATGCTAAATGTGAGTATCATGTGGGGGCAATAGGTCATTCCACTGAGAACTACAGGGTTTTCAAATTTATGGTACAAGATCTTATTGATGCTAAATGGTTGAGCTTTCAGAAAGATGCTCGAAAGGGGGCACAAGGTCCTATGCCAAATCATGGGGGTTCGGGAATCAATGCCGTAGATAGCTTCAGGGAACCTACTCTTAAGAGCCAAGTGGCTGATGTCAGAACTCCCATGAGAGTTTTTTTAAGAGAGATGCAAAAACATGGATTAGTGCAAACCTCAATTGTTGAAGAGAAGACCCTCGATGAAAAGATAAGGTATGACTTCGACTGGAATATGGGGCATTCAGTTGAAGAATGTGCAGAATTTTGATTGGTTGTGCAGCAGTTAATAGATATGAAGATTATCCTAATTGGTTGTGAATCGAATGAGTGTGGCATTAACATGGTTGCTGAATCTACAATTTCCCCAACTCCGGTTAAGATAACTCATTTTACTATTGTGATTAATCCTCAACCGATTCCTGAGCAAGTCGCTCTGAAGCCAGTGGTGATACACTATACTGAGAACGAACCTATGCCGGATTCGAGTGGGCCAACACCAATTGTTATCCGAGTCCCAGGTCCTTTCCCTTACAAGGACACCAAAGCGGTACCATGGAAATATGATAGACAGGTTCAACAAAGTCTTTCCAACGAGACCACGATGGTTACTAACATTTCGGGAATTGGTGGAATGACTAGGAGTGGTCGCATTTATACTCCAGAGGTATTGCAAAGGGAGGGAACGGAAAATAAAGAAAAAGATCGCAAGGGGAAAGAGAAGGTGGAAGGAACTCCGGATGAAAAGGATACAAAAGGGGGTGATAATAAAAAGGAGGTATCTGATGAAGAAGTCGGTGAATTCTTGAAGTTTATCAAGCAAAGCAAAGACAGGGTTGTGGATCAATTGAATCGAACTCCAGCTCGGATGTCTTTTTTGTCTTTGTTGATGAATTATGAGCCACATAGGAGAGTACTGATGATGGTGTTGAATCAAGATCATGTCTCTGATGACATCACAGTTGACAAGCTCGATAACATCGTGGGTAACATCGTTGCTGATAATTATATCACTTTCACTGATGATGAAATTCCAGCTGAAGGAATAGGGCACAACAAGGCGTTACACATTTCTGTGAAGTATCGAGATCATGTCATGGCTAGAGTTCTCGTTGAGATAATGGTTCTTCTTTGAATGTAATGCCAAAGTCGACATTGCCAAAGTTGCCTTTCGGTGGAACTCATATGAAGCCAGGCACAATGAATATAAGAGCTTCTGATGGCACCCGAAGGGAAGTCATGGGAGAAATTGAATTGCCCATTCAGATTGGTCATTGAACCTTTGAAATACCCTTCCAAGTAATGGACATCACACCAACTTACAGTTGTCTCCTAAGATGACCATGGATCCATTCGTCTGGAGCCGTACCTTCCACATTGCACCAGAAAGTGAAGTTCATTGTCGATAATAAGTTGATAATTGTTTCTGGAGAGGAGGATATGTTAGTGAGTAAGCCATCAACAACCCCTTACATTGAAGCTGTCGAAGAAGCTCTCGAGACCGCTTTCCAATTGCTTGGAATTTCTAATGCCACTTATGTTGGGGGTGGTGCTCCACTCTTGAAACCTCAGTCATCTAAAGCGTCCATTATGATGACTAAGGTTATGCTCGGAGGAGGATACCGACCTGGAAGCGGTTTGGGGAAGAATAGCCAAGATGTCGCTGACATCCTCATGCTCACCGAGAATAAGGACAGGTTTGGGTTGGGATATAAACCCACCAAGGCCGACAAGATGAGGGTTATAGAAGAGAAGAAAAGAAAGAGGTTGGCTCGACTGGAAAATCGTGAATACGAGGCTGAAAGGGTTCCCATCTGTGACATTCGACAGAGCTTCCGAAGTGTATGGTTCACATTCCTAGACCATGATTACATCAAAGGTTTGATTGAGCAGTTTGATGAAGTCACATTTCATCATATTCCCCGAAAAGATAACCAATTAGCTGACGCGTTGTCTAGCTTGTCCTTGATGTTCAAAGTAAGTGACGAGAGGAACCTACCACTCATCAAAATGGAAAGTCGTAATCATCCTGCATATTGTCTAGTGATAGAGGAAGAGTCTGATCAAAAACCGTGGTACCATGACATCAAATGCTTCATCCAAAGAAGGGAATACCCTCTGGGCACTTCAGAAAATGACAGAAGAACTCTAAGAAGACTTGCAATGGGTTCCTATTTAGATGGAGGTATTCTCTACAAAAGAAATCATGACATGGTGTTGTTGAGGTGCGTTAACGCAAAAGAAGCTAAACGGATAATTGAGGAGGTACATGAAGGATCTTTAGGAACACAGGCGAGCGGTCATGCAATGGCCAGGAAAATCTTGAGGGCTAGCCAATACTGGTTGACAATGGAGGCTGGTTGCTTTAATTATGCGAACAAGTGCCATAAGTGTCAAATATATGCTGATCAGGTTTATGCACCGCCAACTCCCTTGAATATCATGTCAGCACCCTGGCCGTTCTCAATGTGGGGAATGGATGTGATCGGGTCAATCGAACCAAAGGCCTCAAATGGATATCGCTTCATTCTTGTTGCCATCGATTATTTCACAAATTGGGTTGAGGCTGCATCATATGCCAATGTGACCAGGAATGTCGCGATCAAATTTGTCAAAAGAGAGTTAATTTGTCATTATGGGTTGCCGAGTGAGATTATCACTGATAATGTGACCAACTTGAACAATAAGATGATGGAGGAGATGTGCGAAAATTTCAAGATGAAGCATCGTAATTCCTCTCCGTACCGCCCAAAGATGAACAGAGCAGTTGAGGCCGCTAATAAGAATATCAATAAGATTGTTCAAAAGATGGGATGATTATCAATAAGATTGTTCAAAAGATGGGATAATCATCCCAATGATTATCATCAAGGGTGTTTACCATCAGAAAACAAAAGTGCAAGATATCTCTCCCAGAAAAGATGGGCATTGTTTTAGTTCATCCTCTAGATTGACTGTGATTGATGCTTTTAAGGGGTCAAGGATCCAATAATGAAAAAGAAACAACAAAGAAGAAATATTTTCTCATCAAAAGTATATCTTGCATCATACAAAAGTATAATAAGGGTTTTCATCATCAGCGTTCATTGTGTGTTGAATTAAAAGATAGTTATTTGAGTTTTCATCAATCATGAAAACCATCTCATACATTGTCAATCCATCAATGAGTAAATCCAACACTCATGCATTGCATTTGTCCATCTGGCCTCATAAGCGAGCTTTTGACGGGCAATCCACCCCGTAAGCTCCTTTATCTTTTTGTTCCGAGCTTCTGTTCGAGCTTTTGATGGACAATCCACCCCGTAAGCTGTTTTATCTTTCTGTTCGTTTCTAAAGGGCAATCCATCCCGTAAACTCTTTTATGTTTTCTGTTCGAGCTTTTGACGGGCAATCCACCCCGTAAGCTCTTTTATCTTGCAGTTCGAGCTTCTAACGGGCAATCAACCCCGTAAGCTTTTTATCTTTCCGCCCGAGCTTCTGACGGGCAATCCACCCCGTGAGCTCACTTTTATCTTTCTGTTCGAGCTTCTGAAGGGCAACCCCGTGAGCTAATTTTATCTTTTTTTTCGAGCTTCTGACGGGCAATCCACCCCATGAGCTCACATTTATCTTTCTGTTCGAGCTTCTGACGGGCAATCCACCCCGTAAGCTATTTTATCTTTCTGTTCGGGCTTCTAACGGGCAATCCACCCCGTAAGCTCTTTATCATTGTTTTTAAGCTTAGCATGCAATCCACCATGCAATCTTTTCATGTGTAGGCCACAGTGGGCAATCCAACCCACTGGTTCTTTATGGATGTGCTTTTTTTTAATTTTTTAGTTACTGATGTGTCTATGCTTGTATGCTTAGAATCAGTAGTTTTTTTCTTTTACCTTTTTATTGGGTCAAACTTTATTAAAAAAAGGGAAAAAATTTAAAATCTCTTTTAAAAAATATTTGTTGGTTTCTTGTTTTAAACAAACAAGAAAATGCTTTTAAAAAAATGATAAATTTCACCTCTTTGTTTATTATAAGGAAAAACCCTTCCAAAATCAAATCTTTTCAAAAATTAAAATAAACCAACTACATCAAGCTTTTAAAAGAACTACGTGGATAATCGACTCCGCAAGCTTTCTATCTTTTGTCAAGCTTCAGCGGGTACCATACCCCGAAAGCTCTTTCCTTTTCAAGCTTCAGCGGACATCCACCTTTGCAAGCTTTCTAGCTTTCTGTTCGAGCTTCTGACGGGAAATCCACCTCGTAAGCTCTTTTAAGTTCATGTCTTTACCCTTTATTATAACGATGACAGGTTAACTACGGTTGCACCTACTATCTAAGAAGAAACAAGTAAAGAGGGCCAGCTGTGAACACCTAATTTTGTCCGGATGTTTTTTAAATTAATGTTTTGAAAAAAAAAGATAAATAAAAATAAAAACTTTGAAAAGGAAATAAATGTTTTGTTCTTGGCCCGTTATAGGATTAGATGAGCCCATATTTATTTTATTGTTGCAAGTGTTTTGTTGAGCCCATTATCCAAATGATTCAAAAAACAAAAAAACAAAAAATCACAAAGGGAAAAGACTTTCTGTTTTGTTTTAAAATAAAAAATTTAATCTTTGTCTATTGCTTCCCCTCCCAACGTCTCTATCCTCACTTAGGGTATGTTTAACTTTGCTTTTATTTCCCTTATTTTGTTTTTTTGTGTTTTTTTCTAAAATAAGGGGAACAACCCGTGCACCTGCTGCAACCATCAGAGTAGTGGGAGCACCACCATTTCACCAATCCTCTGCACCTTCGTCCTTCCCCTCAAGAAACCAATAACAAAATTTGGCACTATCTTCCCCTATGGTTGCTATATAAACAGAAGCACCTTGTAGAGAATGGGGGAGATGTTCTTGACTTCATGAGCAGAGTAAAAAAAAAGTGACAATACACAAAGAGCTCTTTCCTCTATTCTTCTCCATCTTTTGCCTAAGTGTCTCACTTCATTTCCATCAAAACCCATCTTTATCATTCTGTTTCCTCTTTCAAAAAAACAAAAAAAAAAAAAACCAAAAGAGCAACATATAATGACAATACAATTTTGAGGAAGAAGAATTGTCCCAGCTCCGCCTCGAACCGTCGCCGTCGCTGCCATAGCCCACACCAGACCAACGAGCATCGCCGGGCAGTTCCGTCACGACCCGAACCAGACCCCAGCATCGCGCCAGACACAGCGCCGCCATAACCGTCTCTGTCCGCATCTCGTCCAACGCTGCACCAGACCACCACAAGCACAGATCGTCGAGTTTGGCCCAGCTCCGCCCCAAGCCCGGCCCGGACGCGCAGTCCCGCAACGCCGCCGCAAATACCAGATCCATGCGAATCACCGCCGTCACCCAGCTCCGTCGCGCCTCATCACTGTCGCGACATCCCCCTTGCTCCTTGTTGCCGCCGCATCACCGTCACTCTCCTTGGTTCCCCTCATTTCTGTTGGTAATGAAGAAGGCTTCTAAGCCTCTGCTACTTGGTTTCTACATTCTTTTTTTATTCTTCTTTTTTTTTTTTGTTATTTATTAGGTTACTAAGTTTTAATGGTTTGGGCTTATGCTTGCAGTCCACTTGATTTGTTAAGCCTATTTTTATTTTATTTTTAGATTTGGGCCACAACTTGAATAAAACAAAAATAGAAAAGATTAAAAAAAGTTCTCTTTAAAAAAAAAGGATTTGTAATTCCTTTTTATGAAAACCTTTTTTAAAAAAACAAACTATTTGCAAAAAAAAATCATGTTTTTTTATTGTTTTGGACTAGATGTATAGTCCATTCTAAAAAATTCCTTTTTTTAAAAAAAACCTTTTAAAAAAAGAATAAAAAATCATTTTCAATAAAAATAAAAAATATGTGAAAAAAAGCTTTTTCAAAATCAAATCCCTTTCAAAGATCAAAATCAACCAACCAAATAAGTTTTTTTAAAAGAACTACGTGGCTTTGAGTTTCCCATCGCACCCGAAATACATAGGAGCAAGATAAATCATCTTGTCAAGATAAAACTAATTTTTTCCTTATTTTTGTGTCTCCTTTTATTTGTGTTCAACCTCATTTAGGTTTTATCAACAATAATTTTTAAAATACAAAACCAATAAATAAATACAAAATATTAAAAAAATTTATTTATTGTAAATAATTTTTGGGGTAAAATAAATATTTAAAAGGTTATTAAAATGTCTTGCATAATTAACTTGGGTACCGTTTTTTAAATGGGCGATATAGGGTGCTAACACCTTTCTGTTTCTGTTTTTTTTTAAGACAAATTACCTTAAAATAAATGGTTTTTCCAATGTTTTTCCCAAATAAAATATTGGTGGCGACTCCTCTTTTTGGTTTTATAATCATCCTACTTCTTACAAAAATTATATTTACTTCCAACTTTTTTTATTTATTTAAAATATCTCATTTCTAAAGTCGCACATAGTAGCACCACCCAAGTTTTTACCCCTTTAATAATAGAAATTTGTCAATGATCTTAGTAATCAAACACAGTATATTTTCTTCATATTTTTGTAAACATTTGGTTCCCAAATCCTTTATCTATCGGATTTTCTTCAGTGATTACTGATTAGCACATGATTTGGTGTAATGACTTTAACCTTATTAATTATCACGTATCAAATATTAGATGGCTATACACCTCGTTTGATATTTTGCCTATTTCAAATCCTTTCTCCCCTGCAAAAGCTTTCAAATTACATTGTTATTGGCAGACAGAGAATCATGAAATGCCCACCAAAGGCAATAATGAATCGGTTTTGTACTGGCCGAAGATATAAGGCCGAGGATTGTCAATACGACCGAGCTCATTCTTGTAAGTGGGCCGTGACCTGAACTCCCATAAAGCCGAAGACCTATTAATACACTTGACACCCGAGGATAACTACTCGGGCCTATTCCACAGCAGGCCACAGATGAAGATATCTCGGCCCCGAGCTATCCAGTCACAACTGACTGGACCGAATATCTCGCTGGTCCAAATATCTCTCCGTATAACTCGGAGCCTTATCCTTATCATTGTCTAACTGCAATAACAATCCGATCCTAACAAATAGGATCTCAATAACAGTCCTACCCAAACTGTTACACTAAAACATCTCTATAAATAGGGGTCCAACCCCTCCACTTAGAACTATGTTTGCTTTGATTCCCATTTGGATACGTAGGAGCAGAATTCCGATTCTGTCAAGCTAATTCCAAAACACTCCCACAAGACCTTCTCCGGACGAGTATCTCCCACCTGAGATATATGGACGGAACATTTGGCGCCGTCTGTGGGGATCGAAGCAAAATTTTCCCATACCACAAACAATGGTGAGAACAAGGAGCGGGAACTGCAGGAGGGAGGAGCCAGAGAATGCCAATAATGGGGACAATGGGGAACGATCCATAAACCCCGCTATGACAACCGACAATCCAATTATTCAAGAACTCCTCGCACAAGGGGCAATGTTGAGAAGGGAGAATGAGGAGTTTCGACGGCAGAACAGCCTTCGGGAACGAGAACAAAGCAGAGAAAGGTCCGCCTCTTCTCCTCATGAGAGAGAGCGTCAGACAGCCGAGAATGAAGGATCCAGAAACACAGGCAGAGAGGGAGGCCAACAACCCCGGGTTTCTTATCATGTTGACCGAGCAGACGAGGGGGAATTTCCTAGGCAGGCCCCTGAACTTTCACTTCAGGCAAATAGGCCTAATGAAAAGGCCGGCATGCGGAGGCCGAGACATCCCTTCACCGATGCCATCATAGAGGTCCCTCTTCCAGCCAACTACAAACCCATAAACATTGACAGGTATGATGGCACCTCGGACCGGGAGCGTCACTTAGATGCTTTCACTATTCAAATGTACCTCTTTACCGACGATGATGCTATCATGTGTAAAGTCTTTCCAACTACTCTGGAAGATGCTGCGTTGAGCTGGTATACCCAGCTACCGCCAGCGTCAGTTGACTCCTTTGACACATTCATGACTAAGTTCAATGCTCAGTTTGCCACGAGCCGAGCTCATCAAAAAACCTCGGCCTCGTTGGTAAACTTTAAGCAAGAAAAGAACGAGTCTCTGCGTGATTTTATGGCCAGGTTCAGCAAAGAGACTATCCTCATCCGGAATCTCAGTGCCGATGTCGCACTGCATACTATTCTGACCGGGTTACGGCCAGGCCTTTTTGCCAGGCACCTAGCCCGGAAGCCTCCAACCAGTATGGATGAGTTAAGGAGAAAGGCTGCCGGATTCATCAATATGGAGGAAATTGAAGAATCTAAGAAAAGGGAAAGAACTGATGATTCTGACAGACGAGAAGGGAGAGAGAAGAGGAGGACTGAAGGTGATAAGCCGAAATTCAAAAGCATATCCGAGCATTTACATAGGGGACCGAAGTATGAACACTATACCCCCCTCAACACCAACCGAGCTCGGGTGTTTGAGGAAGCCTACAACGCAGAACTTTTGCAGCTCCCCAACCGTGGCCACACACCCTGAATCGCCGATCGGCGAAGCATTATCGGTACCATCGTAACTACGGGCATACCACCGAGGAGTACTGGGTCCTGCGGGACAAGATTGAAGAGTTAGTGCAAGCTGGCCATCTGAATAATTTTGTTCGGAGAAGTCACAACAATGGTGAGGGGCGTGGCAGAAGTAGAAGAAGAGGAGGTGGCCAAAGCCCGAGAAGGGGCGGCAGTCTACAAAATAATGAAAGAACAGAAACCACGGAAGGCCAGAATGAAAGGCGAGAGGAGGATAATACTGTCTGAGGTGTGATAAACGCTATTTCAGGTGGATTTGCAGGGGGAGGCACGACAAGTTCAGCTCGGAGAAAACACCTACAGGCCATTCGGGCTGTCAACTTGGTATCTGGCAAACCCCCAAGGATTTCCCCACCGATTATCTTTTCTGACGAAGACTTCTTGGGGGTGGATCCTAATCAGGACGACCCTATGGTAATCATAGTGCAATTGGCCAACTTCTCGGTCAAGAGAACTCTTGTCGACCAAGGGAGCTCGGCTGATATTTTATATTATTCAACATTTCAGAAGCTCGGGGTCCCAGAAAAATCTATTCAGCCATACGACAGTAAGCTCGTCGACTTTGCTGGGAACAGGTAGATACCCGAGGATACATTGACCTCATAACTACTTTTGGGGATGGCAAATCGTCCAAGACTATCATGGTCAGGTACGTGTTGGTTAATGCAGTAACATCGTACAATATCCTGATCGGAAGACCATCTTTGAACGAGTTAGGAGCTGTGGTCTCTACTCCCCACCTCACAATGAAGTTCCCTTCCAACTCGGGAGACATAGTTGATGTCCGGGCTGATCAGAAAATGGCCAAACAGTGCTATGCTGATAGTTTACGTGTAAGCAAACTCAAATCTACACTTGCAGAAACACTAGACAGGGGAAAAGACAAGTCTGTGAATTCTGTTAACTCTGTTGAACTAGACCCGAGAATGGACATGCAGGAACAACGGTCACAACCCATTGAGGAGTTAGCAAAGTTCCAGCTCGGTTCACAGCCCGATCAGTGCACCAAGCTCGGCGGTCAACTTGAGCCGAATTTAAAAAAGAAGATAAAGGAAGTGCTCCGCAGTAACGCTGATTTGTTCGCCTGGACCACATCAGACATGCCGGGGATTGACCCCGATTTCTTATGCCACAAACTGGCAATCTGTCTTGAGGCAAAACCGGTAGCTCAAAGGAAAAGGAGACTTGGTGAAGAAAGGAGAAAAGTGGTGGAAGAAGAAACAGCGAAGTTGGTTAAAGCCAACTTTATTCGAGAAGTAGAATACACTACTTGGCTGGCCAACGTGGTTCTGGTCAAAAAAGCAAATGGCAAGTGGCGCATGTGCACTGATTACACAGACTTAAATAAAGCTTGTCCAAAGGATTCTTATCCTTTACCGAGTATTGATAGGTTGGTGGATGGTGCCTCCGGGTACAGAATTTTGAGCTTCTTGGATGCATACTCGGGGTACAACCAGATCCGAATGTATCCCCCAGATGAGGAGAAAACAACTTTCATAACTGAAGGCTCGAATTATTGTTACCGGGTAATGCCATTCGGATTGAAAAATGCTGGAGCTACCTACCAAAGGCTCATGGACAGGGTGTTCGAAAAACAGATCGGAAGGACTATGGAGGTTTATGTGGATGATATGGTCGTAAAATCTGATGACCACAACAACCACCCGAAAGATTTGGAGGAAATTTTTCAGCAGCTGAGAAAGTATAATATGAGGTTGAATCCGGAAAAGTGTGTTTTCGGTGTTCAGGGTGGAAAATTCCTCGGTTTTATGTTGACACACCGGGGAATCGAGGCCAATCCTGATAAATGCCGAGTTGTGATTGAGATGCGAAGCCCACAAAATATTAAAGAAGTGCAACGACTTGCAGGGCGGCTGGCATCATTATCTCGGTTTCTCCCCAGATCTGCAGAGAAAGCTCGGCCTTTCTTTAGATTATTGAAGAGGCCTTAAACCTTCACGTGGACCGAGGAATGCGAGAAGGCCTTCGTCGATTTCAAGGCCTTTTTGTCTTCACCACCAATATTAACTCGACCTATCCCAGGGAAAGAGTTATACTTATACTTGTCAGCCACCGAGTACGCCATCAGTGCGGTCATTGTGCAAGAAGTAGAGAAAGTTCAAATGCCGGAGTACTTCATCAGCAGGGTCCTTCATGATGCCGAAACCCGGTATCAAGTCATAGAAAAGCTGGTTTTGGCCCTGGTAACTGCAGCTCGGCGATTGCGTCCGTATTTCCAAAGTCACCAGGTGATTGTCAAAACCGATCACCCGATTAAGCAGATTCTCAAAAAGCCCGAGTTGGCAGGCCGTATGATTGCTTGGTCGATGGAGTTATCCGAGTTCGGCCTGAAATACGAGTTGAGAGGTCATCTAAAAGCTCAATGTATCTCCGACTTCGTAGCCGAGCTCAATCCGCTGCCGATAACCGAGGATATATGGTGGAATTTGTATGTGGATGGATCCTCGAATGTCAGAGGAAGTGGAGCTGGGGTAATACTGGAAGGCCCAGGAGAGCTGATCCTGGAGCAGTCATTAAAGTTTGAGTTCAAAACCTCAAACAACCAAGCTGAATATGAAGCCTTGATAGTAGGGTTAATGCTGGCTAAGGAAATGGGGGCAAAGGCTGTTAGATGCCGAAGTGATTCACAGCTAGTCACAGGGCAAATCTCTGGGGGTACCAAACGAAGGAGCCTCAGCTTACCAGTTATTTATGTAAAGTCAATCAATTAATTTCCAGCTTTGAGAAATTCGCTATTGAACACATTCCCAGAGAAGAAAATACTCGGGCCGATCTATCATTCCAAATTGGCAGCAAACGAAGAAACCGGGCCAGCATAGAACAGTTATTCAGGAAACTCTCAACGAACCGAGTATCACGTTTGGAGAGGTGATGGCCAACGAGCCGGTTGACCGAGAGTGGATGACACCCATATGGGAGTATTTATCCTCAGAAACTCTGCCCCCAGATCACGCTGAGGCTAGGAAGATCAGGCTCAGAGCAAGTCACTTTGCTATCGTTTCCTGAGAGTTGTATAAACGGGGATTCTCGATACCGTTGTTAAAATGTCTGACAAAGGCACAGTCAAAATATGTCATGGAAAAGGTTCACAGAGGAATCTGTGGTTTTCACTGCGGGGGCAGATCAATGGCCTCCAAGGTAGTCCGAGCAGGGTACTATTGGCCTACCATCCAAGCAGATTGCATCGAGTGGACGAAACAATGTGATGAGTGCCAAAGATTTTCCAATGTAAGTCGTACCCCACCCGAAGAACTTCACACATTAAACTCGCCTTGGCCCTTTGCTATGTGGGGGATGGATATACTTGGACCATTCCCCGTAGCCAAAGGTCAAGTCAAATTTCTCTTGGTAGCAGTGGACTACTTCACAAAATGGATTGAAGCAGAGCCTTTGGCGAAAATTACCGGCGAGAAGGTACAAAAGTTTGTGTGGAAAAACCTAATCTGTAGGCACGGAATTCCCTTTTCAATCGTCACTGACAACGGAAGGCAGTTTATAGATAAGACGTTGCGAGAATTCTATGTCAATCTCGGTGTTAAACACCACGTCACATCGGTAGAACATCCCCAGACCAATGGGCAAGCCGAGGCGGCCAACAAGGTTATTCTCGGAGAGCTGAAGAAGAGAGTAAGAAAATCCAAAGGAGCTTGGGCAGAAGAGTTGCCGAGTATCCTCTAGGCCTACCACTGCACGCCTCAATCCACTACTCAAGAAACACCCTTCAGGCTGACATATGGAACAGACGCCATGATCCCAGTTGAGGTTGTTGGGTCGTCTTTCCGACGTATGCAACATGAGCAGAATGAGAATGAAAGCAACTTAAGGGTTGAACTTGACTTGGTGGAGGAAATCAGGGAGGAGGCTAAAATCAGGGAGGAAGCCTACAAACAAAGAGCTACTCGGAGGTATAATTCAAAACTGAAACCGAGGAGTTTCCTGCGTGGAGACTTGGTGCTAAGAATGAAAGGAGAAGCAAGGAGGGATCATACAGAAGGCAAGCTAGCAGCAAACTGGGGAGGGCCATTCCAAGTGGTAGAAAACTTGGGAAACGGAGCATATAGGTTAGAAGAATTGTCAGGGAAGCCTATCCCGAGAAATTGGAATGCTTCTCATTTAAAATTCTATTATAGTTGATGTATATAGTCAGGTGATGTACTCTTTTTCCTACCTCGGTATTTTGTCCCAAAAAGGGTTTTGACCGAGAAGGTTTTAACGAGGCACACCGCAGACTTCCTTTTTTATCCAATAAAAGAATTTATTATGGACATTGTTCTATTCTTAATTTGCCGATGTATTTATTCCGTGAAAATTAAATTGCTAAAGGCCAAGTTTGAGCCTGAAGGCCAAGTATGAGCCGTTAAATTTTTAAGGCCAAGTTTGAGCCTGAAGGCCGAGTCCGAGCCAATTAAATTTTTAAGGCCAAGTCTGAGCCTGAAGGCCGAGTTCGAGCCAATTAAATTTTTAAGGCCAAGTTTGAGCCTGAAGGCCGAGTACGAGCCGTTAAATTTTTAAGGCCAAGTTTGAGCCTGAAGGCCGAGTTCGAGCCAATTAAATTTTTAAGTCTAAGTTTGAGCCTGAAGGCCGAGTTCGAGCCAATTAAATTTTTAAGGCCAAGTTTGAGCCTGAAGGCCGAGTATGAGCCGTTAAATTTTTAAGGCCAAGTTTGATCCTGAAGGCCGAGTTCGAGCCAATTAAATTTTTAAGGCCAAGTTTGAGCCTGAAGGCCGAGTACGAGCCATTAAATTTTTAAGGCCAAGATTGAGCCTGAAGGCCGAGTTCGAGCCAATTAAATTGTCTAAGGCCGAGTTCCAGCCTTTGAAATTATTTAAGTGAAATAGAATACGAGCAGTAAAAAGAACACAATTTTGATCTAAAGGCCGAGTTCGAGCCATTAAATTTTTTTAATAAAACCGAGTACAATGCCGAAAGTAAAAACAAGGTACGAGTCGAGTACTAGAAAGTACTACGACTTAGATAAAGAGCTGAAATTGAAAATAAGGCCCGCCCGGCTGGCCAGTAGTTCCCCCAATTAGGACAGGGGAAAGACCAGTTGGCCAGTAGTCCCCACAATCGGACGCCACGAATTTCCCTCGAGGGGAAAAGTAATCACTTCCCCCTGAGAAAGCTGGACGATGAGGTGCTCGGCCTGCTCCGGGAGTAGACGGCCTCTACCCCTTTCTCCACTCCCGAAGAATGCTATTCTCCCAGTTAATATCCTTTTTGAAGGATTAAATCATAAAAGGAATTCTGGATCCCATCTCCCACTTACATCCTTTTTGGCAGCTATAAAGCTCAAAAAAGGATGTTAACTGGGAGAGAGGAACATAAACCCCTGGTAACATTATGAAGGGTATTTGGGGCAAAGATTACTCGGGTCAAACGAGGACGAACTTTGCTGGTCAAGAAGATGAAGAATGGAGAAATGAGGCAAATAGACAGCCCTATTTATAAGGAAGAAGAGGCGGTGAAAAGAGTGAATAGGCGCTGGGAATAGGCTTATGGAAAAGATAAATGTCCATGGGGAAAAGGTTTGTTGAAAAAACAAATCTCGAAACTCAGCAAAAAAGCAATAATTGCATGAACCCATTGCGGTTTCCAAAGCACATAATGTGTGACCACATATGCAAAGCGTGAATCATGTATTTCACGTGTGACAACAACTATCCGTTTTTGATACGGATGGCAGAGTATCTCGGCCTTAGCCGAGGTCTTGTTTAAAAAATATTTCAAAGAATATCTCGGCCAAACAAAAGCTACAAGAGGAGCAGGAAGTCATCAAAATGGTGGAAGAGTTTTCATTAAGTAAATCAAAGTTACAAGGGCAAAAGCCCATTACAAGGGATGAAGAAAACAAAAAAACGAATACAGTTACTCGTCCCTAGGACTCTCTTCGGCATCGATGTGATCCTCGGGAGAATCTTCCGCCCCTTCCACCTCCTCTTCCTCTTCGGGAATAATGGGAACAAGTTCCCCATTCAACACCTCTTTAGTCACATCGACACCCGAGATATCAACCCCCGGAGCGAGAATTTCAACTTGAGCAATGGCCTTTGCAAAACCTTTCCGATGCTCCACAAGAATGCAGTCAGTGGCCTCTTTCAGATCCTCCTGAATCTCCATCCTGGCCTTAGTCTCGGCCTCCAGGGCAGCCTTAAGTTGCTCGATTTCAGCTTGAGCCTTCTTGAGCTCTTCTTCAGCCCGAGCTCTACCCTCTTCAGCCCGAGCTTTATTCTCCTCAGCAAATTTTGCTTGGGAGTTAAGCTCGGAGTTCTGGGCGTTCAGCTCGGTAATGGTAGCACTCAGGAGATTGTCGGCTTTGGCCAACTCATCACGCTCCGCGGAGGTCCGGACAAAATCCCCCTTCAGCTTCTCAATAGAAGCAAGTTCAGCTTCCAGATGCCGGGATTTCCTCTCGGTCTCCACTAAATCTCAGCTACAAAAGCGGGCTAGAGCGGCAGCTCGGATGCAGTAGGCCGAGACGGCCTCCATGCTAGACTGAGCCCCTTGTTGCCTGATTAGTCGGAGATCCGCGGGCTTTAGGAAGTTCGAGTCAGGGGTTGAAGTCTTCGCCCCAGAGAGACGAGGTCCCTGCTTTTAGAGAAGTGTTATACCACTTCACCTCGGTGGAAGGAGGAAGTTGTTCTTCTCGCCCCGTAGTTCCCGTCTCGTGAGTGGTAGGGCGTGGGGGACTTAAGCGAGGAGGGGAAGAATCTTCGGCGTCAACCACTACCTCTACCCTCTTTCTTTTTTGAGGGGCGGATGATGAAGCCCCCTTGGCAGAGGCCTTAGCAGTGGCCGGAGGAAGTATTTTCTTCTTCTTCTCGGTCGTGGAGGGACCCTGACCCTCTTTCGCAGCTGATTTTAAAAGCTTGGAGAAGTCGAATTTTCCCATAATGACTGCCAAAAAGAAAAGTTGTTAGTACAAGAACACATACAGAAAATAGCTGAAAACTAAAAAGACGAACACTTACTTTTAAGGTCGGCTCTCGAAGTGGATGAGAAGGGGAGTTTCAGAAGACGTCCACAATGGAGAGGTCGAGAAAGTTTTTCTAATATATCTATATCTCGTCTGTCCTCAGCAGGAAGGGATTGGTATTCGAAACCAACGAATTTGGTAGGGGAGGATTGCCAGTATAAAGGAAACCTGGCGCATCCATTCTCATAAAAAAATGGGAGTGAGAACCCGAGGGGCGAACTCGGAAGAAGCCGACTTTAAAGTCCTTATACGATGATGTGTATAGACTAAGCAGTCCTCTCCGGTTCATCCCATTAAGGGAAATCCATCCCGTTTTCTTACCAAACCTTGTTTGGTAAAAGTACAAAAATTTGGGACTAGTGGGCTCCATCCAGGTGTATTTACACAGAATTTGAAAGGCTTTCATAAAAGCCCAACTGTTGGGATGAAGCTGAGTAGGTGCGACATTCATGGTTCTCAGAACGTCGCACTCAAACTCAGTGAAAGGAAGGGACACACGCAGCTGTGCAAACAGTGTTTTGTACATGTAGGTAAAAGGGGGCTCAGAAGGATGAGCCCTGAAGAAGACATACTCGGTACCCGAGCATGGGGAGCAAATAAACTCGGATTTGTCTCGGTACGCCGAGATATTAATCTGGGACCGAAGACGAGCAATGGAATCTGAAGTCTGAAAGTCAGAAAAATAAGTCCCAATTTCGCCTTTAACCCAGGTATACCCAGGAAGGGTAATATCGGGAACAGGGTCTTTTGGAACCCTTAGGCATTGTTTGTGAGCGGCGGGTTTAGAAATTTGGGGGGAGGGAGAGCCAGACCCAGAAGAGTCGGACCCAGAAGAATCAGACTCAGTGGAAGATGACCTGGAGGAGGACGGTTCCGCTTGTCCAATGTTCAGTTCCTGGGAAGGAACAGACGAAGTGGAAGGAGAGCCCCCAATGGGGGAAACCTCGCGCTCAACCAGAGGCGAGGTGTTCGACTCAGAAGACTCGGACGAACTCATATCTGGAAACAGAAAATAAACTTAGAAGCACGAAAGGGGAAGAAGACTGGGCGTACCTGAAGAGTGACAGACAGGAGAGTGATGGCAGAAACTTGAAAGACAGAGATGAAGGGCGAAGGAAGATAGGCAGGGTGGAGGTGAATTGGAGTTAGAAGAGATATTTATAGCTGCGGCAGTTGATGATACGATCAACGGCCCACGTTTCATGAAGCCCAAAGGCGCGACTTTTAATTTTCCCCTCATTAAATGGGCGCGGAACTCTAGGGTTACTCACCTGTAGCGTGCCGCAGAAGGATTAGGGGGAATGATTGCCTTCTCTGACAGGAGGAAGGGTTCGGTTGAAATGACGGCTGGGAATACGGAAGTCTACGTGGCCGAAGAATAAGCTCGGCTTAATACTTGTCATCTCTTTCGCTTATTTAAGCTCGGAGCTCGGGGGGCTTGTGTACTGGCCGAAGATATAAGGCCGAGGATTGTCAATACGACCGAGCTCATTCTTGTAAGTGGGTCGTGACCCGAACTCCCATAAAGCCGAAGATCTATTAATACACTTGACACCCGAGGATAACTACTCGGGCCTATTCCACAGCAGGTCACAGATGAAGATATCTCGGCCCCGAGCTATCCAGTCACAACTGACTGGGCCGAATATCTCGCTGGTCTAAATATCTCTCCGTATAACTCGGAGCATTATCCTTATCATTGTCTAACTGCAATAACAATCCGATCCTAACAAATAGGATCTCAATAACAGTCCTACCCAAACTGTTACACTAAAACATCTCTATAAATAGGGGTCCAACCCCCACCTAGAACTACGTTTGCTTTGATTACCATTTGGATACGTAGGAGCAGAATTCCGATTCTGTCAAGCTAATTCCAAAACACTCCCACAAGACCTTCTCCGGACGAGTATCTCCCACCTGAGATATTTGGACGAAACAGATTTTGTAACTCATTTAATCATATTTTAATATAATTTCGTTCTAATATGATTTTATTGTATTAACTATTTTTATCTTTATACGATGCCAATTCGTTTAACTCATCAACATACGTCACAAATTTAGAAACGAAATCTGATTTAAGATTTTTTTTTTTATAATAGTAAAGAGGAATAATTAAAAAATAAAAAAGTATGCCAGAAAATAATTACCCATTGTTTTCCAGCTCTATCACAATGATCCTGCTCTTAACACGATTCTTCTCATATTCTCTCTCTTTACCAATACTGGTCAGTACTCCTATTAGGTCTGCATACAATGGAATTAGAAATAAACTTTGATGTATAAGCTGGATATGTTCAATGTTCAATACTTATAGAAGATGAAAGATGAAAATACTAACCAACTAATTAATCACTATCAAGATTATCTTGGAAACATTTTGCAAGCGGGGTGAACGTAAATTCATTCATCGGAACTGGTGTCTGGCTGTACGAATCGTAGCTTGATTTTTTTTTTCCCTGTGAAAAAAGACATTGAAAATCAAGTATCCATAATTAAAAAAAAAAAGTAAATGATAAGAAAAAAAAAAGCATGCATTGATCTAACTACCTCGGGGTCAATGAGAACCATTTCAACAGAATAGGGAAGCTTGCTCATGGTTAAATCGGAAACATGCCACAGTCTGAAATTACCCACAAGTAAATTCCAATTTTCGTGCCCATCGTGGATTTCAGAAAGGTCATACTTAGGAGGCTTTTTTTTTTTTTTAGTAGTAGTGGTTTGAGGAATGCGAATAATTTATGCAGTGTTGTAGATGATGCAATGAATGGTCATTGCTAATGTAATTTATAGAAATTCTGAAATTTGAATATTGAATGCCATCAAGTTTGTAGAGATATTTTCGCCTCATAATTGTGGATTTTGCTAATTACGTATTTTAATGACTTAGATTTAAATTTTGAAATCGTCCCATTCTTGTAGACTGATTTAATTGTGTTTCTCAGCATATTCCAAACGTGATATTGTCAACACAGAGTATGCCCTTGATTTCATGAATCTGATATTAATAATATCATTTCAATGCTCTTGATTTTAATTTATCAAATCATATTTCATGAATAATGCCCTTTTTTTTACTGGGATGAATAATGCCCTTGATTTGTGCAGATTTTGATATCAATAATATCATTTCAATGCCCTTTTTATGTTTTCCAATCTGATTCACATAAACTAATTTTGAATATGTAAATCGCTGCAGGTGTATTCAAGATTCCATTTCAATACCCTTGATTTGTGTCCTATTTGGTATTAATAATATCATTTTAATGCTTGTCTCCAATTTGATTTTAAACGTGTATTTTTGAATAGGTAATTCATGCAGGTCTATTCAAACTCTAGTTAACTATTTTTTATTTTTTTTTTAGCAAAAGCTTGAGGTGTATTTTAAATTTGCTAATGACCGTATTAAATGTGAAAAGGCTAATAGAATGCCACATGTAACAGTATTTAATGAGTTTATTTGCATTTGTATATAGTATAGATAATATAAGTTATAAAATTAAAAAGCAAATATTTTGATTTTTTAAAGTGGAAAAATTACTAAATAGAAAATTCCATTTTATTTTATTATATGATCAAAACATGAAATATTATCTAAATATTCAAAGTTCTCTTTTCCTTTTTCTCTCATCCAAATAATTCATCAATTACCACAAAATTCTCATATACTAACCGATGTTTCCAGCACCACAAAAAATGATATTCAAATTTTTCCTATTGATAAGAATATGTAAATTCATGTCAATGCAATGTTCTATAGTACTGTGTAAATAAGACTTTTTTAAATTGAAAACATATATCAATTAAGAATAATCACGTCCGTGTGGACCTAGAGATAAATAATTATAATAAGAATATATTTCGACTCTTATTAATAATTTCATACAGACTCATGTTTTTTAACAAAAATTTAGTAGGTATGGCCATTGTGGATTGTTAGTGGTTATGGATGAGACATCCATTAAATCCATAGAAGTTTTAGGCAAATACGCATTAAAAATGAAATTGTTTGTTGGTGTATCACTATTAAGATTCCCTATCATGGAATCGGTGGCTCGTCTACTTCCCTACGAAAAATTATACATCACCAGAATAAGATGGTGTCTGCTTCTTTATTTCTTTAAGATCACAACTCGATAAAAAGAAAATATTAAATAAAATAGTAGCCAAAGATTCCTATCAAGTCTGGTGGTGTTTTATATCTTTTTCAGTCAACTTCTATTCACATTCATGTTTGTGCCATAAACTCAAAGGGGCCACTTAATTAAAGTTCTACACTTATTTCCTAATTTATCTAACCACCAAAGTCCTAACCATTGGAGGAGGGGTTGCACCATCAAAATATATGTAGGATTTTTAGAGGGATGTGGAGGACTGGAACAATGTCCAATTTTGTCTTCAAGTCCAGGTCAAAAAGTTAGTATTTCCCCAACAGACCTAATGATTTGGTTTGTCATTTTTGGTTCTTTAGAATCTTCACAGAATCCCCCCCCCCCCCCCCCCCCAACACACACACACATAACTTACTGAAATAGAAGAAACTAGCTGCTGACTTTCCATAATTGGGAGAGGGGGCTGCTGTGTTTGGTTTTGAGAAGATAAGATGGAGCATATGGTGTATATGTAGTGAATTAGGTTATTTGGAAACTTTTTTCTTGTAAACAATCACTAGGCAACATTATATGTAAGACATCATATGCTGTTAAGAATTTCATATTGGATAGTGATATAATTTGGATATTGATTATAAGTGGAGGACAATCCTCACGGACCTCACACATCAACTGATTTTTGAGGTTGAGTGTTAGACCCAAAACCAATTCTAAAAAATTTGCTTTTGTACTCAAAAAGTGGATGGTTGTTAAGCATTTATCCATCAAGTCTAATCTCTTACTTCGTTGATTTTTTTTTCACACTTCCTTCAATAATTTTTTCCTTTTCCTCGTATACGAACTTTTTTTTTGAGAGTCCTCATATACGATATATTGATCTTGATAAAAAAAAAGATATATCGATATATTACATATACATATTTTAATTTAAATATATTACTAATATATAAATATTTTATATTATTATACCCAAAAAAATATTTTATATTATTATTTAATAACATTACCACATATTATTCAATCAATTAATTAAAATTAATATTAAATGTTATCATCTCGAGTCAACTCAGTTGATTAAAATATATAACAAACTCATAGGGTACAAATTCAAACCCTCACAATACCATCTATTTCTCATTCAGTTATTAATATAAAAAAACTGTGATTAAATTATGAGTTTAATTCCTATGTACTATCAGTGTAAATAATTTTTACTTCCAATAATATCTTAATAAATCAATATCATTGTTATTTCTTTCTCTTGATTATTAAAATAAAAGTACATGTGTCAAGGTGTTAATGGATGTCAGTGGAAAACTTTTTACACAAATAGAATATACTACGTTAATCCTTAAATTATATAATAACATATGCTTAATTGCACTTTTAGTCCCCCTACTATTCACCATGTGCGATTTCGGTCCCTAAAGTTTGTTTCGTGCACATTTGGTCCCTCTGTTTTTTCAATGTTGCAAATTTGGTCATTCAGTCAATATCTGTCAATTTTTTCAATAATCAACATAGATGAACCACTCTCACTAGTGCAATAAGTGCTTTTTACATCAGTTAAAATTGATTTTTTACGTCAGAATACTGACTGACGTAAATACAGCTGACGTTAAAAGTTTAACTTTTAACGTCAGTTGAGAACTGACGTTAAATATAACACTATTAGCGTCGGTTCTTTAACACAACTGACGTTAATTTTGTCAAAATTAACGTCAGTTCTTTAACAAAACCGACGTAAATTTTGTTAAAACTAACGTCAATTGTTATCAAGAACTGACGTTAAAGGTATTAATTTTAACGTCAGTTGTAATAAACAACTGACGTTAATAGTGTACTGTATATTTTTATAAAATACTTTTAACGTCAGTTGTATAATACAACTGACGTTAATAGTATTTTTTTTTTTTTTAAATTCAGTTTTAAAATATCACTCCCCTAAGCCATCCCTGCATTCAGTAAATATCCCAGTAACACAGAATATCACACACATTACAGAATTGCAAAGGAAAAATGGAACAATGATCCATATGTATGCATGTTCAAAACAATATATATTTATTAACATAGGTTATAAATGTATACTAAGTTTAAACTATCTATATCAATATCCCTTCGTGATGATCATCACGAGTGGCATGTACATCGTCCACCTGTGTCTCCTCGATTATAGTAGGCATGTTTGTTGAAAAAGAAGGAGTCTCAGGAATATCAAGATTTGAATCTTCATTTTCATCACTACTATTATACATGCTTTTTCCTTGGAGAACCACGGACAACCTTTTGTTAGAAGGATCAGTGATGTAGAACACTTGTTTTGCTTGGGAAGCCATTATGAAAGTCTCATTTATATGACCTAACTTGTTGAGGTCTACCAATGTGAACCCCAATTCGTCGGTTTGTACACCACCGTTACTATCAACCCACTTACATTTAAATACCAAGCACCGTAAGCTTAGTGTAATCGAGCACCCAAATATCTTCAATATATCCAAAGTAAGGTCTCGGTCTTTGAACGGGTTTTGTGTCCTTTGCACTAGAGAAGTGCATTGCTTCGGCCACGATCATAACCCCACTATTTTGCATGGTACTCTTGTTATCTTGTTCCTTTGTATAAAAGGAAAAGTTATTTATGTCGTATCCGCTCCAACATATGACGTTGAAGTTAGGCCCACGTGCTAGCCATTTTACGTCATCAGAAGCAGTACTACCATCCTTAAGCATTTCTTCCTTGAACCATGGTAAGAAAGTCTTGTTATGCTTGTTCAACAACCACCTTTCGCTCATTCGAGGGTTTTCTTGATTGACTTTTCTTTTATGTTCAAATAAGAAAGACTGAACACATTCGATGTTGTTCAATACATACAAATGTGCTTGAAGCACTTCCTCCCGATCCTTCCTATTAATTCTTAAGCCATGTGTACCCTTACATTGACATCTGATCTCATCATGCCGAGGCTTAGGAACCCCTATAGGATCCGTGTTATGAAGGTAGTCCGAACAAAACTCAATAGCTTCTTCTGCAACATACCTTTGAACAATAGATGCTTCCGGACGATGAGGATTCTTCACGTACCCTTTCAAGATCTTCATGTAGCGCTCAACTGGGTACATCCATCTCAGAAAAACCGGCCCACATAATCTAATCTCCCTCACCAAATGAACAATTAAGTGAACCATTATGTCGAAAAAGGAAGGAGGAAAATACATCTCCAATTGGCACAAGATTGTAGCAGCCTCAACTTCCAAGTCATCCAACATACGGGGTCAACGACTTTGCTACATATAGAATTGAAGAATGAGCACAACCGAGTAATGGCATGTCTCACATTTTTTGTAGCAATACCACGAATAGCAACGGGCAGAAGTTGTTGCATCAAGATGTGACAATCATGAGACTTCAAGCCAACCAATTTAAGATCACTAGAGACAAGCCTCTTCATATTTGAAGAGTAACCATGTGGAACTTTGATGCCCTGAAGACACCCGCAGAAACTTTGTCTCTCTTTTTTTGACAAAGTATGACATGCTGGCGGAAAATAAGTCCGCTTACCATCCTCAACAACTGGAGCTAACTGCTCTCGTATACCCATAGCAACGAGGTCGAGACGAGCATTCACAGTATCCTTTGTCTTGCCCTGAATGTTGAGAAGCGTCCCGATCACACTATCACACACATTTTTCTCCACATGCATCACATCAATGCAGTGTCTGACATCAAGCTTGCACCAGTATGGAAGATCAAAGAATATCGACCTCTTCTTCCATATGTTTTTCTCAACAGCTTTACCTTTCTTTTTGGACTTGCCGAATATAACATCAATGTCCTTTACCCTCTGATAAACCTGCTCTCCAATTAAGGCCGTCGGCGCTTCTTCTGTCTCTTGGCATCCATTAAAAGCTTTTTTCATCTTACGATATGGGTGATCACGTCTAAGAAATCTCCGATGCCCAAGGTAAACCGTCTTCTTTCCATGATGCAACTGAGTGTAGCATGTGCCTTCTTCACATATAGGGCATGCTTTATGCCCCTTGACACTGCATGCCAGGACAAGTTACCGTATCTTTGGAAAGTCATTGATGGTGCAAAATAACATGGCACGAAGCTTGAAAGTCTCATGAGAATACCCATCAACTACATCAACACCTTCCACCCACAACGTTTTCAAGTCTTCAATCAAGGGACCTAGATAAACATCTAAGTGATTTCCCGGTTGCTTTGGGCCCGAAATCATTATAGACAACATCATGTATTTGCGCTTCATGCACAACCAAGGGGGCATGTTGTAAATCACCAACAGAACAGGCCATGAACTATGAATACTACTCATGTTACCATAAGGATTCATTCCATCCGTAGCAAGTCCAAGCCTTAGGTTTCTTGGCTCATCGGCGAAATCCGGAAATATAGTATCGATATTCTTCCATTGAATAGAATCAGCAGGATGACGAACCTTTCCATCACGTTTCCTCTCATCATTATGCCATCTAAGATTCTTCGCATCTTTCGCATTGGCAAACAATCGCTTGAACCTTGGAATTATTGGAAGATACCACAACACCTTCGCAGGAGGACCCTTTTTTTTTTCACATCATCAACATCATCATCATCATCACCACCCTTCACTTTGTATCGTGATAACCCACATTTGGGGCAATCGTGTTTGTCTTCATGAACACCGGTGTACAATATGCAATCATTGGGGCATGCGTGTATCTTCTTATACTCCATACTCATAGGACACAATGCCTTCTTGGCCTCATAGTTACGGTCAGGCAATGTGTTGTCCTCCGGAAGCAAGTCTTTCAACACTTCAAGCAATTCCGTGAAGCTTTTATCGCTCCAACCATTTCTCGCCTTCACACAAACCAATTTTAGCACCGCCGACAACCTTGTATGAGTAGTACACCCTGGATATAAAGGCTTATCCGCATCACCGCACAACCTATCATACATATGCGCTCGATGAAAAGATTCTTGTCCAATATCACGGATCATGTCCTCTACTCGATCATCCTCCATATCTACGTCAACGTCCTCACTTTGGGAGACACTCGCCGTATTACTACTCAACAACATATCACCATGCCATATCCATCTTGTATAACTCAAGCAAATCCCTTCACAAATCAAATGAGTACGTATATCCTTCACCGTACATTTCCTCGTATTCAAACACTTGACACAAGGACAACAGAACATTCCATTACTATTAGGAACATTCCTTTGAGCAAATTCTATAAATTCTCCCACCCCCTTCAAATACTCAGCACTAGTACGCTTACAAACCATCCAACTACGATCCATAACTAGATAGGTCCTGTAGATATACAAAACATATATATATCCAATATAAGGACAATACGGGAGATTGAAAACTATAGTTTTTAAAGATTAATTGCCAAGCACTGGTCACGGCCTGGCAGTGATGTCCATCACGGCCGTAACGTGCCAACTGAACAGACCATGCCATCACAGGCAGAACTGATCACGGCCGTGACAGATCAACCAACAAAGCAACATGCACTCAAAACCAAAAACAGAGACGTACATTCCAAACAACTCAAACTCACGGTTTCAAGTTTCAACTTCTGAGACTACAGTTTCAACATACACTCAAAACCAAAAATACAAAAATGTGCCCTAAATACTCACCAGAAATAGGTGCTCGCGTGGTGGTGGGGAGGGAAACTCGAGTGGTGACCAACGTTCGATGTGGTTACTGAGAGCAGAGGGACAAGGAGAGTTAGTGCGCGGGAAGGGTAAAGAGAGATGTACGTCAAGTTATTGCAAAGAATGAATGGAAAGACAGAGTTAGGGTTAATAGTGTACCTCACGGTGGTGGAGAAGAAGCCCTCGCGGTGGTTGCGGTGGAGATGAGCTCGCGATTAGGGTTTTGTGCTGGGTGAGAGTGAGAGTGAGGGTTGAGAGTGATTTAGGGTTGAGCGTGATGAAAAGAGAAAAGAAACGTACGTACAGAGCGAAGTGCAGAAGGCACGCGGGTGTAAACGTTATATAAAACAACATTTAACGTCAGTTGTATTAAACAACTGACGTTACAATTAATTTTTTAACGTCAGTTTTATTAACAAACTGACGTTAAATATTAATATTTTTTAAAAAAAACACTTTTAACGTCCGTTGTTGAATACAACTGACGTTAAAAGTGTTGTGTCTCTGTATAAAGTAACATTCTTCCGTAATGTGATCTGTATCTTGCCTCTTCTTTTCCTCTATATTTCTATTCCTTCACAAAATGGCTCTGAGACCTGTGTTAATTGAGTGACAACAGGGCATTTCAGATAGCTAGGGATATAGGATTATTTACGTCAACTCTTTATTTAACTGAAGTAAAAATCACACTTTTAACGTCAATTGTATAAACAAGAGGCGTTAAAAAAAATATTTTTATTTTAAAAACACTTTTAACTTCAGTTTTATTCAACAATCGGCGTTGATGCACTGTGTTAAGAGTGACAACAGGGCATTTGAGATAGGGATATAGGATTATTTACATCATTGTTTATTTAATCAAGTAAAAATCACACTTTTAACGTCGAGTTGTATAAACAATCGGCGTTAAAAATAAATATTTTTTATTTAAAAACACTTTTAACGTCAGTTTTATTCAACAACTGACGTTAAAAGTGTATAAGTTTCTTCCTAATCCTTCGGGCGTTTTCTTTTCTGCACGTTTATAATATATGACTGCCAACTCCCAATGCGCCTTGGAACCTAATGCTCTTAATGATCAATTTAATTTTTTAGCAACTTACGACGCCTAGTAACTTCATCCCCTACTCCTATAAATAGCTTCCTTCCTTCCTTTAATTTTTCTGCTTCACAATATGGCTCTGCTATGGAGATTAACTTCATCACTCTTTCTTCCTATACCTAGACTTAAAGGTCTCTGTCTTAATGGTCAAACAACTTCTGAGGTTGTGTAAATCGCATTACATGGGTGATAAGGGTGTGTAAATCGCATTATGTGAATTGCACACACCATCATCCTTCTGGAGAATCGAGACTACAGTTCCAAAACCTCGACTTTGGAACCAAGTGGTTGTTCAAGAATATTCTTTGAAACAGATCGAGTGCACCCTTCACTCGCCACGACTCCAAAGTGACTGTGGATTCAGATGGAGCATCAAGGACTTCAAATGAGGGAGGGATGCATTCAATGTTGGAGTTTCGAGGACAGGATGAGAAGAAAATGATGTTGAAGCAGAAACTTTTTTATATTTTAGTGCTATCTTGCGGAAATTTTTTATCTTTTAAATGTAATTGTAACTTATGAATCGCTTCAATGAGATACGATTTGATTATACATATATAACTTGTTTTATGTTAAGTGTTTATTTATTTTAATTTGCACAAGAATTTGTTAATTTACTAATTCAAGCTAATTAATTAAGATTAAAAATAAACTTTTTTAAAAAAAAGATTAGAAATAAACTGCACTATATGGAGTGATGATCTGTGTTAAGAGTGACAACAGGGAGATGACAACGAAAGAAAGATAGGAATGAGTTGATTATTTACGTCAGTTATTTATTTAACTGAAGTAAAAATCACACTTCTAACATCAGTTTTATAAACAACTGACGTTAAAAGTGTTAATAATTTCTTGCAAACACTTTTAACGTCAGTTCATTAAACAACTGAAGCAAATAGTGATTTCATATTTACAAAACTGCCACCGCCTCACTTTTAACGTCAGTCCTTAAAACAACTGACGTCAACAGTGAATTAATGAAGTCTGATATTTACAAAACTGTCACCGCCTCCTTTTTAACGTCTAGTTTTTGGTTAACTGACGTAAACCTTTACCGTCTAATGTATATTTTCCACTAGTGTCTTCTAAGCACACAAAACCACTGCTATAAGAGCATAGAACCTCTTGTTGAGTTTTTGTAATAAATGATCATGTGATGCAACCAAAAAAATATCTTAAAAAGGAGGGACAAAACTAGTAAATACCATAGAGAAATCACTGAATCATGTTGAATATGAGGCACAGGAGAGGGAGAACCTCAATCAGAGATTCTGTGTTCTTAGTGGAATGGTTTTTCTATGTTGATCATTAAAAAAATTAATAGACATTAGACAGAAGGACTAAACTTGCATCATTAAAAAAACAGGGGATCGAATGTGCATAAAAAAAACTTTAGGGATCAAAATCGCACATTGTCAATAGTCAGGGGACCAAAATTACAATTAGGCCAATAACCTACTATAAAATAGAGTTTAATTTCTATACACTGTTAATGTAAAATATTTTTACACTGACATCGATAATATTTTGACAAATCAACATTGTTAATATTTCTCTCAGTTAGTTATTAAAATAAAAACAATAATATCAAAATATTAGTATATATTAATGTAAAACTTTTTACAATGACAGGAATATATTACTTTTATTTTTATAGAATACTACTTTTTTTTATATACAAGTTTTTTTTATTACAAAAAGGAGCTTAAAGTCCAAAAGAAAATATAACTGCATGAACTACATAGCCATTTTCAGAAGTCAGGAAGCCCGTGAAACATCACCTAGCATAAACAAATTCAGCCCAGCTGGAGGGAACTCAATTTCCTGGTAGCCATTGTCATTCACAAAGCTTACTTTAATCCTATCAAAATCAAACAAGGGTATAATTTCTTCTTAAAAAAAAAAGGTATAATTTCTTTATAAGGATAATGAGAAATATCAGCACTCTAACACATATTTTTCAATACATTTTTTTGTTATTGATTGAAATTCATTTGGATCTTACAAAATTCAAGTGGGACTCACATGAATTAATGAGACTCACATAAATTTCAATCAATACGAGAAACTGTGTTGAAAAATATCAGAAAGTGTGTGTTAGAGAGTACGTTACTAGCACTCCTAATAAGGAATATATAACTTTTGGAAAGCGGGCCCGGGCATGACCCGCATCCGCGGCTTGGTATGAGGGGTCCATCACTGCTAATAACCATTTAACAGCCTCAATGCAGCTGGATGGATGGATGTGGTGATGGTCCACGTGGACGCCATTTTATTGCAAATTTCAACCAATCATTGCTTCCACCTTTTGCCACGTGGCATCTTTCTATTCGAACTTTCACCCCCTCTCACACAACAGCACCGAAACTTTAAAAAATCTCTCTAGTCTTTTCGCGTCGAAAAGCCGTTAATCCCGCCACCCTATGTTTCTTACATCTTAACCGCAACTCTGCAACGTAAATAATAAATATCCTCAAAATTATCCCCTTTTATACATATTTTTTTAAATTATAACATTAACTAAGCATTACGTTATAGTGTTGAATATACGATAAATAATTAATATGTTAAATCATTCAAATAAAAAGTATGACAAAAAATTGATTTTCTAACATTTTTCATTGATACATATTTAATATGTACGTAGTTTGAGTTTAACTTTGATACACTATTTATATAAATTATTTTATATTATTAATAATCATTAATTATATTATAAATTACTTTTAAAATATTTATGATAATGGTTAAATATTTTTATTGATATATTAATTTATGATTAATTGAAAATGTTAAAAATATTTACACTAATAAGATATTCCAACTGAATCATAACGTTTTCATGGGTGATGCTATAGTGCAGCCTATCAGCCATTTTTTCTCTATTAATACCATTAGCTAATTATCAAATATTATATCTCACTTTAAAAAAATTATCAAATAATTATTAACTACTAATACTTAGAATAACATTTTGAAACTCAAAATTATAATCAGCAACTAATAAATGTTTGAGAATTAGACAAAATACATATACTAAAAACACACCAAGTGCAGGGCTCGACTAACAAATCCCCTCCCCATAACACATTAACAATTAACTATTTGTCTATAAAAAAAAAAGTTATTTTTCACAAAAAAAAAACACCAATATTGCAACAATCCTCAAATGTTTTTAAAAACAAATAGAGAATACAAACCCCAAAATAAATACTTCAGAGAATTAGTTGTAAAAAAAGTACTTAATTAAACAGCTGAAGCTGAATATGAAAGGAAGGAGTGGGAGAGAGGTCACCTTCCTCGTTTTGCTTCAATATTCCAACTCTCTTGCTGCAAGCACAACTCTTACACATGCACTATCTAGAAAATCTCAATAATTTCATGTCCAATTCCAACTTTGCCCTCCCCATTCCCCTAAAATTCCATTACTTGCCATTGCCATCTTGCTCTTGTTCCACACACACACCACATGTATATAAATGCATACCAAGTACAAATGATACAGCTATATTCATTGACCCATATCTCTTTATCTGTACATAACATAACACTAGTTAAATTACTGACACCCCATATATACAACCTTCTTAAGATTTAGCTTCTATTCTTCGGAGAGTACTAAAGGTAACACAAACATCTCATTTACATTTATTGTCTCTCGTGTGTTACTTCGCTTTGCTTTCGGTTTCAGTCTTAGAGGCGTTCAGTCATTCATTTCTTATGTCTGTTCTTATTAAGCTGCTGCATTTTTATTGCTTTATTGTATGTATTTCATTAACATGTTCTTGCTGCTGCTCATGTTTCATGTTGTTTTTCTGCTGTTCTGAATTTGATCACTAGCAACCATGGAATTTCAGATATGCTTTTCTGTTGTGTTTTGATGTCTTGTTAATAGGAAGGAGCATCTGGGAAGAAGCAATGTCAAGCAATCGGATGGAATATTTTATTTACCTTTGTTTACTTTTTTTCTTTGTGCTGTGATGATTCTAAAGTTTGATTCATTTCTCTTTTACTTTTTCTTTCTTTTGCCTTTCTTCTTACACAATTTTTTGGTTTACTTGAAATTTAAATGACAAAAGTCAGCAATGGTTTTGAGGCTCCAGCTTTGGTGATTGAGTCCCTATGAAAAGTGAAAATTAGCCCATGATTTTATGATTTGAGTCCCCAAACATTAATGTTTGAATCCTTTCTGCAGAGTTTGGTTCTTGTTTTCTTACTTTGAAGAATTTCAAACTTTTTTTTTGTTATCAAATTTAGGTAAGTTGCTGATTATACTGTTCAATGCCTGGTTTAGCTATGGATGAATTAAAAGTGATTGGTGCAGCAGAGGAACCTAGTGGGAGTTACACACCCCACAAGGAAAACTTTAATCAGCAAGCATCTCCAAGGAGTACACTGAGTCCAAGAAGTATTCAGAGTGACTCAATTGATTTAGCTATTGATGGGGTGGTGGATACCTCTATTGAGCAATTGTATCACAATGTGTGTGAAATGAGGAGTTCTGATCAATCACCTTCCAGGGCTAGTTTTTACTCATATGGTGAAGAGTCCAGGATTGATTCAGAATTGTGCCATCTTGTAGGGGACATTGTAGATTTGGAGATCACAAAGGAGGTGGTCACTGAGAATAAAGAGGATTGCAATGCCAAGTCTAGTGGTTCAACTCCTGAGAAAGATGTTGTATCATGTGGAAAAGAGCCTACAAAGAAGGATAATGGCCCAAGGAGGGTCATTGAAGGATCACCCAATTCAACTCCCAAAAGCAGAAATTTGCATGAGAGGCCATCATCTATTCACAGGAGGAATGAGAAGGGTACCAGAAAAGCAAATGGTCTCTACAATATGAGGAAGCATAGGAACCTTGGTTTGAAGGGGATTGATGAAAGTGTTGTTGCTGGGTTAGATAACTCAGACCTGGGGCCATATTTACTCAAGCAAACAAGAGATCTGATCTCTTCAGGTGAGAATCCACAGAAAGCTCTTGATGTAGCTCTTAGAGCTCTGAAATCATTTGAGATGTGTGCAAATAATGGGAAACCAAGTTTAGAAATGGTCATGTGTCTGCATGTCTTGGCCACAATATACTGTAATTTAGGACAATACAATGAGGCCATTCCCATTCTTGAGCGTTCCATCGATATTCCCGTCTTAGAGGATGGCCAAGATCATGCGCTAGCTAAGTTTGCAGGTTGCATGCAATTGGGTGATACTTATGCAATGATGGGGCAGATTGAGAATTCTATACTGTTTTATACAGCAGGTCTTGAAATTCAAGGGCAAGTCTTGGGGGAAACAGACCCAAGATTTGGCGAGACATGTCGTTATGTGGCCGAGGCACATGTTCAGGCACTGCAGTTTGATGAGGCTGGGAAGCTTTGTCAGATAGCTCTTGATATTCACAGGGGAGAAGGGTCTCCTTCTTCCCTCGAAGAAGCAGCGGATAGGAGACTGATGGGGCTTATCTGTGACTCAAAGGGTGATTATGAAGCTGCTCTTGAGCATTATGTTTTAGCAAGCATGGCCATGGCAGCAAATGGCCAGGAAGTGGATGTGGCTGCAGTTGATTGCAGCATTGGTGATGCTTATCTGTCATTGGCACGCTACGACGAGGCTGTGTTTTCTTACCAGAAAGCACTCACTGTGTTCAAATCAACCAAAGGAGAGAACCATCCAACAGTTGCTTCAGTCTATGTAAGGTTAGCTGATTTGTACAACAAAATAGGGAAGTTCAAGGAATCAAAATCTTACTGTGAAAATGCACTAAGAATTTTCGGGAAGATCAAGCCTGGGATCCCCACAGAAGAGATTGCTAGTGGCTTGATAGATGTAGCTGCCATCTATCAATCAATGAATGATTTAGAGAAGGGATTGAAGCTACTCAAAAAGGCCTTGAAGATATATGGCAATGCACCTGGTCAACAAAGTACTATTGCAGGAATTGAGGCTCAAATGGGGGTTATGTATTATATGCTAGGGAACTATTCTGATTCTTACAACATATTCAAAAGTGCCATTTCCAAGTTTAGAGCCAGTGGAGAGAAGAAATCTGCTTTGTTTGGGATTGCTTTGAACCAAATGGGACTTGCATGCGTGCAGCGTTATGCTATAAATGAGGCAGCAGATTTGTTTGAAGAGGCTAGGACTATATTGGAAAAAGAATATGGTCCATATCACCCTGACACCTTAGGGGTCTACAGCAATCTAGCAGGAACCTATGATGCAATGGGAAGGTACTATGTTCATATTGTCATGTGACTTTCTTGAATCCATGTTGTTCTGATCTTAAAGTAGTAGGTGTTAAGAGCAATATGGTATGAGAATACTCAAGAGTTTTCAGGCTTTAATTTGCTAACACTTCTTGTTATTTGTAATTATTTGCAGAGTGGATGATGCCATTGAAATTTTGGAATATGTAGTTGGCATGAGAGAAGAGAAGCTTGGAACAGCAAATCCTGATGTGGATGATGAGAAGCGTAGGTTGGAAGAGTTGTTGAAAGAAGCCGGCAGAGCGCGAAACAGGAAAACAAGAAGATCACTGGAAACTCTCCTTGATGCCAGCTCTCAGCTTATAAAAGAAAATGGCATTAAGGTTATATAAAGTTGAGGATGTATATAAAGCACAATGAGATTAGCTGGTTTGCTTATTTTGATCATTGTTTGCAAATTTGGCCAAAAAACAATAACGGGGTGGAAATAGGTTCCACCACTTTCAATTGTTCATTGCTCAAGTATGTTCACAGAAGTTACTTTTGTATTTCTATTGTCTATAGTGCATATAGGAAATTTCTGTGTTATTATTCATTTTCTTCTTCGTATAATTGAATTTATAAAAGGGTGGATATTCAATTTTCTATGTAAATAAATGGATGGTGAAACTTGTTTTTCTCTGCTGGTACACCAAACGGCCTACTAGAAAATTCAGTTGCTTCTAATCACGTTTGAGATGCAACCATATATTTTATTGAGTTTCCTTGTCATGGTCAAATGATCTTATGAATGTGACAGACATGAATAGGACAATGCAGAATGTGGAAGCAGTTGTTGTGACATCATATATCAAGCATTTGGTGTGATTTGTCCAGTGAATCAAGGGTTGGATGTAGGCTGCAAACAGATCATGGAATTTATTTTGGTAAAATTCATGTATGCACAAATATTGACAAACCTTTGGTCTTTAGATATTTATAATATTAATATCAAGTTAACACTGAAGAGTAAGTGAATGAAATTATGAAACGGTTAAGGCAAAACACCAAGCCTGCAGCTTAAAAATATCTGCACTATAATCTTATTATATAACTTGACTGAACTATTAATTCATCCCTTCCAATCTTTTAAAGAAATAGATATGTTTTGGCAGTTGAGCCTTTACAGTGTGACCTGACACTTCCAAGGTGAAGTAACATTTGCTTTTCTTACAAGAACATAAATTATGATATGTAAGAACTCATGTGCACAGCTCACAATTGTTCCAACACAATTTGCATGTTTATTTAAATAGCAACATGAAAACCCCATATTAGTATGTGGTACCCTATCTCATTAAGTGACTACTAGCTAATAACACATCAACTTCATTATGCTCAGAAACATGCTTGCCCAATTGAAACTGGCGGGTCAGAGAAGGACCCATAGAGAATCCGTTTAGCAATCCATTGGTTTGCTGCTTGAGAGTAGTGTATGCCATCCCAGCTAACATGTTGAGAAGGATTTTTGCATGGATTGCCATAAACTGTTCCATTTACTATGGCTTTCTTCCCACAATTTATGTGGTAACCATAGAAACTGCCACAGCAAAACTCCAATGGACTGACAAAACCTGCCACAAAACAAGCATAAAATTTAATTGTTCACAAGCTAATTTGAAAATAACCAAATTATGTAAGCCTTTGGAGATTTCAACATCACCTTGGTTCTTTGCATTGCTGATTAGTTGATATTTGGCTGAGTACACATCAACATATGTAAATTTTGCTAGTGGAAGCTTTTTCCTTAGCTGAAACACCTGGTCCTTGAGCTGCCTGTTAAATTCCTGAGCAATCTCATTCTGAGGTTTCACACAGCCATTTGCATCCAGGTTACCTTTCTTTGGCTCATAATAAAAGTAACTGTAAGGCAAGCATCCAAATGGACCTGTGTTGTGAATCCAAAACACTCTTGCCCCTTCATTGTATAGTTGCTAAAACATAACCATGACACATATTAGTTCTAGAACCAAAATGCTATCCAGGAACTGCAGCAAGGCCTAAGGCCTTTGGTGGTTGCTTACCTGCACTGCTACGGCGAACTGGCTCAAGATATTAGGAATCGACCTTCGAACTTGTTCCTCTGAACCATGCTGAAGACCATAGCCAAGATCATTTTGTCCTATATCAAAGGTGTATAGGGCCCTGGAGAAGTCCTCAGGCCTTGGAAGACCACTCTTAAATGGTGGTTCTGTCCCTGCAATATCACAGGTTCAAGTTGTCATGAACCATCTAGAGGTAAAGGCAAGTTAACGGATTTATATATCTTTTTTTTTTTTTTTTTGATAAGCAAAAGAATTCATTGATGGGAGCACTAGGTGTACTCAAACCCATACAACAATAAAAAAAACAAAAGGAAAGAAAGAATAAGAGCTGTCACTGTTTGTGCAGCCATTACAGCCAATACCTATCTAACCCAAATACCCAAATGTATTTACAGCACTATAGTCAAATGTTTCCTGTGTTTAGAAGTTGCTCCTTCAGGAAAAAATAATGGCTCACAAAATGTTGCACCCTCTGTTACAGACCCTGCAATTTCTATCCATATTCAAGACAAGTCAGTGGATTGGTGCACCAATCTAGAAAGGGAAATTGTGTTACTTTAGCTGAACATGTGCACCATTTCCATGCTCTCAATCTGACTAATTCAAAAACCCTGTCGTTATCCAACCTTATGTCACTGAAAATAAGCTCATTTCTGTGGAGCCACAATGACCAGCAGGTAGCAAACCAGATCTGGTTCCAACCTGATTTGGTTCTATACCTGTACCACAATCCCTCATGCTGCAGGAGATGGGAATATAAGTCCGGTGGTAGTGCCACAACTATCCCTAGCCACTGCCGAATTGCAGAAAAAACATGACACCCTGTTACTGTTAATTGTGATTCCCCTCCTTAGCCGTTGGAATCCTGGATGACCCTATATGCTGAGCTAACCGAGTATTTCCCCGACAGCCATACCCACGAATCATTAGTGTGCAGAGGGCATCAAGTTGTTAACCCATGAGAATCTGTTCCTTCTTCATTGCATTTCCCAATTCCAATAGCCTAGTTCACCAACTTTTGCATTCCTGTTTGTTGTAATATTGAAAAGCCTAGGGAAGCATGATTTTAGAGTCCCATTCCCCCCCTCCTCCTTTCATTTGCAAACCACATCCCAGCTAACCCGTGGAATTTTCCAACCTTCCTCACTACCCCCAAAGAAAGTTTCTTTGCAATTGAGTTAGAATTCTAATTACCTTTTTTGCGGCTTTGTAAAATGAAAGATAGTACACCGGTAGGCAGTTGAGGACAGCATTCGAAAGGACCACAGCTTTCCAAGTAATTACCTTCCTAGGGCCTGCTCCTACAAGGATGCCCAAGAATTTGAAGGGGACGTCTCCCACCTTGCAATTCAAGTGGCATGCTGCATTCGGGATACGGTTTTCTCTATCCTTAATCCCCACCAAACAGCTCTTGAAGAAATTAAATTTTAGCCCAGATACAAGCTCAAAGCACCTCAGAATAGCCTTCATTACCACTGCATTTCCAACAGACAAGCTCCCCACCAAAATGGTATCATCCGCATACTGGACATGTGAGAAAGAGGCCTCTTGAGAGCGGTTCCTTACCGTGTATTGCTCATAAATTCCCAAGCTAACCGCCTTCTTGATCAATCCACTGAGTCCCTCGGCAACCACCAGAAAGAGGAAAGGGGCCATCGGATCTCCCTGCCTGAGACCCTTTGACACTGAGAACTCCTTAGTTGGACTGCCGTTTACCAGGACTGAGACCGAGGCCGAGGACAAGCACTCCCTAATCCACAGTCTCCATTTTCCAGCAAAACCCATCCTTCCAAGTACATAATCCAGGAACTCCCACGACCCGGAGTCGTATGCTTTTTCAAAGTCTACTTTTAGCAACATACACGGTTCACCCGATCTCTTGGCATAGTCAATTAATTCGTTCACCACTACCACTCCATCCATAATATTGTTTCCTTGCATAAAGGCCGATTGTGTGCTTGAGATCACGGATTTAATCACCTTGCTAAGTCGGCCTGCCAACAACTTGGCTAGTATCTTGTAGGAGCACCCAATCAAAGAAATGGGTCTAAATTCCTCCAAACTTGAAGGACACTCAGTTTTTGGAATTAGTGCAAGAAAAGAGGCATTGGACCCCCTTGGTAGTCTCCCATTACTGTGGAACTCATTGAACATTCTAAATTCAAGTGTGCACAATGCACAACGCCATCTATGTAGTGCAGAAATTCAACTTTTTTTCATTAGATGAATGGAGACTACAAGAATCAAACTCAAAATCACTAGGTCATGGATCAACTCTCTCAAAAGTTTAAGCTGTTGATGAAGGCACGTGAATGACTTTTATTTTATCTCTAACACAATTGCCTATCATTACTCATCAGGAAACAACTGTGTTTCTCATGGATTCCATCAATTGTAGTACTTCAAAACAATTTCTCTACACAAGCTTCTAGCACACTAACAAAAAGGCATAAACATGAAAGGAAATGCAGTGAGGGAGAGAAACTAACTGTTATTTGAGAGCTGGTTGAAAAGAATCTTAGTGTGGGACTTGAACTGTATGAACTGAGATACTTGAAGCCCAAGATGGAATGGACTAAAACCACCAGGACGAATTGATGACCCTCCTGTTGCAAAGTTTGCACCATTCCTGTAATTGGATCCTACTGAGTTCAAATATGCACTAAGGTATGGCAGCTTCAATTCTTCAGCTGCAAATGTTCACACAAAAATGAGAAAGATATATATGAGAAATGTATGAAAATGGATTATTTAAAAAAATCCCACATTCACACGTTCACCTATTAATATACCGTTGGATCAACCCTAAGCTTCCTCAAACACCTTTACTAATTGATTCAACGGTGCACTAATACGTGAATGCGTGAGTTTTTGAATGCAGGGAATCCGGATCCTGCAAAATGTATAATATAAGTGACAACCGCTTGCACAGTCCCTATGAAGCACGGACACCTCTTCAAAGTGCCGTGTCGTGTGTCGGACACGCCTCGGACACCGACACTTCTTGGATACGTCTATAAGTATATAAGCGGTGTCCCGGTGTTAAATGTTTTGGACATTAGCCGTGTCGCAGTGTTCGTATCAGAGTCAGTACTTCATGACAGTCCAATAAGTATGTGTTATGTATGGTTGTACATTTAATTAATAATATATAAAAAAAATAAAGCTTAAACAAGCCTATGTGTTATGTATGGTTGTGAATCTACGAAGGAGAGTAGAGAGCAAGCTGTTCTTACTTATGAAATCTATAATGAGACGGCCATCAGAAGCCCTTCCTGAGAGGATTCCAAAGAAGCTTTCCCCATTGGGAGGCTGCACACCTGTGAATGCTGCAGATATGGCTCCAGTGTCTGAATTTGAGTCACCAAAGTTGTAAATTGCTGGGTACCAACATTTCATATAACCATTCCCACCAGAGAATTGAAGGAATGTACATGACAAACACAAAGTGAAACACCCAACTACATAAAACAGTCTCCTAGAATTCATGGTTGAGGTAGCAGTCATGAGATGTATTGGTAAGAAATATTCTATCATAAATGTGGTCTTAATATAGGGATAATTAAGTGACTCTATCACTCTAGTGAGGCGGTGACTATTTCATGCCAACTCAAAACAACATAGGTTTATATAACCGACAATTTTCTTCCATAAAGTTACTTACATAGTTGCACATAACAAAAAACTTTACAGACTTTCATCTCATCATGTATTTTTCTCTTCCTTTTATTCATCAATATTAACAATGCATAAATTCTCATGTCTAACTAACATTACTTTATGTCAAAAAATGAAAAAAGAAAAAAAAAAACTAACATGACTAATTTGTCCTACTTTATTGTATTATATTATATATGTAAAATTCTATGGTTAAAAAAGACTCGAGCTCCTCTTCAAAAAAAAAAAAAGGACTCGAGCTAAACTCATATTACCATATGTCATTAAAAATGAGTAAAGCTCAACTTGTACTATTTTAAGCCTTTATTTTGTATCATATTTTGACCTTAAAATGAGATAATATCTATTCATAAACGATTGGCAAAAAAAAAAAAAAAATTTACCAAGTTGAAACATTCATTTAGTACTAAATGATCTATCACCAAATTTATCAAAAATAAATAAATTTATCTATCACCAATATATATATATATATATATATATATAAAAGGGATGGCATACTTTAAAATTTAAATAAATAATAAATAAAAGAAATCTAATATATATATCATGTATTTTTGTTACAATGACTTTTTTTGTATTACTCTTCTTGGCAAGTAGAATCCTAGAACTGCCTCACATTAATGTCGTGCATTTGTTTTAAGCTCGTAATATGCCTCAAATTTAAGAAGATGGATTTCAATTCTTTCCCATGTATCAAAATTTGATTAAGGAAGACCTAACCACAATTGTTAACAAAATTAAAATCCAACATATAACAAGAATCAAAAGTAGCAGGTTATTAGTAAATTAAAATTAAAAACCAAAAGGGAACCCGTTGGCAAATGAAAGAAAGAAAGAAGGGAAGTTATTGGGATAATTAACGGTTGTACCTCATCATATGTCAGCTTTATTTCCATGTAATTAGGAATAGCATATTTAGTTCCTACAATATCTCTTGTACATTATTAGCATATCATGTACTATGTAATTAGGAATAACATATTTAGCTTCTACAATATCTCTTGTACATTATTAGCATATCATGTACATAATTACCAGCTAATCTTTAGGTAAATGATTAGGTGAATATGATGTATATATTTTGTATATATTCTTCTGAATATCAACGTGAATAACAATGAGAATTATATCATACTTATTCTTTATGGTATCAAGAGCAGGAAAATAAATCATCCCTGATACTACTTTGATATTCTCCTTTAGTTTTCTGCCGGTATCAAATAGAATACCATGACTGAAAATGATGGCGACGGTGACGGTGGCGGCGGCGATAATGGCAAGAAACAGACTTCTGACAACGGCAAGAATGGGAAGAAGCAGATTTCTCTCTCGCCATACTATTTGCAACCTTCTGATCATCCTGGGCAAAGGTGTTGCCACTGATTCTATCATAGGGCGTGGGCGAGGCAAAGCTCCTTTTGCTAAGGCTGCTCACTTCACAGCACCCTCCTCCTATGGTTCCCCTATCTTGACATCCCAAGGTAGAAGCGCAGTTGGTCCTGCTTTGACAGATGATCAATGAAGTACCATCTTGAATATGTTTAAATCTTTAAATAATAATTCTGCCTCCAATGAAAAATTGACGGGTAAGTCTTTTTCTTCTTGGATATTGGATACGGGGACATCTTATCACATGACCGGAGACAAACGCTTGCTTGTGGATGTCTCAGATATTCTTCCTTCTCATATTGTGCTGCCTGATGGGACACATACCAATGTTGTCCAAGAAGGGACAGCAACTGTTGGTGCCAATATGACAATTAAACATGTTTTATATGTGCCTCGATTAACTTGCAATTTGATATCCTTTTCTCAGTTGATCAAAGATTTAAATTGTGTAGTCACATTAACTGATAAATTATGGTCACATTAACTGATAAATTTTGTGTGATACAGGACCGCACTTCGAGGATGGTGATTGGAGCGGGTGAAGAGAGGGATGGGGTCTATTGGCTTCACTCTATGGCACTGAAAGTTCGAATATGTCATGCAACTAATGCAGATTCTTATCAAATGTGGCATCGACGTCCTGGACATCCATCTCCCCAAATAGTGGGTCTTCTTCCTAGTGTGAGTAGTAATGATTGTTGTAGAAATAAGGATGAACCTTGTGATATTTGTTTGAAAGCCAAACAAACTCGTGCATCATGTCCTCTTAGTTCTAGCAATGCAGTTGAATTGTTTGAGTTGATTCATTGTGATGTATGGGGTCCGTATAGTGTTCCCTCTTCATGTGGTGCCTCTTATTTCTTAACTATTGTTGATGACCACTCTAGAGGGATTTGGATTTACTTGATGGCTAATAAGACAGAAGTTGCAAAACTTGTTAAGAATTTTTATGCAATGGCTCAAACTCAATTCAATAAGAAGGTGAAACGTATTCGAAGTGATAATGGAACCGAATTTACATCCTTGGGAGATTATTTTGCTGCACATGGTATCTTGTTTGAAACATCTTGTGTTGGTACCCCCCAACAAAATGGGCGAGCCGAACGGAAACACCGACATATTCTTAATGTAGCCCGTGCCCTCCGGTTTCAAGCTAATCTACCTATTGAATTTTGGGGTGAATGTATACTCACAACTGGTTGCCTTATTAATCGTGCACCTACTTATGTTCTCCAAGGCAAAACCCCATATCACATTATTTTTTGTCACAGCCCCATCTATGATCTATGATCACATTAAAATTTTTGGGTGCCTTTGCTTTGCTTCCAAGATTCCTCGTGACCGCAACAAGTTTGCTGCTCGAAGTCGGAAGTGCATTTTTATTGGGTATCCTCATGGCAAAAAAGGATGGAGACTATATGACATTGATACTAGGGAATTTTTTAACTCTCGGGATGTTGTGTTTTATGAGAATCACTTTCCCTACAGTCATCATCCTACTTTTGTTCCTACCTCTACTAGGTATACTCATCCTGCGATCTCTTATGGGGCTACGGATCTCTCCTCTGCTCCCTCTGATGGTCATATCCGACGCAGCTCAAGAGAACGCCATCCATCAGTACGATTGCGCGACTATGTTTATCATACAACGCGATGTCTAGACCCCCCTCCTCATCATCTACTCAATCCCCATCTTCAGGTACGCCTTATCCCATAGTTAATTATGTGACTTGCAATAATTTCTCTGCTTCCCATGCTCGTTTTTTGGCCGTAGTAACTGCAGGACATGAGCCGACACGCTTCTCTGAAGCTGTTCGTTCTCCTTTATGGCGTGACGCCATGCGCAAGGAGATTGAGGCTTTTGAAAATATTGTCACATGGACTCTTGAAGATTTGCCACCTGGAAAGAAAACTATTGGGTGTAAATGGGTGTACAAAATCAAATACAACTCTGATGGTACTATAGAATGACACAAAGCACGTCTTGTTATTCTTGGCAACAATCAAGTTACGGGTATTGACTTCAATGAGACCTTTGCTCCAGTTGCTAAGATGGTCTCCGTTCGTGTGTTCCTTGCGGTAGCCGTCGTTCGTGGTTGGGAACTCCATCAAATGGATGTTCACAATGATTTTCTTCATGGTGATCTTGATGAAGAAGTATATATGTCACTTCCTCCTGGTTTTTCTGGTGCCTCCCCTAGGAAGGTTTGTAGATTGCGGAAATCTCTATATGGTCTCCGCCAGGCCCCTCGTAACTGGTTCTCTAAGCTTGCTTCTGCCTTGAAGTCATTTGGATTTGTTCAATCCTATGCTTATTACTCGTTGTTCTCCCTTGAACGACATGGTATCATTATTCATATTCTTGTATATGTTGATGACTTGCTCATTGCTGGGAATGATTCTACGGCAATTGCTAATTTCAAAGCTTATCTTAGCACTTGTTTTCACATGAAAGATCTGGGAGTGTTGAAATATTTTCTTGGTATTGAGATCGCCCGCGAACCTGATGGTTTGTTTCTTTCTCAGCGTAAATATGCGCTTGATATTATTTCTGAAGCTGGTTTGCTTGGTGCAAAACCATGTGATTTTCTCATGGAACAAAATCATCAATTGGCTCTTGCTACAGGTCCTGATTTTGCTCATCCGGATCATTACAAACCACTAGTTGGTCGCTTGATTTACCTCACCATCACTCGCCCGGAACTATGTTATGTTGTTCACACTCTAGCCCAGTTTATGCAAAGTCCCAAAGAAGCCCACTGGAATGCTGCTCTACGAGTTCATTACTTAAAAGGTCATCTTGGGCAAGGTCTTTTGCTTTCTAAGGACAGTGCCTTAAAGCTTACTGCTTATTGTGATTTAGATTGGGCCACTTGTCCTTTGACTCGTCGTTCTCTTACTGGCTACTTTATTATGTTGGGTGTTTCTCCTATTTCTTGGAAGACTAAGAAGCAGCCCACCGTTTCTCGATCCTCTACAGAGGCTGAATACCGCTCTATGGCCACTGCCAGTTGTGAGCTTACTTGGCTTAAATCCTTGCTTAAATCTCTTGGTGTTCATCATTTGACACCTATGCGTCTGTTTTGTGATAGTCAAGAGGCTCTCCACATTGCCACGAATCCTGTTTTTCATGAACGTACCAAGCATATTGAGGTTGACTGTTATTTTGTTCGAGACCATATTCAAGCTGGCAACATTGCTACCTTTCATGTTCGCAGCAACGTACAGCTAGCAGATATTTTTACCAAGGCTCTCGGGAAGCAACAATTTCAATTCCTTCTTCGCAATTTGGGCATTCGGAATCTTCATGCTCCAACTTGAGGGGGAGTATTGGGATAATTAATAGTTGTATCTCATCATATCTCAGCTTTATCTCCATGTAATTAGGAATAGCATATTTAGCTCCTACAATATCTATTGTACATTATTAGCATATCATGTACCATGTAATTAGGAATAGTATATTTAACTCCTACAATATCTCTTGTACATTATTAGCATATCATGTACATAATTACCAACTAATCTTTAGGCAGATGATTAGGTGAATATGGTGTATATATTCTTCTAAATATCAACATAAATAACAAGGGGAATTATATCATACTTATTCTTTAGACGTGAACACTTTAAAGGTAATAAGCATTGCAAGTTTTATGCCAACAACAATTGGCATACTTAGAGCCTAGAGGGGACCATGTAAATAAGTTGGTTGGCATTTGAATTTATTTTTGGTACATATTGGCATTTGAATCTAGCTAAAATTTATTGTTGATAGGTTATCTATAATACTCTTTTAAGTACTTGTTGAGCCTGGGTGTATGCTTTGACAGTGAGATAAAGTAACCACCATTGATCCTAAAATTTCCTTTATTACAAAAAAAAATGAAAAAAAGAAAAGAAAGAATATTACAAATTTAATAAATGTTAAAAATGTGTCAGGAATATTAAAGGACATCAAAACCTTCCAACTCAAAAATAGACTAGGATTATATGGAAAATAAGTTTTTAAAATCGCCTATAAAATTGACTCGAAAAACCTTTATCAGAAAAAAAAAAGTACTTTTCATGTACAAAAAAAGAATATTCCAAGAAAATAACATAAAGCAGCAGTTGTGATTCAGTTGTCAAATTGGCAGTTTTTGAATCCCACTTAAAGTATCTTTTGCCTAATATAAGTATCTAAGGTTTAGGTAATAGTGGTAACAGTATCACTATTAGGAGTTTTGATATAACCGAATATTGTTATAGATCATAGGAACCCGATTTCAAGTTTGTTATCTGGATTTGTTTATCCTTTTGTTTTCTGGTAGAGATAGAATCATATCTTATCTTATATAGTTGGAAGATATGATAGGTTTGTTATGATATATTCGTACAAATATAGGATGCTGCTGTAACCTCATTTTAATGAATGAAACATAAAGTTTCTGCAATTCCATTATGGCATCAGAGAGAACCGATCCAGAGAATAAGAATCATGCTTCTGGTGATGAAAAGATCACACCTGCACCGACTCCAAGCTCGCCCTATTACCTGAGTTCATCTGATAACCCAGGTACACCTTTAGTTGCAGTAACACTCAATGCCGAGAATTATCGCACGTGGGCTCGTTCAATGAAGACGGCGTTGCGAGCAAAAAGCAAGCTTGGATTCATCGATGGTACGATCAAGAAACCGGGACAACAGACAGGTGATTATTTCAACTGGGAGAAAGCAGATTCCATGGTCATGGCATGGATTATAAACGCCACGAATCCAGGTCTACACAGAAGCATCTCACACGCGACAACTGCAAGGGATGTTTGGCTCGATTTGGAGGAACGGTTTGCTCAAACAAATGCACCAAGAGTGCATCAGTTATGGAGAAATCTTTGTTTGCTGTAGAAGGAAGATGATGAAAGTGTAATGGAGTTTTACACCAAGTTCAAAGGCTTGCTTCAGGAACTCAGCGAACACCAGCCGTTGCCAGAATTCACATGTGGAGCTTCTAAGAAGTTAATGCGACGAGAAGAAGAGCAGAACGTGCACCTGTTCCTTAGAGGCCTTGAGAATGAGCAGTTCGGGTATGTCAAGGCAACCATTCTAAATACAGATCCATTGCCTTCGCTCAGATGCACTTTTAACCACATAATGAGGGAAGAAGGACGTTTGACAGTGGATAAGGAGAGGAGTAATGTCAAATATGAGATGGGAGGAGCTTTTCATTCATCCTGGAAGCAGAAGGGACGTGACGGGCCCAGACCTAAGTGTGAACATTGTGGAAAAATTGGCCACATCAAAGCAAAATGTTTTGAGATCATCGGTTATCCTTCCAACTGGGATACTCGACGTACGCAGAAGGGAGGTAACAAACAAGGAAACCATGCAGCAGCACATGTAGTGCACAATGATGAGGATCAGAACGTGGAAGATAAGAATGGAATGACCAATGCCCAAGCTTTGCATGGAATGCAGCTGAGAAGCACTCCATCCTCACACGTTAATATGGCTGGTAAAGAAAGGATTCAGTGGATCCTGGATAGTGGTGCTTCACATCATATGACACCATTATTTTCTATTTTGAAGGGAGTACGTAAACTTGATAACCCTCTCTACATTACAGTGCCTACTGGCAACACTGTCTTGGTAGAGATAGTTGGGAATGTCCAACTTGATGAATCTATTGAACTGAAAAATGTTTTGCATGTGCCTAATTTTAGTTGCAATCTGGTTTCTGTACATAAATTAATTCGTGATTTAGATTGCATGGTGACTTATCATTCTAATTGTTGTGTGATACAGGACCATGCCTTGAAGAGGACGATTGGCTCGGGTAACATGCGAAATGGGGTTTATGTGTTTGAAGGGACCTTGCGAGGAGTTTCCTATGCGGCTGCTCATGAGGATATCACCACCCTTTGGCCCTCAAGAATGGGACATCCTTCTTTTCAAGTTTTACAGAGTCTCTCAAAGTCTCTTAAGTGTAGTTTCTTTTCCAATAAGGTAGATTGCTGTGACATTTGCCACAGAGCAAAGCAGTGTAGATCTTCTTTCCCATTAAGCAATAATAAGGCCAAGGAGCCATTTGATTTGATACATTGTGATGTATGGGGGAGATATCACACTCCTTCACATGATGGTTCACATTTTTTTCTTACTATTATGGATGATTATACTCGTGGGACTTGGGTTTACCTAATGAAGCACAAAGATCAAACGAATGGGATCTTAATAGATTTTTACAATTTGGTCAGAACACAATTTGATAAATGCATTAAAAGGATAATGAGTGACAATGGAACTGAGTTCACTAACTCATCTCTGCAAACTTTCCTACGAGAAAATGGAATTTTGCATGAGACTTCTTGTGTAGGTACTCCTCAGCAGAATGGATGTGTAGAACGGAAACACAAGCATATCTTGAACGTTGCCACGGCTTTGAAGTTCCAAGCTAATCTTCCCATGAAGTTTTGGGGGGAGTGTGTGTTGGCCGCGACCCACATCATCAACAGAACACCCACAACAGCAAATCAGGGAGTAACCCCTTATGAGATGCTCTTTGGTAAGCCTCCAACTTATAATCATTTAAAAGTTCTAGGTTGTCTATGTTATGCAGCAACTAGTTCTAAACAAGGGGATAAGTTTGGATCTCGGGCAGAAAGATGCATCTTCATAGGGCACCCACTAGTCAAAAAGGTTGGAAAGTGTATAATCCAAGTACTCGTGCCTTTTATGTCTCACGCGATGTGACTTTTTATGAACATATTTTGCCCTACATGGTGAGGAAGGAAAACACAGGTTCGGTGCAGCCAACAAATATATTTGAGAATACTGCTGATTCTCAAAGGGAAGAAAGTCACGTACATGAAGAAAGACATGGGACCAATGAAGATAGAATTATGGAGGGAGATATACAAAATGAAGGGGGGACTCAAGAAGAGGTTCCTGCTACTGAAAATGCGCAAGAAGAAAATCACATTGAGGTGGAGACACAAGTTCCAAATCTTGCACCTAGGACACGTCAACCACCTGGATATCTTCATGATTATTATTGTCATACAGCCAAAGAAGACCCCATTCGCATGAACTCGATCCACTCCGAATCTTCAGGTAAGGTCTACCCTATCACTAATTACATCAATTATGATTGTTTTTCACAAAAACACCAAGCATATCTTGCAGCAATCACAGGTCATGAAGAACCAAAAACATATCAGCAGGTTGTATAGAAACAAGAGTGGCAAGATGCTATGACACTTGAACTCAAGGCCTTAGAGGATAACAACACTTGGGACCTAGCTCTACCACCCAAAGACAAGAAGGTTGTAGGGTGCAAATGGGTTTACAAAATCAAGTACAAGGCATCTGGAGAGGTGGAGAAATACAAAGCCCGCCTTGTAGCCAAGGGATACACACAAGTTGAAGGGGAGGACTTCAACGAGACTTTTGCCCCGGTGGCAAAAATGACAACTGTGCGTTGCCTTCTTTCAGTTGCAATAGCAAGAGGTTGGGAGCTTCATCAGATGGATGTAAGTAACGCCTTCTTGCATGGAGACTTGGAAGAAGAAGTTTATATGCAAGTTCCAGAAGGATACAAGGTACCAAAGGCAGGGATGGTGTGCAAACTGAGAAAATCACTGTACGGGTTGAAGCAAGCCTCTCGTAACTGGTATGTGAAGCTGTCCAAGGCCCTTTTGGAGTATGGTTTCAAGGAGTCTCATGCTGATCATAGCCTTTTTACCTACTCCAGTGAAGACACGTTCCTTTCTGAGTTAGTGTATGTGGACGATCTTGTGATAGCAGGAAATAACAACACTATTTGCAACAACCTTAAGCAATATTTGTGTAGATGTTTTCACATGAAGGATCTTGGTACATTGAAATACTTTCTTGGGATAGAGCTTGCACGTGGGGTTTCTGGGTTGTTCATGAGCCAACGTAAGTATACTCTAGACATCTTGCATGAGTGCTGCATGTTGGATTGTAAACCAGCATCTTTCCCCATGGAACCGAATCATAAACTTGCTCTTGATTCCGGACCTGATTATTCCGATCCTCCTCGTTATCGTCGGCTCATATACCTCACTATAACATGTCTCGAGATCACCTATGCCATGCACATTCTCAGCCAGTTCATGAAAGCACCGCAACGTGGTCACTGGGATGCAGCCATGAGATTGATTCGATATCTCAAATCATCACCTGGTCAAGGCATAGTTCTGCCCAAGGATAATGATCTTACTTTGGTGGCATATTGTGACTCGGATTGGGCAGCATGTCCACTCACTAGAAGGTCCATATCTGGATATTTGATGAAGCTGGGTACAGCACCTATCTCTTGGAAGACCAAAAAACAAACCACCATTTCAAAATCTTCAAGTGAAGCTGAATATAGAGCAATGGGACATGTAGTCAGTGAGGTCATTTGGCTGAGAAGTTTGTTAACAAGTTTGCAAGTTGAGCGTAAGTCGCCTACCACCCTTCATTGTGACAATCAAGCAGCGATTCATCTTGCAGCTAATCCGATTTATCATGAGAGAACGAAGCACATTGAAGTAGATTGTCATTTTATCAGGTCCCATATACAGGAAGGCACCATTGCTACTTGTTATATTCCAACCAAGAAACAACAAGCAGATATCTTCACAAAGGCTTTAGGTGGAAAGACTTTTCAAGAACTAACGGTCAAGTTGGGTGCTCATTGTCTTCACACTCCAACTTGAGGGGGAGTATTAGGAGTTTTGATATAACCGAATATTGTTATAGATCATAGGAACCAGATTTCAAGTTTGTTATCTGGATTTGTTTATCCTTTTGTTTTCTGGTAGAGATAGAATCATATCTTATCTTATGTAGTTGGAAGATATGATAGGTTTGTTATGATATATTCGTGTAAATATAGGATGCTGCTGTAACCTCATTTTAATGAATGAAACATAAAGTTTCTGCAATTCCATTAATCACACCTAAAAGGGATACGAATATTTCTTAAAAGAAATAATGTCATTAACCAATTATATATTATTATATAAGATTTAATTAGTATGCGTCATCAGTTAAATATTTTTTCTATACCGCTAATCAATTATAAATTATCATATCATACAAAACATTTGACTCTTATCCTAATTAACGTAAAGGTCACTTATATAATAATTTGTGATTGGTTGACAGTATAAAAAAAATTATCAATTAAACTCTCTCTCTCTCTATATATATATCATTCTTTATATAATTATTATGATAATCAAAATGATATGATAATTGATAATTGGATAATATTATAAACTTAATAAAAATAATGAGAAAGAAACTTATATTTTAAAATAATGCTAGTGAAATAAAAATGGTTAAAGTAATAATTTAGTCTCTATATGGGAGATGGATTCTTTATTAAGTCATTATACGTAAAAAAAATTATTAAAAAGATCATCGTACGTGCAATTGCTACCCATTTGGTCCCTTCTGTTAGGTGCTGTTGCTTTGCAGCCTAATAATCGATTAACTTCTACGTATATAAACTAAATGAAGAGCTTGTGTCACATACAGGGACCCAATAATTTAGGTTAAAAGCAAAACCACATAAAACCCTTCATTCGTAATCATTTATTTACAATTTCTAATTCATGCATTTTATACTATCAGTGCCTTGATTAATAATCCAAACATAGTTTATGGATTGTTCCTCCCCTTTCTTTGATGATAAGGCATTTCAAATTAACAACTTAAGAGTGAAGGATAAGGTTCCATGATTGGCAGTGGCGGGTTGGACAGCAAGCCATCAATAATAATGTTCACAATTGCATGAGGTGTGAATTAATGATGCTTCCATTTAATTAATTCATCGGCACAAAGTATACATGACTAAGGTTAGGGGTGGAAATGATTGATCGCAAACCACTTTCTTAGCACTATATGCTACTTTCTATAAGTTGTGAAATTTTCCTACGTTAGTACTTAGTTTTATTTTTTTATTTTTTTACAAGCAAAATTATTATTAAAAACAAATACTTAAGGTATTCGAACCCATATACAGATAAACCAAAAACGTAAAGATAATTGTTTAACCCAAAGGATATTGTCTCCAATCGGTTGAGCAACTAACTAAACCCCCTATATAACCAACTGACCCAGACTTAATATAAGATCCCCATTATAGTTTCCCTACTTAGCTCTTAGTAGTTTGATTTTTAATTGTGAATTTCACATGAAATTCATCTAATCATAAAAAATGTGTTAAAAGAGATGACTTAAAAAATGTGTTGCTCTAATTAGATATAAGGAGTAGCATTACTTGACGAAGAAGTCAAGAACACATGAACTAACTAGTAATTATTAGGATTTGTGTGTACAGGAGAGAAATTTCTCTCATTTCATAAAACTCTTATAATTTTAATAGGGCAATCACAATAGATATAGAATGATAGCAGGAGCCTCGCTTCATGTTTAAAGCACAGATTAATCTATACCCGTTATAAAAATAAAATAAAACTGTGCACTTCTGACCATTTTCTGTTTACAATTTTAATATGTATTGTTTATACAATCACAATATATATTTTCTCTTTCATTCTCATTTTTCATTTAGGGTTATGTTATTTACAAAAGGCAAAACCAACACAGACCCCTCACATTACACTGTGATGGGTTTGTGTAATTTTTTTTGTCCATGTTGAGTTTGACCTCGAAAGCTAACATGAGCTTTGATAAGAAAACATACAATGACTGATGCTAAGTTTTGAAATATGATATAACATTGTCAATAGCATGTGCTAGTAATGGGGAAACGGTTTCTCTGGAGTAAAAATTTGACCGCAAATGCATTATTTTGTGTTTGAAAAAAATTAATACAAAAATAACTCAATAAATTTCTAACCATTAGATTTCCCGACTACAAGACTTCACCGCAGAGAATCCAGATCCGTTAATAATGTGACTTATAAAGGTCCATATGTATTGTATTGTATGTGTGACTGGACTTCCAATTGCTACATGCGTCATTACTTGAATATACAAGTCATGACTCTAAATTATCATTTGATCTTGCTAAGCATTGTCAGATGAAATGTTGAAATAAGCAACCCACCCCCTAACTCTTATTATATTGATTGACGACGGGAAGGTACTGGAATGCCACTTTCAAACCCCATATCACTACTATGGTTTGCACATCTCATTGGAAAATGCAATGGACAAGAGATGGTGTCTTGCAACCATCATTTCCAAAGTCAATAGGTAATTTGTAGCTGAACATTCAGGACAATTTTAAAAACATCATTTGCAAAAATGACAGTATTTGAAGTCATATAATACTACATTATTTTCAAATCCCATGTAGGTTCCACTACTATAGTTAGCGACCATCATTATAGGGAGAATTCTATCATATAAGAAATAAACCTGGTTCAGAGTTAGGATCTAACTGTATTAGAGTGTTACTGCAACAGATACCAATCAGGTAAGGATACTCAATAATAGGAAAGGGTAATGGCATATAAGTACCAATATAATATTCGAATCTTGAGATGTGATCACAATGTGAAACTGCTAAATCTATTAGAAGGGAGATTCACCCAAATTAGCTATGGTGAATATATTTCTCACTGTTTAAACAATGAATCAGATAATAAGTAGAAAACTACAAGGGAGAGGAAAGGCATTCTGAATGTTGGATTTTAGCCTTCGAATTTTCCCTTTTGTGCTGATTTTACGAGATTTTAATTATAGTTCATTAGTTCCCTAATCATATATAATAGTAGCAACTGATGACTTACTGGTACATGGGTTGCTTGTGTAGTTGTCTAGAACTCCATGTACTGTTTACAGGTGAACTTGGCAAAATGATTGTTGGTAGTCTCTCACTTTCCTCAAGATGAGGAAAATCAATGGTGTAATGTAGACCGCGGCTCTCATGCCTAGAGAGGGCACTGCTGACCACCAGTTTTGCACAACAAAAGAGGTTTCTCATTTCACACGTCTCAGGCCCCACCATTGTTGGCTTCCATCCATGTTGAAATAAGTACTCCTCCCATTTAGCCTCTATTTCACCAATTTTTTGCTCTGCAGTTTCTAGTCTCATTGTGGACCTAACAATTCCTACATAGTTCCACATAATAGATTGCAGTTCTTTCCTCAATTCTGTTGTCATTGATAAAATTTTGCCTCTGACATCACTTCCAAGTGACAGAGGCACAACAGGTCTGGGCCACAAATTTGAAGCAGTCAGATCAAGACTAGAGCTCTTCATTTGATCAACTGAGGGAAGCACAGCTCTGCGTGCGAAAACCAGTGCCTCAAGCAATGAGTTGCTAGCAAGTCTGTTTGCTCCGTGCAAACCAGTGCACGCTACCTCACCGGCTACATACAGGCCCTGTACATTTGTCTCTCCTTGGAGGCCAGCACGAACTCCTCCACATATATAATGAGCAGCTGGAACAACTGGGATTGGATGACGAGTTATGTCCAAACCATACTGGAGACACATAGAAGCAATATTGGGAAAGTGTGACAGAATTTCCTCCTTTGGTTTGTGACTTATATCAAGGAGTACATACTTCTCATCACGCTTTTTAAGTTGGTCATCTATACTTCTTGCCACCACATCCCTGGGAGCAAGCTCTGCCCTCCCATCATACAAGGGCATAAACCTTTCCATGCCTAAGTTATAAAGGATGCCCCCATCACCCCTGACAGCTTCAGATATCAGAAATGCATTTTCCCTAGGCATGGTTGGTTTAATAGGAACCCCTTCATCTGCTAAGGCAGTTGGATGGAACTGCACAAACCTGGGCCAATCATGATTAAAAAAATTACAAGAATGATATGCTATATACTAAGCTCCACCACACACGCCGCAGGTGAAGAGTGCAGTTTATAATAGAATACTACACACTTAATCCCATATTAACTTCTAAGCTTTGCAGATTATTTGGCCTAACTACATTTTTTAAAAAGATTGTTTTGCTACAGAAAGAGAAGATCCCCCAAATGTGTACTTGCTGTCTAATGCAACCCCGAGATTGATCTTCTGGAATAACGACAATTAAAGGCCCGTTTGTTTAGGTTTTTTTCACAAAATTTTTTTTAATTATTTTGACTAAAAAAATTCACTTCTGACATTTACGTGTTTCTTTGGTTGGGCTTTTACTAAAAAACAGAAGCTGGAATTCAGCTTTCAAGAGAAGCTATACTTTTCAGCTTCTGAAAAATAACTTTTTTGTAAAATTTCTTTTTTTTAGAGTAGCTTAGAATATCCTTTCTTTTAAGCCTAAACAAATGGGCCTCGAATTGTTCATAAAGTTCTGCACTGAAAATCTGAAATGCAACTAAATTGATTATGCAAATTCTTATATCATCAAAATACTGCAAGAATAGTGATAGATATCCTTAACCAGTGACACATTCTGTTTATTCAGTATGACTGGTATGAGAAACTCATTAAACAGTAAATATTCAGTTTTGAAATAATCTACTCACTCCATGTTGGAAATCACAGCTTGAGCTCGGTGTGCCATGGCAATTCCATCTCCAGTGGCTACCTGTGATAATAAAAAGAAAGTCAAATTAACATGCAAATGTTTTCAGTGTTAACCAGAATGGGATGGTTCATTTCAGTACTATCAAAGGATCAAAATACTAGAGAAAATTAAACCACCTAACAGCACAATGTTTTTAGCTTCAAGAAGACTGTATTGCTCATTGATTTTTAATTGATAATTGCATTACTGAATTTATATAGTTATCATCCAAGTAAACTAATGATATATTATGAATAAGCAAGTAAACTACAAAAATGAGTCATTTATTTTTCAATTTTTGCTCCCTTCAAGACAATACTATGTTACCATCAATGATTTCAGATATTAAAATAAACTGCATAATAAACTCATGCTAGAACATTGTATTTTCCATCATGATTTATGTTGTTAAATATAAAACAACTCAAACAGCAAAACGGAAAAAGAGAATTCAAGCTCTAGAAAAAGAGGACTACCAGAGGATTTGTAGTTTTAGGATAAATATGTCCAGCTCCGCCTGAAGCAAGTAAAGTCACCTTCGAAATAAATCTTACCACCTAAGGGCTAAAAGGATGAAATTTTAGAAAATATATTCAATGGTGACAGTAATTTCCTTCTCAAACAATCACACATAATTGCTTTTCCCACCTCTGATGTTTCAGTATTCAGTGTGTCAACACCTAAACAAATTATATCAAATCCATCCTGCAACATGAGTGACATGTTTTAGTTGGTGAATGAATAAAAAACATTCAAAATGCTCTAAGGTCAAATATGAATTGGTGTCAATTTCAAAAGAGCAAAACCCATAAAAACAAAATTTAAACTTTTAATTTTTAAATATTTCACAGATGCCAGCACACTTGTAACCGTACCCCTGGAGATTAATCTATCACCCTATTAGGTGGGAGTATACTCTGAGAAACCAAAAAAAAAAAATTTAGACTTTCAGATATTTCACAGATGCCAGCACATTTGTACACTAGCAACACTATATATGCTACAAAACCTTTAGTATACCAAAAGAGAAGAAAAAATAATTCATAGAGAAAAAAACCTGACAAGTGAGAAGATCTATAGCAAAATGGTGTTCAAACATAAAAATATTAGGATTGTTGACAACTGCCTTCAGTAGAGCCCGTTCAATCTCTTTTCCAGTCATATCAGCTGCATGAACAATTCTATGATGTGAATGACCTCCCTCTCTCACTAGATGCAAGTTACCATCTTCCCTATGATCAAATGATGCGCCCATAGCAATTAGTTCTCTAACTCTGGCAGGTCCTTCAGTACAGACAACCTGGGAAAAAGAGTCAAAGTTAATAAAGGTACTTGTGTAATTCTTGCATGTTCAAGATAATTGTTTCCTAAGAATTAAATCAGATTCGGTTCCATAAATTGAGGATTCACTACATTTTTGTGCTTAGCAACCAGAAAAAGGAACTGACTAAATGAATTGCAGTTATGTCTACGTAAATTTGTAAGTACAAAATATCCCTGTCAGCAGATGGAAATATGCATTAAAAAATGAAAATTCAGTTCATAGAACAACATAAAAAGAACCATTCTTCTGCAGCCCATGGCATATTCAGATGTATTTAGTCTAGTGTTCCAGTGCATAGATCAAGTTCTATTAATGATTTACATGCTAAATGTAATAGGCTAGAACATTACTCGGACAGTCTCCTCATCACAAAGATAGGCCCCAGCCACAATGGTGTCATTCATGTGACTCTCCACTGAATCTGAAGGGCATAGCACAGCACTAACACCACCTTGAGCATAATTAGTGTTGCATTCATGAGACTCGGCCTTTGTTATCACCGCAACAGTTCCATATTTTGCAACTTCAAGCGCATAGCGGAGGCCGGCAATTCCACTCCCAATGACAGCGAAGTCAAAGTGTTTTGTGGAACCATCTTTTTTGCATGAGGAAATGACATTGAAGAGTTTCTGCTTCTTATGAAGTGGAGGCACAGAAAACTCACATCTGTGTATCTTAGGGACCTTGGATACCCCTTTAGACCTAAAATTTTGCACTCCAAAACAATTGAAAATTAATAATTTAGTTAAGAAGAATAAACCAGAGAGTGAATATCCATTTCCAATCAGTTTTTCAGTTCAAGTTTCCAGAAGTTAGTTCAAGACACTTCAGTATAAACAGGCAACCAATGTGTAATAGTACAACTTTTTTCTTTAGAGATAGAGATTTCTAGCCAGCCCCAACAATAACTTTCTTTGAACAATTTTTAAATAATCACTTAGCAAGTGCCAAAAACCACGATGCTAATTTGATCTACATCAAAATTGCCACTTGTCAACCCAAAACAACTAGCCACAGCTGAATATGCTTCAGATTTGACAAATTTAACTGCGATGAAAATCATACAATCTTGTGCAAACAGGTAAAATTTTATTAGTTCTTCTAGACTCTAGCAAAGAAAACAAATATTCCTTTGTAGGCATTTTTTTCATAGAAAGATATGAGATCACTGGTAATATGATTCCAGGATCAAAATCTTCTAAACATACCTGGAGAATACTAAATGTAAAAGTTTTAACAGCAAAAGAAATAAATCAAATGATCTCTGAAAAAGTTTAAAAAAATATATCATATGATCTTGTGCAAACAAGTAAAACTTCATTCAACAATAACTCATTTGTAGACATCAAAACAGATAGTGAGATATGAAATAACTATTAATATGATTCCTAGATCAAAAACCTTACCATGAGAGCTCCTTTTGTAAGTATCTCTTGATAGGCATATCAGAAACCCAAGCAGTCCTCCTACAGCTCTGTCCCTTGCAGTCAGTCACTCCATAATGCAGTGTGCCACTTCCAGCAGGTATACAAGTTGCCATCACAATACCTATGTACCAAAATCATAAATAGATTAAATTAAAGAAAAAGTTCAAACAAGAAGCCTTCACTTTAGGCATTCTATGCATTCGCCGCCACCGCAATCAATCAAAGAAAATGAACAGCTTCCATTGGGGGAGGGAAATGCAGATCAAATGAAGCAATAGTAACACTTGATAAAAAACAGTGAGTAGCAACTAACAAGTTAACAAAGACATAAAATGCAAAGATTTTGACATTCTAAATTTTACATTATGGAAATAATTAACAGCTACACAACAAAATTTGAAGCTAAGCATATGCAACTCTTTTTTTTTTGGTGTAGTCCCTCGGTATCCGAAATTCACATTGGTCTCCCAGTAATCCGAAGAGCCGAGTGAACCCATATAAGGGGTTAAAGCTCTCCCAATACCTATTTTTTCCATTCATGAGACTCGAACTTGAAACCTTACTTAAGGGGAACCAAGTTCCAACCACTCGAACCAACCGGCCTTCGTATGCAAACTCTTATTTTAATAAATGAGCATATTTTTGTTTTTTGGTTTTTCAGGATATCCTCCGCGTGCAGTTGCGGAGACTAATTCCTCGAGGTACATGACGACATTGAAGGGATCACCCCTTTCAACCAGATTTTCTCCATATGCAAGAGCCAAGGATCGAATCCCTGACCATTTGGACCAACCACGTGTTGGTAACGAATGAGCATTTAGATTTATGAAAATATAGGCAAATTAAATATAAAAAAAAAACAAGTTAAAAATCCTCTATTTCCCCTCCCCAGGTGGTGGAGGTTGAAGAAGAAGAATAATAAATATGAGAGGAAACATCCAACAAATAAGAAAAATCAATTCTCTGGCTTACCCTGATTGCTAACTAACAAGTTGCTTCAAATACAGAAGAAGGGGTTAGAGAGAGAGAAAAGGATAAAAAAGAAAGAAATGGGGTTGCAAGCAGTTGAAGAAGGAAGGCAAAGAAACGTGACCAACCAAACACATCATAAACTTTATGATAAAAACCAACATAAAGATTTATGGTATTTATTATTTCCCAACGTTAAATACTAGAAATGGTGACAAAGTTACCTGGGCAGAGCAAACAGAAGTTCCGAAATCAAGGAAGAGCAGCTTCTCTGAGAACAATGAGTGAGGAAAGTAAGAAAACTATGATATGGGTCGCGTTGTTTTGCAGAAAATGAATCCAGAAATATTCCAAGAATCTATGATCATATAATAATATATGATTATATAATTATATAATAATAATAATAATAATATAATAATAGAGGCGGCGAACACCAAGGTTTCGCAGGAGTTTCTTATGATTATTATAAGGTTTTTCAAAAAAATGAAATGGAATTTATGAATAAAACAAAATGAAAGGCAGGTAGGCCTACATTCCCGATGCGCCACACACCCAAGTTTCATTACAAACCCATATCCCGCAAAATCATTACAACATTGCAATTATAGAAAAACATATACATATACATATTTATCAAACATACATATTTAGTTCATTATTTTTTTTATATCAACCAATGTAATTAGGACATTTGACTCCTTAGTGACATCCAATGATATTCTTACAAGTTTCGACTCTTTGGGCTGCTGATTATGAGACTAATCCTTGACGGATTATTTAGAACAGTAAATTAATCATTGATTTTCATAACCTCTCTGTAACAGGTCGATTTGGTTCGGTTTTATGTAAGGGAAATCCGAACCAACAAAAAAGTGGTTTGGATCGGTTCGTACCGAAAATTGTTAAATTTCAAAATATATAAAATAGTAAAATATAAATAAAGATAAATTTAATAATAAATATTAAATATTACAATATATATGTCAATATTAAAATATGGTCAATTCTTGAATCTGATAACCGAATCAATCACCATCGGGTTTGATTTGGTTTGATTCGGACCCGAATACCAAAAAATGAGAGCCAATATAATTGGTCTGGATTGGATTTACGAGTTCATCATGTCATTGGTTTGGGTCTTATATCCTTACTCTCAACTAGAGTGTTGTCACTAGGATTTGAACTTGCATCATCCTCCTAATAGATCGGTTGAGCCTTCATAAGTTTTTTTTTTCATTATTTTCTAATGGATGTTCATGGATTAAAGAATCAGTAAGAAATAAGTTTTTTTTTTAAAAAATTAAATGTACCACATTTCAATTTATTAAATACATGTATTCCCATAGGTAACTTACCATTGAAAATTGGATTTTTCAAAATTTGACTTCCTTTTTATGTTTTCTTTTAATTATCAAAATAATTTAATAAAATTTTGAAATTAAAAAGAAACGCATAAATGAGACTAATGAAAGAATAAAATTCATAGAAGTGGAGTCGGTGTGTAATTAGTAAATAATCTTTTATGATTATTTTTACATTTTACCTATATTATGTAAATTCACTATTTTATAAATATTTGACTTTTATCATAATTATTTTTAAAATCACATATTAAATTAATTGTAACTACTTGTCAGAATAAAAAAACTTTACAATGACATTATAAAAATTTAAATTATATTTTCACGTTTTATCGGGAAAAAATAAACTCTATTTTCACGTAGTTTGTGAACCACTTGATCATAAAGTCCGTTTGTTTTAGATTTTGATAGAATTGATTTTAGAAGAATTGATTTTGGAAGAATTGATTTTGGAAAAATCAAGGTTAAAAAAATTGATTGTGTTTGGTAACAATATTTTAAAAGTGGGTTTAGAAGAATTGATTTTGTTTGGATGACAAAGTAAAATCACTTTTGAAGTGTAAATATGTAGAATTTTGTGGGGCCTACATCTAGAATCAATTATTTTCAACGAAAAAGCTAGAAATTTTTGTTTCCACAAAACTCAATTTTGATCCATCAAGAATCAATTATTTCAAACAGAATTTCGTAAACAAACCCATAAACAATACCCAGATATCCCAAATGAAAAAAAGTGCCTTTTGCGTTAGGAATAATCCTAACCAAACGGGCACATAATCCTCACAGTTTAATCAAAAAAGTTACCCAAATATTATTTATTTAATTAAAAGGGTAATAAAATGCAAAATAAGAACCAAAAAAGGCTTTTTAGATTGTTGTTTGGTGGATGATTGAGGGGCTGATGTGGTGGTGATGCGTACTGCGTAGGGCGGTAGGGTCCCATTCCCTTTTTCTTTTTGATGAAAAGCGTCGGCCACTTGGAATTCAGGACAAAGGCGAATCGGATCCGATAATGAAATGCTATTTTTCTCTTGTCATACTCACAAGTCTGAAACTGACCAAAAATATAAAAGGTATCCCAACAAGACAAATTTGGATTAGGCAACTAACACCACCATTTCTTGGAACGTTCATCTTTGGACTTTTTGAAGGGATTCTAGAATCCAATTATCCATCGATTATGTCCAATTTGATAGTTATCTCCCACCACTTTATTCTCATTCTTTTTAGTTTTTATTCATAGGGATCTAGTCTAGATAGTTAAAATTTAGCCACACATCTAAAGAGTTTAAATAACCCGCAAAATGTACGATAATCATATATCATAAATTTTGGTGAGTCAAAAAATATCATTCTTTATTGTTAATTATTAGACATCATAATCATCATAACTTTATTAAAACGGAATGTTTGTCTTTTTACTATTTGTTAACTTGTCGGCTTGTCCTTAAATTAAGGAGCTTTAATAACTTTATTTTAATATCTTTTGAGTTTTTAATTATAATTTAAATTTAATAAAGAGTGATGTGCAAGTTTTGAGCTAAAGCTTATTGCTCGTTTGGTGGTTAGGATATGACAGAGGCGGATATGATAAGAGAACATGATAGGAGTATGATAGGATATGAGCAGGATAAGATGTTATCATATCCGACGTTTGGTGTCCACCAGATAACCAACCAGACAGCATTATAATTTAAGTATGAATTTTAAATTTTTTGTTTTTATTCTAAATGCTTTCATCTTTTATTAGATTTTAGTTTTTTTTTTAATTTTCATTATTTAAAATTATACAAAAAGACAAAATTATCCTTGTGATATAATTACATATAATTTTTTAAATTTTTTAAATATTCATTTTTTGTTTTTACTTTACATATAGTTAAATTATTATAATACTTTTTTATATTTTACAGTTTTTTAAAATAAAATAAAATAAAAAAATTAGCATTGTTATAAAATAAAAATAAATTTTAAAATGAATTATTAATATTTTTAATTTTTTAAATATTTTATATTTTATTATACATTTTTTTGGTAATCGTGTTAAATTTTATTATACTTTAAATTATTATTTTATTATACTTTAATTATTTTATGTATTATATATCTTTATATTTTATTAGACTTTAAATCACCCTATCCTATTTGTTACCAGAAAGAAAAAAAACTTATCCTATCGTGTTGAGTGCTAACCCGGCCCTCCCCTCATGATAGAATTTTAATTAGATGAATAGGATATGATAAGTGACAGGATTGCCTTATTCTATCCTGCTGGCTCACCAAACAACAGTTTCAAACAGGATATGATAGCTTATCCTATCATGTCTCTCTTATCCTGACCACCAAACGGGTCCTTAAATGATAGACTTCCGGTCGGCTAAAACTAACATAACAAGACAGGGGGAGTAAAGCTTAAAGCTTAATAGGATGGAATGGGTGCTAAAAGTAGGTTATGTTAAGATAGATAGATAGATAGATACACATGTTACCTTCCATTTCTTTTTCTTCTACAAATTTACAAACAAAATGAACCCTCCTCTCCTCTACTGTCTCTCTTTCTCTCCTCTCGTGGTCAAGCCGGAAGATGGTGGCGATTGCGAATAGGGCGGCGAGGTGGCAGCAAGAAGAACTTAAACGAAACCACTTAAACAGGACACCATTCGGTAAGGCCTCCCTTCCTCTTTTATTCATTTTCTACTCAATCTAAAAGTAACAGAGAAGACCCTCACTTTCTGATTCCTTCCATCATGAACATAGAAGACCCTTAATTACTTTCTGATTTCATTTTGACCTTCATCCAAAATCACCGTACCCTTCTCTCAAACCATCTTCCTCTCCATTGTCACCATATCATCCTCTTCAATCCACCATAAACACCCACTACTTCCATAACCCATAAAACAACACTCTAAGACCACAAACAAATACACAGAGAAGGCACCCCCAGAACCAAAAAGAGGAGAAATCAAAAAGGAAAAAGTGCCTCTTCCCTGTTATTCACCGCCTCAGTCATGCCTTGCCGCCATCGCACCTCACCGCCGCCGTTTCTCGCTGCAGGACGCAACCTCTGCCTTCAGCCCACCTCTTCTGCCTCTTCTTTGTTTGTGGGTAAATACTAACAATTATGCTAAGAGCTGTGCTAATTTGACACAGTTTTGGGGACATCATACGCGACATCTGCTACAGCAGCGCACTGCTATAGTGCTACTGTAGCACCACTTTTTTTTTTTTTTAATTTTGACTTTTTTAAAAAAATAAAAAATTTATTTCTAAAAAAACCCATTCACTAGATAATGAACTGAATTCACAAGATATTTGTACATGATTCACCAGATATTTGCACATACTTAACCAAAAAATTTATTTCTCAAAAAAACCTATTCACCAGATATTTACACATACTTAACCAAAAACTTTATTTATATATAAAAAAAATATATTCACCAGATAATGAACTGAATTCACCAGATATTTGTACATGATTCACCAGATATTTGCACATACTTAACCAAAAAATTTATTTCTCAAAAAAACTCATTCATAAGATATTTACACATATTTAACCAAAAAATTTATTTATAAAAAAAACACATTCACCAGATAATGAACTGAATTCACCAGATATTTATATCTGATTCACCATGTATTTGCACATACTTAACCAAAAAATTTATTTCTCAAAAAAACCTATTCACCAGATAATGAACTGAATTCACCAGATATTTATACCGGATTCACCATACATTTGCACATACTTAATCAAAAAAATTATTTCTCAAAAAAAACCCATTCACCAGATAATGAACTGAATTCACCAGATATTTGTACCCGATTCACCAGATATTTACACATACTTAATCCAAAAATTTATTTATAAAAAAATTTAATTTAATTTTTTTAAAAAAAAAGGATCCGCTACAGTGCCGCACAGTACAGCTATAGTGCCGCACAATGTGGCACATACGGTGTCACTATGGGCAAAAATGTGTCAAATTAGCATAAATGATGTTAAAAAATCTGTGTCAAATTAGGAGTCATCAGATACTAAATGGTAACGTTAAGAAGCTTCTAGCTTCCTGTCTGTGTTTTGTTTTTCTGTATTTTTTATTATTATTATGTGATTATTATTAGTATGGTTGGGCTGGGCTTCTCATTGGGTGTTCATGTGGCTGTATTTTTATTTTCTCTTTCAAGTTTTTTTTTTTGAAGTAAACAGATTTATATCATTACCAAACTAGAAGAGGATACATTACAATGGAGTGACATCTGGGATTCACTAAGCATATGCAGGTTGGCTTTCTCTTGCATTTATCTTTGGCAACCTTCTAATTGTTGTGAAAAGCTTATAATATTGATGATTACCTTTTCTTTTTCCTTTTTTTCTGTCTTATCCCTTGGCAAATTAGGAAAATCAGTTCCTTCATGATGTCTTTGATTTCACACCAAAGAGAAAGTATGTTAATAACAATGAACATAGAATGTCTGGTGTTGAAAAGGTAAGTTTCTCTGATTATTGTGATCAATTATCTTGCACTTTTGTTACTTACTATCATATATATTATCTCTTTACTACCCTCAGATGTTAACTTTTTTTTTTTCCTCCTTTTGGTTGTCATCATCTGCTGATCGACCTCATTCTTTCACTTGCAGAGAATGTTTAAGTCTCCAAATTCGGTTTTAAACAAGGCTAGGACCCATTTAATTGAAAAGCAGTGGTTATTATCTCAGGTTGGTATCCTTAATTCCTTACCATATAAAAGAACGTTCACTTTTATCTTCCTGTTGAAATACTTTAATTTTTGTTGCAAGAAACAAATGGATTGAATTTTACATTGTAAATAATATAGTGTGTGCAACTGCTAGCCAAGGCTCTTAATGTGATGGTCATGGGTGTCTTTTCCGCATTTTACTTGCAAGTAGCTCTATTTAATTATGCAAGCATCTTATATATTGTGGGTTTACTTTAATCGGCATACCCTAATTCCCCTATTTGCATGACTACCTGTGTTCTGCAGAAACCTTAAGACTGACATGTTTCTGAATAGCTTAAGCGTCTCTTGCCAAGCAATATATAATAATTATGCTTTTCAATTTAGGTTCTCAGGTGAGGCAAAATCTAAATGCACATGATATCATGACATGAATTAGGGTACTATTTAAATATGGACCAGTCATAAACTGCAGATTGTTACGTTTTTGAAAATTTTTCTGATGGTTGTCCTATCTTTTTTGTAAAAAAATAATTATCATGTTAACTTCTCAGGAAAAAGCAAGAGCTCATAAGAAACCTGGAGGTAGGAGAAAACTATCAAAAGTATGAACTTCTTAAAACTTATATTTGAGTTGTGATTTCTTATTGTTTCTCTACCTAATAGTGGGCTTGCTTCATCTTTAAATACCTTTTTTTGACCAAGGATGATATCCTTAGCCTTCCATGCCTCCAGGTCAATTTTCTCTAAATTTTTAAAATTTTAATAACAGTGGTTTATCCATATCACCACTTAGTTTTTTTTTTTTTACTTCTCCCACAGATTCAAGAACTTATTGCAAACAAGGCTCCGAAAGCTAGTTTTATTGAAGTCCCTGACCCTGACGAGGTGAGTTATACAGATATAGACGTTAAATTTGTTTGTATATTAAGTGTTTGATTGACTTCTTACTTAAATGAGCAGGAATTAGGTTAATTTCCAGCAAAGGCAGTACAAGATGAGTGTTAGAAGTGCCACTGGACCAATATCTTTGCACCTCTTGAGGTACTTCTATTCTGCAACATTGCAGCCAAAAGTTGATTCTCTCTTTATTACTCTGTTCCTTCTTGCTTTTACCTCTTATATGTTCCATACTTCCATTCTGTAACTGTATTGCTTTAGCTTTCCTTCTAATAATTTAATAATTTAATTATCCTTTAACGTTTCACTTGTGTTTTCTATGGATGTTTTGATGATATTCAAATCTGAGGCCAGTTCAATTACCTGTGAATTTTAAATGTTGAAAATGTTGTTTGGGTGTAACTTGCAATGCAGATTCTTCTTTATATATGTATTGTGAATGTGGGAGAAGTGATACCATCAAATTTTGGCAAAGAGGTCCTATATGAGGTAGTAAATAAGTTGTGGATAAGTATTATATATATCTGGATTTCTGGGTATTATTCGGTGTGCTTTAAATTCCCAAATCTCACTCAATTATTTATTGGGTTATGTAGGTTGAATCGGATGAAGTAAATGCTTTAACACAACTAATGACATGGAAGAAAGATGTAACATATACAATCAAGTGTTGCAACCTGATCCAACAACCCTAAGGTTTTCTGAGCTAGGCTGCAAGAGTTGCACTCCATGCAAATTGCTCATTTACTCGCCTGTATGCATGTTCCTCCTTTTCCTTTTTTTCCTATCATACCTAAGATACTTATTATTTTATATTTGGGAGCAATTTTGTGGTGTGCAATGCATGCACTTATTAGGTTCCTATTCAATTCACCCCTCCCCTCTTGAGTCGAAGCCACATATTCCAACACACCCCACGTCCATACTGAACAAAGATGATAAAGAGAAAAAGATAGACCAAAATGTATATAGAGATATGATAGGATCTCTCTTATATCTTAATGCGTCTAGACCTGATATTATGTTTAGTGTATGCTTATGTGCTCGATTTCAATCTGATCCTAAAGAGTCTCACTTATCAGCAGTTAATAAAATATTTAGATATTTAAAAGGTACTACTAATCTGGGTTTGTGCTTTAAGAAAATTGAAGATTACAGATTAGTTGGTTTTTGTGATGCTGACTATGCTGGAGATAGAATTGAAAGAAAGAGTACCAGTGGAGGATGTCACTTCGTTGGAGCTAATCTTGTTTCATGGTCAAGCAAAAGACAAAGTACCATTGCCTTATCAACTGCTGAAGCTGAGTATATTTCAGCTGCAAGTTGCTGCTCACAACTTCTATGGATCAAACATCAATTGGAGGATTACAATATGTTTGTAAGTAGTATTCCACTTATGTGTGATAATACTGCTGCAATAAATCTATCTATGAATCCAATACTGCATTCACGAGCTAAGCATATAGAGATTAAACATTATTTTATAAGGGATTATGTGCAAAAATGTGTGATTGATATACAATTTGTAGATACTGACCATCAATGGGCAGATATCTTTACTAAACTTCTTGATGAGGACGGATTCATTTATATTAGGAAGCATCTTAATATGTTATGTGTGGATTAATTATGAAGTCTAGTTTTGAATATGTTGTTTCTGATTTATGTGCGTGCAATGTATTTCACGTCTATTGCATAATTATATGCACGTCAATTGCACTTGTTTGTCGCGTCCACTGCATGCCACGTCCATACATGACCGTGTGTTGCTTGGACCCGTCCATACACATATTTGTTAATTACTTTTTTCCTAGACCCGTCTATGCATATATTTATTAAAAGCATTTATGTTGTCTCCAAGACATATTTATTTAATATATTATCTTGCTGAGTCAGTAATTCTCATCAATCCCATCAAAACTTTTTTTTTATAGTTTCAAAATACCAACGTTGTTTTATCTTTAGTGACATGTCTTGTCAAATTTTTTTAATTCTAAAAGAAAAACCTTTGAAATTCAAAACTTTTTTAAAAGCAACCCTCTTACCTCTGGGAAACCTTTCACTACCCTGTCATCTCTGAGATTACTCGATCTCTCTATTTCTTTGCTTTCAAACCCTAACTCTCAGATCACCAAAAATTGCTTCTTCTTCAACCTTCAACGTGGACAAGCTTAATATGGCTATAGAGCATCACTTCAACTTCGGAGTTTTACAGGACTACAATTTGGATATCAGGAAGTATATCAATGCTGCTGGGTGGGGAGGACTCTTCGCTGAGAAAGTCTCTATTTATCCCAATTTGATAAGGGATTTCTGGAGGAGACTTCAAGTCACTGATATTGACATCTCCTCTACTGTATTGGGAAAGAGGATAGTAGTCTCTGAGAAGACTATTGCTAATGCCATCTTCTGTGCTCAGGAAGGAATGGTTTTTACTGAGTTTTGGGAGACTAAACTAGGTGGTATTGAGGTCATTAAAGCCTTCTTAATGAGAGAGGACACAGTAAGGAATCACTCATGGAAATATGTAGAAATGAAGGGCATCATTCGCATCTTTCATCAACATTTGAACAAAGTGGTTCTTCACAAAGCTGGGTCCAAGGACAACTTGTCTGCCTTGCACAAGTTTTGCCTCTGCCATCTCTTTACTGAGACAAAGATCAACCTTCCCAGAATTTTGTATGGAAGATTCAGGGATGTTGTGATTAACAGGAAGAAACTATCTGCATTTCTCTATTGTCATCTCCTTTCCAAGATCTTCAAAGCTCAAGGAATCCATGAATTCATTGCTGCTAGGTCATCTGAAGTGTAAGCACGAATTTTAACTGAAAAACCAATGTCATCTGCTGATTTTGGCAAGATGAACATTGCAAATATGAATCTCAGCACCTATACTGCTGCTGCCATGGCCAAGACTGAGGAATTGATGAAAGTCAAGGAAGAAACGGTTGAACAAAACAATGCTGATGTTCTGGGGCTGAAGATAAATGTTAAGAAGAAAACCATTGCTGCAAGGAAGCCAATGCCTAAAAGACCTACTGGTGAAATTGTCTTCAGAGAACCCACTGCTACTGCTCCTAATCCTGCTCCCACACAGAAAAGGACAAGAAACTTGAGTCTGTCTTATGATGAGGATAGGATTCCCATAAGCTCTGTACTGAAGAAATAGAGAATTGCTGCTTCTGCTGATGCTGTTGCTGCCTCTATTCCAACTAGGAGGAGACAACCTCAGAAGCTGCAATGGGAACTAAGGTAACCCTTCCTGCTAATGACCCTGTCAAGTTAGCAGTAGATGCCCTAGTTTCCAGCTTTGAGCATAGGGTAGATGACTGTGTACATGCATCCTCTATGAATCAAATTCAAAACATGGTTGATGTGTATATTCCCACACCTCTTTCACCACAAACAAACTCACCAGATCAACCACAAACAGCCTCACCACCAAGACCAAAATTCTCACCCGTCCTACCTGAATATGATCCCTGGTTTCATCAACCAGATAATGGAATTAGTCATGGTGCACCCTTTCCCAAAAATAGAAAAACTAGATTCCCCTACACTCATCCCTCTGTTCTTTATGATGGCAAAACTAAAAGCTTAGCCAAGGTAAAAAGTGACTGGAGAATCGTATTTCACACCCACTAAACTGAACCTGGACCTATTCTAACCAGATGGTATCATCTACCAGAATATGAGTATGAACCTGAAAACATCTACTCATATTGGATTAACCCTGAACCACATACACCTACTGGACCATTTCCATCTGAGTTATTCAATTCCCTTGGACCTCTTCTCACCCATCTACCACAGAAGAGATTCTCTCCTAAGAAGATCTTCCCAAACCTCATCAAAACCCCACCCTTTAAACCTTTCACTGATGGTGTATAAAGGCACATCATATCTGACTGGACTCAGTATCCAAGAAATAAAAATCTTAAGAATGTTCTTGAAAAGAGATCAAGATCATTCAGACAGGTTCCATTCACCATGGATGCCAACACCAAATGGAAGTCCTTTGTTCATCCCGGTGAATATGGCAGAGCTGCTGACTTCATTGATCAAATCTTGTATGTTTTTTGGAAAATGGAGTTGGAAATGGCATGATATGTCAGGGCTGCAAATTTTTGTGCCTCCAACATGGCTGCATCATTCTCTGGAGAGAACAAGAATAGGATTCAGACACTACATGATATGTCCCAGGCTACCAATGATTGACATGAATAAAGACAAATATCTGAAGAAGCAGAGAGACACTGGTAAGTTGCCTTTTCCTGACAGCTGCATAATCAATTCAGCAACAATCAATCTCACTGATCAAAATGTGATTGACTACTGGTTGGCTCAACCAACAGCAGATGTTCAAGAGCATGTTGCTGTGGACATCTAGAGGACTCACATGGTGGAATGTGCACATGAAGCTTCCTCCTCTGGACTGACTATTGAAGAGAAGAAATATATTCCTAAAGTCAGAGGGAAGTGTGGCCTTGCTTACTGCAGATTCCTCATCTATAAGGACATCATTGGCATTCCTGTCATAAGTTCTGTCTTTGAAGAGGACTCTATTCATTGGCCCAAAGAGCTACCTGAACTACTGCTGCAATATGCTACCTCACCTCCTCCATCACCACCATCAGAGCACACAGATGAAGAGATCATCATTGAGGACAAAGAAGTTAAAGAAGTACAGTCTGTTCCTCAAGTGGAAGTGGTTCAACCTATTGCTGAGGTTGACGAAATTACTGAGTCTGTTCCTAGGCAAAACATGTCTGAGAAACATTCTTCTTAACCACTGGCTCTTACTATCATACACCCTCAAGAGCAACCTCAACAGTCTAGAGCAGTAAGCACCTTTCAACCTCAAGAGAATGTTCATGACTCTGCTGAAAGCTCAAGACCCCCAGCTTTGCCCCAGAACATTGAAGAAATTCTTGAAAAACTTGTTGATGACAAAGTGGAAAAGATGACTGTGACTATCAAAGAAGAAGTTCAACAACAAACTCAAGAATCAATGGCACCCACCTTAGCTGTGGTGAACAAGATGTTGGAGTTCTTAACAGACTTCAAGAAAAGCCAAACTCAAAACCCTCCACCTCTACCACCTCCTCCTGCCAAATCTTTTTTTTCTTACTGACAATGATGGTCCACTCCCTTTTGCCTTTTTGTATGATGACAAAAAAGGGGGAGAAAGTAAGAGAAATTAAATTTTAAATGAAAAGTCAGTTTTTAAAAAGTATATACTTGTCTGCATATGCATGTCTCTTTCTGTTTACACTTTGACATGGTTTGCAATGCTAATATAAATATTGCTCTGATATATTTATTTTGATTGCTCTGATACTGTTTGATATGATATATTTTATTTGCTCCGAAACTTGTTTAAGTTTGATAAAGACTTTAAAGCTCTGATACTATACTTAACTGATAAGTAGTTGCACTGATCTGATAAGTTATATATACACGTGCTGCTGAATTTTTGTCTTATGCTTTTCCTGCTAAAGCTTGTTTGCTTTGTCTTAGGGGGAGCTTTGTAAGCTCCCTTAGACTTTGCTACTCAAATTTAATTAGTTTTTTTTCATCATCAAAAAGGGGGAGATAGTTGGAACCAAAGTGATTTGGATTTAATTAATCTCTAAGTTTTGATGTTAACAAAAGGATTAAATTTGCTTGGTAAAGTGTTAGTTGAGATCTAACAATATTATCTAGTTTTGAAAGATCACTTAAATCTTATAAGTTATGGAAACTTAGAAAAAGTTTTCATATATCTGCTTGGACTTTAAATAAGAAATCTACGTCCACCCGTGTAGACAGGCTGCTCAAAAGCTTGGTAAAGTTGTTTATTTATTTATTTGAGTAGACTGAAACTTAAGTAGACGAGGCATGATAATTTCTAAGTAGACGAAATATTAAAATATTTCTACTAGACGAAATCTAAGTTTCAAATTGAATAGACGAGCTTAACTTGCCGCGTCATCATACGAGATCTTTTTAAGTGAGTAGACAGACTTTAATGCCACATCATTAGACGGAGATCAAAATAACTCACTAAGATATAGCAAGTCCAAAGACTTGAGTAGACGAGGGGATATGCCATGTCAGTGGACGAGCAAAATGAAAGAGTGAATAGACTTAGTTTCACATATAACTAAGTAGATGCGGTTTTTAAGTAGATGAGCTCATCTTTATGATAAGCCTTCATAAATAATTTCAATCCGGTCCACAATGAATCATATTTATTCAAATGATTGTAATTTATTTCAAGAGAATTTTTGTTCTTCTCATTTGTTTTATATGCTTAATGCTTTGTTTCCTTATGAGAAAACCATAGTACCGTCGAGGAAATACAAAAAGCAACACAGTACAATGGGATATGTAAAACAATCTGTACGATAGCACCTTTATGACTGGAAAAGGCTGGAAGTTACATAAAGGAGAAAAAACAGTTTTCAAGCTACAAATGCTCAGAGCAGTGAGCCTCCATTTTGTACTACCCTGATAACCAAGAATACATTTCAGTATGGCCCCGATCAAGCTATCAGTCACAACGGATATTGTGCATTCAATGCTATCTCTAAACGGGAAATTCAAAATGACCGTTGAAGCTTTTCAAGAGTAGAAGAAGGTCACTATAAATAGAGGACCACAAGCAATGAAGAACAACTTTTGCCAATCCAATATTTGCAAGAACAAGCTCTCGTTTCTTTCATTCTTTCAAAAGCAAAAGTCTGTATTCTTTAGTTTGAATATTGTGAAAATATTCAACAGATCTTAAACTTTCATATCCTCACATATAGTGAGTTAAAAAGATCTTAAGTTAAAATCTATTTGTTAGAGTTAGAGCCTGAAGAGACTTGGTAAGAAAGGAATACTTGCAGCCTGGAGAGGTGTTGAATACTTGGTTGTAATCTATTTGGAGAAATAGTAGATAAAACCTTCAAGTCGAAGGGACTAGACGTATCTCTTGGTTGGAAGAGAGTAAACCAGGATAAAATCATCTGCGTGAATCTTCTATCCTTAAACTCTTACAGCTTGATTTGTTTATACTGTCTGTGGGGTTTTTACATTGCTTTTGTTAATTCTTAAAAGTTCTTTTTCAGTGTGTGCATCTGCTTTTTATATCATCGTGTGAGAAAAACAGTTTTAAAAGGTTGTTTTAGAAAAATTATTAACAAACACAATTCAACCCCCCTTCTTGTGTTAGCCTGTGTCAACTTCAGTTATTGCACATGTGAATCTGTACATAACTTCAATAGTTGTTTGAGTGGTTATGTATCTGTGTAAAACATTGAATAGTTGTTTGAGTGGTTGTCACAGAAGGGTCGTGTAAACAATTACAATAGTTGTTTGAGCAATGGTCACATGAGATTGAGGTGGATTATCCGACAATGTAATATGGAAATTTGAAAGTTGACCATTGTGCCTTGAATTGGACAATGTGCCATGTATTGTGTTGACCATTGTTTCTTTCGTTGACAATGTGTCATGTAAAGAGCCTAATCTGCTCAAAAGAAAAGAAGTTGGGATCTCCGGAGATTAGATATCAAAGGTAAAGCCTGAATATTGAAGTTTCATGCATTTTTTTCATAAATCGCGATGACTGCCGGGTATGAATCCCATTTTTTAAAGTATTATGTTTATTTGGAGGATTTATGTGTTGTATCCATGGTTTTGTGTTGTTGTTTGTGTGTCGCGCATGTAGTTATCATGATAAAACCCATATATTGGTATCTCACCTTTGCATTATTTCTGTTTGGTTTCTTTTGTGGTATCCTGTTGCGTGTACAGATGGTGTAGAGGGTTTCTATGCCCCACTCGGAGGGATCGGTCTCGACTTTTGAAGAAAGTTGAATTACGGGAATAACCATGAGGTCTTTTCCAGTAAGAGTCTCATAGTTCGACCAGCTTAGTCTATCGAGTCAATTTTTTTTGGAGAAGGTCATAATTTTATGTATTATGACTCTGAGAGTCTTTATTGGATTACTGTTATGTTTATGACATGTCATTTACAGATGTTTTAAATTATGACCAGGAACTCATTGACCTTTTGAGTAAGTGTGAGTTTTATTAAGTTTGTTGGAATATTATATTACTAGGATGATGTTTATTTATATCCAAAAGGAAAAAAAAATTTACACCCACTTTCATGACTTATGGAGAATTTCATGAGTTATTTTTCGAAAGCAACCATCATTACTTTTTATTTAATATGTTTTTACAAAAATTGAGTTAGTCATATAATGCCAAAGGGGGTGTTAAATTAGTGGTATCGGAGCTGGTCGAGTCTTTCGAGAACCTTGGGGAGGAGGTCTGTTATGTTTTTGTTGTGTGATCTCTGGTTGGATCTTGGTTGAATTGCTTCCTTGTCGAAGCAATGTATGTTGGATTATAGACATCTGTTTTATCTTGATGGGATACACTAGTGTTGACTTGTAGGGACCCAGGGCTAGTAAATTGTGTTTTGGTTCATGTGTGACACATTCAGGTTGTAACACCCCCTTGGCATTACTTCATAAACACATGCGGAAATAAATTTAAAAGTAATTTGCTAGTTGCTTTTGGAAAATTTATTTATTTGAGGTCAGAAACTCGGGTGTAAAGATTTTCTTTCGCGAATAACTCTAGAACACCATAATACATACAATAAACAGTAAAATCATATTTTAAAAGAAGTCACCACAACATACCATTTTTTTTTCAAAAGGTCTCAATTTCCAAAAAGAGAAACTTAAAACAAAGATAATATTACAACATCACAATTACCGACCTTTTCAACATAAAACCCGAAACAAGAATCCTAAGCTGGTCGCTCTACAAGACAATATTGGAACGACTTCCATGGTCATTCCCATGAACAGATACTTCTTCAAGCATCTAAAATCTAAGTCCGCGTGACTTACGAAACTTCTCCGCACCATCTGTACTATTGCACCAAGGTAAAATAGCAAACCAGAAGAATCCTGATATAGTTGTAAAGGTGAGACACCAATATATGAATTTTAATAAGATATCCACACGCATAACACACAAAACAGCATATTCATAGTATTAAGAATATATAACAATTTATCCAAACAACATAATAAATTGTCAAAGGTTTCATACCCGATAGTCATCGCGATTTTACAAAAATGCATGACACTTCAATAATCAGGCTCTCACTCACATATCTACCAAACCTTGTTTTTCGTTTCCGCTGATCAGGCGTTTTAAATGGAGCATTGACAACGAAAAGAATTCAATGTCCAACAGATTTCAACTAATCGGAATACCCCAGGCACCATCATAGTTGTTTTTGCGCAAGTTATGACACCTTAGTCAACCTAGGACTCAATTGTCATCACGATAAATGGGAAACTTCGGTCCACACATTGCCCAATATTATATTGATCAGAATATATGATTCAATGATCTCCAAACTTGTTCATTTGTACATCCCGGATGACACAATGAATCAAGATACTGTAACATAGCACGTCTACCATAAATATGCATGAGAATTACTTTTGTTCTTGATTCTTTTCTTTGTCGCATAATTATTTCCTTGTCAAGGCTCCAAGCACACGGCCATGCTTAATTTCATTATTAAGACTTAAAACTTAGGCACACACGGAGCACACAAGTTCACGTGCTCAATCTCAACACATGACACACTAGTCCAAGTGCTAAGTCGCAAAACTTCCTAACTGATGCACCAGTTGAAAGTTTGCGGATATGGAAGACGACGCTTAACCACATCAATTTATGGGACACACAGTCCAAAATTTTACAGGACACTCATGTCCAATGACACAGATCCCTGATCCTCATGTCCAATAGAACCCTAGAAACTCGACGTCTCGATAAATAGGTTCGCTTGTCTTCTTTAAAACATTTCACTCAGTGAAATAGAAAATACAAAACCAAACCTCTGAAAAACTTATCCAAGTTTAACAGAATCATTTTCCCTGAAAAATCTCTTTTTCCGAAATTCATTTCCGTCAAAATCATTTAAAATACGTTTGAGTCAAGAATAAATCTTTCCCTTTTCTATAGTATTTTCACACTTGAAAATATTTATTTTGAAGAAAATAATATCAATTTTCTAATAACCTTTTCTTAATTCAACTAAAAAATAACTAAAAATTTTTCTCATTTTCTTCATAAAAATGCCAAAAATGGCTTTTTGATTGAAAATATTTATTTAAAATTCTAATTAAATTATTTTGTCACTTTATTAGTCCAAATATCATTTTCCATTATTGTGAAATATATTTTGCTAAAACTAGCACTTGTGAAATATTTTTTGCTAAAACTACCACCTGTGAAATATTTTCACGATTACATCCTCTCTGGCACTCATTGACTCATCAATCATTGGAAAAATCAATAAAATATTATTTTTCCACTTTTACACTATTTTACACTATTAAATCATTTGGATTATTTGTGTAAACTTAACAAGCTTTTAATCTTCCGAAATAATTAAACTCTAACCACTGTCAGGTTTCACACTCCAGAAGTCAATATCAGATATAATACATGATACAGACATAACATACTTTCACAAATATAGCATGCATCACAAATACAATCATATCACAGTTATAACCACATAATCAACTAACCACATCACATCACATAACCATATAGTTAAACAAAAAAGTAATCAACTTAAAGCAAATAAACACCCAGATAATACACAGACAACACATAGATAGCATGTGGCTATCTCAAATCCCTCAAGTAAGCTCCCCTTACCTCTTGAAGTTACAGATTTCCTCAGTGAATTTCTTCTAAGAATCCTGATTCCTCCACGAACTCACAACGACAAACAATACTCTTCCTTCACAACAAATCAAATCACAAATGAACAAATAAAACAAACTCACGGAGTTCACATGAACTGGTATTCGGCCTTCAATTCAAATTAGGGTTAGAGTTATTTTCTCAATTCCGTCTTTTGGATTCAAGTTTCTCTAGTATTAACTAGCATAAATAAATTGCTAGAAGTTAAAAAATATGAAAGAAAATCCTCTAACTCTTTATGAGCTAGGTTTCGGCCCTCTTTAGTAAAATAGGTTAGAAATTGATTTGGTTTTCTAATCACTTGGATTCAATAATCATAAGGAATAAAGAGATGAAACCAAGCATCATTTAACAAAATTAAAACAAAAATCCTTTCACACCAAAACTTCTAGGTTTCGGCCATTAATAGAAAAATAGGCAAGATATTTTATTTGATTTCAACCTTTTGGATTCAACAAACATAGGTTTTAGAGAGCTCAAATCAAGTGTTCTTTTTCACAAATTGAAACAAAACTCATTTGCTCCTTTTTCACCTAGGTTCGGCCTTCTTATAAAAATAGGGAAGGAAATTTCTTTTGCTTTCATGCTTCTAGATGAACAACATAGACATTATGATGAGTTCATAGAAGTTGATTTCAAATCAAATGGATTTTTCTACAATTTTCTAGAATTATTTGAAGTTCTAGATCTAGAAATAGATTTTTGTGAAAAGTGGATGAAATGAAGATTTGATTCATGAGAAATAAAGCTAAGATGATTAGGAATAGGTTCCTCACCTTAGCATGAAGAGATTTGGTCAAGAACTTGAAGATCAATGATGAACTTAGAAAAAACACCCATGGAGTTCTTGAAAGTGTTTTGTGAAGAAATGACTTGAGATGTGAAATAGAAAGTGTTTAGATCATTTAGAGGAATAAGAATATGATCTTAGAAAATCAAGACAATGTTTGGATGTTGATTTATGGTCATGGCCGAAATTTGAGAGGAGAAGAAATGAACTTGAAAGTTCATAGATTTAAGAACTAAATGGATCAAAGTGATGAAAATGATCTAAGGAACAAGTTTCATGAAGAAAGAATCATGAAATCATGTCTCTAAGTTAGAGGAAAATGAAGAACAAGTGATGAACAAAGGAAGAACAAATGAGAGAAAGTGAAGAACAAAGGATTTTGGTTGAACTTAAGTGTTGAAGATGATGAAGTGAAAACAAAGAAGTAACATGGTATGGGTAATGAGGGGGCTGCGGTTTTGGGGTGCTTTGGGGGGACTAAAGTGCAAGAAAATTTGTTACTTAAGGACCAATTTGCAAATTAGAAAAGTTTAAGGACCTAAGTGCAATTTCCACTTAAATTGTCATCAATAGGTAAAATCAAAACATGTGGTTATGAGTGATGAAGGGTGGACAACTTTGTAGCCTTAGGAAAATATGTGGTGAATGGGTAATGGGAGGTGTGGCTGCTTTCTACACCACATGTTACAGTGGCAAACTTGTAAATAAGTAGAAAGTAAAATAAAATAGTAATATAAGTTTATAAAAATCTGAAAATCATTATGATGGGGATAGGATCGCCATAAATACTCGTCACATCACCATAAATTCTAGTCACTTCGAGCACCTAAAATATCTAGATTCATGAGTCTACTCCGTTCGGCCTTGTGCATGCGATTCTCGACATTTTTTTTAAAAGAAAAAATGGTATGCAACGGCATCACTGTGGAAACAAGGCATCCTAACTAGGTTGGCACCCCAAGAACCACCAATCACTTGCAGCACACCATGAATATCTTAAAAAAATGAAGAAACAAATACAAAGCATGGGGGGACTGGACCAAAACCCATGCAGGAAACCAACTTATTTGAACCTATAGTTAGGGAGACCATTCCTATTACGGAAGAAATCATGCAATATAAAACTGGGTGCTAAATCCCACCAAACTAGCCCTTGGGAAAAAATACCAAAGTTGGCTAATTTGTCAGCGCAAGAATTCCCCTCTCTAAAAATATGGGAGTAACCAAAGTGCATTTCCTTAGTTAAGCTTATGCAATTAATCCCTTTATTTCTAAGCTGCCAGGGGACCAGCTTGGGGATTGAGAAAGCTTCAATAACCAACTTTAAGTCACACTCCAGCCAAAGCTTGCACCAGTCCTTCTTATGAGCCAACTCAATGGAGAGAATAGCGTCCAAGATTTCAGCAGAAAATGCATCAGAGATACCAATGTTATAGGAGAAACATCCCAGAATAGCTGAACTACTGTCCTTGAAAAGGCCACCACAAGCAGCTCTACCTGGGGAACCTCTGGCTGCTCCGTCACTATTAGCCTTAAACCAACCCGTTTTAGGAGGAAACCACAAGACCTCTTTAATTAGATGAGTGATGAGTGTGATTACACCTCATATTTCATTATCATTTTGCATGTATTTTCATATAGTTTAGGCATATTTAATTTGATTTTTGTTAGTTTTTACTTTGGAACGGGTAAGGCGGTTTTTGTGGTGTTGTTTTGCAGGAATTAAGGGTAAGATGCTCGGGATTGACCATGATGGAGCTTGGATGAAGATGGAGCTTTAAAAGTGAAGAAAATGAGCCAAACAGAGCCTATCACGGCCTAGCCGTGATGACCATCACGGCCATGATCGAGTAAAACTGAAAGGAAAAGAAGGCAAAAGTCAGAACTGGTCACGGCCTAGCCATGATGTCCATCACGGCCGTGACCTGTCAGCTGAACCAGACCCTCAAAAGTCAGAACTGGTCACGGCCTAGCCGTGATGAGCATCACGGCCGTGACAGACCAAAAATTGAAGAAGTGCCCAAGGCAGAATCCATCATGGTTGTGACGCGTGTTACTTGGATCATAAACAACTGATTTGGATCTAATTTGAGTTAGATTGGGATTCAAACTTCACAAATCTATAAATAGGGCATCTGATCAGAGGCAAAGGAGGACTTGTGGGCTGCTACTCTTAGGCATAGATTTAGGATCTCCCTTCTTCTCCTCCCCTCTTCTCTGATTTTTATTTTCATGTTGTTAACCAAGCTTGTCATCACCATGACAAAGTTTGAGTAGTAGTTTAATTTCTAGGGATTGGGGCTATGACCAAGGTTTGTTTATGGCAGTAAATTGATGTTATATCTTTGTTAATTATGATTTTGCTTTAGATCTGATTTCTAGTGTTTTAATTACTTGTAAATCTGGTGCGCGCTTATTTGCATGTCGTAGACATTCTAAGGAGGAACCTAGCGGTGACCTTAGGTGTCGGATCTATAGAGTCAGACTTATGACTGAAATCACGAGATTTAGAAGCTGTCCTTCGAGGATTAACGAATTGTCACAAAACGTAAAGGGTTCAATCTAAATTCGACTACCACGAGAGTAGGGGTTTGTTTAATTGGGCACGGTTTTTGTAACCCGAGAGGGAGCTTAAACTATTTGAGGATAAATTTGCCTTCAAGGCATTTTCGATAATTAACAAGGGTTAATCAATTTAGTAACATAAACGATCTTGTTGGTAACCCAAATCCCTAGGAATCCATTTAGATCCGAAAAAACCATAAATTGTTTACTTTCTGTTTTACTTGATTCTGATTTTCTAAGTTATCTCTATTTCAAATATCAAAACCTTTTTCAAAAACCTTTTTTATTTAAGTCCAGTTTTAATCGATTTGATAATTAGTTGTGATTCGAGATCACGGTCTCTGTGGGATCGATATCTTTTTATTACTTGGCGACAATCCGGTACACTTGCCGGATCGCACGCACGTGCACTCGCACGACATCAAGTTTTTGGTGCCGTTGCCGGGGACTGTACTTTCTCAAATCTCAATTTAATTTTTAAATTGATTTTTCTGGACCTTTTATTTTTTATTTGATTTTATTATTTGTTATAAAAAAAATCCTTCTTGAGTATCTATCTCTCTGTGTTTTTATGCAAAGATCCCTAAGTCTTGGAAACCTTAGTGAGATCGATCCCGAAGTCAAAAGGACCTTTCACAGACAAAGGAGACTACAAAGAGAGAGAGAGGTTGAGTCCCATTCCACTAATGGCGAATCAACCAGATACGAAATCTCTGAAGAACTACGCAGCCCCAAATGCTAGGGGTTTGCGAACTGGGATTGCTAGGCCAGAGATCGAGGCGGAAAATTACACTATACCGCCTATGCTCATTAACATGATTAGGCAACATCAATTCGGAGGATTGCCCTCGGAGGACCCTACTGATCACGTGGAGACATTCTTGGAGTTCACCGATGCAATTAGAATTCATGGCGCCCCGATTGATGCTATTCGTTTGAGGTTGTTCCCCTCGTATCTTACTGGAAAGGTGAAAGCTTGGCTGAAGCAAATACCCGCTAATACCTTGACGACTTGGGACCAACTGGAGCAGGCGTTCTTGGATAAATTCTTCCCTCCATCCAAGACGGCCTACATACGAACCCAGATCACCGGCTTCTTCCAAAAGGACGGAGAATGCTTGTCAGAAGCTTGAGATCGCTACAAGGGATTGCTGGAGTCTTGCCCACATCATGGACTCGAGAGGTGGTTATTAGTGCACACCTTCTACAACGGATTGGATTACTCTTCGAAGGTGTCACTTGATTCTGCAGCTGGTGGAGCCTTTATGAATAGGCCTCTGACTGAGGCATTCAACATCATTGAAAACGTGGCCACCAACTACCACCAATGGGGTTCAGAAAGTGGTAATAACCCGAACAAGATTTCAGGGGGTAAGTTTGAAATAAATAGCACTGATCTTATAATGTCAAAAATAGACACTCACTGAATAAACGTTTTGATCATCTCGAAAGGGCTAATGTGAGTTCAATATGTGCTACTAACATTGTTTGTGAGATTTGTGGAATGTAGGGACATGACATAATGGAGTGCCCACTTGGTATTGCTCATGGATCCGGCGTTTCGGGGGAACAAGTGAACTCTTGTCACAACTTCTACGACACGAACCCGAAGTTGCCCAATTATGCTCCCCCAAATCCTTACAATCAAGGAAGGAAGAACAACCCTTACCTCTCCTACGGGAACTACAGCAACATGCTGAACCATGAGTTCCAAGAAGGCCAAGGTAATAGGAAACCCGCAGCGAGGTATCCTCAGGTATAGAAGTCTAAACTCGAGTCTTTATTGGAAAGTTTTGTGGAAACTCAAACAAAACAAAATGAAGAGTTTAGACAACAAGGTAGGGAAGTAAACGAGGCAATAAATGAGCTAGCATCTAAGGTAGATAACTTAGCCATCCACAACAAGATGCTAGAAACTCAGATTGCCCAACAAGCCAGCACATACACTAGACCAAAGGGTACGTTCCTGGGCCAACCCGAAGCTAATCCTAATGAACATTGTAATGCCATATACTTGAGGGATGATAAGCTTGGAGTGGTTGAAAAGGACAAGGAACCAGAGGAGGACATGGGCGAAGATGAAGAGCCAGAACCAAAGTATGTCCCTCCACCACCATACCAACCCCCGATACCTTTCCCACAAAGGTTGGTCAAGAGAAAGCAAGTAGATATGGAAACTAATATGCCTCCTAAACTGAAAGACCCGGGTAGTTTCTCTATCGCTTGTTCAATTGAAAAGATATAAATAGACCAAGCCTTATGTGACTTAGGGGCTAGTGCGAGCTTGATGCCGCTCACTATCTTGCAAAGGTTGGGAACCAAAGAGTTGAGTCCATTCAAATTCTCCTTACAATTTGCGGATGGCTCAACTAGAACTCCTCTAGGCATACTAAAGGATGTTCCTGTAAAGGTAGGGAAATTTTTCATCCCTACCGATTTCCTGGTATTGGATATGAAAGGGAATTCTGAATTCCCCATCATTTTAGGAAGGTCATTCTTGGCCACCGCTGAAGCAATAATAGACGTAAGGAATGGCAAACTCTCTCCGAATGTAGAGGAAGGTATGGTAAATTTTAAATTGACTAACTCATATAACAACCCTCCTTTTGAGAGCCATGTGTGCAGGATCGATATAACGTCTCTAGTGGTAAAGGAAGAGGTCAACATGGAAGCAACTCCGAAGATTTACATGGCGAATGATGCACCCAGTGGTGATGGAGTTTCTGATCATGTGGAAACAAAACTTCCGCCGGGAGGGAGTAAGGCCATGAAGCTCAGAGTGAAAAGAGCAAATGAGCAGAATCGGCTCTTTGAAGGACTCCCATGGAAGAGAAGTGTTCCTGCACTTCTACGCCCAGCTGACCCCGGTTGATTGAAGGAAGTATGGTCAAGCTTAGGACCATAAATAAGCGTTTCTTGGGAGGTAACTCAAGTTTTCTTTTCCTTTTTCATTTGTTTTTGAATTTAACTCTTGAATAATTTGAAAAGATCAAGAGAAAAAAAAAATCATAAATTAATACATTTGTCAAGTGTTTTCAGGTTGAGAAGGAAGGAATAGCAAAAAGGGCAGGGACAAAAAAAAGTCATAAGTCATCACGCCCAGGCCGTGACAGTGGTCACGGTCGTGATGAGCTAACCCAATAAGTCAGAAAGGATCACAGCCCAGCCGTGACATCCATCACGGGTGTGATGAGAAGGACCCTATGATCAGAGAGTATCATGGCCTAGCCGTGATACAGGTCACGGCCGTGACAGGCCAGCTCCTGAAGACCAGAAAGGATCACGGCCTAGCCGTGATGAGCCTCACGGCCGTGATACAATTTCCAACAATTTTTGACTGGCATGTGAGCCAACACCCGCTACCACCTCGGTGAGTTGTTCCAATTTTTCTCCTCTCTCCGAATTGATTATTTACACTGGGGACAATGTAAATCTTTAAGCTTGGGGTAGGAGTATTTTTGAAATATTTGTGCATTTTTTCATTTTTCATGTTGCATTCATATAGGCATAGTTTTGCATGATCACATGATTAGATTGCCCTTCACTTAGAGTTTACATCCAATTGTGAGAACTTGGTGCCAAATAAATTGAGATAGTGAATTTTTGAACCCAATTTTTTTTTATTCTTGTGATAAGGCTAAAAATAAAAATTCTTGAGATGATCTTTTGATAGTTGATAATTAGCATGTGGTTCTCTAGATTTGTGTTTCTCACTAATTTTAAACTACTAAAATGTGAGATTTTGAGCCAAAAAGGGGTACTCACTAAATCTACCCCATTATGTGATAGAGTGTTTTATTCCTCTTGGATTGTATTCTCTAGAACTTGACTCAAAACCGTTTTGAAACTTAAAAATTTTTGAAAACATTTTTGAAAATGATTGAGGCACTAGGTATTTTTCTGGCCTTCCGAGCTTCGATTGATTAAATTTTACCCCTTAGTTGCCCAATTTTGAGCCTAAAAGAATAAAATACTTTTCTTGGTACCTTGAAATATTTTGATGAATAATGCTTGGTATGGCACCTTTTAAAGTATTACAAAAAGGGTAAAAAGGTAGTTGAAAAAATAAAAGTATGGGATAAGAAAGTTAGAAAATATTTCTCTTGAATTGAAAATCTCCTATTCTCCAAATAAATAAAATAAAATAAACAAAAAAAATGGAGAAGGGGATGGCAAAATGAAAGTGAGAAATAAAATAAAAAGAAGGAAAGAAAGGTGGAAAGATGAATCAAAGCCCAAAAAGGGTATTTTAGAAGGTGTCATGCTTTGCAATGTTTGACATTTTGTTTGACCCTCTTGAATTCCCTTTTCTTGATTTCCCCACCTAACGATTAATCCCATGGCCTCATTACAACCAAAATGAAAGACCTCTTGATTCTTTTGTGTTTTCATTAATAAAGTAGAGATGTGGTTAATAGTCAAGCTTATGGTAGAATACCTTCCTTGAGGAAATTGAGCGAATTGTCATATTCCCTTAAACACTTGAGTGAGGTGAGAAGAGTGCCCGAATCAGTGAGAATATGGATTTAGGAAACCTAAGCTTCTAATCGGACTTGAAATTGATCGTCTCTAGGTTTCTTATTTGAAAAAGCCTGTTACTTGGATTAGCTACTCGGGTTCTTGGTTCACTATCCACGCTCTAATTATTTATATCTTCTGGCCTTGGTAATTGCTTGAGGACAAGCAAAGTCTTAAGCTTGGGGTGATTTGATGAGTGTGATTACACCTCATATTTCATTATCATTTTGCATGCATTTTCATATAGTTTAGGTATATTTAATTTGATTTTTGTTAGTTTTTACTTTGGAACGGGTAAGGCGGTTTTTGTGGTGTTGTTTTACAGGAATTAAGGGTAAGATGCTCAGGATTGACCATGATGGAGCTTGGATGAAGATGAAGCTTTAAAAGTGAAGAAAATGAGCCAAACAGAGCCCATCACGGCCTAGCCGTGATGACCATCACGGCCATGATCGAGCAAAACTGAAAGGAAAAGAAGGCAAAAGTCAGAACTGGTCATGGCCTAGCCGTGATGTCCATCACGGCCATGACCTGTCAGCTAAACCAGACCCTCAAAAGTCAGAACTGGTCACGGCCTAGCCGTGATGAGCATCACAATCGTGACAGACCAAAAATTGAAGAAGCGCCCAAGGCAAAATCCATCACGGCCGTGACACGTGTTACTTGGATCAGAAGCAACTGATTTGGATCTAATTTGAGTTAGACTGGGATTCAAACTTCCCAAATCTATAAATAGGGCATCTGATCAGAGGCAAAGGAGGACTTGTGGGCTGCTACTCTTAGGCATAGATTTAGGATCTCCCTTCTTCTCCTCCCCTCTTCTCTGATTTTTATTTTCATGTTGTTAACCAAGCTTGTCATCACCATGACAAAGCTTGAGTAGTAGTTTAATTTCTAGGGATTGGGGCTATGCCCAAGATTTGTTTATGGCAGTAAATTGATGTTATATCTTTGTTAATTGCGATTTTGCTTTAGATCTGATTTCTAGTGTTTTAATTACTTGTAAATCTGGTGCGCGCTTATTTGCATGTCGTAGACATTCTAAGGAGGAACCTAGCTGTGAACTTAGGTGTCGGATCTATAGAGTCAGACTTAGGACTGAAATCACGAGAGTTAGAAGCCGTCCTTCGAGGATTAACGAATTGTCACAAAACGTAAAGGGTTCAATCTAAATTCGACTACCACGAGAGTAGGGGTTGGTTTAATTGGGCACGGTTTTTGTAACCCGAGAGGGAGCTTAAACTATTTGAGGATAAATTCGCCTTCAAGGCATTTTCGATAATTAACAAGGGTTAATCAATTTAGTAACATAAACGATCTTGTTGACAACCCAAATCCCTAGGAATCCATTTAGATCCGAAAAAACCATAAATTGTTTACTTTCTGTTTTACTTGATTATGATTTTCTAAGTTATCTCTATTTCAAATATCAAAACCTTTTACAAAAACCTTTTTTTTATTTAAGTCCAGTTTTAATCGATTTGATAATTAGTTGTGATTCGAGATCACAGTCTCTGTGGGATCGATATCTTTTTATTACCTGGCGACAATCTGGTACACTTGCCGGATCGCACGCACGTGCACTCGCACGACATCAAGGAGCTGAATTGGCCTTTCCAATAACCTGAAAGTGCCTTAGAATATTGAACTCCTCAATAGCAGATGACATGGAACCCGTAGAGGAATTTCCAGACAGAGCTACGTTAGCCCAAATCAAATTCAGAGAGGCCTCGAAAGAAATAACCTTCCCTTCAAAGTTAAGTTGGTTTCTACAGAACCAAATACCCCCAATCACGTTTGCGATGGCTGAGGCAATGATGTCTCTGACTTGAGAGCTCCAATTTCTGTTGCAAATAGAAAGGACTGACTGTATTGAGGAGGAATCAATTGCCATGTTTAGAACTGAACTAAGCCAGCACCAGAACCGTTGAGCAAAGCTGCAATAAAAAAAAGGTGGGCCGAGGTTTCGTAAGCCTGACCGCACAAGCTGCAAATGGATACCACATGACAGCCTCTAGACCAAAGCTTATCCTCAGTTGGGACCTTGTTATGAAATAGGCGCCAGATGAGGAAGGATTTGGACGGAGGTATTGATTTGGACCAAATTAGTTTACACCAAGACTGAGGCGACTTGGCAGGAAACAAAAAATTATAGGCATCTTTCGAGGATAACTCACCAGAATTAGATCACCCAGATAAAGAAGTCTTTCATAGGGAAGATAGGGATGCTGATACTACTGAGTTCAGAGCCCAGAATCTGATTGCGCTCCAAAATGGCTTGGGGGACATTCCATTTGCCATGAGCAATGAAATCCTAAACTTTGGATTGCAATAAGTGATGCACACTTTCAGGGATATCCAGAAGATCAACAATAGGTTTAGCTAGCCAACAGTCAGTCCAGAAATTGATACTAGAGCCATTTCCAACATTCCATCTGCTGTTAGCAAGAACAGTAGAGATCTGATTTTTCATCCCTGCCCAAATGGAAGAGTTTATGTGGTGCTGAATAGGGGTTTTATTCGAAAAGACCATGGCACGAAGGAGAGTCGCCCACTGCTTATCCGAAGAGACTAGCTCCCAGATTCTCTTAAGCAAGGCTGCTTTATTAATAGATCTAAGAGATCTCAAACCAATGCCTCCCTCGTTAAAAGGAGCACACAGTGTTCCAGGCAACCGTGACAATCTTCCGAGAGTCTTTGTTACCTGACCAAATGAAGTTTTTAATCCAGTTGTCTAGCAGTTTTAGCAAGGAAACAGGCCAGGCATAGATCTGGAAGGAGTAGAGTAACATACCCTGTATTGTAGACTTGACCAGCTGAACCCTGCCCATAACAGACAGCATTGCACCTTTCCAATTAGCCAACTTGATCTTGATCTTGTCTGCAATATGCCGGAGATGAACCTTCTTTGGTTTGCCTCTGAACAAAGGCACATCCAGATAGATAAAACGGAGATGACCCAGTTTGAAACCAAGGGCATTAATGATCTCAGCCAATCTTCTTGATGAAATGTTCCCTGGGTAGACTCTAGACTTGTCCAAGCTAATCAATTGACCTGAGGCCCCACCGTATCTTGCAAACAAGGACATTAAACCCAGCATGTTCCGCTTAGTTCTCCTGGAAAAGAGGAGGATGTCATCAGCATACAACAGATGAGAAGGAACTTGGTAGCCTTTTGGACTCGACATAGGCAGCAACTCCCCTTGTTAAACAAGAAGAGAGATAGCTCTGCTAAGCACCTCCTCGGTCACACAGAAAAGAAGGGGGGACAAAGGATCCCCTTGTCTGACGCCCCTCCTACAGGAGAAATAACCAACTGAATTGCCATTTACTGAAATTGACAGCTTTGCAGAGAGCAAGACAGCTTTCACCCAATTACAGAAGATAGGAGCAAAGCCAAACTGATGAAGAACCTTCAGCAGAAAATTCCAATCTAAAGAATCAAAGGCCTTTTTGATATCAATTTTAAGGGCAATGTTACCTCCAAAGGAGCGTTTGTGCAGAAGATTAACAGCTTCGGAGGCAACACCAATGCAATCATGGATATTCCTGTCTTTGATGAAGCCCCTTTGATTCTCCGAGATAATCTTAGGAGCCACCAAAGCTAACCTGTCAGCCATGACCTTTGTAATTATTTTGAATTTAAAGTTGGCCAGGGATATGGGTCTGTACTGATCAATTGACACTGCCTCGGGAGACTTTGGGATTAGGACCACCACATTAGAATTGAAGTTTGGCAGAATCCAACCCTCTTTGGAAGAATCGAAGAACCGCACAAAAACATCGTTCCCAACCACGTCCCAAAGATTTCCGATAGAAGAAGGCACCAAATCCATTAGGACCAGGGTCCCCATTAGCATTCATGGAGAAAATCGCATTTTTGACTTCCTCCGGGGGAGGGCAGATTGGTTAGCATAATGTTGTCCTCTAGGCTCACTTCAGGAGAGATGACTTGCTCAATCAATCCGTTATCACTGCAGTTGTTCTCAGAGTCAAACAGAGAGGTGTAATACTCGTAGACGTGAGATTCTATATCAGTTGTTCTATCCAGAATCAAACCATCCTTTTTCAACAAGGACATTCTCTTGGTCGCATTTCTGAATTTAGTTACCTTATGGAAGAAGGTCGTGTTCCTGTCACCATTGGAATGCCAATCTATTCTGGATTTTTCTCTCCAAAAATCCTCCTGGAATGTAAGAGCAAGACTTAACTCCAGTTGGGAAGCCTTTTCCTGCTCAGATCTGTCATCCGAGTAGCCAAGGACAGAAATTTTCTCTTGAATTATGTCCACTGCTTGTTGAGCCTTACTGACCCTGTCATGAACATTGCCGAACTTATCTTTGTTCCAAGCCTTCAACTTATGTTTCAGATGCTTCAGTTTTTCGGAGAGGACGTACATTGGGCATCCAGCCACATCCAACTTCCAACCGTCTGCCACAATACCACGACAGTCCTGATGCTGTGACCACATTCTGAGGAATTTGAAAGAGGAGCTGTGAGAGCTGGACGCTGATTCCAGAGATAAGAGGATAGGAAAATGATCAGATTTGCTTCTAGTTAAAGTGCAACAAGACACACTGGACCTAGTGTCCAACCAAGAATCATTGCAAACCACTCTATCCAACCGTTTTTTTGTGAGGTTGTTTCCCTTTCTACCATTGGACCAGGTATATAAGGACCCTCTTGTTGGCAGATGAGCAAGATTATGAGCATCAGACCAAGCTTTGAAGTCATTGCATGAGAGTTGGGGAGAAGGGCATCTGCCTCTATGCTCATGATTCCCTAAGGTGGCATTGAAGTCACCAATGAAGCACCAAGGGCCTGGGTAATTGTCCTGCAAAAGATTTAGCTCCTTCCATAAATTTCTACGAGAGAGATAGTTAGTGGCAGCATATATAGCAGAACAATATAACAGACGATTCTCCCAATTGATTGAAAAAGAGACATGTTGAGTAGAGCTACTAATAATATTCATAAAAATGTTTTCCTGGCAAATGCACCAGAGATTTGGTGCCAAACTACCTCTATCATTTACGGAGAAAACTTTAAGATGCAAGCTACTGAAAAATCTCCTTGGGAAGTGATCAATCTTGATCCACGGTTCAGCAAGAAAAAGGAAATCGGGTTTATGCAGAAGAAGCAACCTTTTGAGAACTAACCTAGTGTCTAGGTTGGCAACGCCTCTAGCGTTCCAATAGAGTACCTTCATTAAGCAAAGTTTTGTGGACCAGCCCTATTACGGGCTTTGAGATTCTCCTACTTCAGAGTCTGGTTAGCCTTCTTCTTGAGTCTCTTCTTTTGAGATTTACTCAGGACCACTGTGAAACCGGGAGTGGAATGCTGATTATCTGCCAGATATTTAACCGCACGAGTGTCATCATGAACCAGCACTAAGTTTAGAGGGTTATCCTCTAGTTCCTCATCCTCCATTTGTTCACTCCATAATCTGCCCAAAATCCTTATGTCCTTAACCACATTGGGATTTGAGATCGGGTTAACAGTTACAATAGGGGTCTGCAGGTCGTTAATCTGTAACATAGCAGGAGCAGAATTTATAACCACAGAATTGCTTCTGGTGTCCGAAGGTTGGAGAGAGTCTTCTACCATAGTACCAACACCAGAGACTGAAACAAAATTTACCGTACCATTTGGAGAGTCAAAGTTGCCTTGCTGAATCGTTTGTAGTTGCTGGTCTGAGATGAATTCCACAGAGGCAACTGGCTGCTGGACCAAATTGGGATCAGGCGGTGAAACAAAGCCAACTAGAGGGTTCACAGCAGAACCGAAGAAGGGAACCGCCGACATTTGGCCTCGCACAAAGCAATAAAATATTTTTTTTTCAAAAATTTTCAAAATAGCCAGCTTTCTTGCAAATGCTCTAAAAACACCAATGGTTTCAGTCTCGAGTCAAGATTAGGTCTTCTGCTCAGTAAGTTCTTACCGTCAGCGACATCTCAGATCAAGCTCCGTCTGAGTTTTCAACCACAAATCTCCCCGAAACTTCAGGTTTTCCAGTAAAACATGAAAATAACTTTGGCTAAACCAAAATCATCATTAAAAACTCAAATAATAAACATACTCATTCATATATTTATTATTGATATCAGAAAATCGAAAAGTCGGGTTGTTACACAGGTTATCCTATTGGATTGTGTCAAACATTTGAATAGTATGCCTGATAAGGTAGATTTTCTAGGAATGTTCGTTGAGAATGTTCCAAGTTTATCGTTTGTGAAAGGATATTGAATGTTAGATCGATCCAGTTCCTAGATTCGGTCTTACCTCTATCGCTTTGTGTAGGATGTTGCCTACAAAGCAAAATCGAGTTAGATGACTCAATTCAACTGGAAGATTTGTGGCCTAAACAGTTTGTTAGACTTAGTGTTTTTCAAGAGGAGCACCAATGTTGTGTGATGGTTCGAGAATCCGCTTGGATTTCTGACAACTCAATAAAGTGACGATTAAGAACAAGTATTCTCCACCGTGCGTAGTTGTTCTGATAGATCAATTACAAGGAGATGTTGTCTTCTCAAAGATGGACTTGAGGACGAGTTATCCCCAGATTGCAGTGAGGACCTATGAAGGATTTTTGCGTCATTGACCAAGCTTATGAGGAAAGATCAACTCTTCGCATGACTCAGTTGTCGAAGATCGTATGTAAGTCAGAGGAGAACACATGAGACAACAACAACCCATACTAAGTGTGTCTGGAAAGACCTTTGTACTTGTTGGAACCAAGGCAAGTCGATTTGAATTTTCAACCTTAGATGAGTGTCTCTTGATTAATAAACTCTTACATGTACTATTTGATTTCTTATGGACTAGTAAGTTGACATTTGTCCCTCGAGTCCCTATGGTTGTATTAAACAATCACAATGACCAAGTGTGTACATGTCAGACAGACTTTTCTGACTTTGATTTGAAATTTATCAGGACTCATACATTGGTTATGCTAGTCCATAATCTCAATATGCCCTAATGGAAATCCTTGCTTATGAGAAATTGTGCTCACATTTCTAAATAACCCTCAGTGTATTAGATATTCGAGTGGATTGGTTTGATAGTATCTATTGGTCTGGATATGTCAACAATTCGTTGAAAGAATTTGTTATGACTATTTCTAGAGTTGTAACACAGATAACTTCGTGGTAATAGAAGTTTCTTGATGAAACTTAGTCTAGTCACTTCTACTTTTGGTAGATGTGATCCAGTCTGATTTTTTGACCAGACTGTTTTCTTTTAAATCGTCGTTTTATAAATTCCTTATATTAAGAAGGAATCCTCTTGGTGTAAGAAATTGTCCATCTTGTGATTTCCTGATGCACTGGAAGTTCGAATAGAATGAGGAACTTTAGTAGAGTCATGTTTGTAAGAATGTATCGGGCATTTTTACACTCATGATCCTATTGAAGAATCTTTTTTACATACTGGATGTTCTTGTGTCTTTCTGATTGATGAAATTTTGTGTCAGATTTTTGTGAAGGCAAGATCAAGAAATTTTCTCCCTTGAAAAATTTATTTCCGTAATTTTCAAAGCCATATTGTATTGCAGTTCGATAGAACTTACAATTTTTATTATTTTATCAATTTGATCCTATATCTTTTCAATGCGTCATTGACGTGTGACCTATCTCATGAGTCATGAGGATGGGTATCTGATTCATATCAGGATGTCAGCGTTAGTAGAGTACAGTGAAAAATGAGATAACTTGATGTTTGAGGCCTTTCTTGTTAAGATGATGGAGTCACAATGAATTTTTCGTTATGAGTTTACCGAAGACCTCTAAGATTTTTGATTAGTTTCTAGTAATCGTGGACAGACTGATGAAGTCGACACCCTACTTACATGTTAAGATCAATAATACAAGTGGAGAAGCAAACAAATATGTAATGCAGAACTGAACAGATTTCGGGAGTATCTTCCAAAGATCGTTCCAAATGAAGATCCGAAGTTTATCAAGGTTTGTCGGTAAAAATCTCTTGTAAGTGTTGAGGACCAAGTTGAGACTAAGTCCAACTGACCACCCTCAACTCGAATGGGCAAGTAAGAAATAATCTAATCCTTAGAACGTGGATAAAGAGTAAGTGTAGTACCTAAGTACGATCATCCCTATAGTTGGATAAACAAGAAGTGATAGGAATTTGTTGAGGTGTAGATGTGACTGGTAAGATGAGATACCTAAGCTCAACATCATTAAGTAAGACGATTTCAATAGATCTTATCATGATTTAAGACAGAATGTTACTAAAGGAATCTAGAGTAATGATCAGATGCTTGTAGATAAGATTGATTGTATGAGTTTGGAAGTTTAAAAGGAAAGTGTTTATAGTAATTTCACCTAAGTTGATACGAATCGAAGGAGATAAACTCATGTGTTATCTAAGTTTGTTAGAAATTCAAAGTTGGTAAAATTAGATCATCCTATCTGGCGCGTTGTATTTTGATTTTAGTTATCTCAAGGAGTTTTATGATGTTATGATTGGAGACTGGAAATATGTGATTTTGACATAACCTGGAAAAGTAGACTACATTCAGAGGAGCTAAGACTACAATTGGATACCTAGAGTAGGAAGTTGATGCATGTTGCGGTAAAGTTAGTTTTGATCTTGGTGTTAACTATGAGAGTTAGATGTGTGGAAAGCAGTTTTTCTAGTGGATCAGTAATTGAAAATATAAGTGATTGAGTTTTGATTTTGCTCTTCATGTGAGAATAACTAAGATAAAATGTAATGGATAGTGAATATAATGTGGTGGTAGATAATTTCGAGGATGAAAGAGAACAACGTAAGAATTGATTATGTTATGGATTTAGCAATAAGAGGAATGAAGTGACTGGAAATACAACATAGAATCTTGGATAGGAACTGATGTGTGTGCTGTGAAAGAAGTGATAATCTTAGTTTAAATATGGGTGTTAACAGTAAGAGTTACGGATGTAGAGGAATTTTTTTCTAATGGACTAGTATTAAAGGAAGAAGAGATTAAGTTTTGATTATATCTTTATGTGTGGAAAATTAAGATAAAAATGTTAAGGGTAAGAAGTTTGGATTGAGGATAAGGGATTAAATTTTGTGGATCAATATAATGAAGAATAAGTATGAAATGTGTTATTAAGTTACAAAAGTCATCTAAGGAAAAGTGAATACGGGAAGTACAGTGTGGGATCTTGGGATTAAGATGTAATTATAAGATCTTGTCTAATTTCGACTCACGAAATTTCGAGGACAAATTTTTTTAAAGTGAGGTAGTAATGTAAGACCCCGACTTTTATGGTTTTTCAATATCGGTAAAATATATCTGTTTATATTATTTTATTGGAATGATAATTAATTGGACATTAATTTTTGTTTATTTTATGACTTTTAATCTTGATTAATTTTATTTACTCTTTTAAAATTATTTTATTAAGTGTGTTAACACTGCCTTATTTCAGTGAATGTACACATACTATACAATAATATTATGTTATTGTCACTATTGGTATTTGTTTAGAAAAATATTTTAAATAATATCATTGAAAGAAAATTATTTTATATTTTATTCTATTTTATTTTAGATTTGAAAATAAACTGATGTAGAATTAATCAGAGATTAATTTTAGATCATTGATTTCATTGGTTGATAAATTCAATCATCAATCTTTACTCTATTTTGAAGTTTGAAATTATATTTTTGTCACTCACTATTTTTAGATCCAAGGACCCATATTATTTTTTTTTAGAGTCAATCTCAATCACTCATTTTATACCTAACCACTAAGTACATGAAATGTTAATAAAAGAAAAACCCAAATCCCCTCCCTTCCCTGGTCAGAAACGCGGGCATCCCCCCCCCCCCCCCCCTTTTTATTTTGTTCTCCTTCTTCACATGGAACCAGAACAACATATCTTCCTCCCCACTTCATTTCTTCTCCTCCATCTCTCCAAACCAGTGCCGCCCAGCCACTCAAAGCTGCCGTCGAGCGTCGTCCGACCCTCTCCTGAGTGAGGACAGCCGCACGAGCCCGTGCCTGCTTCGTGCTCCTCGCTGTGCGTGGCGGTTCATCACCGTCGTGAGCGCGCTGCTGCCTTCCCCGTGGTGTCAACGTCGTCCGGCCGCCGCTAGAGGGAGGATATGACCAAGTACCGATGTGTGTGAAACATGCATATATTTTCATATTAGTTAGCACTTAATTGTTGCATTTTATAGCATAGGTTTTAGTGATTTTTACTAATTAGCATGCATTTTGTATTTTACCTTTAGTTCGAATGATTTGTTTGTTTTTGTTGCATAAGTAGGTGGATTGCAAGTTCTACAGGTTGGTCATGGAATGTACCACACCCACGGAAGGTTCTGCACTATTTCTTTCAGTAGCTGAAGGTTCCACGGCCTGACCATGGAACCTGCCATGGCCGTGGAACATAGAGGAAGCATTTCAGAAATAAGCTGAAAGATCCACGGCCAGGCCGTGGATCTCGAAGAACCCATGCTGTGCAGAATTTTTGAAGGAGCTGGAACGATCCATGGCCTGGCTGTGGAACATTCCATGGCCGTGGATCATGTGCGTCAGAATTGTAACTGCCAAGTTATTACCTTTTATTGAGGGAGGAGTGGTTACAAACCAAAGAAGAAGGTAGGGAGCTCGAAAATGGAGAGGAGAACAACACATAAGGCACTACAGAACACAAAGAACATCAAGGATTTGGGGGATTTTTATAAAGTAGGTCTCTAGAATTTCTCCATTGCTTCAACTCTGTGAGTTTTTCTTCTCCTTCTTTTGTATTTTCTTCTTTATTCTGAATTACTTTGGATTCCTATGGATTTTATTCTGAATATGTTTGAGTAGTTTCTTTATTCTAGGATGAGGGATTAACCCAATTTTTATTAACAATGTCTTGATATTTTCTCTCCTTAATCTATGAATGATGTCTATGATTCAGTTTTTGCACACCAATTGTTTGTGAATATGTGGCCACATGTTTTACATGATTATTGATCTTAAGGGATGAACTGAAAGGTGAACCTTAATTTTAGAACTCTAAAACCGAACTTGAATTGTTTATCACGAAAGTAGATTAACTTTACTTGAAGCAATTCTTGAATTATCATTGTTCTTAATGGGTTCATCATAATTTGAATGCCATGAAAATAGGTATTGGATTATTTTGGGCACGTTATCGTAATTTGAAAGGGAACAGTAATTAATTAGGATAATTCACTTTCATAAATAATTCAAATGAATAAGGGGATGATTTTGTTATAGACTTGTCGATAATATTATGGTCAATCCCGATTCCTAGAGCTTTTTATAAATTGTTTTCCTTATTCAACTCTTTTTCCTTATAAATTTTGTTCTTTTGAAATTATCTTTTTCTTGGTTACTTTAATATCTTGAAAAATTGATTCGTCTAGATAATCATGATTGTGTGTAATTTGTACTCAACAACACGATCCTAGAGGAACGCTATTTTACTACTTGGCAGAATCGTGCACTTGCGATTTACACAACAAGTTTTTGGCACCATTGTCGGGGACTGTGATTTGTTGATATCGGTTTTACTTGCATGTTGGTTAATCTAGACATTTTTATTATTATTTTTATATATTTGATTTTTCTTTTGAGTTTTGTTTGTGCAAGTGGATGCAACACATGGACAATTATTATTATCCAACCTTGGAGGGAGTTACAAGATATTATTTCGGGCCCAATTTGTGCTTGGGAGACTTTGTGCTTTGGGGAAATCAATGCCCTGATGCACAAGCCTATAGTATAATAATGAAGCATAAGGAGGAATGAGAATTGAATGAGCTAAAACCTTGGGAGATAGCTCTAGCACAATATTCAGAAGAGCTATCTAACTCTGAGGCCAAAGCGAGAGCCAATTTTGATTGTATCAAAGCTGTGATGCAAAATTTCAAAATGCAAGTTGAGAAAATTTGTAAACAGTTAGTACAAGAGCCACATGAAGCACGATTTGAGAAAAATATTGTTGTGGGGATGGATCAAAATGAAGATGAAAAGGTGGTGGTAAATGAGTCGCAAGAAGAGGAATTATATTCCACAAATTCTTGGGAAAGAACAAGTGAGAAGAAGAGTTATGAGGAAAACATTTGTTTCACCATGCTTGCTGAGAAACTGGGAATTTCGGCATTGGATAAATATATTGGTTTAGATGCTTGTGTGGACACTACAAAGTTGACTCCTTCCATTTGTCTGTTAAATTCCTTTGTGACAATACCAATTGACTCGAGAGGAAGTGTGTTCATTATTGTAATTAATGAGGTCAACGAAGTATCCACACACTTGTCAGGAGGAATTGAGGGTAGAGTCATATTGCTTCTGCAATTTCCATGGGATCCGGAGGAGGATCTTACATATTGAGCATCTCTTGGCCCTTATGCTACAAGCAATGGGATCGGGGTGGAAGCTTCTCAATGAGTTTTTCTTAACCCTTCACTTTTGTTTATTTTCATTTTCTTGTTGTTAGTTGTGTGTTTCACTTGTTTTGGTTTGTGTTAGAATAAAAACAGGCCAGACACTTAATGGTTTATGACGTTGTTTTGAGATGTCACTTTTGGCTTATTTTGTGCATTTTGTCAGGCTATGTTCCTTTCTTTAGTAATTTAAGAGATTGTAAAAGAAAATAGTCATTTAAGAGAGTAACTAATAGTAATTAATAATAATTTGTAGTTTTAACGATTATTGTTATATAATAGAGTAATTAATAGTATTTTACTATTTTGTAGTTTTAATAGTAGAATAAAAATTTGTAGCTTTAATTTGCAATTAATAGTTATATAATAGTAACTGTAATTAATAGTAGAATAAACATATAGAGTAATTTGTGGTAATTAGTTAATAGTAATTTGTAGTTTCAAGGGAGTAATTAATGATTATTGTTATATTTTAATTATTATTTTATTTTTTTAATATTCTTTATTAGTGTTATCATTATTATTTTTAATATTCTTTAAGTATTGTTTTAAATTTTTTTTAAGAAAGAGTGTAGGAATAATGGGTGGATGAAGCTGGATCACGTGACGCATTCTGGTGAGTGATGTTGGTTGAAAGTGGTGCCATAAACATTCAACAAAACACCCCACGTGACGTTGGGTGCAAATTCTTTTTTTTTTTTCTCTCGAAAAAACTGACTAGCGAATGGGACGACGCCACGTGTAAATTGATGGTAGTCAGAAAAAAACAAAAAATACGACATGGCACAAACTAGATTATTTTAGTAAATAATTTTGAAAGTAGATTATTTTGTTAAATAATTTATAAAACTATGTTAGTTTGGTCAAAAAGCACTTTCTTCTATACATCCATGTAGACCAAAGTCAACCCAAATTGTGAACTTCAATCTTCCAATTTTAGAGTCTATTTTGAAGTCACATACGAAGCATGTCTAATTAGGGTCATTTGAAACATGAAAAACTATATTCCTTGAGGTTAGGACATAATTTACAAATGAGATAAAGATCAAAACCTCTTAACAAATCATATATAGTAGACCGACATTATGTTGGTTTGAGTGGAGCTGGATTTTGATTTCTTAAGCAATGTCTCATGTTTGTGTCTTGTGAATGAAAAAAATGTGGTTGGGATGAGAGACCCTACTAAAGATGGACCAGCCATATTCTTCGATTGAGATTAGCCATCGATGAAGCCGATGGATAGAACAGGTTTCGGTATGTGTATCTGTGATCATGGAGGTTGTTTTGTGCAGCCAAAATCTCGCTAGATTGATCACAAGCTTCTCGTGCACCTTGAAGAAGCCATGGGACTGATTTTTACATTGCAATGGGTCACAGAGATAGGCTATAACAATGTTGTGTTTGAGATAGATAGCAAAATGGTTTCTGATGAGCTCCATTTTTCCAAGAAGAATATTACAGAGTTTGGGATTATTGTGGCTAGTTGTAAAAGGCTCATTTCTTTTTCTACAAACTTTTTTGTAAGGTTTATTAAGAAACAAGCCAACAGAGTTATTCAATAATTAGCTAGGGCATCTGGGTTTAATGTTTAATGCTAGCTCCTGTATTTTTTATATTGATCCCACCGTATTGCGACGTAGATCGGTTCTTTAAAAAAAAAAATCATATATAATACGTTTTAGTTTAACATTTATTGTCATTTTGACCTATAAAATTTGTGGGCAAGATAAAAACGAAAGGTTGTTAACCATATACAAATAATTATTAGATTCATTTTTTTTATACAAACTATTATATTTTATTTTAATTATTAAAAAAACTATGATATAATTGGATTCGGATAAATTTGGATTTACGTAATACGTGGACTTTTGATAGCCCAATCCATAATGCATGTCATTCAAATAATATATTTGAGAATAGTATGTATTTAATTTTTAAAATTTCTTATATGATAAGATGGAATCGAATTTCACGAATTGGTATGAATAGGGCCTCTCTCTCTCTCTCTCTCTCTCTCTCTCTCTCTCTCTCTCTCTCTCTCTCTCTCTCTCTCTCTCTCTCTCTCTCTCTCTCTCTCTCTCTCTCTCTCTCTCTCTCTCTCTCTCTCTCTCTCTCTATATATATATATATATATATATATATAGACACACACCAAATAAAAATATACTAAATATGGTTAAAAATTATAAGCATTTTTTTTAGAAATAAAAACTATAAGGGTTAAAGTAATATTTTGGTCCCTATACGTGACATGAATTCTCGATTTGGTCCCTATACATAAAAAATTATTAAAATGATCCCTATACATACAGAGAGTCTCCATTTGGTCCCTACCGTACAAAATTTTAGCGACTGATTTGATAATTTTTTGCACGTATAGGGACCAAACGGGTAACGTATAGGGACCAGATGGAGACTTTCTGTATGTATAGGGACCATTTTAATAATTTTTTATGTATAGGGACCAAATCGAGAATTCGTGTTAGGTGTAGGGACCAAAATATTACTTTAACCAAACTATAAGCATTAGAAATTAGAAATAAGATATATTTATATTGTTACAAATTCGGTTGTCACTTCAAGTTTTTTTAAAAAATTATGGATGAATTACAAATTTTAACCAATGTTGATGGTTAATTTTGACTCTTATGAGTTTAAAGGAATGACAATTTCATAATTTGACTTTCACACATTAAGTAAATTTCTAAAAAATAATTTTCATTCTTAAGCTAAGAAAGTCTCTCATTACTTGTTCCCACACTGAAGTTTAAATATGACATTCCTGGAATACTAATCTTTAAGAGGGATCAATGAAGGGGTTAGTAATGACAATTTCCTAAAATGCATATTGTTTTAAAATTTAATCTTTTAGCTTTGGCGCATATTTCAATTGATTATAACTTTCATATAAAATTTAAAAAGTACGGAAGGAACCAAATCTTAAACCAAAAACAACTTAGTTAAGCCTTTGTCTTTTTATTGTTTGTATAAATACATTAAAATATTAAAATATAAAATATATAAAATAATAAAGGTTAAATAACAGTTTAAAAGTGAAAAGAATATATTGAATTATTCAAGGCAAAAACTTTTGGAGTGTCTACTTCATTTGAGGTAACTTCTACAGATTTTAAAAAACTTTTTTGTATACAACATCTTGGGTAACACTAGACACATTTTCATCTTCATCTAAAAAAAGTATCTTCAACCCCTTCCTCGACTTGACTCTAGAAAGTGCAACATAAAGTTGTCAATGAGAGAAAACTGGTTTAGGAAGAAACAATCCAACAAGAGATAAAGATTATCCTTGACTTTTGTTTATGGTCAAGGCAAAACAGAGGGATATAGGAAACTGTCTTCTTTGAAACTTGAAAGGCATTCCAATATCTGAAGGTGTGACACCCCGATTTTTCACTACTTTCTAATATCGGTAATAAATATATATATATATATATATATGTTTATATTTTATCCGATACTTAGAAAATGATTTTGGATGAACCAAAGTCATTTCCATGTTATACTTATTTTTATAAGGTTACAGTTAAATTTTGGGTTGAAAATTCAGATGGAACCCGGTCTGGGTTTTCACTGACAGTAAAAGTTTACTGATCATAAAACCTAATTTTGACACGTGAACAAAATGGTTAGATTTTATATTCCGTTTCCGATGATATGGGGTATTTTGAAAATTTTAAAAATAAATAAGTTATTATGCTTTGTTCGGGCGCAAAACCTAAATCGGGTAACCAACGGAGTTAGGAACAGAGCTGCAGAGATAAGTAGGGTAGATGAGGATGATGAGTCATCTTGCCACCTAAGGCAGTGAGTCACTGGAGTGAGTCATCGAACATTTATGGCACATTTATGACAATTCCTAAATATCTAAATATTTTGTGTGTGAAAAGACCAAAATATCCCTAGTTTTCTATCAATTCTCAAGTGTGCCATAAGCTTTTTGTGGTCACAATTCAACCACATCTCCTTAATTCCTAGTCACTCAATTGTCATGATGACTTTTGAGTGGAAATGACCATAATACCCTTGGTCTTAAAGGAAATTCCATGTTTGTCCCTATGCGCTTTTACCATTTTGTCCCCGAGATAATTTTGAAGGACAAAAATACACCCCTCACTCCCTTAATTTCGTGCAGCCCCCTTCCCTTTACACTTAGTCATTTTTATGACAAAACTCCATCTTCTTCATCACTTTCTCTCATTTTCTCAAGAACACAAAGAGAACTAAGACAAACTCTCCTTACTCATCTGAAACTGTACCAAAATTCTGACCCTTTTCAGTTTTGAAACTCGAAAAAGCTTTCTACATGAAAGTTTTTCCTCTTCCTCTCTTATTTCCAACGAGCTAAAGATCATCAAAAACGGATAAGCATTTTGGGAGATATGCCCAAATTACCAAAACAGCTCAAAATCCACAGCATCACACTAAAACAGCGGAAAGAAGGCTCTTTACGCCCATGTTCTGATCTGAAGCAAACCAAACCTTCAACATCAAAGTTATTCTTCTCCTTCTTACCTTTCCAGAAACCCAAAGTTTGTAATTTTTAGATGAGTATATCGTAAGATACACTCATAAAACCACCACATCCTCAAAGTTGTCCCAAAAGCTTCCATTTTTAGCTAAGCTTGTTTTGATCACTCTCTTCATTTCTTCAATGATCACTCTCATCTATCATGGTCATGTTGTATTCTCCTTCATTTGTTTTATAAGTTTATGCCATGAATCATCATCATCCAATTTCATGAAGCTTTCTTCAAAAATCTCTAGAAAGTTGTAAAAAAATCATTTTGTCATGAAACCAATTCCTATGAACTTGTCATGATTCCTATATTCATCATCCAAGAGCATGAATCAAAAGGAAATTTCTTCCCTATTTTTCCTTAAGTGGCCGAAACCTAGCTCTTGATGAGTTAGAAGATTTTGTTTCAATTTTTGAGTTATAATCATTGATCTTGTCTTTCTAATGCCTAAGGATCATTAATCCAAGAGTGTGTAAACTTTTAACATCTCTTGCCTAGAAAACCTATGGAGACCGAATCATAGTTTCGGGATCTAGAGTGTTTTGATTGTTAGATTTTTTATTAATTGTGTAATGTTTGTTGTGAAGGATAAAACTTGTTGGTTTGTTTTCAGTTTCGCAGAGGAAAGCTGGAATCGGATAGGAAAGTACACCGAGAAAGAATTTAGAAACTACAGGAGGTAAGAGGGGATTGCCTGAGGGATTTTTTCGATGGCTACGTGCTATCTAGTTGATGTCTGTAGGATTTATCTGTGGTGTTTATTTCAGTTGTGTTATTTTTATCTGTGATGGGTTATCTGCACTTAATTGTTTATTTGCAAGTTTTATGTTATAATGTTGTGATGCATGATTTGCCTGGGAATATTGCTATGATGTTGTTATTGAATGTTGTTTGAGATTTGAGAGGCCTGACAGAGGTCAGTGCCCAATCAATTAACCAAATAAAAGCTTTAAGAAGCTTTAAAAAAAATTATATTCAATGTTTAATGAAGAAATATTGGAATATAATATTGAAGGAAAATAGTATTTGGGAAAAATAAGAAATGTTGGAAAATATTATTATTTTAATGATTTAACAACGTAATAGTGTTTTATGAGTCATACTGAGGACGTAACCGTGGAAATATTTTTGCACTACTAGTTTATACGTTAGAAATTTCTAAATATTAGAAAATGTTATTTTAAGAAAATAAGTTTCAAAAATAATTTTATTATGGTGTTGGAAAAAAATTATTTTACTAGAAAAGTCATAATTGGACTTAAAATGATAACAAACTAAAAACAAGAACAAGCCCTAACTATGAGTGGCGGCTCCTCAAAGTCACTCCTCTCCGGCTGCTTGTCATCCTCAGCAAGATGTCAATCAGGCCAAACAAACAAACAGAGAGAGGGGAGTAAGAATCATGTAAACATATTCAGTAAGGAGATAGGAAGTAAAGTAAACAACAAGCATAGCAACAACTAGCATAACAACATCTCATTAAACATCATCATCATGATAACAGTATGTTATGCAGTGCAATGCAACACTACTCCGCTACTCCAACAATGCATGTGGATCCACTAAACTCAGGATGAACGACTTCAGAGTTAAATATCCACGTTGAGAATCTACTCAATGCAGGAGGATCTACTCCTTGGATAGCCAATGCATCAAACCAATGGATGCCTCATCACGGGGTCGCACGAAGAATCTACTCCTACCTTGGATGAACAGATCACCGTACTCTCGGGCGGCCTCCCCTGTGTCGAACACCCCCCAACAACAACATCTCCAATGATGCATGAGCAAACAACAAACAACGGCAACTGCCACCTCCTTTGCTTCAACGAAATCAACCGAAGATTTCAGCGGAATCGACCGTAGCGGGATCTACCGTAAAACCTTTAAACAGTGGAATCTACCACAACACCTTTAACCCCACTGGGTCAAGACTCCCTTAGGGTAAACTCTCGGTCACCGAGGTACAACATCAACAACTCCTCGACCAATAAGCATCGAGGGTACTTTGGCCAATAAGCACCAAAGTTACCAACATGCGGTAACCCAACAGATACCGGCTTAACTGACTCAACATCTCACCATCTCGTCTTCTTGATCATCTTTGTTAACCATTAACCGAGTTATCTAATCCATCGCCTTAATTGATTATGTTATCTCATCATCGTTGGGGAATTGGGGTTAGAAACCCCTTAAAAGTTCTTAATTCTATCTCTGGTCTATAGTGGAGCACGGGCGTGCTGATCCCCTGCACGACCGTGCTTGTCACATAAGTGAAGCACGGGCGTGCTTCTTATAGTGCACGGTCGTGCTCAGCAGAACGGTCGTGCTCAGCAGCACGGTCGTGCTCTTTGTCCTGCACGGCCGTGCTAAAAGTGCGGCCACTTTCCAGAATTCAATTGGGAGCACGGTCATGCTCCCTGTTCAGCACGGTCGTGCTCAATGCACAACTGTACTGTTCTGGGCAGAACCTGAGTCCGAAACTTAGTCAAGTTTTAAGGTGTTTAAACCTATTAATCTCTAACTCGTTTTAGGACCTAATTTAACCAATTAATGTTTTAAACATTTTAACCATCAACTCAATGTTCATAGCATCAACTATGCAGCCAACATAACATCAACAACCAACATCGTAATAATAATGACAATCATCATACCATCATGTACATATCAAGGCAACCAACATGAATATTAGCAACATATCATGAACATGAAACACATAAAAATAACATACTAAAATAGCCAAGAACATATTATCACCAAACAATCAATTCAGCATATTATTCATACATACATATAAAACAACACGGGGTTATGGGATCCCCTTTACTTTACACTAACCCCAAGCCTATGAATACACTACCCTTCTCCCCATACCTGGTATGCGGTTCGCGTTTCAAAAGAAGAGGGTCCTCTAGGGTCTCGTCACACGAGCACTTATCTACGACCTCTAGAACAACAAGGAAACACCTTAATTAGACTCTTAGGCCAAGAAATCAAAAGGGAAAGAACGAGAGGGACGAGGTATACGAATCTTACCTTGTTTGAAGGTTTAAACAGCGAATACGATGATCATGTCTTTGCAGCGATGCTCTCCTATCAAATAATGGTGAAGAGCGGTGCAAGAACGGATTACCTAGAGAGAGTTTTCAATAGACGGTTGATGGAAATTGAGATAAAAAGAGAAGGGAGGCAGCTCTGAGTGTTGGGACGTGATAGACTAGGGTTTAGATCGTGTTTTAGGGGTTAAAAACCGGTTGGAATATGATTTGGGCTTAAAAAGAACCTAAAATACGTTTTCTGGTTCTGCACGTATTCACGGGGCGAACTCCCATTCGCGGGGAGAGCTAGAGAACCAATTTCTGTCAGCTGAATTTCATATTTTCAGGCGAGGTCGAAACAGTTGAATTTGACTAAAACGCATGAAATATTGTAGTTAATTTTCTTAACTTTCTAACTCCACAAAGATCACCTCGATCAGACATCTATAACTCAAGATATGACCAAAACGGTGAAACATGTTACTAGGACTCTAAGACAATTGAACATTCATAAGGCTAAACCTTCCCAACATGAATATAGACAACAAGAACAAGCATAACAAGCATATATAGGCTAAGTCTAACACATTAGCATCTATTAACATAAGGTGGAATTCATGGTGTTACATTGAGAAATCTATCACGTTAAAAATTATGAATAGTCGTAAGCCAGCTTGAGCTTCGACAAAAGAAGAATGATCACAAAGAAAAATGTCGAGAACAAAATGTTTTATATGTATTCATTGGCAGACGTGCCCACGTTTTATGTATGATGCCTTAATGATAGGGTATCTGTGCTACGTTCTAGTATAATGCCTTAATGATAGGGTATTCGTGCTACGTTGTTATGTACGGTGCCTTAATAAATAAGGTATTTCGTGCTACGTTGTTATGTATGATGCCTTAATAAATAAGGTATTCCGTGCTACATTGTTATGTACGGTGCCTTAATAAATAAGGTATTCCGTGCTACGTTTTTATTTGATGTTGGGATCTCTGGAGATTAGGTATTAAATTAGAGCCTGAATATTGAAGTGTTCATGCATTTTTTTCAAAAGACTGTGATCGGGTATGCAACCCAGTGATAGACTACTTGTTTATTTATGGTCATGTATGTGTTTATCTGTTTTATTTTGTGTCGGGCATGTAGTTATCGTGTTAAATCTATATATTGGTTTCTCACTCTTGCATATGTTTTTGTTGGTTTCTCTACTTGTGGAATATATTTATTTTTGAGTATAGATGGACGCGGATTTGCCTCTGGCTCATTCGAGGCTACATTCGATAACGCTTGATTATGTACATCACGGTGGTGCTTGGGAGATTAACCCAGGGGCACTCAGTGCCACCTATTCTGGCACTAGTCGAGAGGTCACCGGTACCATAGCTGCGGGACCAACGCGGAGGATGCGTGTCGTGGAGACTGTCAAGGTACCGCTACCTCCGGTTTGGCTATATCTACAGTACTTGACTGAGCACGGGTTGCTGGATATTCCACAGCAGCCAATTTAGCCTCTTCAGGTAGTAGAACTAGCTGCACCTCCTGCTGTAGGCGGGGGTGATCATCATGATCTCCCTAACGGTTTTCATTATCTTGACCAGCTATAGTTATAGTTCTTTTGGGGTAGCGAGTTACGTCAGTCTTTGGATCTGGCTACTGAGAGTTATGAGTTTTTGGTATGGTTTTAGACTATTCGCTACTACATATGTATATGTCTTTATATTTCCTTACTTTAGTTTGTGGAGAATGGTCTAGTCTTATGAGGGATCTTTTGTGATCACCTAGTAGGGATATAGCGTGTATTAACTGCTGATGTATATGATATATACTTATAAGTTATGTATGATTACGTTGTTGTTGTAGGTTGTTGGATGTCGTAAGGAGAGGGGAAAAAAATTTATCCCTATTTTGAGACATGATTATAAATTAAGAAAATATTATTTTCCGAAAGCAACCAGCCAATTACTTTTAATTTATTTCTGCACGTGTTACAAAGTAATGCCCAATGGGGGTGTTACAGAAGGTATTAGATCCATCCTTGGAATGTAAATCCTCTCTCCAAGGTTAGTTCTCGAAACAACTGTAGCTCCAATGATATTCCTTCCCGGCTCATTAACGATTAGTCTGGTACCATTGCATAAACCTCCACTTGGATCAATATTTCTGAGTAACATGACTGAAACTCCAATCAAAAAAACCAATCTATGATTTGGAATTCCAGATGTTTTCATATCGTTTAAAAATTCTGTCGTAAACCACTCACTCTGAAGTTAGGAATCTCCATCTGACTGGCAAGGTGAGTCAGGACTGAGATATTCCTTTTCGTCTCCTGGTATTAGGGAAAGTATGAAATTGTTGACCTTCTCAACAACTTACAATGTGGGTGCCAATATTTCTCTTTCTTGAAAGAAGGCTGCATCAGTTCTATTATTCAACAAATCAGGATAAGAAAAGTTCCTTGCAATAAATACTTATATATCAATTTGTGTTGAAATTATATGAATAATTAATGAGCAATTAAGAAAATGTCTTGAAAACATTTTAAAACTTGAAATTCGAAATAAAAATTTAAAAATTAAAAGAATAAGTTAGAATAGTATATGATAAGATATTGCACCAGAGATTGACAAATGTCGAAATATCCTTAGCTTGAACCTTCTTTTATATATAGTATAAATATAAATATAGATATATAGTATATAAATGATAAGCTATTGCACCAGAGATTGACACATGTTGAAATATCCTTAGCTTGAACCTTCTTTTATATATAGTACTACTATATAGTATAGATAGATGTATTTAGATTTTTTTAAAAAAATTAATTTCATAAGTATTAATTATTAAGATTAAAATTTTATAGCATTAAACTACTGATGTGTTATTCATTTTGTATTAAAGGATTTTGATTGTATTCACTTTGATTGTCAATTAGTATAATTTCCTTGCAATCAATACTTATATATCAATTTGTGTTGGAATTATATGAATAATTAATGAGCACTTAAGAAAATGTCTTGAAAACATTTTAAAACTTGAAATTCGAAATTTGAAATAAAAATTTAAAATTTAAAAAATAAAAGAATAAGTTAAAATAGTATATGATAAGCTATTGCACCATAGATTGACACATGTCGAAATATCATTAGCTTGAACCTTCTTTTATATATAATACATATATATAGTATAGATAGATGTATTTAGATTTTTTTAAAAAAAATTAATTTCACAAGTATTAATTATTAAGATTAAAATTTTATAGCATTAAACTACTGATGTGTTATTCATTTTGTATTAAAGGATTTTGATTGTATTCACTTTGATTGTCAATTAGTATAATTTCCTTGCAATCAATACTTATATATCAGTTTATGTTGGAATTATATGAATAATTAATGAGCAATTAAGAAAATGTCTTAAAAACATTTTAAAACTTGAAATTCGAAATTCGAAACAAAAATTTAAAAAATAAAAGAATAAGTTAGTATAGTATATGCTAAGCTATTGCACCAGAGATTAACACATGTCGAAATATTCTTAGCTTGCACCTTCTTTTATATATAGATATGATGAATAATTAATGAGCAATTAAGAAAATGTCTTGAAAACATTTTAAAACTTGAAATTCGAAATTGGAAATAAAAATTTAAAATTTTAAAAATAAAAGAATAAGTTAGAATAGTATATGATAAGCTATTGCACCAGAGATTGACACATGTCGAAATATCCTTAGCTTGAACATTCTTTTATATATAGTACTACTATATAGTATAGATAGATGTATTTAGATTTTTTTTTAAAATTAATTTCAAAAGTATTAATTATTAAGATTAAAATTTTATAGCATTAAACTACTTATGCGTTTTTTATTTTGCATTAAAGGATTTTGATTGTATTCACTTTGATTGTCAATTAGTGTAATTTCCTTGCAATCAATACTTATATATCAATTTGTGTCTCAATTATATGAATAATTAATGAGCAATTAAGAAAATGTCTTGAAAACATTTTAAAACTTGAAATTCGAAATAAAAAATTTAAAATTTAAAATTTAAAAAATAAAAGAATAAGTTAGAATAATATATAATAAGCTATTGCACCAGAGATTGACACATGTCGAAATATCCTTAGCTTGAACCTTCTTTTATGTGTGTGTGTGTGTATGGGACACAAGTGAGATGACATTTTTTATATGAAAGTGAGATGATTATATCATAGCCACTAGATCAAACTTTAAACGGTCAAGATTAAACGACAAAGTTATGTAACTTTTTTAAGTGGTCATGTGACATTTTAAAACCATGAAATAATTTTTAGTCTTAATCATCCATGTATGGTTGTATGACCCAGATTTACTCATCCCACTCTCTAAAAAAGTTGCTCTCACTATATATATATATATATATATATATATATATATATATATATATATATATATATATATTAAAAACACCATATGAAATGTGACAAAAATGTTGTGAAAGAAATATATATGTCCTATAGTTTTATTTAGAAGGATTAAGAAAAATGAGTCCTTTAATTTAAAGAGTGCCCACAATTTAAGTTCCGAAACAAAAATAAAACAAAGCATACGAAAAAAAAAATGTTTAAGAAAAATAAAAGGGAGACAAAGGGTGCATGTTGATTATATAGCCTTTACAGTCGGGTTAGGTCAGATTTAGGAAAAAATATATTGCGCCGAACCAATCCAATCCGACTATATTCGGATTGGGTCGGGCCATCAGACTGTCACTTAAATAATAAAAAACGGAAAAAAAAACCAACCACACCATCAGTAACCCATGATTTTTTTTTAATAAAAAACAACCCACCCCCACCACCAATAACACACCCACCTCCAGTAACCCACCCATCGAGCCTCTCTTTTTGATTCACTCTCTCTTCGCTTCATCAGAGGTTGCCTCCAGCAACCTACAGATCTTGCTTCGGTGCTTTTAGATCTTGTTTCTGTGCTTCCAGATCTTGCTTCGATAATTCTAGCTAGTTGCTAATCTCGCAAGCTATCAACACTCCTACCGTCCTATGCCATGCGAGAAACACTCACCGCAGTCGCTGCTGGTTGGAGAGCACGACGAGGAGGAGACAACGAGTGGAGGGAGGAGATGAGGAGACAAAACGATGAAAAATTTGAGTCAATGTGAATGGTTAGTTATAAGGTTTTTTTTGTATGCGTGGTTGGCTCGATCGTTGGTGATGACCACAATTCTTGTTTATTGTGACGAACTGAACTATTAAACGGTAGCCACATTGTCTTACTGTACAGTATATCCGGGTTGGCTCGGGTTCATCGAATTGGAAAATCTATAACCCAATATCCAACCCATATTTTTTGAGTTCCATAAGTTTAAACCCAATCAATCCAATCACTCAAACCAACCTAAAAAAATTTATGGGTTGATTCGAATCAGGTTGACTGTATCACCACTGTCAACCCAAACCCATGGCCACCCTTACTTTATAGCATGCGGTAACAGGGAGTGCATAACATGCAGTCACGTGCTTCATCGGACTTTATGAACGATAACTTGTGTAGTTGTTGAAGTGTGTCATCTGTCATTTTTAGAAAGGACAAGACTTAAAGTACAATTTCTTAGATATAGGTATTGTTTTTCAATGATAACATCGTGTAACGGCTCGTTAATAAAAATATATGTAGCAGCTAGTATCTACGTTTTGTCCTTTTAGAAATTACAACTGCAATTTTTCGATGGATATGGAAGGCTTGATATGGCTGCTGTTTGTGATCATGGTTGGTGGAAAAGCATCAGACCTAAATACTTTTTCTTTTGTTTTAAAAATATTAATAATGTTTTTCACAACTAAATTTGAGATTGATGGTGTTGTAGTCCTACATTTACATTGAATAATGATATGGTCTAAATAGTGATTATAAGTGAGGAACAACCCTCACCCACATCTTAAAATTTGAGTTTGAGTCTAACTTAATCTCAAAAGTTAACTCGTGGGAAAAGAGTTGTCCCCTACTTATAACTACTACCGTATCATCGTCCAATATAAGACTCCAAAACAGATGGATCACTCATTTTTATGAGTGAGGTTAGATATCTATTATCATATAATAATATTATATATATGAAGTTAAATAGACATACAGTATGTAAAAAAGATATCAATTGTATTGTATACTAATTGTTCAAATTAGAAAATTACCCGTGCGACGCACGGGTTACAATAATGATTGGTGACAATATAAAATGTACATATATTTTAAATTTTGTTTACAATTTGGCAATTAAAAAAATTAAGACTTAATACTTAATAGAGTAATTTTAAATGTAAACAACATTAGGATAAAATTCATATAAAATGAAATAAAATTTGAATACATTTAAATAAATTATAATAACTCTTCATATAATATGACGATCTATATAACAGTTAAACTAAATATGAACTCGAAAAGAAAATAGCACATAGATCCCAACTTATAAATAAAATTCTGGAAAAAATGTCAACTAAGCATGACATCATACATGCAAGAAAAAAGTGACCCATTTGAAGCATACTCAAAACCAACATTCTTGTATATGGAATGCTTTTTCTATAATAGGGTCGGTTCAGTCATCCACCTTCGTTGCTTTTACAGTTAGAGTGAATAATGAAGAGTTTTTAAGGAAAGATGGTATAGTGAAGAGAAAGAAAGAGCTGGTACAGAGAAGCATTACTGACATTTTCTCCAAAAAGTTTTGAACAACAAAAACTTTTGTAAGAAGCTTCGTGACATAGAACGAAAAGTGAGAGGAGGAAATAGATAGATGGTAATAAAGGAGCAAATTCCTGAACCTTGAGCGGGGTTGAGGAAATTATAGAATAGATGATAGATGAATATTATAGTATTATATTATATTATACATAATAAAAATATAGAATGCAAATAATATAAAACGGAGGGAAAACTTGGGTGGGAACACTAGTAGATTCTGAAATTATATAGTAATGGATAATATAATTACAAAACTATATGCTCTATCTATATACATAATTTTTAGGCAAAATTATATTTTTGGTCCCTCAAGTTAATTGTTTTGTTCAAATTGGTCCCTAAAGTTTTTTTGTAACAAACCATACCCTTAAATTAGGTTCGGGTGATAAAATGTGACTTTTTTTAACATTCATGCAGAATCTCTTATCTTCTGACCTATGTGGCACAACCGAGCCTAGCTGGCACACTGATATGGCAATTAAAATAATAAATTAATAGTTTTAAAAATAAAATTAATTATTAAATAAATAGAATCTTTTAAATCGTCTCTCCTTATTCTTCTTCAAAAACCCACTATAAGACTTCTACGGTGGCGACAACACTCACTAGCACCGCAAAATCTCACCCTTCACTCTCTCTTTCTGTGACGACCACCACCACCACCTAGCAGCACCTTCACCACCACCACCTCAAGACTTGGTTGAGTCCAGATTGTCCAGAGGGTTAGTGAGTAATAAACCCTAAAAATCCACAATGAATTTTTCAGATGCGAAAACTGAATATTCTCTCAACACCAAATGACACCTTCCCTACCATCTCTGAATAAATAATCAATTAATAACCATTGATTCCAATGGAGGAATCGAAGGAAAGAACAAGAAGAAAAGGGTGGTGGGTTCGGATTCGAATGGAGGAATCGAAGGTAAAGATGGGAACTTGGATCATCTTCTGTTTTCATGTATGGGTAAGGAAGAAGAATCATATCTAGCAAGGAAGAAGAAGATGAGCAAATTTTTATTATATTAATTTTTTAATTTATTTTTTATTTATTAATTATATATTTTTAATTAAAAAGTTATTTTTTCTGTTTAGATGCCTAGTCAGCAAGTCAGTTAGGTTTGGAAGTGTCACGTATGAGAGGAATTGAAGGAATGGATTAAAAAGGAAAGAAGTTGTTATCCAAACATAACTTATGGGATCTATTTGTCACAATAAACTAAAGGGATCAATTTGAACAAAACAAATAACTTAAGGGACCAAAAGGCCTAATTTTTACGATAAATGACCCTTTGTTTTGTTCTACTTTTGCGACTTTTCAAATAGCTCACTCTTTTTTTAATCATTTAACCCCTTTAATTTTGGTTTAAGTTGAGAATGTTAATTTTTTTTTTGGGTTATATCTAATTGTAGTTTTCACACTTTTCTAAATAAGATCTAATAAATAAACTTTTGGTGGTTAGTTGATAAACTATTGAACCACAGGGGATAATGTGTAAAATAAATAGCATTTGTCAAGGTTTATAAAACCGGACCGGCCATCGAACCGATGAAGGCAGCGGTTCGAGGTTCAATGGTCCAACCGAGGTTGAACCGTGGTTGAACCGGTTATAATTAAATAATATTATTTTAATTTTTAATATAATATTTGTAATAATATTAAACAAAAAAACAACATAACAACTAAAATTATTAAGCACAATTTTTTTTATTTTGAAATTAAACTAAATAAATATAAAAATATATGTTAAAATCATCTTCATAGGGAAAACCAACCCAAAATCTACAACTAGCCCACATATGTTAGAAAACAAAAGAATTGGGTTTTGGCTAGGATGACTCAAATCCTTTTATACTAATTTTTTATTATTTTTTTTAAGAAACCGGTTCTGGCCGGTTCTGGCCGGTTCACTACCGGTTATGACCGGTTTTGCCGGTTTTGAACCGGTTTTCCGGTTTTTCCACCGGTTCGATGCTAGGCCGGTTTTCCCTGTGAACCGGACCGGCCAAGGTCCCGGTTCCCGGTCGGACCGGCCGGTCCGGTCCGGTTTTCAAAACCTTGGTTAAAGTTAATTAAAGACTAAATTATTATTTTTTTGTCTCTTATCTTAATTTTTTTATATTTGTTTTGGTCCCTTATATTTAAAAAGATTCAACTTGGTCCCATAATTTCGAAACATGACCCAAATTAGTCCTTTAAGTTAGATCGTCATTGACTTCTCTGCTACGTGGTAGTTAAGTGATGATGTGAGTAGTTGACATGACACTCTGTTACATGGCAGTAGGTGGTGCCACGTGGCAATGTGTGGTGGGGCCACATGGCGACATGTGTTGGTGCCACATGACATCATGTGATAGTGCCATGTGGCAGCATGTGATGGTGCCACATGGCTAGGACCAAATTGAATCTAAAAAAAATAAGATAATAGATGAAAACGAATCTAAGAAATAAGATACAAGACCAAATCAAAATTTTAACCATTCTTCTACAGTGAGTCTTCTTCCCAAATGAGTTTTCTTCTTCAAGAGTTGCAAATATATATGGATGACTGTTCTTAAACCCAGAATAGTGCTTGTTGCTTGGAGTTGATATTTTCTTTGTGGACAAAAGAATCCACCCATATTCTCTTTTTCTGCATTAATCAGCACCTAAAACTCACATAAAAAATCACCATGGAGCCTTTTTACATTGAATTTTATTCTAAAACAACCAATATGACCCAACCGCCTTCTTCCACGCAACACACCAACAACCTCCTTAAAGTTCAACGAAGTCACCATATTCCACCACATTTCGCACAGCAGCTGTTACATGGTTCCCCATATCCGGAATCTTTTATGTTGCACCAGTCGATGGTTTGAAGAAAGGTCATTCATGGCCGGTTACAACCTCAGGAAAGAAAACACATTGGGGAAGTAAGGCTAAAATTTTGATTTAGTCTTATATCTTATTTGTTTTTAATATTCTTTTGATCCCTTATCTTATTTTTTGGATTCAATTTGGTTTTCCCATGTGATACCATCATGTGCTGCCATGTGGCACCATCACATGTTGCCACATGATAGATGTGCCATGTATGCTACCCACATCATCACTTAACTACCACGTAGGAGATAGGTGAAGCACAGAGCAAACGAGTTAAAAACAAAATAGTCACACAGGTGACTTGTCTGAAGGTTTTCAACATAAAACACACAAGCATGCAAGATAAAAACCTTGTTTGATAGTCATATTTAACCCCTTTAGTTAGTTAACAGTTAAGATACACAAATAAACTAAAGAGATTAAGATAGAGATGGACACAACTATTTTATCCTGGGTCACCCTGATGTGTGCGTGGATTCCGGCAAGTGTACCAGATTCGTCGCCAAGTAATAAAAAGATCGATCCCACAGAGACCGTGATCTCAAATCACAACTAATTATCAAATCAATTAAACTGGACTATATAAAAAAGGTTTTTGAAAAGGTTTTGATTTTTGAAATAAGAATCAAGTAACAATCAAATTTAAAATTTGCAATTAAACAAAATAGGAAAGTAAATCAATTTGGGGTTTTTCAAATCTAAAGAGATTCCTAGGAATTGGGTTACCAACAAGATTGTTCATGTTACCGAACTGGCTACCCCATGTTAATCATCAAAATTGCTTTGAAGGCGAATTTATCCTAAATAAGTTAATGCTCACTCTCGGGTTACAAAAACCGTACCCAATTAAACCAACCCCTACTCTCGTGGTAGTTGAATTCATATTGAACCCTTTAAGTTTTGTGACAATTTGTGAACCCTCGAAGGACCGCTTCTAACTCCCGTGATTTAAGTCCTAAGTCTGATTTCTATAGATCCAATACCCAAGTTCACCGTTAGGTTCCTCCTTAGAGTATCTATGGCATGCAAATAAGTGCGCACCAGATTTACAAGTAATTAAAGCAATAGAAATCAGATTGAAAGCGAAATCGAAATTAACAAAGGGAAAACATCAATTCATAACATAAAACACATCTTGGGCATAGCCCCAATCCCTAGAAATAAAGCTACTACTCAAGCATTGCCATGGTGATGGCAAGCTTAATTAACAAAAACATAATTGAAAACCTAAAAGAAGAGAAGAAGAAGAAGGAGAAGAGAAATCCTAATTTTACCTAAGAGTAGCAGCCCAAAAGTCCCCAAAAGTTGCCTTATTTTCGAGCCTAAGTGCTCTATTTATAGATTAGGGTAACTTGAGTCCCAAGCAATCACAAATTCAGGTCAAATCAGTTTCTGAAGATCCATATATCACGCGTCACGGCCGTGATGGACATCACGGCCTGGCCGTGACGGATTCTGCCTTGGAGGTTGCTTCACTGGTTGGTCTGTCACGACCGTGACCACCATCACGGCTAGACCGTGATCAGTTCTGCCTATGAGGGTCTGGTTCAGTTGGCATATCACAGCCGTGATGCTCATCACGGCCTGGCCGTGATCAGTTCTGACTTTTCCATTCTTCCTTTTCAGCTCCACTCGATCATGGCCGTGATGGCTGTCACGGGTAGGCCGTGATGGGATCTGTTTGGCTCATTTTCTTCACTTTTCAAGCCCTGTCTTCATGCAAGCTCCATCATGGTTAATCTTGAGCATTTTAATCCTTAATTCCTGCACAACAACACCACAAAACCGCCTTACCTGTTCCAAGGTAAAAACTAACAAAAATCAAATTAAAATATGTCTAAACTATATGAAAATACATGCAAAATGATAAAGAAATATGAGGTGAAATCACACTCATCACACCCCTTAACAACTAGGGCTACATCCAGTCCTTGGCAGCACCAAGTTTTCTTCCACTATAACTGATCAGGTTATAGGATAGACAAATATTCTTTACACACTTAGTCTCTTCAAGCTCCAAGACAAGTATTTTTTGCACACCTAGCCTCTTCAGGCTCACTCAGATTTTGTTTGAAAGAAAGTGTAATAATTACAACTTTGCAAGTATTTCACTAACACTCAGAAAAGTGAATTAAATGTGAATGGTTTGAAAGACTGCGTAATAACTTCAAATGATTGAAAAATAAAAAATGAAAGAATAAAGACTTAAATGCACAGAGTAATGACCCTTGAGTTAATGTTGTGTTGTTGTCTTCATCTTTAATGTCTTCTCTATTTTTAGACTTCAACCAATATGAATTCGTTAGAGGCATTCCTTTAGAATTTTGGCTTTAAGATGAGCTCCATTAAAAGTAATAGAGTCGTTCTGGGCAGTCAATTAATGTTTAGGAACTGTTGACGAATCTGGGCAAGTATACCCAGTCGTGCAAGTAATACAGTGGTGAGACCGTTTTATCGTTCCCACGAGGACTGCAACAAGTACTAGCACGTACCAATTCAACTACTATCTAAGTGATTCATGGATTGAAGAGAGTTCTATGCTAACAAAAGTTAAAACTAACAAAATAAGAAAACAAACTCTTTTTGTAATTTTCTCAAACACTTGGAAGGCAATAAAAGATGGTTTTCAAATATGATAAAAGATGTTGGGATTAGGTTCACTAAACTTCATCCCCATGCAATGACATTACTAATAAACAGTTTCCACTTCAAATATGACAATCAATCCACTAAATTACTCAAGCCCTGATCTCTCAGATGACAAGAGCCTAAATCCACTAATAGACCCTAATCTCTTAGGTGGCATAGATTAATGAATTTGCATGATGATTAGGGATTACAAGATTGCTAATAAACCTAATTCCATTCCTAGATACAAGGTTTACCAGGTGGTTGATTTCAGTTCTGGAATTGATAAGAACGTCTCCATTACATATCAAAACACTAATCAAGTTATGGGGGTGCTAGCCACAACAAGCATTAAGCATAGAAATCAATCACTCATTAAGAAGCAAAAACTGTATTATAAAGTCAAGTCAAATACATAGAGGATTCAGAAATAGCTACCCTAACCCCAACAATGGAGGTTTAGCTACTCATAATAATAACCACGGTGACACCCTAACTTGGTCATCACATGGTTACCCTTTTTGCGGAAAAATGCTCGTTTAAATGCTGGTCGCTTTCGGAAAAAGATTATTCAACATACACAAGGTTACCAAAAAGGTACTTAATTTTTTTTTCTTTAAAGAAAAGAAGTAAAAGGTAAAGAAACTCACAACTTGAAAACGACAACAGATACATACATATAATATTGCCTCGAAAGGTCTTAGGTTTTAACATTACACCACGGCCTTAATCAATATGGCCAACAGAAACGAAAACATAACTGAAACATAACTGAGAAGACAAGGTAAATAAAACACCAACTGGGAATGGGAATCTGGGAATCTAAACTCAAAAGAAAAGCTCAAAAGCCAAGACTAACGGACCACTCAAAACAAAGCCTCCAACCACTACCAATGCCTACGACACTCGGAGTGGCCACAAACGCTCCCACAAGAAGAAGTCTTCGGCTCCGGGTCAATCACCTCTCCTCCGTCATCCAACGGGACATCCTCCTCCTCAATATCCAAAGGGTGATAACCCGCCTCGAGCTCCTCATCCCACCAGTCGTCTACCAGCTCATGAGGCTCCTCCTCAGGATCCTCTTCGGGATCTTCCTCCATCGGTTCCTCCTCTTCTGGCTCGGCAGGCTCAACGTGAGGGTGAAGTAGACCGGCTTCCTGTAGCGTGTTCAGGTACAACCATGGCGGTGGAAGAATCACGTTCCTGGATTCCACCGAGTGGATCCTCCTAACAGGCTCTCGATGTATATTAGCTTCAGTAGTAGTGATTGGCCCTCGGTACGTCGCCGTAGTCACATTCGCGTCCATCCTCCAATTCCCAATCCTGTCGGCCTCGTTAAACGTCTTTGTCCGTGTGACCTCAGGTACAAGAGGGACAAGAGGGTCCATCTAAAGCATACGCATACCCGGTACGAGGAAAATAAAAGAACATACAGACATGCAAGAGTGAGATACCGTTATAAGATATATCCCACAACAACCATATACATGATACATGCAACACGAAATCAGATCAACAGTTAAAGCATGCATAATCATCTTAATATAACAGTGTTATATCAAGGGGTCCTCAAGCCCGTACAACCAGTTTTCGAAAATGTGCATGACACTTCAATATCAGGCTTTATCCTAATCTCATGAGATCACAACACCATGTTATCATTGGAGAAGATAGAGTTGGTCAAGCTCTGCCCACCGAGCTGTTGCCACCGCATCCTGATGCACCAGGCCTCTTGGTCAGACAACGCCACATGCCCTTAACGAAACAGCTAGCAATGTGACTGACTCTCAGATACCCCATGGGTATCCTCAATAAGCAAAGGCATGTCTGCCAGGGGAAATGCATATGAATAAAAACTTTCCTTTTAAGGTTTTTCTTTGTGTAAATATTTCACTGTCAAAGCTCAAAGCTAATGACTTAACATTATTTCCCCATCACTTGAAAACTTAGAAACATAGGACACACAATCGAATGCTCAATCCCAACACCTAGACCGTGGCATGAGTCAAGGTTTGTGGTAATGGAAATCAATATACTTTTAGTCATGTTTTACTTATCATGCTAAGGACAATAGCCCACAACAACGAAAATCAGAACGAACTGTCCTCGATTCCGCGAATTGGACTTGAAGTCCATAACATTACGAATAGGACTTTACGGTCCCGAATTAACACTGATCCAAGATCACGTGCTAAGCATGGAAAACTTGAGGCGACGTCTCACGTCTAGATTCCTATTCTTTTAGTACTTATCTTTCATTTGACGAAAACAATTTTCGAAATCGAAAGCCTCGATAACCTATGCTGGCTATCGGAAATTTTCTAAATCATTTGGGAGAAAACCTTTTCTTTTGAAAATCCTTTATAAAACGTTTTTGAAACACTTTTAACTTTGAAAATCCCCAATAGGATATTGTAAAATATTTTCGAAAGTTTTCGCTTAAAACATATAGTTCGAAAAGGGTTTTTCTCTTGCATTCTAGAAATCACTAAAACTATATTGTCACATAAAACAAGTACTTTTAAACATTCAAGCTTTTTGGAAAAGAACACCCATCCTTTCATCTTCAAAGCTTATTAAGGTTTTTAATCCTTATTAATGATTGAGCACAGACACACGTCCGGCTTAGCAAACTTCAAACAACAACAGCAGTATGTACACATATATATATTCACAGTTCAATGCCAATATCACAGTTCATCACAGTTATACATCTCAACATATATAACGATACAGTTCAACTTCATATAATAGCATAACATTTCAGATAATCCATGTAACTCAATAACAGTCAAGTAAACAATTAATCAAATACACACATGCATACAGTTATTGAATATCTTTCGAAATCCCCTCTTACCTCAAAAGATGATAAGGGTTCCGACTACGAAAACTAAGGATCCACGAACGTCCGCGTCGAATCGAATCTAAGGTTACACACATGAAACCATAGGTTAGATTTTTAATCAAAGAACACTAGCCACAAGGCATAGGTTCGGTTTTCAACAATGGTTTTGGATTAAGGTTTCCAAAAATCATGCAACTTATGGATTTATGATCCTTAAGTGCTAGGAGTTCTTAAACACCAAAAGTTTAACAAGTTTGAATCAAGAATCCCACTAAGTCATCAACTTAGGGTTTCGGTTTTCATCCTCTAAAATAGGTTAGGATGTTCTAAATTTTCCAATCTCTTTAGGTTAGCATCCATACCTAGTAAGGAGCCTAAAACCTTGATCATTTTGGAAAAATGAAAAAATCAAATACCCTAGGCCACAAACACTACCATTCGGCCTTGAGTAAAGATGAGGGTTAGAGGTTTTCAAACTTTCCAATCTCATGGATCTAGCATCCTTATACATCAAGGAGCCCAAATCCATGATCACTTTGGAAAAACCTCAAAGTACATATAACAAAACACTTAGAGTTTTCACTTTTTCATGAAAATACATAAAAGTTTCTAAACTTTTCCAATCACTTAAACCTAGAATCCTTATGTACATAGGAGCTCTTGGTCATGATCATGTTGGAATAACACTCAAACACAAGCTTAACCAAGCAAAGATGAAACAAAACTCATATGGCACAAAAGACATAGATTCTGTCCAGTACAGAAAATGGTGTTCGAGATTTTTGTTTTCCACAAGATTTTAGTATGTTGTAGAGGAAGTAAAAATAAGAATATAGAAATTGGTTTCACCTCAATCGGAGTTTTCTACAATTTTTGAGAATTTTTTGAAGTTTAAAAGCATATTATGAACTCAAAACATCAACTATGAAAATAAAGCCAAAACTTGAAAAACAAATGGTATAGGGACATTACCCTTACCAATATGAACAACTTTGATGAAGAACACAACTTGAAAAACTTAGTAAAAATGGTACCTTTAGTTGTGTGAAGAAGAAGATGAATAGTTGTAAAAAAGTGTTTTTGTGAAAGGAAGCAAAAGTGTGAAATGGTTACACTTTGAAACTTAAATAGAAGAAGGAAAAGAGAGGGGGAGGACATCAGTTTTGGGGCAGATTGGAGGGGAGAGAAGAGCTTGACTTGGTTGAGAAGAAAGGAGGTATGGTGTAGGTAAGGTGTGTGTAAGAAAGTATGGTGATTTGACTTGATTGGTGTAAGGAAGGTATGGTCATGGACATGCCTATGTCATAGCCTTCACATCAGTCAATCTACTCCATTTTTGCTCTGCTCCAACATGCATCAGATGAATTTCCCGATCGTATTTCCCGACGATTCGCCCGGGTAATACTCGGAAATTCGGCCCCGAACAAGATTTCTCAAAACACTCCAAACCCACACAAAACATAAAAAAAACACTAATCGTCTCGTTCACGAGTCAATATTAGGTCTCTAGCTCGATAAACTCGATCGGCTTTGAAAACCCAGCACAGGCTTCGTCTGAATTTTATACCGAAAATTTTACTGTGACTTCATACAGTAAAATAACACAAGAAAATGATTCTATTTAAAATAAAATCATCCTCTGGATTTTATCACAATTAAATACATTAAAGCATGCATTTACTAATAATTAAGCACACGAAAAACAGGGTGTTACAACCACAACCAAAGAAACATAGATGAAGGAGAGAAAGGATTCCATGGGGCAATCCTCCAGAAGCTGCCTCTGGTTCCAAGAGCCTTTTTGGTTTCCAAACTCGTAGCCTCCAATGTCTCCAAGGTGTCCTTTCCCATTCTGCCTTAAACAGCTTATAACAGTGGTTCTGGTTTTCGCGCACTCGCGGGGCGAGATGTATCTCGCGAGGCGAATATTAAACTTCTGATCTTCAATGATTTGATCTCTCGCGAGGCGAGACAAGGTTAGAGAGGCGAACCAGAAAGGCTTGCATTTTCCTGGCACAGTCAGATCTCAGGGTCGCGAGGCGAGGTGTGATTTGCGGGGCAAACCAGAAAGGATGACATTCTGCTGTTTCTGGCTGTCTTCAGTCGCGGGGCGAGAATCCTCTCGCGGGGCGAGCATTCCCAAAATTTCATTCTCCACTGTTTCTTCATTCCCTTGGCTCTAAGTTAACCAGATTTTTCAGTAATTCCTGCAAAACAACACACAAAACCACCTTCACCCGTTCCAAGGGAAAATCTAACAAAATCAACTAAATAATGCCTAATCTATATGAAATATGCATGCAAAAGTGTACAGCAAACATCACGTAAAATCACACTATCAAATCACCCCAAGCTTATTCAATTGCTTGTCCTCAAGCAATCACTAAGGCCAGTAGAATAAACAGAACATGGATAGTGAACTAAGAACTCAAGTCAATGATCCAAGCAATAGGCAATTCAAACAATTCAGCCAGAGATGATCAATTCAAGTCCAATTAGAGGCTTAGGTTCCTTAGACTCATGCTCTCACTGATTTGGGCACTCTTTCTCAAATGAAGCTCACCCCAAGCTTGTTCATTTGCTTGGCTCTCTTCCTCACCTCACTCAAGTGTTTAAGGGAAATAAGACAATTCGCTCAATTTTCCTCAAGGAATGAATCCTACCATAGGCTTGACTATCAACCAAATATCTACTTTATTAATGAAAACAATTTAGAATCAAGAGGTCTTTTACTTGGTTGTAATGTGGCCATGGGATTAATCGTTAGGTGGGGAAATCAAATAAAGGACATTTCAAAAGGCTACACAACATATCAACGTTTGCAAAGCATGACCTTCTAAAATACCTTTTGGGTTTCAGTTCACTTTCCACCTCTCTTTTCTTTCCTTTTCTTTTTATTTTTCACTTTTCTTTTTGTCATCCCCTTCTCTAATTTATTTTTCTTTTCCTCTTTTTCTTTTATTTTTCTTTTGCTTGGAGAAGGGGAGATTTTTCAAATCAAGAGAAAATTTTTTTTTTCTGATTCTTTTCCCAAACTTTTTCAACTACCTTTTTACCCTTTTGTAATACTTTAGAAGGTCCCTTATCAAACATATTTATCTAAACATTTCAGGGTACCGAGAAAAGCATTTTTATTCTTTCAGGCTCAAAATTAGGCAACTAAGGGGTATCATTTCATCATTCAAAGCTCAGAAGGCCAGAAAAATACCTATTGCCTCAATCATTTTCAAAAATGTTTTCAAAAAATTTTAAGCTTCAAAATGGTTTCAAGTCAAGTTCTAGAGAAAACAGACCAAGAGGAATAACCACTCTAACACAAAGAATGGGGTAAAATTTTGTGTGTACCCCTTTGGCTCAAAATCTCACATTTTAGTTCAGAATCAATGAAAAACACAAATCCACAGAACCATATACTAATTATTAACTATCCAAGATTATCTCAAGCATTTTCATTTGCAGCCATATCACAAGAATGAACAAAATTTGGTTCAACAATTCACTATCACAAATTATTGGGCACTTAGTTCTCACAATTGGATGCAAAATCTCAGACAAGGGGCAATCTAATAATGTGAACATGCAAAGCTATCATGCAAAACTATATGAATGCAATATGAACAGATGCAAGCAAAGTCAACACCCGCTACCGCCTCGGTAAGCCGTTCCAATTTTTTTTTGTTTTATTTTATTTTTCTTCTCCTCTCTCCATCTTGATTGTTTACATTGGGGACAATGTAAATTCTTAAGCTTGGGGTGGGGGTAGTTTATTTCTGCATCTGTTCATATTGCATTCATATAGTTTTGCATGATAGCTTTGCATGTTCACATTATTAGATTGCCCCTTGTCTGAGATTTTGCATCCAATTGTGAGAACTAAGTGCCCAATAATTTGTGATAGTGAATTGTTGAACCAAATTTTGTTCATTCTTGTGATATGGCTGCAAATGAAAATGCTTGAGATAATCTTGGATAGTTAATAATTTACATATGGTTCTGTGGATTTGTGTTTTTCATTGATTCTGAACTAAAATGTGAGATTTTGAGCCAAAGGGGTACACACAAAATTTTACCCCATTCTTTGTGTTAGAGTGGTTATTCCTCTTGGTCTGTTTTCTCTAGAACTTGACTTGAAACCATTTTGAAGCTTAAATGGTTAAGAAAAACCATTGTGACAAAAACTTGTTGACGAATCTGGGCAAGTATACCCAGTCGTGCAAGTAATACGGTAGTGAGACCGGTTTATCGTATCCACGGGGATTGGATGTCAAGTACCAATTCACAAACTCAGCAACTAGCTAGACTATGAAGAGAAATCAAAACAACCAAAAGAAAAGAAATAAAATGTTTTTGTCTTTTTGGGGACTTTTGACAAACACTTGGAGTGCAGAAAGGATAAGTTGGGACTAGACTTCACCAAACATCTGTCTCATGTACTATCAGGACTAGATACCTCTCATTCATGCTTCAGATATTAAAATCAATCCACTAAATTACTCAAACCCCGATTCCTCGGATGGCAAGAGCCTAAATCCACTAATAGACCCTAATTCCTTAGGTGGCCTAGATTAATGAATTTGCATTAAGATTAGGGATTACGCGATTACTAGTAAACCTAACTCCATTCCTAGATGAAAGGGTTACTAGGTGATTAAATTCAGTTCCGGTTCTGATACGAACGTCCCCATTGCATACCAAAACACAAATCGAGTCATGGGGGTGCTAGCCACAACAAGCATTAAGCACAGAAAATTAATCACTAATACGAAGCATAAACATAGAATAATCAGTCAAGATAAATACATGATAATAAGTTTGGCTACATCTAATCCCAACAAACAGGGATTTAACTACTCATAAAAAGAGAATACAAAGAGAAAGAGAGAAGGGATGAAGCAAACTCCATAGGAGGATCCTCCAATCTTCTTTCAGTCCCAGAGCAAGGAAAACATCCCTTTCAGGGTTGGAACCCTCTTCCAGCCGCAGCCTCAAAGTGCCTCTGGCTCAAAACCTAAAAACTCTCTAACTCTCTCCATTCTTCTCTAAAACAGCAACTTATACCAATCAGTTCTGCGCTCGCTCGCGAGGCGAATGGCCTATCGCGAGGCGAAAGTTAAATTCTGCTATTTCAGAAAATTGTACTCTCGCGAGGCGGGTACATGTTCGCGACGCGAGCCAGAAGATGTTGCAATTCTCTGGAACAGTCAGCTTTCAGGGTCGCGAGGCGAATCCAGTTTCGTGGGGCGAATCTCCAGAATTCTGCTTGGCTCAATTTCTTCTCTTTTCAAGCTCCAAAATCATCCAAGCTTCATTATAGCCAAATATGCACAGTTTTCCTTCAATTTCTGCAAAACAACACACAGAAACCGCTTCACCCGTTCCAAGGGAAAATCTAATAAAAATCAAACTAAGAATGCCTAATCTAGATGAAAAATGCATGCAAAAGTATATATGAAACATCATGTAAAATCACACTATCTAATGACCCCAAGCTTATTCAATTGCTTGTCCTCAAGCAATCACTTAGGCCAGTAGAATAAACAGAACATGGATAGTGAACTAAGAACTCAAGTCAATGATCCAAGCAATAGGCAATTCAAACAATTCAACCAGAGATGATCAATTCAAGTCCAATTAGAGGCTTAGGTTCCTTAGACTCATGCTCTCACTGATTTGGGCACTCTTTCTCACCTGAAGCTCACCCCAAGCTTGTTCATTTGCTTGGCTCTCTTCCTCACCTCACTCAAGTGTTTAAGGGAAATAAGACAATTCGCTCAATTTTCCTCAAGGAATGAATCCTACCATAGGCTTGACTATCAACCAAATCTCTACTTTATTAATGAAAACAATTTAGAATCAAGAGGTCTTTTCTTTGGTTGTAACGTGGCCATGGGATTAATCGTTAGGTGGGGAAATCAATAAAAGGACATTTCAAAAGTCTACCAAAATATCAATCATTGCAAACATGACACCTTCTAAAATACATTTTTGGGTTTCGATTCACTTTTCCACCTTTCTTTCTTTTCTATTTTATTTTTCATTTTCTTTTGTCATCCCCTTCTCTATATATTTTTCTTTTTCTTTTCTTTTTCTTTTATTTGGAGAAGGAGAGATTTTTCAACTCAAGAGAAATATTTTTCTGATTCTTTTATCCCAAACTTTTTTTTTTCAACTACCTTTTTACCCTTTTGTAATACTTTAGAAGGTATCCTATCAAGCATCATTCATCCACAAATTTCAAGGTACCAAGAAAAGTATTTTATTCATGTAGGCTCAAAATTGGGCAACTAAGGGATAGCATTTCATCATTCAAAGCTCAGAAGGCCATAAAAATACCTATTGCCTCAATCATTTTCAAAAATGTTTTCAAAAATTTTTAAGCTTCAAAATGGTTTTAAGTCAAGTTCTAGAGAAAGCAAACCAAGAGGAATAACATTCTAACACAAAGAATGGGGTAAAATTTTGTGAGTACCCCTTTGGCTCAAAATCTCACTTTTTAGTAGTTCAGAAATCAGTGAGAAACACAAATCTATAGAACCATATGCTAATTATCAACTATCACAGATTATCTCAAGCATTTTCATTTGTAGCCATATCACAAGAATAACAAATTGGGTTCAACAATTGACTATCTCAAATTATTGGGCACTTAGTTCTCACAATTGGATGCAAAATCTAAGCAAGGGCAATCTAATTGTGTGATCATGCAAAACTATCATGCAAAACTATATGAATGCAATATGCAAAATGCAAATGCAAAATACCCCTACCCCAAGCTTAAGAATTTACATTGTCCCCAATGTAAACAATCACGTTGGAAAGAGGAGAAAAATAAAATAAAATAAAATTAGAACGGTTTACCGAGGCGGTAACGGGTGTTGGCTTTGTTGTCTCTGCCCCTTTCGCTCTTCTCCTTGTCTTCTTGCTCTCTCTTCCTTCTTTCCCTGCAACCACTTGGTAATTCTCAATTTATTATTTTTCCTCTTGAGCTTCTCAAATTATTCAAGAGGTTAAAATCAAAAACAAAATTATTAAGAAATGAAAACAACTAAAGAGAAGGGTTAAGAAAAGTTGGGTTGCCTCCCAATACGCGCTTCTTTAACGTCACTAGCTTGACGGGTCGGTGATCTCAAGGATCACCAAGGTGCACAGTTGTGGCCAGTCTCTCAATGTCACCACCCAAGTAGGCCTTGAGTCTTTGGCCATTGACTTTGAAAGTCTCTTTTGAAGAAGGATCCTCCACTTCTATAGCTCCATGAGGTGCGACTTCTTTGACAATGTATGGTCCCGACCACTTAGACTTCAACTTGACCGGAAACAATCTCAGCCGGGAACTGAATAATAAGACTTGTTGTCCCGGCTGAAATTGCTTCATCACGATCTTCTTGTCGTGGTAGGTCTTGACTCGCTGCTTGTAAATGACTGCATTCTCATATGCATGAAGGCGCATCTCCTCTAACTCATGCAGCTGATTCACTCTTTTCTCACCCGCCAGAGTGGCATCAAAATTTAAGAACTTCAGTGCCCAAAAGGCTCGATGCTCCAACTCTACGGGCAGATGACATGCCTTTCCATAGACCATCTGAAATGGGGATAACCCCACAGAAGTTTTTAGTGCAGTCCGGTAGGCCCACAAGGCATCGTCAAGCTTCTTGGCCCAATCTTTCCTTGAAGTGGCCACAGTCTTTTCCAAAATTATCTTAATCTCTCTGTTGGAGACCTCTGCTTGACCATTTGTTTGCGGGTGATAGGGGGATGCCACCTTATGCCTCACATCATACTTCGCCAGAACATTTCCTAGTTGGGAGTTGCAGAAGTGGGATCCTCCATCACTTATAACAACCCTTGGGACACCAAACCTGGAAAATATATTCTTCTTGATGAACTTGATCACTGTGTAGGCATCATTCTTCTGTGTTGCAATTGCCTCCACCCATTTGGACACATAGTCCACCGCCACCAAGATATATTGATTGGAGAATGAAGGTGGAAGTGGACCCATAAAATCAATTCCCCAACAGTCAAATACTTCTATCTCCAATATTCTGCAGTGGCATCTCATCTCTTTTGGATATATTCCCGATCCTCTGGCACTTGTCACAGCTCTTCACATGATTGAAAGAGTCCTTGAAGATAGAGGGCCAAAAGAAACCAGATTGGAGGACCTTAGCAGCTGTCCTATCCCCCTTGTAATGTCCACCATATGAGGAGTTGTGGCAATGCCACAGAATTTTCCTTACTTCCTCCTGGCTCACACACCTCCTCCATAAGCCATCCGGACCAACCTTGAATAGAAATGGATCATCCCACATGAAATGGTTGGCATCACGGAAGAACTTTTTCCTTTGTTGCCAAGTGAGGTGCTCTGGAACAATGTTGGCTGGCTTGAAGTTTGCCATGTCGGAAAACCATGGTCTCTCATGTACTAGCAATAAGGCCTCATCCGGGAACTCATCCCAAAAGTCCTTTTCCTTAGCAGCCACTTCTTCATTCACAAGCCGAGATAAATGGTCAGTCACTACATTCTCGCTGCCCTTTTTGTCCTTGATGACTAAATCAAATTCCTGCAACAATAGAATCCACCTTATGAGGCGTGGTTTAGAGTTTAATTTAGTCAACAAATATTTGATTGCAGCATGATCAGTAAAAACAGTGACTTGTGACCCAATCAAGTAGGAACGAAACTTTTCCAAGGCAAACACTATGGCTAGCAACTCCTTCTCAGTTGTTGCATAGTTTATTTGGTTCTCATTGAGGACCTTGCTAGCATAGTGAATGACATGGAAAAACCAAGGTTTTGAAAACCGGACCGGACCGCGTCCCGACCGCCGAGGAAGGACCGCGGTCCGTTCAGAAAACCGCCATCCGGGAAAACCGGCAATACCGGTTTCTTAGAAAAAAATAAAAAATTAGTATAAAAGGATTTGGGACATCCTAGCCAAAACCCAATTCTTTTGTTTTCTAACATATGTGGGCTAGTTGTAGATTTTGGGTTGGTTTTCCCTATGAAGATGATTTTAACATATATTTTTATATTTATTTAGTTTAATTTCAAAATAAAAAAATTGTGCTTAATAATTTTAGTTGTTATGTTGTTTTTTTGTTTAATATTGTTACAAATATTATATTAAAAATTAAAATAATATTATTTAATTATAACCGTTCAACCACGCTCAACCCTTGGACCATTGAACCCAACTGCCTTCACCGGTTCGATGGCCGGTCCGGTTTTGTAAACCTTGGGAAAAACTTGTCCCTTCGCTGCCCCAAAACTGCCCCAACTGCGTAGTCACTGGCATCACACATTAATTCAAATGGTGACTCCCAGTTGGGTGCAACAAGAATGGGGGCAGTGATCAACTTGTCTTTCAAAATTTGAAAAGAGTTAAGACAAGCATTATCAAACAAAAATGGGGTATCTTTATTCAAAAGGTTACACAGTAGCTTGGCTATCTTTGCAAAGTCCTTGATGAACCACCGGTAAAAGCTTGCATGCCCAAGGAAACTCCTCACACCCTTGACATTCACTGGTGGAGGTAGTTTCTCAATCACTTCAATTTTGGATTTATCTACTTCGATTCCCTTTGCTGAAATTTTGTGCCCAAGCACAATGCCTTCCTACACCATAAAATGACACTTCTCCCAATTTAAGACTAAATTGGTGTCCATGCACCTCTTTAACACAGTGACCGCGCTGTCGCCACGCGCCAAAAAGAACGAGCGTTTACAAAATAATGTAGTATAGAGCGACAACTCGGATCGTCTCTCAAGGACTCTTAGGTGTTGTTATTATTAACAGAAAAAGTTAGAAATGGGGGGTTTTGGATTGAAACTAAAATAAAGAAAACAAAACAGAACAAAGAAAGAAAACAGAGCAAGAAAAGCAGTTAACAAATAAACTAAAGCGATTAACCTCTCGCTTTTGGTTTCCCAACTATCATCGGTTCATGCAAATTCCTAGCCCTAAGAAGATTCTAATCCCCTCCCGGTTGTAGCAATAATTCACAAGCGGAACCACTACTACAGATATATATCCCTATTCCCGAATTAAGCAAACGGGGTTAAGCACTTCGTGAACTAAGCGAACACGAAACGTACACACGCGAATTAAGCAAACGCGATTATATATAGGAACATGATATCACCGAGATAAACCAACACAAGACAATATACTCCTGAATTAAGCAAACAGAAATATAAAGCATGGCATTGAAAAGAGAAAAGGAAATGAAAACAGGAAATACAAGAACCTCAAGTGTTAGCAGAAACCAATTACAGTAGATTAATCTAGGAGACTAATTCTCCATTACAGAAATAAACATTAAACTAAGAGAAAAACAAAAGACTAACAAGCTCAGAAACTAGCCAAAACTGGCTAATTCTGACCCCTCAAAACTAGCTACTCAGTTCTGCCTAAGACTGTTTTATATACACGTTTCTGGAATCCAAGTCCTCGCGAGGCGAAGCACTGCTCGCGAGGCGAATTATGCGAAAGGTCTGCAACTCTTGGTCTTCTCGCGAGGCGAGCATCGCTTCGCGAGGCGAACGCTTCAAATTCCCAAACTGCAACGCCCGTGGCCTTCAACACGGGCAAGCCGTGATCGTCTCTGACTTTTCATGGTTGGATGATTCGCGAGGCGAGCCATTTATTCGCGGGGCGAACCAGAGACTTTGCATTTTCTTGGAACAGTCAGCTTCGGGGTCGCGAGGCGAGCAGTCTTCTCGCGGGGCGAGAAACTCCAGAATTATTCCTTTTTATTTACCTGAAAATAGAAAGTAAAAGTAAATACTTTATTCACTCTAAATCAACTAAATTAACTTAAAAACAATTTACAGACTCAAAATACTACTTAAGGACAATCAAGTCTAATTTGGGTAAAATTGATATAAAATAAGCACAAAGCCAAGGTCTTTACTAGTTATAAAACCAGTCAAACAGAGGCTCATCAAAATACCCCAAACTTAAACTTTGCTTGTCCTCAAGCAAACTAAAACTTAAAAACTTAAAAACTTAAAAAGACTCAAGACCTGGCAAGCTCAAAAGATTCAATCAACTTTCCATAGATTTCAAGCAATTTTTCAAAACAATTTTTCTTTCAATGTTCCCCCCTTTCAAGCAAAGCAATCCCCATATTCATTTATTCTAAACATTGAGAAATTAATCATTCAGACAATCAGAAATCTAAGCAGGGGGTCAAAGTTACACATAAAAGGGAGATCACCAAAATCAAACAACTGCCTTCCTCACAAGGGAAATTTGTGTTTCACTCATCGCTCAGTTTGTCAGGCTAACAACATTCACTCAATTTCACTTTTAAGAGCACTTCCCATAAATTTGATTTTCATCTCAAAATGGTTCCCACAGAAAACATGCAAGCAACATCAAAAGGTCTTTTATGGGTTGTAATGGGGCCTGGCTAAGGGTAGGATATACAAAAGGAACTAGGCTGAAGACCCTAGGAACTAAGAGAGCATGAAACATTTTTACACTTTGAAATTCACTCAAGTTCCTTTTTCATTTTTCATTTCCAATTGTCATGGGTGACTACAGCCTTTTTATTCAACACTTTTTATTTTTTTTTTATTTTTCTATTTTTTTTTATTTCTTTTCTTTTTTTTTCTTCTCTTTTTTTTTTATTATTATTATTTTTCTTTTTCCCAATCCCAAACAACACATTGCACCGGGTAGCCACCCCAAACTTAATTTCTTGCAACCAATTTCTCACTAAGCTTCCATGCTCTCCTAATCCTAAGATCGGGTTAACATAGTTTTTTTCAGATTTTAGCTTGTAACATAAGGTTAACAAGAACAATAGGCTCATCAGGCTCAAAGGGCTAACTAAGGAACATGCATTAGGAATGGTTATTTTAGGCTAAGTAGTTTATTTACAAAGAAAATGCCTAAATCATCTGAAGCAAACACATAATCATGCAAACCAAAAAGAGATTCAAGCAAATTCAGGAAAGTGCAACCAAAAGTGATTTTCACACAGTCAAAAACATGTTGGAGGCTCAAAACCTCACCTGGACATTTTTTTTTGCAAATTATTTGAAAGAGATTCTATCCCTAGTGTGTGCTTCCTATCACCCCAAACTTATCATAAATCATGCCATCATAACAAAATCTCAAAGTTCAGTTTTCAATCATATGGGGATCATTTTTTTCTAAAATTTTCAAGTCCTAGGGGGAAAACAGTCAACACTATCATGCAATCAATCTATGCAAAATTCAATAAAATCCAATAAACTTGCCACTACCAGACTCAACACACAAATACTCCTGAGCTTCTCAAATTATTCAGGAGCTTTATTGAAAATAAAACAGAAATAAAGCAAGAAAAAGAAAATTAAAAAGGAGAAAGGGTTAAGAAAACTCATTAAGGGCGGTTCCACCAGGATCCCATTGCTTGTAGCATAAGGCCCACATGGTAGCCAAAGGACTGAAATTCATTCCAAGCCTCCCTAACTTGCAGCCTTTATACGGAAGTGGGTGCTTGACAATCATAGTAACCTCGCCCAGTGCGGCGGACTTTTCACTTCCTCTGGGGTCACAAATGACCTCTTTCTCAATAAAATCTCCCCAATAGAAGTGGGGCTCAACCTCTTGGACCGGCCATGGTGCAAAATCCAAGGGCTTAAACTCCATCACTGGTTACTCAGGGGGAGGTGGCAAACAGTTAGAAACAGTTACCGGTGCTGCTTCAACTTCTGCAATGTCTTCATCCACTGCACTAACAAATTTTTCACCTGCTATACACGCAGAAATTTCAGCACACACCACACAAAGGTTAGAGTTAGTACATATATTACAAGAAAATGAATCAAAAAAAGTTAGAATGTCTGGGAATTCTTCAATCAATTCATCCACCCCATTACTCTCAACACATTCAATTGTTTTACTTGAATCATCTACTCCCAAAGGTTCTTCTTTATCTTCAGGCACGGGGGAGCAGACGTCCTCTTGATCCTCCTGATCTAAGTTTCCTGAACAGAACAAACCTGCAAAACGATCCGCATTTTCTATTTTTCCTGAAAAGTATAAACCTGTAAAACATTCTACACACAAAGCAGTTCCGTCACAATAACAAGCATTAGGATCAGGGGATTCAACACATAAACCATCATGATCAGAAACATTATCATCAGAATTATTATCAAAAGTATTTTCAAGAATAACTTGTGCCTCTGTAGGTTCTTCAATGGGCTGTGGAGTTAATATTGCGGCTGAGTTGGCGGTAACTTGATCAATTAGAGCCCACAACTTTTGAGATTCAGCTTGGTCCCTCTGTTGGGCTTCACGATTACTTGCCTCCATTGCCTCCATCCTCTGTTGAAATTCAAGATTGTATGCCATCCGTTGATTGTTCTCTTCCATTTGTTGTAGCATTGAAGCAATCTCATCCAAGGTGCTCTGTGAAGGTTCGGAAGGTGCATAGGTGGTCACTTGGCTAGGATAGTATGGTGGTGGCTTACTAAAATTAGGATAATACATGCAAGGTGGTTCATAATAAACATTAGGCAAATATCCATACATGTAATTATCCATGGCAATCAAACAACCAGACAAGCAGACAAAACTAACTAGAAAAGAGAAATTTTATTTTTTTTTTTCAAAAATTATTTTCTGCTAATAAGAACAAACTAGAGTCCCCGGCAACGGCGCCAATTTTTGACCGCGCTGTCGCCACGCGCCAAAAAGAACGAGCGTTTACAAAATAATGTAGTATAGAGCGACAACTCGGATCGTCTCTCAAGGACTCTTAGGTGTTGTTATTATTAACAGAAAAAGTTAGAAATGGGGGGTTTTGGATTGAAACTAAAATAAAGAAAACAAAACAGAACAAAGAAAGAAAAAGAGAGCAAGGTAAAAGCAGTTAACAAATAAACTAAAGCGATTAACCTACTGCTTTTGGTTTCCCAACTATCATCGATTCATGCAAATTCCTAGCCCTAAGAAGATTCTAATCCCCTCCCGGTTGTAGCAATAATTCACAAGCGGAACCACTACTACAGATATATATCCCTATTCCCGAATTAAGCAAACGGGGTTAAGCACTTCGTGAACTAAGCGAACACGAAACGTACACACGCGAATTAAGCAAACGCGATTATATATAGGAACATGATATCACCGAGATAAACCAACACAACACAATATACTCCTGAATTAAGCAAACAGAAATATAAAGCATGGCATTGAAAAGAGAAAAGGAAATGAAAACAGGAAATACAAGAACCTCAAGTGTTAACAGAAACCAATTACAATAGATTAATCTAGGAGACTAATTCTCCATTACAGAAATAAACATTAAACTAAGAGAAAAACAAAAGACTAACAAGCTCAGAAACTAGCCAAAACTGGCTAATTCTGACCCCTCAAAACTAGCTACTCAGTTCTGCCTAAGACTGTTTTATATACACGTTTCTGGAATCCAAGTCCTCGCGAGGCGAAACCTTGCTCGCGAGGCGAATTATGCGAAAGGTCTGCAACTCTTGGTCTTCTCGCGAGGCGAGCATCGCCGCGAGGCGAACGCTTCAAATTCCCAAACTGCAACGCCCGTGGCCTTCAACACGGGCAAGCCGTGATCATCTCTGACTTTTCATGGTTGGATGATTCGCGAGGCGAGCCATTTATTCGCGGGGCGAACCAGAGACTTTGCATTTTCTTGGAACAGTCAGCTTCGGGGTCGCGAGGCGAGCAGTCTTCTCGCGGGGCGAGAAACTACAGAATTATTCCTTTTTATTTACCTGAAAATAGAAAGTAAAAGTAAATACTTTATTCACTCTAAATCAACTAAATTAACTTAAAAACAATTTACAGACTCAAAATACTACTTAAGGACAATCAAGTCTAATTTGGGTAAAATTGATATAAAATAAGCACAAAGCCAAGGTCTTTACTAGTTATAAAACCAGTCAAACAGAGGCTCATCACACAGCAGCAAGGTTAGACAAACAGTTATCATAAGAGGAACCGAAAACAGAAAAATCATCCATGAAAATCTCAATATACTTTTCTACCATATCAGAAAAAATAGAAAGCATACACCTTTGAAAAGTCGCAGGCGCATTGCAAAGACCGAAAGGCATCTTCCGATAGGCAAAAATTCCAAACGGGCATGTGAAAGCAGTTTTCTCTTGGTCTTCCGGGTTAACCGCAATTTGGTTATAACCCGAATAACCATCTAAGAAACAATAGTATGCTTGCCCGGCCAACCTCTCCAACATCTGGTCCAAGAATGGAAGTGGGAAGTGATCTTTCCTAGTGGCTTGATTGAGCTTCTGGTAGTCTATACACATCCGCCAACCGGTGACCCTTCTAGTTGGAATCAACTCATTCTTCTCATTGTGCACGACGGTCATGCCACCCTTATTTGGAACCACTTGTACTGGACTCACCCAAGCACTATCAGAAATCGGATATATCATTCCAGCTTCCAGGAGTTTCAGCACCTCCTTCTTCACCACTTCTTTCATTGTGGGATTAAGCCTCCTCTGTGGCTGGACCACCGGTTTAAATTCAGCCTCCATCATGATCTTGTGCATGCAAAACGTGGGGTTGATACCTTTCAAATCGGAGATGGACCACCCAATAGCTGTCTTATATTCTCTAAGAACCCTTACAAGCTTCTCCTCCTCCAATTTGGATAATTCACTGCTCACTATGACAGGGTTTTCATCATTCACACCCAGGAACACATATTTCAAGTGAGGAGGTAGGGGCTTAAGCTCTAATTGTTGCTTCTCTTGGACTGCATCCTTCTTGAGCTCTTCCTTCACAGTCTTGACAGCAAGTTTCTTAGGTTGGGCTTCCAGATCACAAAAACACTCTTCTAATTCCTCCTCCTCTATCTCATCAAGATTTTCAATAGAATTCACTAGTACCTTCTCAAGAGTAGAGGAGTGGTGCTGATGTGCCAAGGCTTCCTTAGCCACTATATCCACCGTGTCCATGCGGAAACAGTTTTCTTCCTCATTTGGGCGATGCATAGCTTCAAATACGTTGAAGGTAACCTCTTCATCTTGCACTGAGTCGAAGGTGGCCTTTTTGTACATCTATCAAGGCTCGACCAGTTGCTAGAAAAGGTCTCCCCAATATAAGTGGAACTTCTGCATCCTCATCCATGTCTAGGATCACAAAATCTGCTGGGAAGATAAACCTGTCTACTTTAACCAAGACATCTTCTAAAATGCCGTAAGGACGCTTGATGGATCTATCAGCTAGTTGCAATGCCATCCTTGTTTGTTTTACCTCTCCACCTCCAAGCTTGTTCAAAATTGAAAGCGGCATCAAGTTGATACTCGCTCCCAAATCACATAAGGCCTTTCCAATAGCAACACTCCCAATAGTGCAAGGAATTGTAAAACTACCCGGATCTTTGAGCTTTGGAGGCAGCTTCCTTTGAAGTATTGCACTGCATTCTTCAGTTAAGGCAACAGTCTCACCTTCTTTAAACTTTCTTTTATTTGTGAGAAACTCCTTCATAAATTTTGCATAAGTGGGCATCTGCTCAAGTGCTTCAGCAAAAGGGATGTTGATCTGTAACCGCTTGAAGATATCAAGAAACTTGGCAAACTGTTCTTCTTTCTCCTTTTTCTTGCTCAAATGAGGGTATGGCAATTTCACATAAGAGGGGATCACTTGAGGCTTGTCTCCATCTTTCAAAATCTGACTTTTGGTCTTCCTCAATATTGAATTCTCATCCACTAGCTTCTCCCTCTTGTCTTGTTCACTGCCCTTTTCTTCTTCCTCAACTACAACATCTTTACCTTGTTCTTCACTCAGTTCAGTTTTGTCAGCATTCATTTCTGTTTCTTCAGCCTCTCTCTGACTTTTCACCATAGGCTCACCACCTTCTTGCTCTAGACTTTTCCCACTTCTCAACACAATAACCTTGCAATGTTCTTTAGGATTTGTCTGAGTGTTACCTGAAAAACCGCTGCTGGATTGTTCTTCTAGTTGCTTTGCAATCTGCCCAACTTGAACCTCCAAATTCTTTATGGATGCATCTGTGTTCTTCTGGTTCGACATGGACATCTGCATGAACTGATTAAGAGTGTTTTCCAGGATAGAAGTCCGGTCTTGAGGCGGTGGTGTGGGTTGAGGTTTGTTTGTTTGTCCGACATCTTGCTTCCAACCAAAATTTGGTTGATTCCTCCACCCTTGATTGTAGTTGTTAGGAAATTGGTTGTTGCCTGGCCGCCCATAGTTCCCCATATAATTGGCTTCCTCATGGGAACTAGGTGGTGGCTCACATCTTCCATTCTCATGATCACCTCCACAAAAATCACATCGCATTACCTGTTGGTGTGGCATGGTTGTCCCTTGAACAGATTGGAGTTGTTGTGGGAATTGAGCTAGTTGTTTGGTAAGAGACTCAAGTTGTTGTGTCATGAGCTTGTTCTGAGCCAACAATGCAGTTTGTGAATCTAACTCCAACACTCCCCTTCTTTGTGTGGGACCCCGATCATGATGCATCAAATAATCATTAGAGGCCATTGCTTCTATCAAAGTCAGGGCTTCCTCTGCTGTCTTTGTATTCATGGAACCTCCAGCTGAGGCATCCAACATGTACCTGGTTGATGGCCTCAATCCATTACAGAATGTTTGCATCTGAGTAAGATCATCAAAACCATGATTTGGGCATCTCCGAAGCAATTCCTTGAACCTTTCCCAGGCGTCATGCAACGTCTCACCTTCTTGTTGGGCAAAGCTCATGATGTCACCCCTTGCCTTTACAAATCTTGAGGTGGGGAAGAATCTTGCCAGAAATTTTGCCTCTAAGTTGTCCCATGTAGTGAAGCTCCCCCTTGGTTGTGATTGGAGCCAAGACTTGGCTCTATCTCTGAGAGAAAAAGGGAGCAATCTCAGACGAATTGCATCATCGGAGGCACCATTTATCTTCACTGTATCGCACAACTCTAGGAAAGTGGAAATATGATCATTAGGATCTTCCTTCTCCAACCCAGCAAACTGATTTTGTGAAACCATGTTGATGAGATTTGGCTTGAGTTCAAAATTGTTGGAGTTCACCGGAGGTCTCACTATGCTAGTGACATGCCGGTTGACATTTGTATTGGCATAGTCACCAAGTGTCCTCTGTGGTGGTGGAGTATCTTCACCATTCCCTGCCATCTTGAGTTCTTCTTGAGTAACCTGAGAGATGGAAGTCTCTTGTTCTTCTCCTTGTTGTCTTAACAAATTCTGCTGTCTTGCTTGCTTCCTATTCTTCCTAGTTGTTCTTTCAATTTCTGGATCGTATAGGAGTTGGTCAGCTGGAATAGTACCTTGCATACACAAACAGTCTAGCAAACAAGATTGTTAGTAGTAAAGGTTAGCACACATCAGCAAACACACTAGAAAAATGACAGCACACAGTTTATAACAAAAAAGAGAAATTTTAAAACAGAAAAATTGTGTGCTCAAATTAGTAACCAAAATGGATATGCTAATATTGAAATACAGTCCCCGGCAACGGCACCAAAAACTTGTTGACGAATCTGGGCAAGTATACCCAGTCGTGCAAGTAATACAGTGGTGAGATCGTTTTATCGTTCCCACGAGGACTGCAACAAGTACTAGCACGTACCAATTCAACTACTATCTAAGTGATTCATGGATTGAAGAGAGTTCTATGCTAACAAAAGTTAAAACTAACAAAATAAGAAAACAAACTCTTTTTGTAATTTTCTCAAACACTTGGAAGGCAATAAAAGATGGTTTTCAAATATGATAAAAGATGTTGGGATTAGGTTCACTAAACTTCATCCCCATGCAATGACATTACTAATAAACAGTTTCCACTTCAAATATGACAATCAATCCACTAAATTACTCAAGCCCTGATCTCTCAGATGACAAGAGCCTAAATCCACTAATAGACCCTAATCTCTTAGGTGGCCTAGATTAATGAATTTGCATGATGATTAGGGATTACAAGATTTCTAATAAACCTAATTCCATTCCTAGATACAAGGTTTACCAGGTGGTTGATTTCAGTTCTGGAATTGATAAGAACGTCTCCATTACATATCAAAACACTAATCAAGTTATGGGGGTGCTAGCCACAACAAGCATTAAGCATAGAAATCAATCATTCATTAAGAAGCAAAAACTGTATTATAAAGTCAAGTCAAATACATAGAGGATTCAGAAATAGCTACCCTAACCCCAACAATGGAGGTTTAGCTACTCATAATAATAACCACAACCAAAGAAACATAGATGAAGGAGAGAAGGGATTCCATGGGGGCAATCCTCCAGAAGCTGCCTCTGGTTCCAAGAGCCTTTTTGGTTTCTAAACTCGTAGCCTCCAATGTTTCCAAGGTGTCATTTCCCATTCTGCCTTAAACAGCTTATAACAGTGGTTCTGGTTTTCGCGCACTCGCGGGGCGAGATGTATCTCGCGAGGCGAATGTTAAACTTCTGGTCTTCAATGATTTGATCTCTCGCGAGGCGAGACAAGGTTAGAGAGGCGAACCAGAAAGGCTTGCATTTTCCTGGAACAGTCAGCTCTCAGGGTCGCGAGGCGAGGTGTGATTCGCGGGGCGAACTAGAAAGGATGACATTCTCACTGTTTGCATTTCGGCTGTCTTGAATGCGGGCGAGCATTCCGCAATTTCATTCTCCACTGTTTCTTCATTCCCTTGGCTCTAAGTTAACCAGATTTTTCAGTAATTCCTGCAAAACAACACACAAAACCACCTTCACCCGTTCCAAGGGAAAATCTAACAAAATCAACTAAATAATGCCTAATCTATATGAAATATGCATGCAAAAGTGTACAGCAAACATCATGTAAAATCACACTATCAGGAACGTTGCTTGTACTCTAACATAGATGTTCGGTGCTTTATGCTATATACAACAGCCAAATCAGAGTTCTTCAGGTAGCTTTTGTACTTTGTTGGGCATATTTCCCTTTTCGTACAACTTCCGGATGTACTAGGGGATAAACCAATTTGGTAGCACTCCTTTTCTGGTTACAAGGTTGCTTTTGAATATTTGGTCTTCTGACTTCTTGATCCTGTATTGAGACTTGGAATTGTAGAAATGAATTCCATTGATGAGAATGGTTTACAAAGAAATAATATATAATGCTTTACATTAGCTCACTAACTAAACTCGGGTGTAACCAAGGTTTTGAAAATCGGACCGGACCTGCCGGTCCGAACGGTCCGATCGGGATCCGGGACCTTAGCCGGTCCGGTCAGATAGCAAAACCGGCCCTATGGTGAACCGGTTAAAAAACCGTTGAACCGGTTAAAAACCGGCTAAACCGGTCAAAACCGGTTACGGACCGGTCTGGTCCGGTTCTCGAAATGTGCAGATTTTTTTAAAAAAAATCTCCACAGCCAAAACGACGTCGTTTCCAACCCTAAATTTTAAGGGTTCTTTCACTATCTCAGACTCATCTCTTCCTCTTCGACGTTCGACCCTTCCCTGTTCGCCTCTGCTAAACCAAACCTGCCTAGCTGCCTCTGCTTCCCTGTTCGCCTTCGCCATCGCCATCGCCAGTTCGGACGAGTTCTAAGTGCAGCGTCCCTGCGTTCTCCGGCGAGGTTGCTGCGTTCTCCGGCACGAGGTTCCTCCGTTCTCCGGTCGAGTTGCTCAAGTGTGTTATATAGCAGATGCGGCTGCTGTGCTGAGTGCTGAGTGCTGACTGTTGAAGTGTGCCTTTTTTGCTTTTAGGGTTTTAATTATTAGTGGGCTATTGGGCCAGTATTCATGTTATTTTTGTGATCCAGTTTAGGATGTGAATATGTGATATATTACATGAAAAGTATTATCTTTCCATGGCCCTTTAATATAGACTATTGAATAAATATTGAGTTTTAAATAGTTATTGATATGTTGTGTTTTAATGTTACCAAATTAATAAATATTATGTTAATTTTTTTGTTTAATATTGTTTTATTTATTATTTAAAAAATTAAAAGTATTATTTAATTATAACCGGTTCAACCACGGTTCAACCTCGGTTGGACCATTGAACCTCGAACCGTTGCCTTCACCGGTTCGATGACCGGTCCGATTTTGTAAACCTTGGGTGTAACTGACTTCAACAACTTTAACAGAAAATAACTAACATAACTAACTTAATAATTAGTTGTAATACTCCCCTTCAAGGTAGAGAATATATGTTGTGTATTCCCAGCTTGTGGATGAGTGAAGAAAACAATGGGAATGATAGAGCCTTGGTGAACAAATCAGCTATTTAATTTGGTGTTGACTCTTAACATGGATGATCTTGATTAGATTGGATTGGACCAATTCTCTTATGAAGTTGTAATCGATATCAATGTATTTGGACCTTTCATGATGAGAAGGATTCGAGGCCAAGTGTATAACGGATTGATTGTCACAAAACACCATTGTTGAGGGGATGTGTATCTCAAAGTAAGTCAGCAACCTAGTTATCCAGATCAGTTCACTTGCTACTGAAAATAGGGCCCGATACTCAGCTTCAACTAAGGACTTTGACACAGTAGGTTGTTTCTTGGACTTCCAAGACAACAAAGCATTGCCATGGAAGACAGAAAAACCAATGGTTGATCGTCTTGTGTCCAAGCGACTTCCCAATCCGCATCTGCATATCTTTGTGAGGTTCAAATGATTGAACCGGGAAAGAACGGACCATCGTCCGGTGCTGATTTAAGATACTGAAGCAGATGATTCACTGCATTTAAGTGTGTGGTTTGAGGTGCTTGCATATATTGACTGAGTTTGTGCACAGAATAACTGATATTAGGTATAGAAATTGTCAAATACATTAGTCGGATAATTAATCTTCCGTACCGTGATGGACCATTGAGCAATTCTCCATCAGTAGTTGTGAGCCTTAAGTTGGGATATATCCATTGGCAAGGAACATGGCTTGCAACCTAAGAAACTAGTATCTTCCAATAAGGATAGAGTGTACTTTCTTTGAGACATAGAAATGCCTTTGGTGGATCTAGCAATTTCCAGCCCAAGGAAGTACTTGAGATTGCCAAGTATTTTCAACTTGAATAGCCTCTGCGATGAGGTCTGTCTTTGCATCAACATGTTCTATCTTGGGGCCTGCAAGGATGATGTCATCCACATATACTAGGAGGACAACCAAGGAAGAACCAGCACCTAAAGTGAAGAGGGAGTAGTCATTTTTGGATTGAGTGAAACCATGTTGCATTAGGGTAGAAGAGAATTTGCAGAACCACTGCCTTGAAGCTTGTCTAAGTCCATAAAGTGACTTATTCAACTTGCATACATGTCCTTTGGACTCAGTTTTGTACCCTAATGGAAGGTCCATGTACACTTCTTCGAAAAGATCACCATTTAGAAATGCATTGTTCACATCTAGTTGCAATAGATGCCAATGCTTAGCTGCTGCCACTGCCAACATGACTCTCTCAGAAGTGAGTTTTGCAACTGGAGAAAACGTGTCAGAGAAGTCAATACCAGCGTGTTGTGTGTAGCCCTTGGCTACCAACCTGGCTTTGTATCTATCTACAGAGCCATCCGAATTGTACTTTACTTTGTATGTCCATTTGCATCCAATGCAATGCTTGTCAGTTGGTATATATATACATGGCTTGAAGTGAACCCACGGGAACCTCCGGATCATATATATATATATATATATATATATATATATATATATATATATATATATATATATATATATATATATATATATAGATATAGAGAGAGAGAGAGAGATTTCTTTTCCTCCCTAATTTGAATATTAATCACTTCTCAAGTAATTGAAAATTATCATTCCAAACTCCTATTGTCCAATCAACATACTGAGAGAAAGTAAAGTTTATCTTCCAATCACTTGGTAAATAATATATTGAACATAAAAGATAAACAAACTAAGAATTATATTGATATATATTTATAAATTTGGACAAGAGAATGTTGCAGCAAACTTCATTGTGAACATTAGACACATCTCAATAATGAAACTATGACTAAGACAACTCATCAACTAACATCACATAGGGACCCCTCTCTTTTTTTTTTTTTCCAGTAATATTATCAAACATGTAAGCTGCAGTTCAAGAATTAACAGTACCTACAAAACAACCCAAAATCATAATTCCCACACATACTTAACAATACACTTCCATCATGAATTTCATCATGATAGAAAGGATTTAACAACAAACCATCCAATTGAGCCACTAAACAAAACCACTTAATAAAAACTAACCCTTAATCAAACCCAAAACTTTTATATCCCACACATGTGAATAATGGAAAAGCTACTGGTGAAGACGTAATTCTTCTTCCATAGTGAAAATTCATATTAAAAGCAAAGTCCATAAAATATTGATTTTGTCGGTATAACTTTCACCCTTATGAAATTTTATCTCCCTGGCAATAATATGGATCACAAATATATCTAGCATGCTGTCATTTAAGCAACTATATATCACTACTGTGAAAATCCAGATTACTAAAAGACTAAGAACAAGTGACAGTTTGGTTGTAATTGTGAAAACTAACATTGTACAGCTGGAATTATATTTTAGAAACATAACTTGTAATATTACGGAATGGACCTGATACAACTAAAGGTTTTCATAATTTGTAAATCATTCATGTTGTTCTTTGGCATTTCTTACGCAAGACTCTCGCTGCTATAATAAAGAAAATCAAGCAGTCGGTGCTGCTCGTAGCCTAATATTCCTATTGCACCCAAATCTCACAATAACGTAACATAGAACAAAAAATATACTCATATTACAAGCTTAACGTCAAACCCAGATGCATCATGAAAATATACCCATTGAAAACCAATCCCTCGCATTAATCTTTTAAAAACCAACAATCCCTTACTGTCCATACTAAGTTTTTAGCAAGATTAACCCAAGAAGAAAAAAATATATAATAAACTCAAGGGTTAGGGCCCTTACCTCAAGGTTTCTCAAACCCTACCCTAGGATTTTGGAGATCTCTTCCTCTCCTTGTTCATCTACCATGGAAATGGAGGGAAGAACATGAGGATGAGGGTGGAACAAGAGGGAGAGTATGAGAAAAGGATGGTGACTTACCAAGACAACTTCATTGCCCTAGCTTTCATGGTTTCCTCCTTTCTCTTCTCTTTCTCTCTCTTTTTTTTTTCCTCCAAAGTTCTGAACGTGAAATGCTCCAAATGGGAGGTGAGCCCTCTTTTAATTCTATCATTAAAAAAAACCCAATTTACTAGTTGGTCACTTTAAAACATGGTATTGGCTCCTTCCTCTCATTTAACTTTCCTATTTAGTCCTTGGACTTATGTTTAATATTTATTCATTTATTTATTTTTTCATTTTTTTTTTAATTTACCTTAGATAAAAGAGGACAATTTTCTATCACCCTTGTTATTAGGGGCGGGTTTCACACTATTGGAAATACAATTCACAGCAGTAGAGTTGGAAGCATGCTTCTTGAAAGACAACATATATAGGCCTTCAACAATGTCACCCTTGCCAATCTTCTTGCAATGTTGCATTTCCTGAAAGACAAATTGGTTGTCAAAGAAGGAAATAGAGAGATTTCTGTTAGTCAATAAGGCACTCACAGATAACAAGTTGAAATGAAATTCAAGAATGTATAGGACATTGCTAAGTGTGAGGTGTTGATTCAATGTGACATTGCCAATTGCAGTGACAAAAATTACATCTTGTTTGGCAAAGTAACAAAATTATTGTGCACATTGTGATAGGAATCAAATAGAGACAAAGAACAAGCAATGAGCACCAGCACCCGGGTAAAGAAGATAATTCAGTAGAGTAGGATTCACTTTAGCCTTCAAAACATGGGATGTAGGCAGACTTACAAGTAAATCGACGGAAATAGTACACACCGTGATTAGAAGGAGGATCAATTTTATGTGCCTGCAAGAAACTAAGTGGGTAGGAAAAAAGGTAAATGAATTAGACACTTCAGGTTTTCAGCTTTGGTACACCGACAAGGTAAAGTCGAGAAATGGATTGGATTGGACATAATTGTAGATAATTATTCTAAGAATGATATTGTAGATGTAAAAAGGTTAGGAAATAGGATCATAACTGTATAGTTTGTAGTGGAATGAGTCACTTACTCACTTTTAATGTGATTAGTGCTTATGCACCTCAGGTAGCTAGGGTTAGAAGAGCATGACAATGTAAAGTTCTTGGAGGATTTATAAGGTTTAGTTCAGGGAATACCATTAGGACAACAGATTTTCCTAAGAGGGGATCTAAATTGTGACGTGAGGAGTGCATTTAGAGGATAAGAGGGTTAGCATCTGGAATATGACTCGGGTGATACAAATGTGGAGGGTAAAACTATCCTAGAATTCTCCTTAGCTTTCGATTTTAAAATAGTCAATACTTGTTTTAGGAAGTGGGGTGGAGTATCTTATCACATACCAAAGTGGGGTGACATCTTCTCTAATTGATTTCTTTTTGATAAGGAAATCAGATAGAAAACTTTGCATGGACTACAAAGTTATATCTGTAGAGAGCTTGACTACTCAACTAAAAGTCTTGATTATGGATGCAAGAGTTAAGAGGAGAGTAAAGAGAAAAGACTAAGATAGGGTTTCAATGATCAAGTGGTGGCAATTGAAGAGAAAAAGAACAAACGAGCTTTCAATGAAGGGTTTTGGAGGAAAGGTTAAGGCACAAGTGTGAATGATATGTGGGACAAGATGGTGAAAGGGATTGGGATGATAGGATTGATAGCAAAAGAGACACTCGGTGAATCAAGGCTTTGGACCAAATGGTAAAGAATCTTTGTGGTGCGTCTCTAATCTTAGGTTTAAAGAAGTATTGAAGAGGATATATAATGGGGAAACATTGTATTGGACAATATACATATTAAGGTGTAAAAGGATCTAGGAGAGATAAACATTAGTTGGCTCAGAAAGTCATTTAACGAGATTATGAGGTCTAAAAATGTTGTACAAGTAATGGAGAAGCACTTTAATCCCTATTTATAGGAAAAAGCAAGATATACAAAATTATGCAAATTATAAGGGGATTAAGCTGATAAACCATACTATAAAGCTATGAGAGAGGGTAATTGAGTGAAGATTAAGAAAAGAGACTGACATTTCTGAAAATCAATTTGATTTTATGCTTAGGAGGTCAACGTTGGGAGCAATATACTTGCTACAACAATTGATGAAATGATATTGAAGGAATAAAAATGTTTACACATGGGCTTCATTGATTTGGTAAATGCGTACGATATGGTGCCAATAGACATATTGTGGAAGGCGTTGAAGCATAAAGGAGATCGTGTTTCATATTTGAGCAATCAAGGATTGTATGAGGGCATCACAAGTAATGTGAGAATAGAGAACATAAGGTGGGGTCACGACAGATTTTTCTATAACTATGGGATTGCAGCTAAGGTCAACTTTAAGCCTTTATCCTTTTACCTTGGCCTTGGATGTGATTACTAAGGTATCGTTTGGTACAAGTTTTAAAAAATTATTTCTGGGGATGTTAGCATGGGGATAAAAGTTTCCCATGTTTGGTACAAGTTTTAAAAATTTATTCGCATGCATAAAAGATGTCCGAGAATAAAATTAGTGAATGATAGTTAGAAACTTGGGAAAACTTTATTCCCATGTGTGAAGGTGGGAAAGAAACATTCCTAGGAATATGATTCCCAGGAACGTAGTTTACCTGGGAATAAAACACTTCGTGAACCAAATGCTACCTAAGGCCATGTTTGGGAGGATGGAGTTGGATGATTAGTAATGGAGTAGAATGGTAGGAAGAGATTAACCCATTGTTTGTGAGTTCCTTCATTAATAGTGTGGGACGATTAAGGATGAGAACCCAAACCACTTTATACCCCTCATTTCTTCAATTTTTCATACCTTCTATTGAATTGGAAGGTTTTAGGTAGGGAAAGAAGAAAAGACAAAAATAAACTAACAAGCAATAAGACTGATATTGATTTGATGTGGTAATGATCTGATTACAAAAAACAACCCTAATAGTCCTATTTATACTAAAAGTAGAATCTTAGTCTTGATCAAATAGATAATCAAATCATAAAATATAAATAAGAAATAAATCCTAAGAGATCATCCAGGACACTCTGAAAGATTCTAAGATATGAAAAGATATTATCAGATATTTCTCTTATTTTCTAACACCCACCCTCAAGCTAAAGCTTAGCTTTAAGCTTGTTACATGAAAACAATGCATTTCCCTTCAAATTAAAATTTAAAATAAAAACATAAACTTAACTCCATGAAAATAATGGTTGGAAGGCAACTCAAGGATGTTGGAGAGGCCCGAGAGATTTGCTGGAAAGATAGCTTAGCAAGATAGTTGGAATGATCATCAGCCTGACAGAGATTTATTGGCAAAGCAATCTAACAAAGGATGGTCCGAATTCCTCAAAACCGTATTTGGAAGCTTCAACAACAATATCAGAAACCCAAATGACGAGGCCAGTGCATCTAGGATAAGGGGCAAAGGCTAGTTCATCTGGGAGAAAGACGGGCCAGTGCATCTAGGAAAAAGAATCGATGCATGCTTTTTTGCAGATGATATAATCCTAGTTGGAGAGTCGACCTTGAGGAAATAAATGGAAAGTTAGAGATGTGGAGACAAGATTTAGAAGCACATGACTTTCGTTTAAGTAGAAGATGGAGTATACAGAATGTAAGTTTAGTCGGAGGTGCATTAATGCTAGCTTAGGGATGAAAATTGGAGACCATACCATACCACAAGTTACATGGTTTAAGTATCTTGGGACCATCGTTCAAAATGATGGAGAAATAGAGGGAGATGTAAACCATATGATTTAAGCGGGGTGGGTGAAATGGAGGAATGTTTCGAGTGTTATCTGTGATCGAAAGGTACACTCAAGCTTAAGGGGGAGTTTTACTGCACAAATATAAGACCTACAATGTTATATGGAACTAGATGTTAGAAGGTAAAAAGCCAACATGAGGATAAACTCAATGTAGTAGAGATGAGAATGTTGCGTTAGATGACTCGACACGCTAGGCAAGATAGGATTCAGAGTGAATGTATTAGAGAGAAAGTTGGGGCGGTACCTGTTTTAGAAAAGATGGTAGAATTTCATTATAAGTGCTTTGGGTATGTGCGGAGAAGATCTATAGTAGCTCCCGCAAGGAGAGTTGATAAGATAGAGGGTAGCCCGATCACTAGAAGCAGATAGAGAACAATAAAAACTGCGGAAATATGATGTATCTTTCACTTGTCTTATTCAATGAATAGGACTACAATATATATACACTTGAGTATGTACTTGATTCCTAGAACATTAAAAGCCTATGCTAAGTCCTAGGAGAGAAGATACAATGAAAATGAGAATACAATGAATAGGACTCCACCGTCCAATTACATTTATTATAGTCAACACACCATCCACATACTTCCACCGTCCAGGACTTCACCGTCCACATACTTCAATTGTCCAATTAAATTTATTATAGTCAACACTCACCCTCAATATGGGTGGTAGATTTTTATCATACCCAGATTGGATCTGATGTTTTCATACATGTTCCTTGGAAGAGACTTTGTTAGGATATCTGCTGTTTGCCTACAAGATGGAACATGGTCAACACTTAATATATCATGGTCAATTTTCTCTTTATTGAAGTGTCGGTCAATCTCCACATGCTTTGTCCTATCATGATGTACTGGATTCTTTGCAATGCTTATAGCAGCCTTGTTATCACATAATATCCTCATAGTGTAACTAATAGGAATTCTGGTTTCATCCAGCATCCTCTTGAGCCATATTCCTTCACAAATACCTTGAGCCATAGCTTTGAATTCAGCTTCGGCATTACTCCTTGTCACCACGGACTGGTTTTTGCTTCTCCAAGTCACCATGTTTCCCCACATAAAGGAGCAGTAGCCGGTAGTTGATTATCTGTCAGAGGAGCATCCTGCCCAATCCGAGTATGTATAAACTTCAATGCCTCTATTTGAGTTCTTCTTGAAGTAGAGCCCTCGGCTTGGTGTACCTTTGAGGTATTGGAGGATTTTGTTCACAGTTTTCATGTGGGCCTCCGTTGGATTAGACATATAGGGACTAGCCAAGCTCACAACAAACCCAATGTCGGACCTAGTGTGAGTTAGGTAGATTAGCTTCCCAACTAGGCTTTGATATCTATCTTTATCAGCTGGTGGACTTTCCTCTTCACTTAATTTTACCGGTTCTTTGGGAGTATTGGCTGCCTTAGATGCTTGATTTGATCATAATCGTTTCTTGTGATAACGATATAATCAACATAAATGATGAACAAGGCTACCTTCCCTTCCACGGAGTGTTTGACAAACATAGTGTGATCGGATTGGCATTGGTTGAACCCGTCTTCCTTGACAACTCAAGTCAATCTATCAAACCATGCTCTCGGAGATTGCTTGAGGCCATATAGAGATTTCCGGAGCCTGCACACCATGTTTGAGGTGTTGGATGATTCAAGTCCGGGGGGAATTTGCATATAGACTTCCTCTTCTAGCTCACCATTAAGGAAGGCACTCTTGATGTCTAGTTGATGGAGTGTCCTATCTAAATTTTTAGCTAAAGAGAGTATGACTCGGACTGAATTGAGTTTGGCCACCGGTGCAAAAGTCTATTCGTAGTCCACTCCATATGATTGGGTAAACCACTTTGCCACCAGCTGGGCTTTGTACCGGTTTATACTACCATCGACATTGTATTTGAGGGAGAATATCCACATGCATCCAACCGGTTTCTTCCCTTCAGGTAGAGTGGTGATCTCCCATGTGGCATTTTTAACCAAGGCATGAACTTCTTCTGTTACAGCTGCTGCCCATTCAAGTTGTTGGAGTGCCTCTTGAACATTCCTTGGGATATGTGTGCTGTCAAGAGCTGCTACAAAAGTCTTGTACCCCTGTGACAATTTTCCATAGGACACATACTTCTTAATGGGGTGTTGAGTGAAAGATCTCACCCCATGCCTTAAGGCAATAAGAATGTCAAAGTCATCACCAAGTTTAGGGTTAAGAATAATATTACCTGGGGAAACCTCATTTTCTGGAGCCAGGTTTGATTCATGGCTTTGCCTTAGAGATGTGCTTGACTCTACTCCGTTCCTTCTCTTTTTGAAGTACGTCGTCCAGTTATCTCCTTGTGCAGCAGGGCCTTGATTCTATTGAGGTGAAGTATTCTCTCTTGCTTCAATCAAGCATTTCATTAATTTCAGTGCAGTTTCTCAGACATTTTCCCGTTCAGTTTTTGTTGCATTTTCGGCTACAGTTTCCTCTGGTTCAGGTGCAGTCTCGGCTGGTTCTCCATTTGGAGTAGATTCGGTTAGCTCAAATCTCAAAAGTTGGGATTCTACAACTTCAGTTAGATAAGTCAGCTCCCCCTGAATGCCAACTTTGGGGTAATAAGGCTGATTTTCAAAAAAGGTGACATCCATGGTGTGGTAAAATTTTATGGTTTGGGGTGAACTGTACCCCATTTGGTTAGGAGAGTAGCCAAGGAAAATGCATTTGATGGATTTCGGGTCAAGTTTACTGTGATGAGGGTTTAGGTTGTGTACAAAGACTGAACATCTGAATATTTTCAAAGGAATGGATGTAATACGGCTGGTTGGATAGAGGTTTGGAGAGTAGAGTGAGGGGTGTTAAAGTTGAGGATTCGGGATGGCATTCTGTTTATAAGGTAGGTTGCAGAGAGGACAACTTATCCCCAAAATTGGTTGGGTACGTTTGTAGCTAACATGAGAGATCTGGTCACTACTAGGAAATGTCTATTCTTTCTCTCGGCGACCCTATTTTGCTGAGGGGTATCTACACATGATCTCTGGTGTATGATTCTATGTTTCTGAAGGTAGGAATTTAGTGCAGAGTGATAGTACTCTCGGCCATTGTCACTCCTAAGCACCTTAATTCTGCTTTGAAATTGTGTTTGTACCATGGTATGAAAACTCAGATATTCTTCCAACTTCTGATTTTTCCTTCATTAGGAAAACCCAGGTGACTCGTGTGTAATCGTCGATGAAGGTGACAAACCATCTTGACCCAGTGACATTGCTGACCCTTGATGGTCCCCATACATCACTGTGAATGGAGGATGAAAGGTTTAGAGGGTTTATAGGGTTGAGACAGGTAGGAACTGCGGGTATTTTTGGACAATTGGCAAATTTCACATTGAAACAAATTCTGGTTTGTATTGAATAATGTGGGAAACATTTTTTTCAGGTACATAAAATTTGGGTGGCCTAGCCGATAGTGCCACATCATTACAGACTTTTCACTACTTGGAGGAACTGCTGCACAAGAGTTGGCCTTGGGTTCCATTTTTGACTATTCTCTTTGGAGGAGGTAGAGTCCAGCACACTCTTCAGCATTGACCATCTTCTTCCCCGACTCCAAAATCTGAAATTCACACAGGTTAGGGAAGAATTTAGTGACACACTTCAAATCTCTTGCCAGTTTGCCAATGGACAGCAAATTACATTCAAGTTTAGGCACATAAAGGACTGAATTCAGGGTAATATTTTGTGAGATAATAACTAAACCTTTACCGATGACCTTAGAAAGAGTACCATCAGCTATCTGAACTGTGTAATTATTTGGGCATGGAGAATAGCTGTTAAACATAGTTAAGTCTCCAGTCTTGTGATCTGAGGCTCCTGAGTTAATGATTCATGAGTCTTGCCAGGTCTTGAGTCTTTTTGATTTTTGAGTCTTAGTTTGCTTGGGGACAAGCAAAGTTTAAGTTTGGGGTATTTTGATAAGCCTCTGGCTCATATAGTTTTATAGCTAGTATGACCAGGGTTTTGTGCAAATTATATCGTATTTTCACCCAAATTAGATTAGATTGTCCTCAAGCAAGGTTTTGAGTCTCTAGAGTAGTTTTAAGTTAATTTAGCTAGTTTTAAGTCAAAATAATACACTTATGCTTATTTCCTTGTTTTCGGGTTAAGTAGAAGTTGAGAAAATAAAGAACAGGGGATTCGCCCCGCGAAGGACTCGCTCGCCACGCGACCCGAAGCCTGATTTGTCCAAGAAATTGCTAAGTCTCCTCGGGTCGCCTCGCGAAGAAGGTCTCTACCCGCGAGTCTTCCAAACCTGAAAAAGTCAGAGACGATCACGGCTTGCCCGTGTTGAAGGTCATGGCCGTGGCAGTTTTGAAGCTGAAGAGTCTCGCCTCGCGAGCATCCCTTCGCCTCGCGAATCTGAAAGTCAGAGAGCATCACGGTTAGGCCCTGATGGCCATAACGGGCGTAAGGAGGAAACTCTTCATATCCTCGCCTCGCGAGAGACACTTCGCCTCGCGAGAATGCCAAGGGTTGCTGACAGTTCATGAAATTCGCCTCGCGAATGATTGTTCGCCTCGCGAGCCTTCTGAATTCTGAATTTGTATAAAAGGCTGTTCTGAACATTTTGTAAAGACTTTGGCTTCTCCAACTTTCTGATATACATTTTTCCTTTGTGATTTCGTTATTGCCATGGAGCACTAAGTCATAGGATTAATCTACTGTTTGAGGATCCTATATACTTGAGGTTATGTACATCCCTATTTTATTTACTTTTCCCTCTTCAATACCATACTTTGTATTTCTGTTTGCTTAATTCAGGAGTATGCTGTATTGTATTGATTTAGTTCTGGTGATATCATGTTCCTATAATTAATCGCATCTGCTTAATTTGCGTGTGTACATTTCGTGTTCGCTTAGTTCACGAAGGGCTTAATCCCGTTTGCTTAATTCGGGAATAGGGACATGTATCTGTGGTAGTGGTTTCGCTTGTAAATTACTATTACAACCGGAAGGGGATAAGAACCTGCTTAGGGCTTGGGATTACATTAACCAAGGATAGTAAGGAATTCTTGACAGTAGATTAATCGTTGTTTGATAATTGATAATCCCTTTTCAACTGCTTTGTTTTTGATTGCTCTGTTTTGTTTGTTTCTTAATTGCATACCAATCCAAACCCCCCCCAAAACTGATTTTTGGTGAAAGATAATATTCTCAGAGTCCTTGAGAGACGACATCCGAGTTGTCGCATTATACTACACTTTTAAACCCGCTCGTCCTTTTTGGCACGTGCGCGACAGCGCGACCAAAAAATTGGCGCCGTTGCCGGGGACTCTGAGTAGCTATTTTTCTCAATTTGTTTTTATTTTCTTTTCTTTTCTTTCTTTTATTTTCTGTTTTGTTTTGAATTGGTCTGGCTACTAGGTCTCATTGCCCTGAACTGTGTGATTTTGACCCGGAAATTGAAAGAACATTGCACACACTCCGTAGGGAATTTCGGGCTAGCACTAGTAGTAATTCCAATTTTAAAACTGATTTTGAAAACATGGGAGACCAGAGGACATTAAGGCAGCTTGCTGCCCCTGATGTCAACTATAATGGATTATGTATTTCTTATCCTGGTGCTGACACCCCTTTTGAATTGAAATCTGGTTTTATTCACCTGTTGCCCAAGTTTAATGGTCTTGCAGGTGAGGACCCACACAAGCACTTGAAAGAATTCCAAGTTGTATGCTCCACAACCTCGAGAGCAGAGGGAGTCACTGAGGACAGTATTAAGCTGAAGGCCTTTCCATTTTCACTCCAGGGAGCTGCAAAGGATTGGCTATTGTACCTTGAGCCTAACTCCATCACAACTTGGAATGATTTGAAGAGGGTGTTTCTAGAAAGGTATTTTCCTGCTTCAAGAGCTGCTTCAATAAGGAAAGAGATATGTGGCATAAGGCAAGGGAACGAGTCACTAGTCAATACCGGGAAAGGTTCAAACATTTGGTCTCTAGCTGCCCCCAACATCAAATTCTCGAACAACTCCCGATCCAATACTTTTATGAAGGATTGTTGCCTATGGATAGGAATCCGTTGGATGCTTTGCTAGTGGGGAGCATTAGTTGATAAGACCCCAGCTGCTGCTAAGCAACTTATTGAGAACATGTCGTTGAATTCCCAGCAGTTCTCTACAAGAAGGAATTCAGTTGAGCCAAGAGGCGTGCATGAGATTCATAGTTCATCTTCTAACCAGGCCGCCCTTGAGAATAGATTGGATGAGCTGACCTCCTTTGTGAGACAATTGGCAATAGACAAGGTTCAGCCGGCAAAGTTATGTAGCATGTGCAATGCACCTGAGCATCCATTTGATCCATGCCCAATCCAGAGAGAAGAATTTGTCAGTGAAGTACCTCAGGCTTATGCAGTGAACCCCTATAATCAAGGAGGCAGTCAGAATCGGTACAGCATTCCAGACCTCTCTACTAATAGGTACCATCCTAGCTGGAGAAATCACCCTAATCTGCGGTATGGGAACTCTTCCCAACAACAGCCGATGGCACCTCAGAATCATCCTCCAGTGACCACTTCTGCACCTTCTGGACCATCATTAGAAGACTTGGTAAAGCAAATGGCTGCATCTAGTGTACAGTTTCAGCAGAGGACAGATGCTAGTATTCAAGATTTGAGGACTCAGATTGGACAGTTGGCTACATCCATGAATAGTATACAACAAGGTCAAGGGACAAACCAGCTGCCTGCACAGCCAGTGATAAATCCTAATGCCTCCAACCCGAATGTGAGTGTCATCTCTCTGAGATCTGGAAAGGTTGTTGAGGCCACTTCTGGAAAGGATGAAGAAATTGTTAAGGCTACTCCTGAGCCTACTGATGAGGCTACTCCTGAGCCTGTGGTTGAAGTTGAAACTGAGAGAGTATATAGACCACCCATTCCATTTCCACACAGAATTCAGAAAAATTTGAAGATGAGTGGTGAGAATAAAGAGAAGGAGATTCTTGATGTTTTCAGAAAAGTAGCTGTTAATATTCCACTGTTGGATGTGATCAAGCAAGTGCCCAGATATGCTAAATTTCTGAAGGACCTATGCACTAACAAGAGGAAGATGAAGACTAATGAGAGGGTTGACTTGGGAATGAATGTCTCAGCGCTTATCCAGTCAAAGATAGAGAGAGTTGCTTCTATAGGCCCTAATCAAGTACTGCCACAAAAGTGCAAGGATCCAGGCACCTTCACTATCCCATGCACTATTGGGGATAAGAAGTTTGAGAACTGTATGTTGGACTTGGGAGCATCAATCAATGTCATGCCTACCTCCATCTTTAATAACCTTGATCTGGGGCCATTGCAAGATACTGTGTCTTACCATTCGAGTTGGCTAACGAGGACAGTGCCCGACCCATGGGGATGGTAGAGGATGTCCTAGTGCAAGTTGATGATTTGATATTCCCTGCAGACTTCTATATCCTAGACATGGCGGGAGAGACTCGATCAAAGTAGATCACCCAGACTCTTGGGGAGACCATTCATGATGACATCCAAGACCAAGATTGATGTTTATGATGGGACTATGTCGATGGAGTTTGGTGGTATTGTGGCCAAATTCAAGATTTTTGATGCTATGAAACACCCAGTAGAGGAGCACTCTGTATTCCACTTAGAGTTGCTTTGTCTCGAGCTCATTGAGGACACTCATGATGACCTTATTTCCGATTTTCCTGTTATTTCGGTTTTGATGATGTATATACTTGTACTAACCGCACTAACACTAACCCATGTTCTGTTTGTTCCGAGTTTTTGGATTTAACCTTGCGGGGTGAGGATGATAGTGAAAGTGATAATAAGAGTGAAGCTGTTTACTCAGCGAGAAATCCTTGACCCTATGGCTGCTCCCAATGCACCATCTGTTGAGCACCGCCTCCTTTGGAACTCAAACCACTTCCCGAGAACTTAAAGTATGCCTACTTGGGGAGGGATGCAACACCGCCATCATCATTTCCTCCGGCCTCAACTCGATCGAGAAGACAAGCTTTTAGAAGTTCTAAGGAAGAACAAGAAGGCCATTGGGTGGACATTGGCCGATATTCCAGAATTAGCCCCTCCGGATGCATGCACAGAATTTTCTTGGAGGATGGGGCTAAGCGATCGACAGCCCAAAGGCGACTTAACCCACCGATTCCGGATGTGGTAAAGAAAGAGGTGACCAAGCTTCTACAGGCGGTATTATCTATCCCATTTTCGATAGTTCTTGGGTAAGTCCGGTTCAAGTTGTACCAAAGAAATCTGGTTTAACAAGTAGTTAGGAATGAAAATAATGAACTTGTGCCTACTAGAGTCCGGAATAGCCGGAGAGTTTGTATAGACTATAGGAAGCTAAACCAGGCCACCCGAAAGGATCATTTTCCTTTGCCGTTCATAGATCGGATGCTAGATCGGCTGGCTGGTCGATCCCATTATTGTTTTCTAGATGGTTTTTACGGTATTTCCAGATTCATATTGCCCCCGAGGATCGGGGAAAAGACCACCTTCACGTGCCCCTTCAGTGACGTTTGCTTATAGGAGGATGCCTTTTGGCCCTCGTAATGCTCCCGGCACCTTTCAAAGATGCATGCTCAGTATTTTCTCCGATTTTATTGAAAACCGCATAGAGGTGTTTATGGATGATTTTACTGTGTATGGCTCCTCTTTTGATGCTTGTTTGCATAGTCTAGATCTAGTTCTTCGAGAGATGCATTGATACTCGATTTGATTCTCGAATTATGAGAAATGTCATTTCATGGTAGAACAGGGGATAGTATTGGGTCATGTAATTTCCAAAGAGGGTATTTCGTGGATCCTGCAAAAATAAATGTAATTGCTTCATTGCCTTACCCATCTTGCGTGACGCGAGATACGTTCCTTTCTTGGACATGCAGGTTTCTACGGGCGCTTTATAAAGGACTTCAAGAAGATAGCACCGCCATTGTCAAATCTGCTGAAAAATGATGCCCTGTTCAGTTTGATGAAAAGTGCAAAGAGTCATTTGACCATCCGAAGAAGGCGTTGACTTCTACCCCGTCATCCAGCCCCAGATGGACACTACCTTTTGAACCGATGTGTGATGCCTCAAATTTTCTTTGTGGGGGCAGTTCGGCACAAAGGGTGGGCAAAGTTGCCCATGTAATTCACTATGCTTCTAGGACCCTAGATGCCGCATGTGCAAATTACACAACCATCGAGAAAGAGCTGTTAGCTATTGTATTTGCACTTGACAAGTTTAGGTCTTATTTGCTAGGTTCTAGGGTGACTCGCTTTTCCGACCATGCAGCTTTGAAATATCTATTTGAAGAAGCCGAAGCTAAGCCAAGATCGATCGGTGGATGCTTTTGCTTCAGGAATTCAATGTGGAGATAAAGGATAAAAGTGGAGCTGAAAATCGGTAGCAGATCATTTGAGTAGGATAGCAAGGGATGAGGATACATTTCCCATCCAAGATGATTTCCCGATGAGAGATTGTTACATATGTATGGGGTAACCCCTGGTTTCACGACATTGTAAATTTTCTAGTTCTTTGGTGTTGTTCCCTGCAGGTACAAGTAGACAAAAATTCCACAAGTCAAGAGCGATGCAAAGTATTATGTGTGGGATGACCCCTATCTGTGGAAGTTTTGCAGTGACCAAGTCATTCCGGAGGTGTGTACCCGATCATGAGAAGGAGTCCATCCTGCATTTCTCACATGCATCTCCAGTTGGAGGACATTTTGGACCTCAAAGGACAGCAAGAAAAGTCCTGGACTCCGGGTTCCTCTTGGCCCACGATTTTCGGGGATTCATATGAGGTATACAAGAAGCGTAAAGAATGTCAAATAACAGGCCCTGCAATCACTCGTAGGAGTGAGATGCCTCAGCAGCCAATGCTTTATTGTGAGGTCTTTGATGTGTGGGGGATGGACTTCATGGGTCCTTTTCCCCTTCTTTTGGTTTTGTATATATTTTGTTGGCTGTAGATTATGTTTCAAAGTGGGTGGAAGCAATCCCCACTAGGACTAACGATGCTCAGATTGTTTCAAAATTTGTTAGGTCCAACATCTTTTGCAGGTTTGGCATACCCAAGGCCATTATCGGTGACTGTGGCACACATTTTTGCAACAGTAACCTTGGAGGCCCTACTCGAGAAAATATGGGGTTGTACATAGGGTGTCTACCGCTTACCACCCCCAAACCAATGGCCAAGCTGAGATATCCAACAGAGAGATTAAGCAAATCCTGGAGAAGATGGTGCAGCCAAACAGAAGGGAATGGAGCCGCCGTCTGGAAGACGCACTGTGGGCCCAGAGGACTGCTTTTAAGACACCTATAGGGATGTCCCCCTTCCGGCTAGTTTTTGGCAAGGCATGCCACCTACCGGTGGAGGTTGAGCATAGAGCATATTGGGCCGTAAAATGTTGCAACTTGGACATGAAGAAATCCGGTGTTGAGAGAAAGCGCAAGTGCAGCAACTTGAGGAGCTTAGGCTTGAAGCTTATGAGAGCTCCAGGATGTATAAAGAAAGAACAAAACTATTTCATGATAGAATGATTGTTAGGAAAGAATTCTTTGTGGGTCAGAAAGTCTTATTGTTTAATTCCCGCCTGAGATTGATGGCTGGGAAGCTTAGGTCTAAATGGGATGGCCCTTTTGTTGTGACTAATGTGTTTCCTTATGGTGCAGTGGAGATTCAAAGTACAGGTACCAACAAGATTTTCAAGGTTAACGGGCAAAGGTTGAAGCCGTTCCATGGTGTGGATGCTGCTGACCCTGCGGATGCTAATATTGAGGAGCTATCTTTGGATGCTCCACCTTACACTGATGCTTGATCAGGGAGTTTCTTTTCCTTTCCCTCACTCTGATTGTAAAGTCTGTTGTTGTTCATTGGGGACAATGCATGTTTTAAGTGTGGGGGAGGGAATTAGTTGTAGTTTTTCTTTTCTTTGAATAAAGCTCCTGAATAATTTGAGAAGCTCAGGAGCATTTGTGTGTTGAGTTTTTAGTTGGCAAGTTTGTTAGATTTTGATTGATGTTGCACAGATTGCTTGCATGATTAATATGTGATGATTCCCCCTAGGCTGAAAAATGTTGAAAAATTTTGTGATTCCCATGTGAAATTGAAAACTGAACTTTGGGATTTTGTTATGATAGCATGATGAATGATAAGTTTGGGGTGATAGGAAGCACACACTAGGGATAGTATCTCTTTCAAACAATTTGCATGAATGTCCAGGTGAGGTTTTTAAGCCTCCAACATGTTTTAAAATGTGTGAAAATCACTTTCAAGTTGCACTTCCCTGGATTTGATTGAATCTCTTTTTGGTTTGCATGATTATATGTGAGTAGCAAATGATTTAGGCAGTTTCTTTGTAAATAGTTACTTGGCCTGAATAAACTAATTCCTTTTGCATGTTCCCTAGTTAGCCCTTTTGAGCCTATTAGCCTATTAGTTCTTGATAACCTAATGTTATAAGCCCAAAAATCTGGAAAACCATGTTAACCCGATCTTAGGATTAGGAGAGCATGTAATCTTAGAATGGGTGCAAGAACTAAAGTTTGGGGTGGCTGCGTGGTGTAATATGTTGTTGGGATTGAAAAAAAAAAAGAGAAAAAAAAGTTGGAGCCAAAGGCTTTTTGAAAAAAAAAAAAAAAGTGTACAAATGAAAAAAAAAAATAAGAAAAAAAAATAAAAAGACAAAAATGCCAAAAAGAAATAAAAAGAGCTGTAGCCACCCAGAAATGTAAAGAAAAAAATAAAGAAAGGAGCTTGAGTGAATTTCTATGTGTAAATATAGTTCATGCTCTCTTAGTTCCTAGGGTCTTCAGCTTAGTTCCTTTTGTATATCCTACCCTTAGCCAGGCCCCATTACAACCCAATAAAGACCTTCTGATGTTGCTTGCATGTTCTCTGTGGGAACCATTTTGAGATGAAAAGCAAATTTTTGGGAAGTGTACTTGAGAAGTGAAACTGAGTGCAAATTGTTAGCCTGACATAAACTGAGTGACTGAGTGAACAAATAATGCCCTTGTGAGGAAGGCAGTTGTTTGGATTTGGTGATCTCCCTTTTGTGTGTGACTTAGATACCCTGCTTAGATTTCTGATTGTTTTCATGATGAAACTCTCAAATGTTTAGAATAAATGAATTTGGGAATTGCTCTGTTTGAAATAGGGGGAAACAATGAAGAAAAACTGTTTTTGATGTATTGCTTGAATGTGTGCAATGTTGATTGAATCTTTTGAGCTTGTCAGGTCTTGAGTCTTTTTGATTTTTGAGTCTTAGTTTGCTTGGGGACAAGCAAAGTTTAAGTTTGGGGTATTTTGATAAGCCTCTGGCTCATATAGTTTTATAGCTAGTATGACCAGGGTTTTGTGCAAATTATATCGTATTTTCACCCAAATTAGATTAGATTGTCCTCAAGCAAGGTTTTGAGTCTCTAGAGTAGTTTTAAGTTAATTTAGCTAGTTTTAAGTCAAAATAATACACTTATGCTTATTTCCTTGTTTTCAGGTTAAGTAGAAGTTGAGAAAATAAAGAACAGGGGATTCGCCCCCGCGAAGGACTCGCTCGCCACGCGACCCCGAAGCCTCGATTGTTCCAAGAAATTGCTAAGTCTCCGGGTCGCCTCGAAGAAGGTCTCGCCCGCGAGTCTTCCAAACCTGAAAAAGTCAGGAGACGATCACGGCTTGCCCGTGTTGAAGGTCATGGCCGTGGCGTTTTGAAGCTGAAGAGTCTCGCCTCGCGAGCATTCCTTCGCCTCGCGAATCCGAAAGTCGAGAGCATCACGGTTAGGCCCCCGATGGCCATAACGGGCGTAAGGAGGAAACTCTTCATATCCTCGCCTCGCGAGAGACACTTCGCCTCGCGAGAATGCCAAGGGTTGCTGACAGTTCATGAAATTCGCCTCGCGAATGATTGTTCGCCTCGCGAGCCTTCCTCAATTCTGAATTTGTATAAAAGGTCAATTCGAACATTTTGTAAAGACTTTGGCTTCTCCAACTTTCTGATATACATTTTTCCTTTGTGATTTCGTTATTGCCATGGAGCACTAAGTCATAGGATTAATCTGCTATTTGAGGATCCTATATACTTGAGGTTATGTACATCCCTATTTTATTTACTTTTCCCTCTTCAATACCATAGTTTGTATTTCTGTTTGCTTAATTCAGGAGTATGCTGTATTGTATTGATTTAGTTCTGGTGATATCATGTTCCTATAATTAATCGCATCTGCTTAATTTACATGTGTACATTTCGTGTTCGCTTAGTTCACGAAGGGCTTAATCCCGTTTGCTTAATTCGGGAATAGGGACATGTATCTGTGGTAGTGGTTTCGCTTGTAAATTACTATTACAACCGGAAGGGGATAAGAACCTGCTTAGGGCTTGGGATTACATTAACCAAGGATAGTAAGGAATTCTTTGATGAGATTAATCGTTGTTTGATAATTGATAATCCCTTTTCAACTGCTTTGTTTTTGATTGCTCTGTTTTGTTTGTTTCTTAATTGCATACCAATCCAAACCCCCAACAAACTGATTTTTGGTGAAAGATAATATTCTCAGAGTCCTTGAGAGACGACATCCGAGTTGTCGCATTATACTACACTTTTAAACCCGCTCGTCCTTTTTGGCGCGTGCGCGACAGCGCGACCAGCGACGCACGATTAGGGATGGTTCAGATCGTGCTCTGATACCATGAGGAAATATGATGTATATTTCACTTGTCTTTTTCAATGAATATGACTACAATATATATACACTTGCGTATGTACTTGATTCCTAGAACATTAAAAGCCTGTGCTAAGTCCTAGGAGAGAAGATACAATGGAACCGAGAATACAATGAATAAGACTCCACCGTCCACATACATCCACGGTCCAATTACATTTATTATAGTAAACAAAAACTATAGGTGAAACCATCAAGGACTTAGGTGTCAATGGTTTGTCAATAGACATGATTTACGATAGAACATTATGATTTCGTTTGATCCATGTAGTCTTTCCCACCTTGTGGGAAAAGGCTTACTGGCTTGTTTGTTGTTGATAAATCCCTTTGGAAATCCAAAGCTTCATTTGAATTCCGTGGCACTTAATGGATTATTTATGTTTGTTTGCTGTAGAATTGTAGACCTTGCAATGTTAATGTTCTAGCGGTTACTTCCATGTAGAATTGGTTGTTTGGACTTTTATGCGCAACTTTCGGTGAAACCATTAGAAGGGATTTGGACCTAAATGGCTTATCAGAAGATTTGGTTTTGATAGAACTCATTGGCATTGTTTGATTCATGTAGCCAATCCTACTTAGAGTGTGTTTAGGAAAGATTATTTTTCCCTATTTCAACTTTTTTTTAGCTAAAAAGCCATTTCATAGATAATCTATCATGTTTGGCACTTTGCTTAAATTTATAAAAAAAACTTTTTTTTGAGGAAAAAAAGTTGTTTTATGCCATCTATTTTGTTTTAGCTTAAGATTGTTGTGATTTGATTATTTTTTCATTCTCAGAATTCTCTTCCTTGTTTACCCTACAAAACTAATTTCTAAACAAATATTATTAAAGTATACAAATAACTTCATAGTTCATACCCTTTTTCGTAATTTACTATATAAAAGTGATTTTTTTGCACCACCCAAACGAAATAGATTATTTTAAAATTGTTTTTCATCAAACATACCAAAACAAAAACAGATTCTGATTATAATCGATTATATATAATCCATTATCAGCATAATCTATTTTTTTCAGCTTTCCCAAACACACTCTTAGTGGGGAAAAACTTTGATTTATCATTTTTGTTGTTGTTGTTTTTCTTTGTTGTGTCGTCTAATTTTGTAACACCTTTCATATTTATATATTAGTTTGAGAGAATTTAGAAGGAAAATGAAGACACTTTCTTCATGGTGTTGTATTATTTATGCCATCATTTGTTGTGTTTGGCTGGAGCAGAGTACTTGTATTTTTTAGGATCCGAAGGAACTGTCATGTCATCTTACATGGTACACTTGAAATCTATTGAAGGTATGACACTAGAGATATTTTGACATTGCACTGATATCTAACAATACAGTGAAGTATTGGTAACGATGTCATGAAAAATGTCTTTTGATGTATCACTGGGAACAGAGTTGAATAGGACAGATTGGAAATAAGACAACTAACTAATTCAAAAAATAAAGGGAAGTAAATGTCAAGTGTTGAAGTCTTGTTAGGACCCAACATGGGTCAACTGGCCCAATTGGCCGGCTGCTACACAATCGGCCTCAAGGGCCCATAATCTGGAGGGTGTACACCCAAAGGAACAAAGGAGGGACTCATTAGGGAATGATGAACTGGAAAGTGAGAGAGAGGGTAGCATAACTGATTTTGGCTACACGGTAATTAAGTTGGAGGAGTGAGGAGAGGGGTATCTTTTGCAATCATTTTGGTTAGTTATGGAAGGAGAGCACCGGCTCTCTTTAGAAGCTCAACTCTGTGGCAGAAGAATCCCAAATTCCTCCGTAAATCCTTTTTATCATTCAAATAATACAAGTCTACCTCTTTCTCTATTCTCTGTTTGCTATTTTTGCTTGTATTCTATGACTGTTTTCTCAGGTTTGTAACAGTCTCAAAGTAAAATAAACTGGTAAAATCAATTATGGTTTGGGAGAAAGAAGATATTATAGTTGAGGAGAAAGAAGAGTAACGATGATATCTTTTCCATTGCCCCCACCCACTTCCTTGATAGCCATTGGGACCTCTCCATCTCTCTAGGGTTAACAGTAGCAGGATTGGGCCACCAAATACTTTTCCTTCTCTATCATTTTCCTTTCAATAATGATATTTGTACATTACAAATTTGACAACAATCGACACCTGGTTAATGACATTCAAAATCGTGATTAATGACTTGTTGTCCTGTTGAGTTTGATTAATGGATAAACATGTGATTCATGAGTAATTCATCAACGGATAACTTGGTTAATGATATACAAAATCTTGGTTAGTGAAGTTCAGTAGTTGGTTAATGGGTTATCCTATCTTGGTATATATACCCGTTAACCAAACTCAACATGCTATTAGCCACGATTTTGAATGTCATTAACCAGGTGTTGATTGTCAAATTTTTTATGTCCAAATAACAGAACTGCTTTTGTTGAATTATCTCATTTACCATTCCACCATCCACACCGTCCAAATACATCCACCATCCACAGTAGCTTAGAAAGTAACAATTATAATTACTTAGATTCATGTATTCTCTAGTTCACGAACTTAGGAAGTATTTATGCACTTAGGGAATAGTTAACTTATTTATTTGCCTTGTAATTATCATTTGTAATTAATTCTTCAAGTGTATAAATATAATAACATTGTGCTATGTGTGATTTAACACAAGCAATTCAGAAAATATATCTTTTTCTTTCTCTTTGAATTTGGTATCGGAGCTCCCGACCCTGGGAGTCTCTGCCTTTGCTTTTTCGCTGCCTCAGCCTTCATTGATGAGTGACCTTAGGTGCCTTGCCTTCATTGCATGACCTGTTCTGTCTTGTGCCTTCATTGCACGTTCAACACCTTCATTGTGCTTTATCTTTATTAGTTACAATACCCAAAGTCATCTTCACCGCAAACCTTCTTCTTTGTTGATGCCTTCATTGCCGCTTGTGTTTTTTACACCTTCATCGCGCTCTTGGTTGTTATCGCGCCCAACCATAATGTCTAACACTGAGATTACCCACATCTCAGCTATCACTCATTACTCTAGTAAGCAGTCTTGTACTTTTTATCATGGTGTAAATGGTAAGAATCTATGTTCTTTATTTTCTCATGCTTCTGGTACTGTCCCCGGGGATTTTTGGATTATTGATTCTGGTGCCACCGATCACATGACCTTTTGTTCTTCTCATTTTTGATCCTATCAAATCCCCATGGGTAGTCATCACATAACTGTAGCTGATGGCTCTCATACATTCGTTGCAGGATTTGGTAACGTTAAACTTAGTCCTTTCCTAAATTTGCAAAATGTGCTTCATGTTCATAAACTGTCATCTAACCTTCTTTCTATACATAAACTTACCAAAGACCTTAATTGCGCTGTAACCTTTTTCCCTTTTCATTGTGTATTCCAGGACATTACTACGGGGAAGACGATTGGAGTTGCCAAGGAACAGGGAGGGTTGTACAATCTTGAGATGGAAACTTCGGGTGGATCAGGTGTGAAGTTGTAACATTCCTGCCATCAATCCAAGTCTTGTTCCTCCTAAATTTGGATCCAACATAAGCGTCTTGGGCATCCCCCATTCATTCTACTTAAGTCCATGTTTCCTTCTTTGTTTTTGAATGAATCAGTTGAGTCCTTTCAATGTGATGTTTGTGAATTTTCCAAACATCATCGAGTAAGTTTTCCTTCAAGTGCTAAGAAAAGTGATGAACCTTTTTCTCTTATTCATACTGTTGTTTAGGGTCCTGCTACCGTTCTTAATATTTATGGTGCAAAATGGTTTGTTTCTTTCATTGATGATTGCACTCGTGTCACTTGGATATTCCTAATGAAAAATAAATCTGAAGTTTACAAATTATTCACTCGATTTTATCATATGATTCATACTCAATTTGGAAAAACTATTAAGCGCTTGAGGTCTGATAATGGTAGAGAATATGTTAATCAAAGTCTTTTTACTTTTCTTAAAGAACGAGGTATTGTTCATGAACTCACATGTGTTGATACCCCCTAACAAAATGGGGTTGCTGAAAGAAAAAACAGATACTTGCTTGAAATTGACTAGGGCATTGTTATTCCAAATGTCAGTTCCAAAGTCATACTGGGGGGAAGCTGTTTTAACTGCTGCTTATCTAGTAAATAGAATACCTTCTAGAGTTCTTGGGGGTGTTAGTCCTGTCCCTGTCATGAAATATTTTTTTCCCTCTATTCCTATTATGTAAAGTCTTGAATCTCGTGTCTTTGGTTGTTATGCATTTGTTCATATTCATCGTCAGCATCGGGGCAAACTTGACCCTCGTTCTCTTAAATGCATTTTCATTGGTTATGCTCCTGATAAGAAGGGATATAAATGTTATGACCCTTCAAGTCGTCGCTTCTTTGTCTCCATGGATGTAACTTTTCATCAAAATCAACCATTCTTTACCTCATCTCAGCTTCAGGGGGAGAACAATATTTTGGAAGCTGAGATTCTCTCTGAAGATAGCAACATTTCCTTGCTTCCATCCATTGATATGCCTTCTGAAAAACAGGAATTAGCACCTTCTGCTAGCCATCCACCTGAAGGAATTGCTCGAACTAGAGCTAGCTCACCTAAAAAGGTTTATTAATGGAAAAACAACCTGAACTAATCCAACCTTAACTCCAAGAGTCTGAACCAATGGTAAGTAATGGTAATACTAATTTCCCTTCTTCTGAACCTGATTCTTTACATATTCCATTAAATACCTGTGAACCTGACCCTGGAAATGATGACTTGCCCATTACATTGAAAAAAGGGAAAGGGTCTTGTGCTAAGTACCCAGTTTCTCAATTTGTCTCCTCTAAAAATCTTTCCTTGCAGCACCAGAGTTTTATTGCAGCCATTGACTCTATCAGAATCCCTAAGACAGTACAGGAATCATTAAAGAATAAGAATTGGGTTCAAGCTATGGATGAAGAGATGAAAGCACTTGAAAAGAATGGAACTTGGAAGATTGTTGAGAGGCCAGGGGGCAAGAAACCCGTTGGTTGCAGGTGGATCTATACGGTCAAGCACAAAATAGATGGAACTCTTGATAGATACAAGGCAAGACTAGTAGCAAAGGGATACACTCAGACCTATGGCATCGATTATGAGGAGACATTAGCTCTAGTGACAAAGATGAACACTGTTTGTATTTTACTCTCTCTGGCTGCCCACTCTGGGTGGGACCTACACCAGCTTGACGTAAAAAATGCTTTCTTGCATGGATACTTAGAGGAGGAGGTGTACATGGAGATTCCCCCAGGATTTGGTCCCACAAGTGGAACAAACAAAGTGTGCAAATTGAGGAAGGCTTTATATGGGCTAAAACATAGGGATGGCAATTTGTACCCTACCCAATGGGTACACGCAAAAATTACCCACAATGGGTAGGGTAATTACCCGCACAATGGATAAGGTCTGGGTACGAGTAATTACCCGTAAATTTGAATGGGTACGGGTGCGGGTACGGGTACTATGGTACCCACCCCGCCCTATACCCGCATATATGCATATAAAATTATTTATTTATTTATATTACTGATATATATAATTTTAACTATAATACCAAATTTAAAACCAAAATTAATCTAAAGATTCTTAACTTTCTAAACCTAGTTGCATATATAATTCCTTTTTGGATGTTTTTATTTATTTAAATATTTTGATTTGTAATATTTATTAGTAGATTTAAAAGACCTTTGAATAGTTTTTTAATAGTTATAGCTTTCTTTTGTTATTTATTGCTTTTTCACTGTTAAAGTGCGGGTAACGGGTGCAGGTACGGGTAAGGGTACCAAAGTTGCTACCCATGATGGTACGGGTCCGGGTACGGGTAATTTTTTCAAATGCACGTATGGGGACGGGTACTATAGTACCCTATCCATTGCCATCCCTACTAAAACAGTCTTCTCGAGCATGGTTTGGAAGATTTACAAAAGCAATGGTGTGCCTGGGCTACAAGCAAAGCCAAGGAGATCATACACTTTTCTTCAAACATTCACAGGGAGGAAAACCGACTGTACTTCTTGTTTATGTTGATGCTATTATTATTACAGGAGATGATCCGGTTGAGAAACAATTGCTCAAGGAAAAATTATCTGCAGAGTTTGAGATGAAGGACCTTGGGAATATGAAGTATTTCTTGGGGATTTAAGTGGCCTACTCAAAACAAGGCATTTCCATTTCTCAAAAGAGTATGTACTTGATCTTTTGAAAAAAATAGGCAAACTTGGATGTAAACATGCTAATGTTCCCATTGAGCAAAATCACAAAATGAGCACTGAAGAGGAGAGTGCCAAGGTTGACAAGGTCCAATATCAGAGACTAGTGGGGAAGTTGATTTACTTGGCACACACTAGACCAAATTTAGCACATGCGGTCAGTGTTGTGAGTCAGTTCATGCATGATCCGAGGGAGAGACACTTACAGGTTGTAGAACGTATTCTGCAGTATCTCAAAGCCACTCCAGGGAGAGGACTCTTGGTCAAAAGAGGTGGAAGCTTGACTATGGAGGCTTATACTGATGCAGATTATGCAGGTTCAGTGAGTGATAGGAGGTCCACATCATGCTATTGCACATTCTTGTGTGGGAACCTTGTTACATGGAGAAGTAAAAAACAGAATGTTGTTGCAAGATCAAGTGTAGAAGCCGAATTCCGAGCTGGCTCAAGGAGTTTGTGAACTGTTATGGATAAAGATCATTCTTGATGATCTCAAGATTAAGTATGAAGCTCTTTTGTGATAAACAGTCAGCCATTAGCATTGCTCACAATCCAGTTCAGTATGATAAGACAAAACATATAGAGATTGACCGGCACTTCATTAAAGAAAAACTTGATAGTGGGTTGATTGCCATATCGTACGTCCCATGATAACATTAACTAGCTGATGTGCTAACCAAGGGTATTCCTAAAGATAAGTTTCAATATCTCACTTGTAAGCTGGGAATGATTGATATCCATTCTCCAGCTTGAGGGGGAGTATTGAATTATCTCACTTACCATTCCACCGTCCACATTTATCCACTGTTCACAATAGCTTAGAAAGTAGCAATTGGAATTACTTAGATTCATGTATTCTCTAGTTCATGAACTTAGGAAGTATCTATGCACTTAGGGAATAGTTAGCTTATTTATTTGCCTTGTAATTATCATTTGTAATTAATTCTTCAAGTGTATAAATATAATACCATTGTGCTGTGTGTGATTTAACACAAGCAATTCATAAAATATATCTTTTGTTTTCTCTTTCAATTGTTTTCCTTTGCACCTTTCCCTTGAGACTGAAAGAGCAGTAATGTGTTGGCTTATCAGTGGAATTTGGGAAGGAATCTTATATCCCTTTGACTTTACTGTTGCCTCTAGCGTTGAACCAACAGTTCTAATATGTATTCTGCTTTTCAACTTCTGTTTTTTTGAATCAAAAGACTAGTTTTGGAGGGTCATGCCTATTTGTTTTGATATGATGTAGTATATTGGAAAGTTTAAATGGGAATTAGTAATAGAGGGGAGTTAGAGAAATTCTATTTCATCATCTTATGTTGAAGTTTAGTTTGTTATTCTTTTGGCTTTTGAAGGTGTCTCTATTTCTACATATTTGTCTTATGGATGATGTTAGATGCATCTGTCTTTATCTTTTGCCTCCTAAGCATTATGTGTCTTCTGTTTTAGATGCATTTCATGCAATTGCAGACATTGTTGCAGTTGCAATATGCCACCCACATCAAATTACGTGGTCTGAAATTTGAAACCATCAGTGTTATGCTGGACATCACACACTAGTGGCAGATTCATGAGTGTTCTTCACTAGGTTCCTCAAAGTAGTATAATTACTACTTTTATCTTATACTTCAGAAACACTTGTTCATTTGTTCTTTTTTTTTTTTGGGAGGGGGGTGGGTTGGGGGGGACAGTTTTTGATGATTAGATATAAAGGCTTCGGTAAAAGCACAAGAAGGCTAAAATTTTGTATTTTTGGTTGGAACGGAGTGGAATGGTAGCACCTTTAAGGCAAAAATTTTGTATTTTTGGTTGCCCCAGGTCCTAAACTTTCTATGGGATTGTATTGTTTTAACATTCACCTTTTGGTGTTCTACAATTCTGCTAATGGCTATTTCAAGGGAGTGTCATTTCACATATGGATAGGGACTAGAAGTTTTGCTGCAGTCCCTTTTTTTTCTTATCATTTTTTCTGTTTCCTGACAACATGTTATCCTCTTTAATCTTTATAGGTGTAGTTTGTCTTTTTTATACAATAAAATTTATTTCTTTCTTTTTATATCAAAACTCTTGTTAAGTGGATGGATAAAATATAAGAAGCTTATTGGCTTTCCTTCATGATTAATTTACATAATTTTGATTATACATTTTTGTTTCAATATATGCATCAAGTCCCATATTTAATTGATGTCCCTTTCCTGTTAATTATAGGAAAATCTCCGGAAATGTGAAGCTTGTCAAATAGCAGTATGAGCAACGACATATTTGATGGATAGATATTAGCAGAGAAGTTGTTGAAACTCAACAACTCGCAACAAAGCATTGAATGTATCCATCAACAATCCGTCGTTTTGTTTTTGTTTTTGATGACTAATCCTTTTGGTTATTTATGCATTATCAGGTTCCTTTAGTACCAATAGACGTTTTATGGTAATAAAACTTTCTATGGTACGATTCATTCATTACATGGTATTCAATTACTACAATACTGCCCTATGGTTTCTGTTGAAAAGGATTAACTGAGAGAACCATACCCTCATGGAATTATGCCAAAGGTGAAGCTTCAGGAGTGTGTGATTGTAAAAGATTCATCAATTGGCTATACTGAGCAGCAGAAAGTTGAAAAGAGGAACCATCCAAATCACAAGATACTTGGTTAACCATGGCTGACTGAGATGATTTTCCTTTTTGTAATTAGGTGGATAACCATGCAACTTGTGTTACAAAGATATGACGCTTCTTTGTTACAACTTATATTAGCTGGTTTGTTGTATTTTTAAATTGTTTTGTTGTATCAAATAGGAGTTTAAGTTGTTGTATCTTATCCTTATCTCTTTGTAGTTTATTCCTATCTTTATCTAGTTTTAGTTGTTTTCTTTCCTATCGATTAGCTTGTAATCTCTATTTAATTCTCTGTTGTTTTATTAATAAAATTAATTGCTTCATTCAGCACAATCATTTTCTTTACATGGTATCAGCATAATATTGTTCCTATACTTTGTTCATTATGACTGCTGATCCTTCATCTCCATACTACCTTCACTCCTCAGGTCAACCTGGTCAACCACTCGTCACACAACTTCTCAATGGTGACAATTACCCCACTTGGAGTCATGCTGTCATCATGGCATTAGAGGCCAAAAATAAACTTGGTTATATTGATGGCACTATTCCCAAACCTGAACCTAACAGTCAAAATCTACCTTCTTGGGTCCATTGCAACAGTATGGTCCAATCTTGGATTGTCCATACCACAACTCCAACCATTGCCAATTCCATTCTTTGGATTAAGAGCGCATGTGACATTTGGCTTGATCTCCTTGCTCATTTTAATCAAAAAAATGCACCCCAATTTTTTGAAATTCGTAGAGCAATCTCTAATCTATCTCAAGGCACCAATTCTATCTCTGCTTATTATACAATGTTGAAGGCTTATCGTGATGAACTTGAATCCTATCGCACACTTCCAGCTTATGCCTGCGGTATTGTGCCTATTTTTAATGCTACTTATGATTCTGATTATCTCATGGATTTTCTTCAAGGTTTAAATGATTCATATGCTTCTATTAGAAGCCAAATTCTCCTTATGGATCCTCTTCCCTCGATGCCAAAGGCGTACTCTCTTTTCTTACAGGAAGAACGTCAACGTTCTTTAACATATTCTCGCTCTGTCTCATTGGATCAGTCTGCAATGTCTGTTCAACAATCTCATACATCACGCAGTGCAAATCCTAAGTCACAATATCGTTGTTCAATTTGCAATGTTGATGGTCACTCTGACAGCCGTTGTTACTCCAAAATTGGATATCCTTCTTGGTGGAAACATAATCTTGGATCTCAAATCTCGTCGTGGCTCTACCCAGAATAGTTGTGACTCAGGACCTTCTTCTCTACAAGCTCATTCTAATGCTGTTGTTGTTGCTCCATCTTCGGATTCTATTCCTTCGAATAATTTGACTCAAACTCAGATTCAACAGCTTCTTTCTCTTCTTCATACTAGTAATGAACAACCTGTTGCAAATTTTGTAGGTACTTCTTATCGTTGTTTTGTTTCTTTTAAATCTCATCCTACCATTTGGATTTTAGATTCTGGTGCCACAAATCATATGGTATCTGATTTGTCTCTTTTTCATTCATACACAAAAGTATCTACATATGTTTAATTACCTGATAATCAGTTTGTTCCCGTTCATCACATTGGTTCTATTTTCTTAAAATCAGGTCTTTTAATCTCAAATGTTCTACATGTTCCTTCTTTTCAATTCAATCTTTTGTCCATTAGTAAGATTTCTCAAGACACTAACTCTTGGATTACTTTTACTCCTACTATTTGTTTTGTACAGGACCAGAGGACGAAGAAGATTACTGTGATGGGTGAGCAACATGGAGGTCTCTACACCGTGGATAACTCCTCTACTGCTTTTCTCTCTGCTGCCTCTTTAGGTTCTCATTTTGATTTATGGCACTGGCGTCTTGGACATCCCGCCATCACTTTATCTCCACAATTCAATAATTTAGATTCTAGAATTAAATTTTCTAATAAATGTACGTGTAATGTTTGTCCTTTGGCCAAAAAAACTCTTTACAATTTCCTTTAAGTTGCATCTCTACTATCAAGTGTTTTGAATTAGTCCATTTTGACATTTGGGGACCATATAATAAAAATCACTCTTCCGGTGCCAAATTCTTTTTGACTGTGGTTGATGATTTTTCTAGAAGTACTTGAGTATTTCTTATGCAGCACAAAAGTGAGGTAAACTCCATTATTCCATTTTTAAAAAAATGGTTGAGAATCAATTTCAAACAAAAATTCAAAAAATTCAATTTGATAATGCGCTTGAATTTTTTAATTCTCAAACAACTTTGTTTTTTAAAAATTTGGGAGTACTTCATCAATCAAGTTGTGTTTATACCCCACAACAGAATGGTGCTGTAGAGCATAAACATAGACATTTACTAAACATTGCACGTGCTTTGCATTTCCAGTCAAACTTGCCATTGGATTTTTGGGGTGATTTTGTGTTAACTACTGCCTATCTAATTAATCGTTTACCTACAGTAACACTACATGGTCGCACGCCTTATGAAATTCTTTTTAACAAAAAACCAAAATTTTCACATTTACGGGTTTTTGGTTGCTTGGTTTATGGTCGCAACACAAACATCACTCACAAAGTTTATAATCATGCATCTCCTGAAATTTTTTTAGGATACCCTCATGGTCAAAATGGATATAAAATACTTGATTTATCTTCAAAAAAAATTTATGTCACTAGAGATGCTATTTTTCATGAACATATTTCTCCATATCATATCCTTAATGCTCGGAATTCAAAATTAGTTTTATCCCTGCCACCAACAGATATGACTATTTCCTCACCTATCCTTCATCCAATTGCTATAGATCGGCGGGCCCAAAATCCATTCCCTGTTGCAGAGGAACCAGCACAACCCATCCTACATCCAGTTTTGCCTTTCCCTGTTACAGAGGAACCCACACCCACTGCACAACCCTTCCCTGTTGCAGCGTAACCCTCCCACAACCAGGAACCCATTGCGCAACCCACCCAAAATCCCGTCATGCCCTTTCCTGCTACAGTGGACCCTATACCGCGTCCATCAACCACCGCACAGCCTATTCCTCCACCACCTATTCCGCACCGTCCATCACGTACAAGGCATCGACCCAGTTACCTTGATGATTATCTGTGTTCTCTCATTTCATGACAATCTTCTTCTTCTACCAATGGCTCAGGTACACTTTACCCTCTTTCTGATTTTTTATCATATCATAGATTTTCTTCTTCCCATCGATCTTTTCTTTCTTCCTTGCCTGTTGATACTGAACCAAAGTCATATTCAGAGGCCAAGAAATTTCCGGAATGGCGCAATGCAATGCAGTGTGAGATTGATGCTTTGTATGAGAATAAAACTTGGTCCTTAGTAACGCTACCAGCCGACAAAAAGCCAATTGGTTGTCGATGGGTATATAAAATTAAACGGAATTCAGATGGTAGTACTGAACGGTATAAAGCGAGACTTTTTGCAAAGGGTTATTCTCATATTGAAGGGGTTGATTTTTTTGAAACATTTGCCCCAGTTGTCAAACTTGTTATAGTTAGAGTTCTACTCTCTATTGCTGCTGCCAAACAATGGCCCCTACATCAGTTAGAGGTTCATAATGCTTTCCTACATGGTGATTTACATGAGGATGTATTTATGCAATTACCCCCTGGTTTTCGTAGTGCAGGAGAGGCTCGTGTTTGCAAGCTTCAAAAATCTTTATACGGTCTTAAACAGGCTTCACGAAACTGGCATTCAAAATTCTCCAAGGTTCTTATTGATTTTGGATTTACTCATAGTACTGCTGATCATTCACTATTTTGCTTACACCATAATTCTGGATCCGGTTTTGTTCTTCTTTATGTCGACGACATCGTTGTTACAGGATCAAATCCTCATCTTAGTAATCTTGTTAAGGATCTCTTGCACAAAAAATTCAAAATTAAAGATTTGGGGCATTTGAAGCACTTTCTGGGCATCGAAGTTGCCACATCTAAGAAGGGCTTATTTCTCTCTCAACGACAATATACTCTTGATATAATATCCGACAGCGGTCTTATTGGTTCAAAACTAGTAGATTTTCCAATGGAGTAACATTTGAAATTATCCCCATCACAAGGTCTATCTTATCTGATCCTTCCCCATATCGTCACCTTGTGGGTCGCTTAATTTACCTCACAGTTACGCGTCCGGATATTACTCACTCTGTCAACATATTAAGCCAGTTTATGCATGCTCCTTGCCAACCTCACATGGATGCTGCATTTCGTCTTGTTCGTTACCTAAAGGCCACACCTGGACGAGGTCTTTCGTTCCCATCTAATTCAGATTTGTCCCTTAGTGCTTATTGTGATTCTGACTGGGCTAGTTGTCCCACAACTAGACGCTCCACATCTGGTTATTGTATTTTTTTGGGTCCTAACATCGTCTCATGGAAAAAGAAAACGAAACAAAATGTCGTTTCCCAATCATCTGCTGAAGGTGAGTATAGGGAAATGGCAAATGCAACTTGTGAAATCACTTGGCTCTCATATCTTTTGGCTGACATTGGTCTTACTTTTTCTACACCAACTCCTTTATATTGTGACAATCAGTCGGCTCTTCATATTGCTTCCAATCCGGTATATCATGAGTGCACTAAACACATAGAAATTGATTGTCATGTTGTTCGTGAAAAAATTGCTTCCGGACTCATTAAAACTATGAAAGTCAGTTCAAGACTCAAATAGCAAACTTGTTTACCAAATTCCTTGGCAAAGATCAGTTTGTACGGTTAAAGACCAAGATGGGTGTTTCAAATTTGCACACACCATCTTGAGGGGGACTGTTACAGCATATTACGCTTGTTGTTACAACTTATTTTAGCTGGTTTGTTGTATCATTAAATTGTTTTGTTGTATCAGATAGGAGTTTAGGTTGTTGTATCTTATCCTTATCTCTTTGTAGTTTGTTCCTATCTTTATCTAGTTTTAGCTGTTCTCTTTCCTATCGATCGCCTTGTAATCTCTATTTAATTCTCTGTTGTTTTATTAATAAAATTAATTGTTGCATTCAGCACAATCATTTTCTTTACAACTTGTAACATTTCTCTTTGGTGTGACCTAGCAAGCCACAATGAGCACAAAGAGGTCTGTCCTTCTTAGCTCCTTTAGCACCATGATCAACATTGCCTTTCACAGCAAAGGCATGATTGGATTCCCCATTCCTAATGGCAAAAGTAACTTCTCTTTGTTTTTCATCTTGAACACACAAGGAGAAGACTTTGGTCATAGTGGGAATAGGATCCATGGCTATACTTTGGCCTCTAATTGAGGAGAATGAATCACTCAAACCCATCAAGAACTGCATCACATACTCCAGTTTTGTGTAATTCACCAAAGGAGAAATTCCACCACAATGACAATTGTGTGCAGGCTTGTGTTCTACCAAAGATTTCCACAAAGACTTGAATTTAGCATAATAAGAACTCACAGACATAGAACCTTGTTGCAGGGACACCAACTCTCGCTTGAGTTGAAAGATTTGTGCCATTTGGTTGCTCGAACCTATCTTGGAGGTCATGCCAAAGTGCAAATGCAGTGGTGCAATGAAGGACTGTAGTTTGCATTTCCTTAGAAAGTGAATTCAAGATCCATGATGCAACAACACTGTTAGTGCGACGCCACCTCTGGTACAAAGGATCATCAAGAGCAGGTTCCGGAATTGAACCGTCTACAAAGCCAATCTTGTTCCAACCAATGAGTGCCATAATCATGGCTTTCTTCCTAGAAACATAATTGTCATCACATAATGGATGAGAGACAAGAACTACCCCAGGATTATCTGAAGGGTGAAGGAAAAGAGGATTGGAGTCATCCATTGCAGCCATGGAAGACTCAATAGAAAGCTAAAATGTAAAGAATGCAAAGAAAGTAAGAGAAGAGAGGTTGAAGAAGAAGAAGAAGATGAAGCTCTCGGATAAGCTCAGAGAATGCAAAGAAAGGAAAATTCAACCGATACCATTGATGAGAATGATTTACAAAGAAACAATATATAGTGCTTTCCATTAGCTCACTAACTAAATTCGGGTGTAACTGACTCAACAACTATAACAGAAAGTAACTAACATAACTAACTTAACAATTAGTTGTAATATTGTGAGAGAGATCTTCATCATATTCTGACTTAAGTAGACAGCTCATGAAAGTCTTCAATCTTGAGTGTTTTTCATTGAGTCTCAGCAGACGGTAAAGATACTTCATTAGATGGGTTGACTTTTCTTCAGAAAGTCAACAACTCCAGATAAGCTTCAAATAGGTGAGGCTTCTTCATCAGACGCGTCAGCTGTCTTCATAAGATGAGTGATATCTATCTTTGACCAAGATAGACTTAGGACAGACGAGTGACTAAATCACTTAAAATATTAATCTGCACACTAAGTAGACATGTCAACAACCAAGATATAGTTCAATTAAATCAATGAACGGATGTTTAGTTTTCATCAAAACTTGGGGTAAATGTACATTTGACATTTAGAGACTCGACAATAGGTTAGCGATAGTCTGACGAAAAGATTGATTCGGGTCATGTTTCAAACTTAAGGGACCAAAATAAATCTTTTTAAACATAAATGATCAAAACAAATCTAAAAAATAAGATAAGGGACCAAAAATCTAATTTAGCCTTAATTAAAAAGTTAAGATTTTGTACTTTAATCAAATTTGGTGGAGTTATGTTGAGATTTTTTTTTTTGAATAAGTATGGCATTCAAAGGCATCACAATAAGAGAAAGCTTCCCAACTAGGATGACACCCTAACTCCTATCAACCATCATCTGCAACATCCCATTTATTTATTAAAATAAGAAAAACAAAGAATACAAAGAAACATGGGGAAGTTAAGGAAAAAAAAATTAAAGAAAGGAAATGGAAGTTATTTGAGGAAAGATATATTGTAGTTTTTTCCTTAATGTTACAAAAACAAATGGTTGGCCTAATTAGGAGAATTGAAGAGTTGCATATAAAAAGATTTCGAATTATAATTTAGTTATAAAATAATTTTAGTTTTATCGAGTTGGTCTCATACTATGTAATTAAAGATCAAGTTGGGTTGGCACATCTGGTGAAGCTTTCTACCCCAGTTCGCTGTGGTTTTGATTTGATTATCAAATTTTCCTTATTGGTAGGCGATATATAAATTTTACTATAAATCTTTGTTGTGATTGGTGGTCTTTCTTATCCTTGTAAGGGGGCGCACCTTCTCATAATCTAAACTTCATTTTACAAGAAAAATACTATATAATTAAAGAGTAATGTGTTTTTTTAACATCAGTATGGGGACACCATACGATGTCCTCTTTGTTTGTTTTTTTCTTTATGTATTTTCGAGATTTGTGTATACAAAGATGATATATAAAAAAGTAAGTGATAGATAGAAATAAACACATTATGTCTAACCTACAATGTCTAAAGTTTGATGTTAAAAAATAACACAACTCATAATTAAGGAAGTGATTATAAATATAACAATTAGGTTTACTGAAGTAAGCCTAATAATCTCGTTTGGTATTGTGAAGCTTGATTGACTATTATCGTAGTTCACAAAAAGAATTGCAACAAAAGTTTTTTTTAGTTTCCTTTATTTCCTTTATTACTTTCCTTTTTTTAAAAATTAGGAATTGTAGTTTTAAAAAAAAAGTGCTTTTACTGCTTTTGCTTTTTTAAACGTCCATCCAATCATCCATTTATTTAAAGAACATTTTTATTTAAAAAATAAGTTTTTTTTCTAAAAAAAGTCATCCAAACGAGCAATTTGTCATTTTGTTTTTAAAAAGTCACATTGTGTGAAGTTAAAACGCTCGAACACTTCCCAACACAACACTTTGGAAATTTGATAGGTTTTTAAAAAGGAGGAGCCCAATTATTATAGGATCTAACATCAACTATTTTAATGTTCTTTTTCATTATAAAAGAAAAATCATTAAATGTCATCCATATTTAAATATTTAACTTTATGAAAGTTCCTTTATTTCGTAAGTAGAGAATATGAATTCAATGGCCTTTATATTTATTTTAGAAAATAACAAATGGATTTGATTAAAAAAAAAAAGGGCAAAACTTTCTATCACTCGAGAAAGAATTGGGTAGACACTACCTGAAATATGATGTGTTGGGGACACTGACTAAAATTTGCCAGCACACTAAAATTCGATAACATAATAAGGAAAACTACATGAAAGTTTATGAAAGTTATGTTATTTAGTAAGTAGAGAGTATGTACACCCTTTGTTACATTAATAACCCAAAACAAAATCAATGAAAAATCCTTTAAATAGTTTTAAATTAAACATACATGTCATAAAGATTTCGCGACTTAATCGGGTCTGAAAATACCTCATATTAATTAAAATAGATATAAAGTATCCAAGCGATAATATAATAATAATTCCATACCTCCAAATAAAACCCCAAGCCTAAAAAACCGAGCGTCTACTAATAAACCCAACGATAAATAAATAAAATGTCTAGCCACATACGGCTCCTTATTTAAGAAAGTACTAACCAAGCTAGGAATAATAACTAAGAAAATTCGCTAGGTCTTCAATCCTCTTCAATTCTAGTGATGTCGTCCTCGTGCTCTGAAATCAACACTTTTAATGAGATATAATCCCAGTGAATAAAAATCATTTAATGAAAAGGTTCGTAAATAGTGTTGTTCTTAGACGGCGCGGTAACCGGAAAAACATTAATGGTACCCGCAAATTTTTAAAATAATAAATATAATAAACCTCTAAAATAATAATATATAATTATTATTTTTGTCAGACATTTAAACCACAGACTCATAAACTCAACAACGGTCACATCTCATTGTATTTAATCACATTCACCATGCACACTCTATACAATGCAACTCCACGAACATGACTCGGTGATTCCCATAATCACTTGACTTGACTCTTTGGTTCCCAGAACCGGTGTAAATCCCAGATCCACTAAGGTCTATGAGCTCATATCCATGCAATGGCGTCTCACTGCCTTCCCCATCCCAGATGGAGGTATCTAATATTCCATCCCAAATGTGAATATTTTAACAATCTGATATCACATCCCAGATGGTGATATCTCTCATCCTATTCCCGGAATAGAATGTACACCGTCATCCCTTCCTGGAAGGTGATAACCAACTCATATGCACTATACAATATGTCATCTCAGATGACTACCATATGTCATCCCAGATGACTACCAAATATTTTCTCAAACTCCATACATCAATTACATAGACACTATAACAGGATTTAAAATGCAAACACAACCATAACATATAAGTCCTTAGTATAATTTATTCTTGTTATAGTACATGTATTTACTGACAGGGGCGTGGCATAAATGTATCAATAGAAATCATCTAATATCAAACATAAATAATGTTATGTCACTGCAGTAAGGTTACGCACGGCACAAAATTTGGGCCTTTATTTAGCTATTTATTTTCTTTATTATTATTATTTTATTGCATCAAACATTAATAAAATAATAAGAAAATTACACTCACTAAATCAATTCATCAAGTGACGTGAAAATATTTCAAAATTCCAAATAAAAATCATGCACTCTAAAATCTTAGTTTTCGCAATTAAACAAATCTATATGACAGCTTCAAATCAATTGTACCATGAAAATGTGAGAAAAAGTATTTTTACTCACCTTTTGCAGTCCTCCAATGTGCTCTAAAAATTACGTATGATAAGGATTTGCGCTTCCCTAAAAATTCCTCTCCCGTTTGGTGGCGTTCTTGGATCTGTGAACTGTTATGGCTGTACTGGCAAGGAATGAAACTGACGAAAATCTGCGGCGCCCCTGATCCCTTCTTCTTTTTTCGTTACCATCCTTTATATAATATACTTAGTCAGCGCATTAGGTTTGTTCTCTTTTTTTATTCTTTTTATTTAGCCAAAAGCTTGGCTGCTTGGGCTTAATGCCCAAGTATCTTTTTTTTCTCCAATATATATATATATATATATATATATATATATATATATATATATATATATATATATATATATATATATCTATATCTGCATATATATATATATAATTAAAAATTCTTTATAATAGTAAATAAATTTCAATGAATCCTTATACTATAACTTCTTCACACTTAATCTCTTATTTATATTTTATTTTATTTTATTTTCCAATTTTACACTCTTTTAATTTGTAATTATTAAATAATTGTAATTTATTCTCATACTAACAATTCTACACTTAAAACTCATACTGACTTAATCTTTTATAAAAGTAATTATATTTGAATTTTGGGATGTTACATTTCCTCCTCTCCTTAATGAATTTCGTCCCCAAAATTCTCACGTCTCACCTAACTACACAACGTTAAAGGTAATGCAATGCTAAGTTATGTACCTGTACCAAAGAGATCTGGATGATGTTGTCTAACATCTTCCTCAAGTTCCCAGGTAGCTTCCTCCGAAGTTAACCCTTCCCAAATCACTTTCACCAATGGGATCATCTTGTTCCTCAGAGTTTTTGTGCTCTTGTCAATGATCTGAACAGGCCTGGGCTTAAAGACCAAATTATCCTTCAATTGTATTGACTCAGGAGCTATCACGTGTGAAATATCTGGTACGTACTTCAGAGTTTAGACACATGGAAGACGTCATGGAGATTCGACAACTGTGGTGGAAGAGCCAATTGGTAAGCAACAGGCCCGACTCTTTTTAGGATTTGAAACGGACCCATGAAACGAGGGTTGAGCTTTCTGACTTTTATTGACCTCCCAATTCCAGTCTTAGGAGTGACTCTCAAGAATACATGTTCCTCTTCCTGAAATTCTAAAGGCTTCCTTCTCTTGTCGGCATAACTCTTTTGCCTACTCTGTGCAGTGCGCATCCTTTCCCTAATGACTTTAATCCTCTCGGTGGTCTCCTGGACTAACTCTGGTCCTAGCAGGGTCTTCTCACCCACCTCACACCAACATAAAGGGAACCTACACTTCCTCCCATAAAGAGCTTCATAGGGTGCCATGCCGATGCTAGCGTGATAACTGTTGTTATAAGAAAACTCTATAAGAGGTCAAAATTTATCCCAACCCCCACCTTCATCTAAAACACATGCTCTAAGCATGTCCTCAAGGGTCTGAATGGTCCTTTCCGACTGACCGTCCGTTTGGGGATGATAGGCTGTGCTAAAACTCAACTCAGAACCAAAAGCCTGTTGGAAAGCCCTCCAGAATCTAGAGGTAAACTGTGGGTCCCTATCTAACACTATTGAGGTAGGTATGCCATGAAGCTTCACTATCTCCTTAATGTATAAGTCTGCTAACTTATTCAAACTATAGGTTGCCTTAATTGGCAAGAAGTGAGCAGACTTGGTCAACCTATCGACAATTACCCATATGGCATCTAAACCCAAACGAGTCCTAGGTAACCTCACAAAATCCATAGAAATCCTCTCCCATTTCCATCGAGGAATTTCTAAAGGCTGCAACAAACCCGAAGGTCTCTGATGTTCCATCTTAACCTTTTGACATACTAAACACTTGGCCACAAAGCTAGCCACATCCCGTTTCATTCCTGGCCACCAATACATCTTCTTTAGATCTTGATACATCTTGGTTATCCCTGGATGTATGGTGAACTTCCCCTTACGCGCTTCCACTAAAACTTTCTCTCTAAGGCTCCCCTCCTTAGGGACAACGATTTTATTCTTAAACAACACTAGACCATCAGTAGACAACACATAATTCTCTTGATCTAAAAGAGATTATAACTCCTGGTCTAAAAGATGTTCTCGCCTAATCATTTCTCTAAGGTCACTGCAAATTTCCAGCCTATTCAACTTCAAGCTTAGAGCACTAAGAGACACATTTAGATTCATGTCCCTGAACTCCTCTAACATATTCATCTCTCGGACCATCAAACTAGACACATGCAAGGTTTTCCTACTGAGTGCATCAGCCACCACATTGGCTTTCCCTGGATGGTACTTCAACTCGAAATCATAGTCCTTAAGGAATTCCATCCACCTCCTTTGCCTCATATTCAATTCTTTCTGGTCAAACAAATACTTAAGGCTCTTATGATCACTAAAAACCTCAAACTTTGCACCATACAAATAGTGCCTCCAAATCTTAAGAGCAAAGACTACTGCTGCTAACTCAAGGTCATGAGTAGGGTAATTCACCTCATGCGTCCTAACTTGCCAAGATGCATAAGCCACTACCCTACCTTCCTGCATCAACACACAACCTAAACCATTCTTAGAAGCGTCACAATATACCACAAAACTCACTGAAGGATCTGGAATGGTTAAGACCGGTGATGACACCAATCTTCTCTTAAGCTCCTCAAAATTCTCTTCGCATTCCTTATCCCACTCAAAAGATTTTCCTTTCCTAGTCAACTTGGTGAGAGGTGAAGCTAGTCTAGAAAACCCCTCTATGAACTTCCTATAGTAACCTGCCAGTCCCATGAAACTCCTCACTTCCGTCACTGGCTTAGGTTGCTCCCATCCAAGCACTGCATCAACCTTACTAGAGTCAACCGCTACACCACTCCTAGATATGGTATGTCCTAAAAACTTCACCTCATCAAGCCAAAATTCACACTTTTCTGGCTTTGCATACAATTGTTCTTCCCTCAGAATCTGCAACACTAACCTCAAATGCTCCTCATGATCCTCTGTTGTCCTAGAGTATATCAAAATATCATCTATGAACACCACCACAAAGCTATCCAAGAACGGTCTAAAGATCCGATTCATGTAGTCCATAAAAACGGCTGGGGCATTGGTCACACCAAAGGGCATCACTACATACTCATAGTTCCCATACCTTGTCCAAAAGGCTGTCTTAGGAATGTCCTCATTCTTGACTCTAATTTGATGGTATCCCGATCTTAGATCTATTTTGGAAAACACTGACGCTCCCCTCAACTGATCTAAGAGGTCATCTATCCTTGGCAAAGGGTATTTATTCTTGATGGTCACTTTGTTCAACTGCCTATAGTCGACACATAGCCTTATGCTCCCATCCTTCTTTTTCACCATTAGGACAGGTGCTCCCCAGGGTGACTCACTAGGCCTAATAAACCCCTTCCCTAACATCTCCTCTAACTGTTTCTTAAGCTCGCTCAACTCTAAAGGTGCCATTCTATAAGGCGCTACCGATACTGGTCCACTCCTTGGCACTAGATCTATGTTAAACTCAACTGCTCTATTCGGAGGCAAACTAGTGACATCCTTAGGGAAAACATCCTGGAGCTCACACACCACAGGTATAGTCATCACATCACTGTCAGCCTCTATCTTAGCAGAGAATAAGAGTACATATCCTTGAGCTCCCTCAACTAAGCACTTATGACAAGCAACAACAGAAACAATAGAACTGGGTACGGGAAAATCATTAGACATTGGTTGTATAGGAATGGAGATAGTTTTATCAGAGCAATTTATGACAGCATGATTTGCAGACAACCAATCCATACCAAGAATGACATCTAACCCAGACATGGGCAAGCATATAAGATCAACAAAATAAGGTACACCTTGGTACACTAAGGGACAGCTCAAGCAAGCAATAGAGGTAACAAGTTTATCATTTGCAGGAGTAGCGACACTCAAATCATATGGCAACTTAGAAACAGACAAAGATAGATTTTTCACACACTCTAAAGATATAAATGAATGAGTTGCTCCTGAATCAAACAATAAATTGATTTTTCTTTCTTTAATTAAACCCATACCTTGTATCAGGCCATCTGACTCCTTCACCTTTTCCCCTTGGAGCGTAAAGACTCTCCCTTGGCTCAGTTGTCTAGGTTGGACTGGTCCTCCACTCTTGCAATTTCTGGCATAGTGTCCCACTTTACCACACTTGTAGCAAGTGGCCTGTGCCGCTGGACACGTGCGATCTCCATGATTCAACCCACACCTATGACACCCGGCGCCCTTGTCAGTATGGGCCCCATGCACTTGCTTCCCTTTGTTGATGGAGGAGACTGGCCGCAAATGCTTCTGAAATTTCCCATCCTTGCCCTGAAATCTCTTGCCATCGCTAAAAATTTTCTCCTTTTGCCTCTCGGCCAGCACAGCTTGTATATTATGCTCTGCCACCCTACACTTGTTTACAAGAGTGGGGTAGTCCCGAATTTCTAGGAGTCCGATAAGGCTCTGCAGCTCTGGCCTCAAACCCTGCTCGAACTTAATTGCCTTCCATTGGCCATCAAGATTATCCCTCACCTGAGCAGAGAACCTTGAAAGGCTCTCAAACTTGGCCACATATTCAGCCACTGTCATACTCCCCTGACGAAACTGTAGAAACTCCATCTCCTTTTGTATCCGGACGTTTTGCGGAAAGTATTTCTCCAGAAAAACCTCCTTGAATCGGTCCCATGTGATAGGGGCGCCCGAAGCAAGCAACCCGCCCCTAGCACAGTCCCACCAGTGCTCTGCATCCGATTCTAGCATATAGGTGGCAAAATCCACCTTCTGAGCATCAGAGCACCTCATGGCCCGGAAGATCTTCTCTAATTTCAACAACCATTCCTCTGCCTCAATAGGATCGGTGGTACCTCGAAAAACAGGCGGGTTATTGTTCCTGAATTCTGACAGACCCCTGTACTGTGGATCTGGAACTGCAACCGGCACCATGTTAAGCACGCCCCCATTATCCCTCATTTGACGGAGAGTCTCCGTCTGCTCCTGCATAAATCTGGCCATTCGAGCCAAAGTCGCTGCAAGTGCATCATTTCTCCCTCGCCTATTTGCCGCCATAATCTGCATACCACCAATCAAACAGTGGGTTGATCAAGTCCAATATCCAAAAGAATAGAATGCAGAATTATAACTCCAACAAGCATCTTATGCGCCCAAGCTTTGTTTTATAAAAAGCCCCAATACCACAGTCCGATATAGAATCGAACTGCTCTGATACCATTTGTAACATCCCTGGCTGGTATATGGATTGACGACTGATCCCACAGACCAACACATGTCTTTTTCAGCATGCTTTGTCCTCACTCACACGCTTCCCGGGAAAATTTCCCAGGAGGTCACTCATCCCAGAATTGCTCCAAGTCAAGCACGCTTAACTGTGGAGTTCTTAAGTGATGGACTCCCGAAAATAAGATGCATCTTGTTTACATGGGTAGTATCAATCAATTCTTATAAGCCATCTTCAATAGTATAGTCTCATACGTATACAGTCTCAGGATCCCTCTCATTCGGGTGTGTAATCGGTTCATTCATGTGCCCCTCCGCCTAAAAGCCTGCCAGGAGCCGCTCATTGTCCGTGCCTTCTTGCACCGGCGACCACTCCGCGCCCTCGTCGGCACCCGGGTGTTACATGAAATCAACACTTTTAATGAGATATAATCCCAGTGAATAAAAATCATTTAATGAAAAGGTTCGCAAATAGTGTTGTTCACAGCCAGCGTGAATAGGAAAAACATTCTTGGTACACGCAAATTTTTAAAATAATGAATATAATAAACCTCTAAAATAATAATATATAATTATTATTTTTGTCGGACATTTAAACCACAAAATCATAAACTCAACAACGGTCACATCTCATTGCATTTAATCACATTCACCATGCACACTCTATACAATGCAACTCCACGAACATGACTCTGTGATTCCCAGAATCACTTGACATGACTCTTTGGTTTGCAGGCAAGGGTGTGAATCCCAGATCCACTAAGGTCTATGAGCTCATATCCATGCAATGGCGTCCCACTGCCTTCCCCATCCCACATGGAGGTATCTAATATTCCATCCCATATGTGAATATTTTAACAATCTGATATCACATCCCAGATGGTGATATCTCTCATCCTATTCCCGGAATAGAATGTACACCGTCATCCCTTCCTGGAAGGTGATAACCAACTCATATGCACTATACAATATGTCATCCCAGATGACTACCAAATGTCATCCCAGATGACTACCAAATGTCATCCCAGATGACTACCAAATATTTTCTCGAACTCCATACATCAATTACATAGACACTATAACATGATTTAAAATGCAAACACAACCATAACATATAAGTCCTTAATATAATTTATGCTTGTTATAGTACATGTATTCACTGACAGTGGCGTGGCATAAATGTATCAATAGAAATCATCTAATATCAAACATAAATAATGTTATGCCACGGCAGTAAGGTTACGCAAGGTACAAAATTTGGGCCTTTATTTAGCTATTTATTTTCTTTATTATTATTATTTTATTGCATCAAACATTAATAGAATAACAAGAAAATTACACTCACTAAATCAATTCATCAAGTGACGTGAAAATATTTCAAAATTCCAAATAAAAATCATGCACTCTAAAATCTTAGTTTTCGTAATTAAACAAATCTATATAACAGCTTCAAATCAATTGTACCATGAAAGTGCGAGAAAAAGTATTTTTACTCACATTTTGCAGACCTCCAATGTGCTCTAAAAATTACGTATGATAAGGATTTGCGCTTCCCTAAAAATTCCTCTCCCATTTGGTGGCGTTCTTGGATCTGTGTACTGCTATGGCTATACTGGCAAGGAATGAAACTGACGAAAATCTGCGGCGCCCCTGATCCCGTCTTCTTTTTTCGTTACCATCCTTTATATAATATACTTAGTCAGCGGATTAGGTTTGTTCTCTTTTTTTCTTCTTTTTATTTAGCCAAAAGCTTATTGCTTGGGCTTAACGCCCAAGTATCTCTTTCTTTTTTCATATATATATATATATATATATATATATATATATATATATATATATATATGTATGTATGTATGTATGTATGTATGTATATATATATATATATATATATGTATGTATGTATATATATATATATATATATATATATATATATAATTAAAAATTCTTTATAATAGTTAATAAATTTCAATGAATCCTTAAACTATCACTTCTTCACACTAAATCTCTTATTTATATTTTATTTTCCAATTTTACACTCTTTTAATTTATAATTATTAAATAATTGTAATTTATTCTCATACTAACAATTCTACACTTAAAACTCATACTGACTTAATCTTTTATTAAAGTAATTATATTTGAATTTTGGGATGTTACATTTCCTCCTCTCCTTAATGAATTTCGTCCCCGAAATTCTCACGTCTCACCCAACTACACAACGTTAAAGTTAATGCAATGCTAAGTTATGTACCTGTACTGAAGAGATCTGGATGATGTTGTATAACATCTTCCTCAAGTTCCCAGGTAGCTTCCTCCGAAGTTAACCCTTCCCAAATCACTTTCACCAATGGGATCATCTTGTTCCTCAGAGTTTTTGCGCTCTTATCAATGATCTGAACAGGCCTGGGCTTAAAGACCAAATTATCCTTCAATTGTATTGACTCAGGAGCTATCACGTGTGATATATCCGCACGCATTCTTAGGAGTTGAGACACATGGAAGACGTCATGGAGATTCGACAACTGTGGTGGAAGAGCCAATTGGTAAGCAACATGCCCGACTCTTTTTAGGATTTGAAACGGACCCATGAAACGAGGGTTGAGCTTTCTGACTTTCTTTGACCTCCCAACTCCAGTCTTAGGAGTGACTCTCAAGAATACATGTTCCTCTTCGTGAAATTCTAAAGGCTTCCTTCTCTTGTCGGCATAACTCTTTTGCCTACTCTGTGCAGTGTGCATCCTTTCCCTAATGACTTTAATCCTCTCGGTGGTCTCCTGGACTAACTCTGGTCCTAGCAGGGTCTTCTCACCCACCTCACACCAACATAAAGGGGACATACACTTCCTCCCATAAAGAGCTTCATATGGTGTCATGCCGATGCTAGCGTGATAACTGTTGTTATAAGCAAACTCTATAAGAGGTAAAAATTTATCCCAACCCCCACCTTCATCTAAAACACATGCTCTAAGCGTGTCCTCAAGGGTCTGAACGGTCCTTTCCGACTGACCGTCCATTTGGGGATGATAGGCTGTGCTAAAACTCAACTTAGAACCAAAAGCCTGTTGGAAAGCCCTCCAGAATCTAGAGGTAAACTGTGGGTCCCTATCTGACACTATTGAGGTAGGTATGCCATGAAGCTTCACTATCTCCTTAATGTATAAGTCTGCTAACTTATTCAAACTATAGGTTGCCTTAATTGGCAAGAAGTGAGCAGACTTGGTCAACCTATCCACAATTACCCATATGGCATCTAAACCCAAACGAGTCCTAGGTAACCTCACAAAATCCATAGAAATCCTCTCCCATTTCCATCGAGGAATTTCTAAAGGCTGCAACAAACCCGAAGGTCTCTGATGTTCTATCTTAACCTTTTGACATACTAAACACTTGACCACAAAGCTAGCCACATCCCGTTTCATTCCTGGCCACCAATACATCTTCTTTAGATCTTGATACATCTTGGTTATCCCTGGATGTATGGTGAACTTCCCCTTACGCGCTTCCTCTAAAAATTTCTCTCTAAGGCTCCCCTCCTTAGGGACAACGATTTTATTCTTAAACAACACTAGACCATCAGTAGACAACACATAATTCTCTTGATCTAAAAGAGATTATAACTCCTGGTCTAAAAGCTGTTCTCGCCTAATCATTTCTCTAAGGTCACTGCAAATTTCCAGCCTATTCAACTTCAAGCTTAGAGCACTAAAAGACATTTAGATTCATGTCCCTGAACTCCTCTAACATATTCATCTCTCAGACCATCAAACTAGACACATGCAAGGTTTTCCTACCGAGTGCATCAGCCACCACATTGGCTTTCCCTGGATGGTACATCAACTCGAAATCATAGTCCTTAAGGAATTCCATCCACCTCCTTTGCCTCATATTCAATTCTTTCTGGTCAAACAAATACTCAAGGCTCTTATGATCACTAAAAACCTCAAACTTTGCACCATACAAATAGTGCCTCCAAATCTTAAGAGCAAAGACTACTGCTGCTAACTCAAGGTCATGAGTAGGGTAATTCACCTCATGCGTCCTAAGCTGCCTAGATGCATAAGCCACTACCCTACCTTCCTGCATCAACACATAACCTAAACCATTCTTAGAAGCATCACAATATACCATAAAACTCACTAAAGGATCTGGAATGGTTAAGACCGGTGATGACACCAATCTTCTCTTAAGCTCCTCAAAATTCTCTTCGCATTCCTTATCCCACTCAAAAGATTTTCCTTTCCTAGTCAACTTGGTGAGAGGAAAAGCTAGTCTAGAAAACCCCTCTATGAACTTCCTATAGTAACCTGCCAGTCCCAGGAAACTCCTTACTTCCGTCACTGGCTTAGGTTGCTCCCATCCAAGCACTGCATCAACCTTACTAGAGTCAACCGCTACACCACTCCTAGATATGGTATGTCCTAAAAACTTCACCTCATCAAGCCAAAATTCACACTTTTCTGGCTTTGCATACAGTTGTTCTTCCCTCAAAATCTGCAACACTAACCTCAAATTCTCCTCATGATCCTCTGGTGTCCTAGAGTATATCAAAATATCATCTATGAACACCACCACAAAGCTATCCAAGAACGGTCTAAAGATCCGATTCATGTAGTCCATAAAAACGGCTGGGGCTTTGATCACACCAAAGGGCATCACTACATACTCATAGTGCCCATACCTTGTCCTAAAGGCTGTCTTAGGAATGTCCTCATTCTTGACTCTAATTTGATGGTATCCCGATCTTAGATCTATTTTGGAAAACACTGACGCTCCCCTCAACTGATCTAAGAGGTCATCTATCCTAGGCAAAGGGTATTTATTCTTGATGGTCACTTTGTTCAACTGCCTATAGTCGACACATAGCCTCATGCTCCCATCCTTCTTTTTCACTAGTAGGACAGGTGCTCCCCAGGGTGACACACTAGGCCTAATAAACCCCTTCCCTAGCATCTCCTCTAACTGTTTCTTAAGCTCGCTCAACTCTAAACGTGCCATTCTATAAGGCGCTACCGATACTGGTCCACTCCCTGGCACTAGATCTATGTTAAACTCAACTTCTCTATTCGGAGGCAAACTAGTGACATCCTTAGGGAAAACATCCTGGAACTCACACACCACAGGTATAGTCGTCACATCACTGTCAGCCTCTATCTTAGCAGAGAATAAGAGTACATATCCTTGAGCTCCCTCAACTAAGCACTTATGACAAGCAACAACATAAACAATAGAATTGGGTACGGGAAAATCATTAGACATTGGTTGTATAGGAATGGAGATAGTTTTATCAGAGCAATTTATGACAGCATGATTCGCAGACAACCAACCCATACGAAGAATGACATCTAACCCAGACATGGGCAAGCATATAAGATCAACAAAATAAGGTACACCTTGGTACACTAAGGGACAGCTCAAGCAAGCAATAGAGGTAACAAGTTTATCATTTGCAGTAGTAGCGACACTCAAATCATATGGCAACTTAGAAATAGACAAAGATAGATTTTTCACACACTCTAAAGATATAAATGAATGAGTTGCTCCTGAATCAAACAATAAATTTATTTTTCTTTCTTTTATTAAACCCATACCTTGTATCAGGCCATCTGACTCCTTCACCTTTTCCCCTTGGAGCGTAAATACTCTTCCTTGGCTTAGTGGTCTAGGTTGGACTGGTCCTCCACTCTTGCAATTTCTGGCATAGTGTCCCACTTTACCACACTTGTAGCAAGTGGTCTGTGCCGCTGGACACGTGCGATCTCCATTATTCAACCCACACCTATGACACCCGGCGCCCTTGTCAGTCTAGGCTCCATGCACTTGCTTCCCTTTGTTGATGGAGGAGACTGGCCGCAAATGCTTCTGAAATTTCCCATCCTTACCCTGAAATCTCTTGCCATCGCTAAGAATTTTATCCTTTTGCCTCTCGGCCAGCACAACTTGTATATTATGCTCTGCCACCCTACACTTGTTCACAAGAGTGGGGTAGTCCCGAATTTCTAAGAGTCCGATAAGGCTCTGCAGCTCTGGCCTCAAACCCTGCTCGAACTTAATTGCCTTCCATTGGCCTTCAAGATTATCCCTCACCTGAGCAGAGAACCTTGAAAGACTCTCAAACTTGGCCACATATTCAATCACTGTCATACTCCCCTGACGAAACTGTAGAAACTCCATCTCCTTCTGTATCCGGACGCTGTGTGGAAAGTATTTCTCCAGAAAAACCTCCTTGAATCGGTCCCATGTGATAGGGGCGCCCGAAGCAAGCAACCCGCCCCTAGCACAGTCCCACCAGTGCTCTGCATCCGACTCTAGCATATAGGTGGAAAAATCCACCTTCTGAGCATCAGAGCACCTCATGGCCCGGAAGATCTTATCTAATTTCATCAACCATTCCTCTGCCTCAATAGGATCGGTGGTACCTCGAAAAGCAGGTGGGTTATTGTTCCTGAATTCTGACAGACCCCTGTACTGTGGATCTGGAACTGCAACCGGCACCATGTTAAGCACGCCCCCATTATCCCTCATCTGACGGAGAGTCTCCGTCTGCTCCTGCATAACTCCGGCCATTTGAGCCAAAGTCGCTGCAAGTGCATCATTTCTCCCTCGCCTGTTTGCCGCCATAATCTGCATACCACCAATCAAACAGTGGGTTGATCAAGTCCAATATCCAAAAGAATAGAATGCAGAATTATAACTCCAACAAGTATCTTATATGCCCAAGTTTTGTTTTAGAAAAAGCCCCAATACTACAGTCCGAAATAGAATTGAACTGCTCTGATACCATTTGTAACATCCCTGGCTGCTATAAGGATTGACGACTGATCCCACAGACCAACACAGGTGTTTTTCAGCGTGCTTTGTCCTCACTCACACGCTTCCCGGGAAAATTTCCCAAGAGGTCACCCATCCCAGAATTGCTCCATGTCAAGCACGCTTAACTGTGGAGTTCTTAAGTGATGGGCTCCCGAAAAGAAGATGCATCTTGTTTACATGGGTAGTACCAATCAATTCTTATAAGCCATCTTCAACAGTATAGTCCCATACCTATACAGTCTCAGGATCCCTCTCATTCGAGTGTGTAATCGGTTTATTCATGTGCCCCTCCGCCTAGAAGCCTACCAGGAGCCGCTCCTTGTCCGTGCCTTCTTGCACCGGCGACCACTCCCCGCCCTCGTCGGCACCCGGGTGTTACATGAAATCAACACTTTTAATGAGATATAATCCCAGTGAATAAAAATCATTTAATGAAAAGGTTCGCAAATAGTGTTGTTCACAGCCGGCGCGGTAACCGGAAAAACATTCATGGTACCCGCAAATTTTTAAAACAATGAATATAATAAACCTCTAAAATAATAATATATAATTATTATTTTTGTCAGACATTTAAACCACAAAATCATAAACTCAACAACGGTCACATCTCATTGCAATTAATAACATTCACCATGCACACTCTATACAATGCAACTCCACGAACATGACTCGGTGATTCCCAGAATCACTTGACTTGACTCTTTGGTTCCCAGAACCGGTGTGAATCCCAGATCCACTAAGGTCTATGAGCTCATATCCATGCAATGGCGTCCCACTGCCTTCCCCATCCCAGATGGAGGTATCTAATATTCCATCCCATATGTGAATATTTTAACAATCTGATATCACATCCCAGATGGTGATATCTCTCATCCTATTCCCAGAATAGAATGTACACCGTCATCCCTTCCTGGAAGGTGATAACCAACTCATATGCACTATACAATATGTCATCCCAGATGACTACCAAATATTTTCTCGAACTCCATACATCAATTACATAGACACTATAACAGGATATAAAATGAAAACACAACCATAACATCTAAGTCCTTAATATAATTTATGATTGTTATAGTACATGTATTCACTGACAAGGGCATGGCATAAATGTATCAATAGAAATCATCTAATATGAAACATAAATAATGTTATGCCACTGCAATAAGGTTACGCACGGTACAAATTTTGGGTCTTTATTTAGCTATTTATTTTCTTTATTATTATTATTTTATTGCATCAAACATTAATAGAATAACAAGAAAATTACACTCACTAAATCAATTCATCAAGTGACGTGAAAATATTTCAAAAATCCAAATAAAAATCATGCACTCTAAAATCTTAATTTTCGTAATTAAACAAATCTATATGACAGCTTAAAATCAATTGTACCATGAAAGTGTGATAAAAAGTATTTTTACTCACCTTTTGCAGACCTCCAATGTGCTCTAAAAATTACGTATGATAAGGATTTGCGCTTCCCTAAAAATTCCTCTCCTATTTGGTGGCATTCTTGGATCTGTGTACTGGTACGGTTGTACTGGCAAGGAATGAAACTGACGAAAATATGCGGCGCCCCTGATCCCTTATTTTTTCGTTACCATCCTTTATATAATATACTTAGTCAGCGCATTAGGTTTGTTCTCTTTTTTTCTTCTTTTTATTTAGCCAAAAGTTTGGCTGCTTGGGCTTAACACCTAAGTATCTCTTTTTTTTTCATATATATTTATATAATTAGAAATTCTTTATAATAGTTAATAAATTTCAATAAATCCTTATACTATCACTTCTTCATACTAAATCTCTTATTTATATTTTATTTTATTTTATTTTCCAATTTTACACTCTTTTAATTTGTAATTATTAAATAATTGTAATTTATTCTCATACTAACAATTCTACACTTAAACTCATACTGACTTAATCTTTTATTAAAGTAATTATATTTGAATTTTGGGATGTTAGAGTATGAATTCAATGAATGACATGTCCTTTATTTTATTTTAGAAAATAACAAATGGATTGGATTAAAAAAATGGAGAATCTATTTATCACCCGAGACAGGTTTGGGTAGACACTGCCTGAAATATGATGTGTTGGGACACCAATTAAAATTTGTTAGCACACTAAAATTCAACAACATAATAGGGAAAAGTACATCAACGTTTGCACTGGGGCAACATATGGGTAAATGACAATCCACAGAAGGCCACATCAACATTGTTGTTTGGATGACAATCACGTGACCCTCTCATATCGTCTGATGGTCTCTGATGGGCTCCGACAAGCGTACCGGATCGAAGCAAGTAATATTAAAATGGTGAGAAACCGAGTATCGAACTTAGGGATTGGGAAACCAAGTACCACTTCACAAATTAAACAACTATTTTAGATTAAGAAATAAGTGTGAATAGATTTCGAGAAAATAAAAGAAACAATAAATTAAAATCAAATATTTTTGGGATTTTAAATATGAAAAAGAGATTTCTAGTAATTGGGTTACCAACAAGACTGCTCATGTTACTAAATTGACTACCCCTCTTGTTAATTATTGAAATTTGCTTTGAAGGTGAATTTATCCTAAATAAGTTAATGTTCCCCCTCGAGATACAAGAACCGTGCCCGATTAAACAAACCCCTACTCTCGTGGTAATTGAATTTAAATCGAACCCTTTAAGCTTTGTGACAACTCAGTGAACCCTCGAAGGACCGCTTCTAACTCTCGTGATTTAAGTCCTAAGTTTGATTCCTATAGATCCAATACCTAAGTTCATCGCTAGGTTCCTCCTTAGAGTATCTATGACATGCAAATAAGTGCACACCAAATTCATAAGTAATTCATGCAATATGAGTCAAATCGAAAGCAAATTGAAATTAACAAGAATTACAACGTCAATTCATAACATAAAACAAATCTTGGGCATAGCCCCAATCCCTAGAAATAAAAACACTACTCAAGCATTGCCATATTCATAGCAAGCTTGATTAACTAAAGCATAAAAAAAACTAAGAGAAGAGAAGAAATTAAGAAGAAGAGAAATCATAATTTTTGCCTAAGGTAGTAGCCCAAGGGATCCTATTTTCGAGCCTAATTGCCCTATTTATAGAGTAGGTTAACTTGAATCCCAAGCAATTACAAAATCAGATCAAATCAGGTTTTAAAATTCTAGATATTGCGCGTCACGGCCGTGATAGATTCTGTCTTTGAAAACTTGGCTCTGATGGCCTGTCACGGCCGTGATGGCCATCACGGTCTGGTTGTGACAGGTTTTGACTTTTGTGTGCTTTTCTTTTCAGCCTTGTTCGATCATGGCCGTGACGGATGTCACGGCTAGGCCGTGATGGACTTTGTTTGGCTCAGTTTTCTTACTTTTCAAGCTCCATCTTCATGCAAGCTCCAACATAGTTGATCTTGAACATTTTAATCTTCAGATTTAATTGCCAAATCAATATCTTCAAATCAATTGCCAAATCTTATCATATCCTTTATTGATGTGTTAAGCAATTATTATCCAAATCCAAAAAGATTTGGATCCAATCTTTTATCTCAATGCCAATTGAATTGTCTTTTAATCATAATAATTCAAATCCAAATTGATTTGGATTCAAATCCATCATGTGGGCCCTTGCAATTTACTTGGCAATCTTCAATTTAATTGATTTCCATTCTTTTCTTCTTGATATTTTCCTAAAAATAAAAAATAAGAATAATATCAGAAAATTAATCAAAATCTAATTAAAATTCATTAAATACATACATTGACTCTAAAATAACCAAAATAGGAAGAAAAAAAGTCTAATTTGGGCTAAATCAAGCATTCGACAAAATTTAATTGTGAAATCCGCTCTAAAATAATAGATAAAACATGATAAGACAGCGGATTATCAAAATACCCCAAACTTAAACTTTGCTTGTCCTCAAGCAAACTAAAACTCATAAAGACTCAGAATTGGGTAAGCTCAATGGACTCAATTAATTTCGCACAAATTTCATGCAATTTTATCAATTCAATTTTTCTTCAATGTTTCTCCATTTACATCAATGTAATCCCCACATTCATTTACTTTAATCAATTGAGAATTGTAACATTCATGCAATTATTAATCTAAGAAAAGGGTTCGAGTTACACACAAATGGGAGATCACCAATTTCAAACATTTGCCTTCCTTACAAGGGCATTTAATGATTCACTATTTCGCTCAATTTGTCTAGGCTATCAACTTTCACTCAATTTCACATTTCAAGAGTACTTTCCATGAATTTGATTTTCATCTCAAACAAAGTTCCCACGAAAACATGCATGCATCATCAAAAGGTCTTTCATAGGTTGTAATGTAGTCTGGCTAATGGTAGGATATACAAAGGTACTAGGCTTAAGTCCCTAGGAATTAAGAGAGCATGAAACTTTTTACACTTTTATTTTCACTCTAATTCCCTTTTCCATTTTTCTTTTTGACGCTTTGAGTGGCTACAACCTATTTCCTTTGACACCCTTTTATTTTGCCCATTTTGGCATTTTTTTTATTTTTCTTCTTTTTCTTTTTCCCTTTTGCCTTTGGCTTCAACCTATATTTTTTTCTTTTTCTCAACCCAAAATAACATATTGAACCCTTGTAGCCACCCCAAACTTAGTTTCCTTCAACCCTTGTCTTGCTAAGCATCCATGCTCTCCTAAATCCTAAGATTGGGTTAACATGGTTTTTCCGGATTTTTGGCTTTTAACATAAGGTCATCAAGAAACAATAGGCTATTAGGCTCAATGTGGCTAACTAGGGAACATGCATTAGGGATGGTCCTTTTTAGGCCAAGTAGCTATTTCAAAGAAAATTGCCTAAATCATTTGATGCAAACATATAAACATACAAACCATGAAGAGATTCAAGCAAATCCGGGAAAATGTAACTTAAAAGTGATTCACACAATTCAAAAACATTGTTGGAGGCTCAAATTCTTCATCTGGACATTTTTCGCAAATTGTTTGACCGATATACAATCCCTAATGTGTGCATCCCTTCACCCCAAACTTATCATAAATTATGCAATCACAATAAAATTTCTCAAAGTTCAATTTTCAATTTTTTCGCATGGGGATCAATTTTTAATTTTCATATCATTAGGGGAAATCATCAAAAATCAATATTTATCATGCAATCCATTTATGCTAAATTTAATAAAATCCATTCAAGCTCACCGACAGAAGACTCACACACATATGACTCAAGTAAATAAAAGTAAAATAATTTAAAAGAGAAGGGTTTAGAAAAACTCATTGAAGACGCTTCCACCTGGATCCCATAGCTTTGTGGTAAAAAGACCAAGAGATTCCCAAGATGTAAGACCTTCCTCCCGGATCCCATGGCTTGTGGAGTGGAGATGGAAGAAGCAAGTGTGATGAGATTCCATTGACTTCTTTAAGTGATATGATGAGCTCATTTCCTCCCGGGTCAAGTGGTAAGTCACCTACTCCAAGAATGGCCTTTATGTAATTAGTTTCTCCATGAAGCACTAGAACCATAACGTTTTGAGGCAACCTTAGAGCCTTTGCCGCTATTGATGAAAACTCCCAATTCTCAGGCAATGACTTGAACTCCAAAGTTGGTATTTTTACTAAGTAATGTGATAGACAAATTGTAGTAACCAACTTTGTAACATCCACACATGCATGCAAACCAACATATTTATCCAACTCAGGATTTTGAGGCTCCTCAATAGGATTGGTGAGAGAAGTATTTTCCACATGATTTGTCTCATTTGTCCCTTACAAAGGAACAATAAGAGTTATTTCCACCTTGCACTCCTCTTCATGACCCTCTCTTCTTGAATCATCTTCCACCACCACTTCATCGTCATTTAAGTCCATATTGGCAACAACATTCTCTTCAGTTTGAGTCTCGTATGGCTTTTCTGCTAGCAATTTAGAAAATTCGCCAGCTTGCTCTTCTAACCTCTGAAAGTTGTTACTTAGCATCTCCGCTACCAATTGAGAACGTTTCTTACGCATTTTATGCCTTTGAATCATGACACTAAATTCCCCCTTGCTACTCTCTATGCTCTAGATCAAAAGTTAAGCATCTATATCCCAAAGTGATTCCAGCACCTCGGGATCCAGCTTAATGTCAGGTGGTGGTTGTAAGGATGACAAATAGGATCTTCATTCCTCCTTGGAGTATATCTTCACATTCTTATCAGTGATACCATCAAACGCGATCCAATCAAGTTGATATTCCCAAGTTGGATAGTAACGATAATCCATGTGTTTCATCAACCTTGCACAAACAAAACTCAAAAGAAAAGGTCAAATATATACAAATAAAAATTAAAAATACTAAAGTAGTTGCCTCCTTTGTTACTAATGATATTGGTATTGCCAATCCCCGGCAACGGAGCCAAAAACTTGATGGGCTCCGGCAAGCGTACCGGATCGAAGCAAGTAATATTAAAATGGTGAGAAACCGAGTATCGAACTTAGGGATTGGGAAACCAAGTACCACTTCACAAATTAAACAACTATTTTAGATTAAGAAATAAGTGTGAATAGATTTCGAGAAAATAAAAGAAACAATAAATTAAAATCAAATATTTTTGGGATTTTAAATATGAAAAAGAGATTTCTAGTAATTGGGTTACCAACAAGACTGCTCATGTTACTAAATTGACTACCCCTCTTGTTAATTATTGAAATTTGCTTTGAAGGTGAATTTATCCTAAATAAGTTAATGTTCCCCCTCGAGATACAAGAACCGTGCCCGATTAAACAAACCCCTACTCTCGTGGTAATTGAATTTAAATCGAACCCTTTAAGCTTTGTGACAACTCAGTGAACCCTCGAAGGACCGCTTCTAACTCTCGTGATTTAAGTCCTAAGTTTGATTCCTATAGATCCAATACCTAAGTTCACCGCTAGGTTCCTCCTTAGAGTATCTATGACAAGCAAATAAGTGCGCACCAAATTCACAAGTAATTCAGGCAATAAGAGTCAAATTGAAAGCAAATTGAAATTAACAAGAAGTAAAACGTCAATTCATAACATAAAAAAAATCTTGGGCATCCAATCCCTAGAAATAAAAATACTACTCAAGCATTGCCATATTCATAGCAAGATTGATTAACAAAAACATAAAAAAAACTAAGAGAAGAGAAGAAGTTAAGAAGAAGAGAAATCCTAATTTTTTCCTAAGGTAGCAGCTCAAGGGATCCTATTTTCGAGCCTAATTGCCCTATTTATAGAGTAGGTTAACTTGAATCCCAAGCAATTACAAAATCAGATCAAATCAGGTTTTAAAATTCCAGATATTGCGCGTCACGGCCGAAATGCCTGTCACCGCCAGGCCGTGACAGATTCTGTCTTCGAAAACTTGGCTGTGATGGCCTGTCACAGCCGTTGAGACACCCCGATGTGCCCCATCGTATTATTACATTAAAACCTTAATATTTATTTACTTAATCGCTCTCTTATCGTTGAAAATACGTAAAAATTAAAACTTAATTAATAATTATATAACTTATGCAGATATAAAACATACCAAAACTATATTACATAAATACACACCTGTTTATTTATTACATTACCAAAATACTGTTGAGGGTACCCTCTCAGTAGGATCCCTCACAGGCATAAACTGCACTACAGATATACTTAGCGGAAATATAAATACTCCTTAGACACACTGGCCATAATGTCTATACTGTACTCGCCATGGATCACAGCTCGACCTCCAGCATCTGGTTCATACGGAGTTCCATCTAACTCCTCAGCAATTGGTTCCTCCATCGGGTCTTCTCGTACGATCACATCAGAAATAAAATACAACACACAAAGATATAGGGAATAAGAAACAGTTCTATCATCAAAAAGTGGAAAAGAGTAATAGTAAATTATACAGTAATTGTCACAGACACGCATCACTCAAAATCAACAATCATCCTCAATTAACTATATCATCCTCTACCCTCAGCCCATGCAACTAAAACTTTATACTGATGTGGCCACCTTCACTCCTGTCACATTAGTCAGTAGTCCAGAACGGTCCAGTACCAATAACTTTCGAACGCATCAAAGACTAAACACTTATTAGTCTAAAATGGTCCAGTGCCAAGATCATACGAACTCGTCAAGGAATATCATTCCATAACGGTCCAGTGCCAAGAACATACGAACTCGTCAAGGAACATCCTTCCATAACGGTCCAGTGCCAAGAACATACGAACTCGTCAAGGAATATCAATCCAAAACGGTCAAGGAATATCATTCCATAACGGTCCAGTGCCAAGAACATGCGAACTCGTCAAGAACTAAAGAGTATTACGGTAGTCTACCTCGGCATCCACATCCGTAGGGCACTCACCCGTAATATCCGATATCCCCAAAATAGGATATCCTGACCTCGTGTGTTCCACTCACACGGCTGTGACTAACAATACCTCGATAAATGAATCTCCCTAATTTAAATCAATAACAACCTAGTGCCTCAACCTTCCATCAAAGTCTCAACACCTTTTTCCTCTTAGATAAAACCACTTAATTAGGCTAGGCACCTCTAAATCACCTTTATTCTCTCACCCAAACAATTATCTCCCGAACAACACATATCCTTACTTAAAAATCAGCTAAGCACAATATTAAAAACCAGGCAGATCATGCATAACACAATATCATAAAATAATTCAAATACCACAAAATATCACATAAGCAATGAAATAATAATAATAAATTCAATCAACCTCAGATAAGATAAAATCATCCTAATGTCGATAAACCTACAATCCCCAAATCACCATTGGTTTTACAGAAAAGGTTTCCAATATGATTTTGGTCTTGTCGATTACTCAACTACTAGTAAGGTTTAGGTCGCCCTACACAATTATCATATAATCTACTACTTATCGATTCCGACGATAGGTTGATTCTTTTCCCCACCTGAGTTAGCACCGGAAACACGTACACAACGATCCTCGTTATCCCGCCACAAGTTAACATAACCACCTTCATTCAAACAACATAACTATAATTAAGCAACTAACAACCATCTATGACACTTTAGGGCTAGGTTCGGCCAAGACTTAGAAAATAGGTTTAGGATTATCTTCTCAATGCCATCTTTTGGATCCTAGTTACTAGAGTCTTAACTAACATAGATTACTTATTACAAGACTAAAATTTGAAACAAAATCCTATAACCTTTAGGGTTAAGGTTTCGGCCCATATTAGGAAATTAAGCTAGAGATTTTTGTTGGACCTAAGCTCTTGGATTTAAGCTATACATGTATTATAGAACTTAAGTCAACTACTAACATTCAAAACAAACAACAAAACACCAAACCCATTTTCCTACCTAGGTTCGGTCATTAATGGTTAATATGGAAGGAAAATGATTTTGATCACATGCTCTTGGATAATTAAAGGAGGGATCATAACTAGATCATAGAAATTGGTTTCACATTTTTATGATTTTTCTACAATTTTCTAAAATTATTTGAAGTTCTAGATCTAGGAATGGAAAAATATGATTCATGGCATAAACATGAGAAATACATGAATATGAAAGATTATATGATCAAGGAGATGAGATTTTACCTCTTGAAGATTGAAGAAATGAAGAAAATGATCAACCTTCACTAAGCTGAAATCTGGACAGCTTGAGGGTGTGATGGTATTGTGAGTGTATCTCACAATATACTCATCCAAAAATTACGAACTTTGGCTTGATAGAAAGATAAGAAGAAAAGGAACAACTTTGGTGTTGAAGGTTTCATTTGGTTCTGATCATAACATGGGTGAAAAGGGACTTCTTTCTGCTGTTTCGTGGATTGCTGAGAATTTTGGGCAGTTTCGGTATTTTGATCCTATCTCCCAATACACTTATCCGTTTTTGATTATCTTTATCTTGTTGGAAAGAAGAGAGAAAGAGGAACAACTTTTATGTTGAGTGTTTTCCGAGTTTCAGAAAGGAAGAGGATCATATGTTTGGTGGAAATTCGGTGTTCTTAGGGTTTTGTAACTTAGTTGGTGAGGAAGATGAAGAGAATGAAGAAGATGAGTGAAATGGTGAGGGAGGCCACGGTTTTGAAGAGTATTTATAGGCTAGATTTAGGCTTTGTTTGGTTATAAGGAATTGATTTAATGGGTTTTGTGATTATTTAATTAATATAAGTTTAACTAAGGTAATAATTAACTTAACTAAGGTTATAATTAACTTAACTAAGGTTATTTTGGCTAACCATGGTTAATAATATGTGGCTCACATTTAGTGGAGGTGTGGCTAATTTTGGGCCACACAAAATGACTCACCAATGAGTCATCGATCTTATCCATTAGCGGTTCCCGGAAATTCCGACGTGACTCAAGTCGTTTACCCGATTTCGGTTTTTGAGAGGAAAATAATGAAACGAAAGCAAAATGAAATAGGTAAGATTTATTGGAGGTGGATGCACGAAATTGGAGAGATGTGGGAGGTTTTCAACCACGTAAAATGAGTGGTTAAGAGTGTGTAGATGCGTCTTGTTAATACCCGCGAAAGCTTGGGGGTATTTTGGTCTTTTTACCTAAATGTCATGATTACTTGCATTTAATGCTCATAAATGCTTGGTGACTCATCCTCCATGAGTCATCATGTATGACTCGTTGTCCCGATCTCTTGACAGGTCTCTGCACTTCCCTTTCGACTCGTCGGTTTTCCTGATTAGGGTTTTGCGCCCGTAAAAAGCGTAATATTTTATTTTCAGTTGAAAATTTTCAAAACAACCAAACTCGTTAGAAATATGATTTAAATATAAACCATTTCGTTCACGAGTCAAAATTAGGTTTTCTGCTCAGTAAAATTATATCTTGTCGGTGAAAACGTGAACAGGGTTCCGTCTCAATTTTTAACCCAAATTTTTATCGTAAGCTTCTACCCTAAGATAGAATATGGATATGATTTTTATTTCATAAAAATCAATCTCCATGAACTCGTATAAAAATATAAATAAATACATTTATACCTAGGTTAATACAAATGAAAATATTTTTTCTTGAAAAAATAAAAATCGGAAAATAAAAAGTAGGGTGTTACATTACTACCCCTCTTAGAAAAAATTCCGTCCTCGGAATTTCTTAAATCAACACCAGACATCATCTTGTAATATTATCTTAATCTAAAGCTCCAACACTATATTTCTCATCATTTGTTTTTCCCTAGGTGACAACAAATAACTTCATAAAGTAATTCATTCTTATATCCTTCTATTTATCCTCTAACTTATCCCTCACTATATTCCATTCATTGTTCTTAACCTTTCCAACTTGATCTAACATCCTTAAAGGACATGATCAAAACTTAATTCCTTCCTCTACTTACTACTGATCCGTTAGAAAACCTTATTTCAACATCTAACAGCCGTAATTAACACCACAATCAAAACTACCCTAACTTCCTACTCCATGTATCCAATAACAGTCATAATTCCTTAGAATGCATTTCAATATTCTAGATTATATCAAAATCACACCTTTCAAGTCTCCAAATAAAAGAACAACACCTGTTAGGATTATCTAATTTAACAAATTTGAATTTCTCAAGTAACCTCAATTTACATCAAAAATCATCTTTTCTGCTCATATTCAACTTAGGTGAAATCTCATATTCAACTTAGGTGAAATTACTATATACACTTTCGTTTACTCTTCCCAAACTCATACAATCCATCTTAACTACGATCATTAATCATTGCCCTAGATTCCATAATGATACTATGCCTCGATCAACATTTGACTTATAGTAATTGTCTTACTCATTGATATTGATCTTAAGGGTTCACATCCTACCAGTCACAACTATACCTCAACAAAACCCTCATCACTTTCTTGTCTATCATGCTACTTAGACCAACAAACAAAGTCTACCATATATCAAATACATACCTTGTATAAGATCCCGGATTGAGAATTCAGCTCGCCTCACGATAAACACTCTTTTAGTGGCCTGAGGTCCGACTGTGTTGTGTCCTCTTCTCTGGAACTCCTTTTCCAGCTCCACCTCTCTGAACACTGGTATACAACATATAATGCGACATAAAATATATATATGCCATATAACTGTTAACTATCACGTCGGGACTCACTACCCAACTTCTAAGCATAGTCAAAATCCGATGTGGATTTAACTAGACACGGCCAGTAACAACTTCCTAGACCTCACAGTCCGATTAGAATCGAACTGCTCTGATACCACCAAATGAGACACCCCGATGTGCCCCATCGTATTATTACATTAAAACCTTAATATTTATTTACTTAATCGCTCTCTTATCGTTGAAAATACGTAAAAATTAAAACTTAATTAATAATTATATAACTTATGTAGATATAAAACATACCAAAACTATATTACATAAATACACACCTGTTTATTTATTACATTACCAAAATACTGTTGAGGGTACCCTCTCAGTAGGATCCCTCACAGGCATAAACTGCACTACAGACATACTTAGCGGAAATATAAATACTCCTTAGACACACTGGCCATAATGTCTATACTCTACTCGCCATGGATCACAGCTCGACCTCCAGCATCTGGTTCATACGGAGTTCCATCTAACTCCTCAGCAATTGGTTCCTCCATCGGGTCTTCTCGTACGATCACATCAGAAATAAAATACAATACACAAAGATATAGGGAATAAGAAACAGTTCTATCATCAAAAAGCGGAAAAGAGTAATAGTAAATTATACGATGAATTGTCACGAGACACGCATCACTCAAAATCAACAATCATCCTCAATTAACTATATCATCCTCTACCCTCACCCATGCAACTAAAACTTTATATCTTGATGTGGCCATCTTCACTCCTGTCACATTAGTCAAGTAGTCCGTAGCGGCCCAGTACCAATAACTTTCGCACGCATCAAAGACTAAACACTTATTAGTCTAAAATGGTCCAGTGCCAAGATCATACGAACTCGTCAAGGAATATCATTCCTTAACGGTCCAGTGCCAAGAACATACGAACTCGTCAAGGAACATCCTTCCATAACGGTCCAGTGCCAAGAACATACGAACATACGAACTCGTCAAGGAATATCAATCCAAAATGGTCCAGTGCCAAGAACATACGAACTCGTCAAGGAATATCATTCCATAACGGTCCAGTGCCAAGAACATGCGAACTCGTCAAGAACTAAAGAGTATTACGGTAGTCTACCTCGGCATCCACATCCGTAGGGCACTCACCCGTAATATCCGATATCCCCAAAATAGGATATCCTGACCTCGTGTGTTCCACTCACACGGCTGTGACTAACAATACCTCGATAAATGAATCTCCCTAATTTAAATCAATAACAACCTAGTGCCTCAACCTTCCATCAAAGTCTCAACACCTTTTTCCTCTTAGATAAAACCACTTAATTAGGCTAGGCACCTCTAAATCACCTTTATTCTCTCACCCAAACAATTATCTCCCGAACAACACATATCCTTACTTAAAAATCAGCTAAGCACAATATTAAAAACCAGGCAGATCATGCATAACACAATATCATAAAATAATTCAAATACCACAAAATATCACATAAGCAATGAAATAATAATAATAAATTCAATCAACCTCAGATAAGATAAAATCATCCTAATGTCGATAAACCTACAATCCCCAAATCACCATTGGTTTTACAGAAAAGGTTTCCAATATGATTTTGGTCTTGTCGATTACTCAACTACTAGTAAGGTTTAGGTCGCCCTACACAATTATCATATAATCTACTACTTATCGATTCCGACGATAGGTTGATTCTTTTCCTCACCTGAGTTAGCACCGGAAACACGTACACAACGATCCTCGTTATCCCGCCACAAGTTAACATAACCACCTTCATTCAAACAACATAACTATAATTAAGCAACTAACAACCATCTATGACACTTTAGGGCTAGGTTTGGCCAAGACTTAGAAAATAGGTTTAGGATTATCTTCTCAATGCCATCTTTTGGATCCTAGTTACTAGAGTCTTAACTAACATAGATTACTTATTACAAGACTAAAATTTGAAACAAAATCCTATAACCTTTAGGGTTAAGGTTTCGGCCCATATTAGGAAATTAAGCTAGAGATTTTTGTTGGACCTAAGCTCTTGGATTTAAGCTATACATGTATTATAGAACTTAAGTCAACTACTAACATTCAAAACAAACAACAAAACACCAAACCCATTTTCCTACCTAGGTTCGGTCATTAATGGTTAATATGGAAGGAAAATGATTTTGATCACATGCTCTTGGATAATTAAAGGAGGGATCATAACTAGATCATAGAAATTGGTTTCACATTTTTATGATTTTTCTACAATTTTCTAAAATTATTTGAAGTTCTAGATCTAGGAATGGAAAAATATGATTCATGGCATAAACATGAGAAATACATGAATATGAAAGATTATATGATCAAGGAGATGAGATTTTACCTCTTGAAGATTGAAGAAATGAAGAAAATGATCAACCTTCACTAAGCTGAAATCTGGACAGCTTGAGGGTGTGATGGTATTGTGAGTGTATCTCACAATATACTCATCCAAAAATTACGAACTTTGGCTTGATAGAAAGATAAGAAGAAAAGGAACAACTTTGGTGTTGAAGGTTTCATTTGGTTATGATCATAACATGGGTGAAAAGGGACTTCTTTCTGCTGTTTCGTGGATTGCTGAGAATTTTGGGCAGTTTCGGTATTTTGATCCTATCTCCCAATACACTTATCCGTTTTTTATTATCTTTATCTTGTTGGAAAGAAGAGAGAAAGAGGAACAACTTTTATGTTGAGTGTTTTCCGAGTTTCAGAAAGGAAGAGGATCATATGTTTGGTGGAAATTCGGTGTTCTTAGGGTTTTGTAACTTAGTTGGTGAGGAAGATGAAGAGAATGAAGAAGATGAGTGAAATGGTGAGGGAGGCCACGGTTTTGAAGAGTATTTATAGGCTAGATTTAGGCTTTGTTTGGTTATAAGGAATTGATTTAATGGGTTTTGTGATTATTTAATTAATATAAGTTTAACTAAGGTTATAATTAACTTAACTAAGGTTATAATTAACTTAACTAAGGTTATTTTGGCTAACCATGGTTAATAATATGTGGCTCACATTTAGTGGAGGTGTGGCTAATTTTGGGCCACACAAAATGACTCACCAATGAGTCATCGATCTTATCCATTAGCGGTTCAGGAAATTAAAATGACGCGACTCAGTCGTTTACTCCGATTTCGGTTTTTGAGAGGAAAATAATGAAACGAAAGCAAAATGAAATAGGTAAGATTTATTGGAGGTGGATGCACGAAATTGGAGAGATGTGGGAGGTTTTCAACCACGTAAAATGAGTGGTTAAGAGTGTGTAGATGCGTCTTGTTAATACCATGAAAGCTTGGGGGTATTTTGGTCTTTTTACCTAAATGTCATGATTACTTGCATTTAATGCTCATAAATGCTTGGTGACTCATCCTCCATGAGTCATCATGTATGACTGATGACTCGTTGTCCCGATCTCTTGACAGGTCTCTGCACTTCCCTTCTCGACTCCGTCGGTTTTCTCGATTAGGGTTTTGCGCCGTAACAAGCGTAATATTTTATTTTCGGTTGAAAATTTTCAAAACAACCAAACTCGTTAGAAATATGATTTAAATATAAACCATTTCGTTCACGAGTCAAAATTAGGTTTTCTGCTCAGTAAAATTATACTGTCAGTGAAAACGCTGATAGGGTTAAAGTCTGAATTTTCAACCCAAATTTTTATCGTAAGCTTCTACCCTAAGATAGAATATGGATATGATTTTTATTTCATAAAAATCAATCTCCATGAACTCGTATAAAAATATAAATAAATACATTTATACCGGTTAATACAGCGAAAATATTTTTACTGAAAAAATAAAAATCGGAAAATAAAAAGTAGGGTGTTACAGCCGTGATGGCCATCACGGCCTGGCCGTGACAGTTTCTAACTTTCGTGTACTTTTCTTTTCAGCCTTGTTCGATCATGGCCGTGACGGCTGTCACGGCTAGGTCGTGATGGGCTTTGTTTGGCTCAGTTTTCTTACTTTTCAAGCTCCGTCTTCATGCAAGCTCCAACATAGTTGATCTTGAACATTTTAATCTTCATATTTAATTGCCAAATCAATATCTCCAAATCAATTGCCAAATCTTATCATATCCTTTATTGATGTGTTAGGCAATTATTATCCAAATCCAAAAAGATTTGGTTCTAATCTTCTATCTCAATGGCAATTGAATTATCTTTTAATCATAATAATTCAAATCCAAATTGATTTGGATTCAAATCCATCATGTGGGCCCTTGCAATTTACTCGAAAATCTTCAATTTAATTGATTTCCATTCTTTTCTTCTTGATACTTTCCTAAAAATCAAAATAAGAATAATATCAGAAAATTAATCAAAATCTAATTAAAATTCATTAAATATACACATTGACTCTAAAATAACCAAAATAGGAAAACAAAGTCTAATTTGGGCTAAATCAAGCATTCAACAAAATTTAATTGATGAAATCCATTCTAAAATAATAGATAAAACATGATAAGACAAAGGATTATCAGTCCCCCCCTCTCATGTCGTTTGATATGGAATGCCAGTCTTCTAATATGGTCTCTCATATCATCTCATGGTCTCCTCTCCTGTCGTCTGATTTGATAGGTAAATCATCTGATATGGTCTCTCCTATCTTATCATCTGATGATATCTCATCCCTTATCGTTTGATCTGGTCGGTAAGTCGTATAATGGTCTCTCTTATCATTTGTCAGTCTTTCTTTCCCTATCATCTAGGGAACGCGTGGTAAGAATGGTCACACGATTGTCACCTACCCACGTGTTGTCCAAGTGGTCGTTTCGATGTGACCTTCCATGTTGTGTTGTCATATTTTAGTGTGCTAGAAATTTTTAATTCGGTTTGCCCAATAAATTGTGTTTCATATGGTGTCTAGGTAAGTGTTTATCCTAAAACGCACTGTTGGTCAATATTTTAAAAAAAATTGTATGATTTTTCATGAAAATACTTCCGTACCACCACCACCACCATTGTCGTCGCCGCTACTTTCACATGGTTTTGGAAATACCCTGATGGTTGTTGTTATGGATCCATAGGCTATTGTAGTATATTTTACATTTTTCTGGTTGTGTTATACATCAATTACCAAATATAACAAAAAGTTTTGTGACCCAACTATTTCAACAATTCTTGTGGTATCTATCAATGTACATGAAACACATCCTTAGATACAATGCATCTTAGGTAGAATGTTTTTGCCGTATTTTAAAAAGATCCCTTTGGCTTAAATGTTTGAAGTTAAAACGTTCGAACGTTTTGCAACATAACACTTTGGAATTAATAAGTTTTGAAAAAGGAGGAGCCCAATTATTATCGAAAAGGAAAAAAACATTAAATGCATTCCATAATTAAATATTAAATTTTATGAGTATAAATGCACATAATGATTAAATAAAAATGCTCGTAACAAACTCTTTTCCACATTATTTTGAACATTTATTTAATAATTGAATAATGCCTCACTCTTTTATTAAATTTTATTAATTGAAAATTGTAATTTATTTATAAATTTTTACTTTTTCTCTTTAAATATTGAGTTGGTTCTTAGGATCTGGCCTCACCCTTCGTCCTCACTCCATATGTTTTTTCGATGACCTCCGTCCAACACTCTATATGTGACTAGTTCTTCTCGGCAACCAATCTGTCTCCACCCTTTGTCTATAACTAGTTCCTACTTGCGATCAATCATTCTTCCTCTGCCAAAGGAGAAGACTTGTATCGGTAAAGATAGAATTTTTTAAAGCTCTATTGATGTAATTTATTTTATTATTTCAAAATCTTTTGTTAATTGTTGAATTCATTGTTTTGGGTTATATTGATTCCATTCTGATTGCAATCTGTTTGCTTTTTCTAGTTTCCTCTTGTCAGTTCCCGTTTTCATTAATAATTAAAAAAAGGATACCTTGTTTTCATTGTATGTCTTGTTGAACATTTATTTAATAATTGAATAACGCCTCAAACTTTTATTAAATTTTATTAATTGAAAATTGTAATTTATTTATAAATTTTTACTTTTTCTCTTTAAATATTGAGTTGGTTCTTAGGATCTGGCCTCACCCTTCGTCCTCACTCCATACGTTTTTTCGATGACCTCCATCCAACACTCTATATGCGACTAGTTCTACTCGGCAACCAATCTGTCTCCACCCTTTGTCTATAACTAGTTCCTACTTGCGATCAATCATTCTTCCTCTGCCAAAGGAGAAGACTTGTATCGGTAAAGATAGAATTTTTTAAAGCTCTATTGATGTAATTTATTTTATTATTTCAAAATCTTTTTTTAATTGTTGAATTCATTGTTTTGGGTTATATTGATTCCATTCTGATTGCAATCTGTTTGCTTTGATTCCAGTTTTCTCTTGTCATTTCCCGTTTTCATTAATAATTGAAAAAAGGATACCTTGTTTTCATTGTATGTCTTGTTTAACATTTATTTAATAATTGAATAACGCCTCAAACTTTTATTAAATTTTATTAATTGAAAATTGTAATTTATTTATAAATTTTTACTTTTTCTCTTTAAATATTGAGTTGGTTCTTAGGATCTGGCCTCACCCTTCGTCCTCACTCCATATGTTTTTTCGATGACCTCCGTCCAGCACTCTATAAGCAACTAGTTCTACTCGGCAACCAATCTGTCTCCACCCTTTGTCTATAACTAGTTCCTACTTGCGATCAATCATTCTTCCTCTGCCAAAGGAGAAGACTTGTATCGGTAAAGATAGAATTTTTTAAAGCTCTATTGATGTAATTTATTTTATTATTTCAAAATCTTTTGTTAATTGTTGAATTCATTGTTTTGCGTTATATTGATTCCATTCTGATTGCAATCTGTTTACTTTTTCCAGTTTCCTCTTGTCAATTCCCGTTTTCATTAATAATTAAAAAAAGGATACCTTGTTTTCATTGTATGTCTTGTTGAACATTTATTTAATAATTGAATAACGCCTCAAACTTTTATTAAATTTTATTAATTGAAAATTGTAATTTATTTATAAATTTTTACTTTTTCTCTTTAAATATTGAGTTGGTTCTTAGGATCTGGCCTCACCCTTCGTCCTCACTCCATACGTTTTTTCGATGACCTCCATCCAACACTCTATATGCGACTAGTCCTACTCGGCAACCAATCTGTCTCCACCCTTTGTCTATAACTAGTTCCTACTTGCGATCAATCATTCTTCCCCTGCCAAAGGAGAAGACTTGTATCGGTAAAGATAGAATTTTTTAAAGCTCTATTATTGTAATTTATTTTATTATTTCAAAATCTTTTGTTAATTGTTGAATTCATTGTTTTGGGTTATATTGATTCCATTCTGATTGCAATCTGTTTGCTTTGATTCCAGTTTTCTCTTGTCATTTCCCGTTTTCATTAATAATTGAAAAAAGGATACCTTGTTTTTGTTGTATGTCTTGTTTAACATTTATTTAATAATTGAATGACGCCTCAAACTTTTATTAAATTTTATTAATTGAAAATTGTAATTTATTTATAAATTTTTACTTTTTCTCTTTAAATATTGAGTTGGTTCTTAGGATCTGGCCTCACCCTTCGTCCTCACTCCATACGTTTTTTCGATGACCTCCGTCCAACACTCTATATGCGACTAGTTCTACTCGGCAACCAATCTGTCTCCACCCTTTGTCTATAACTAGTTCCTACTTGCGATCAATCATTCTTCCTCTGCCAAAGGAGAAGACTTGTATCGGTAAAGATAGATTTTTTTAAAGCTCTATTATTGTAATTTATTTTATTTTTTCAAAATCTTTTGTTAATTGTTGAATTCATTGTTTTGGGTTGTATTGATTCTATTCTGATTGCAATTTGTTTGCTTTGATTCCAGTTTTCTCTTGTCAGTTCCCGTTTTCATTAATAATTGAAAAAAGGATACCTTGTTTTCATTGTATGTCTTGTTGAACATTTATTTAATAATTGAATAACGCCTCAAACTTTTATTAGATTTTATTAATTGAAAATTGTAATTCATTTATAAATTTTTACTTTTTCTCTTTAAATATTGAGTTGGTTCTTAGGATCTGGCCTCACCCTTCGTCCTCACTCCATACGTTTTTTCGATGACCTCCGTCCAACACTCTATATGCGACTAGTTCTACTCGGCAACCAATCTGTCTCCACCCTTTGTCTATAACTAGTTCCTACAAGCGATCAATCATTCTTCCTCTGCCAAAGGAGAAGACTTGTATCGGTAAAGATATAATTTTTTAAAGCTCTATGGATGTAATTTATTTTATTATTTCAAAATCTTTTGTTAATTGTTGAATTCATTGTTTTGGGTTATATTGATTCCATTCTGATTGCAATCTGTTTGCTTTGATTCCAGTTTTCTCTTGTCATTTCCCGTTTTCATTAATAATTGAAAAAAGGGTACCTTGTTTTCATTGTATGTCTTGTTTCCAAAGATTTCTATGGGAAACAGTCCGGTGTTTCTTGTACAAATTTTTGGAAACATGAAACAAAGAAAAAAAAAGGTGGTATTTTTTGTAGTTCTTTTTGAAAGCGGAACTGAAAATAGGAAAATGGAAAGAAAGCAAACAGACCCTTACTTTTTTGTCTATGAAAATTAGTTGGATGGCTCAAAAACATATATTGGTGAGGGGGATTTTTTGGGATTAGTTTCTTCAAATTTTCATTTGCCTAGATTTCCTAAACAAATTGTAATTGGTGAAGTTTGTTACTTTATTGTATGGTTCACATTTTTGCCCTGCTTTTTTGAGCTCTGCTTTATCTGATGTCATATTGAGTATCAAGCCCATACAGAGTTTTGAATGAACTTGTGGGACCCTTATTTATATATATATGTGTTTGTGTGTGTGTGTGTGTGTGGTTATATTTTTTCTTAATTTTCTGTAAAATTAGTTGATTGTCTGTTTGCACCAATATCAAAATGGTTTGTAGGCATATGCACCAATTTTTAGGACTGGTTCATTCACTCCATTGACCCTGGTCTTCAAGTGCCTCACTAATAGATATATCTGATCATTTTTATACTCTTGACTATTTTGCTACTCGAGTGCATTTGATGCATATAAAGGGACAACACAAATGGAACGTAACAACATAAGAGGTTGAGTCATATTTTTGTTGTTACCATTTTGATAACTAATGCAAATCATGAAAAATTTTCTTTATTTTTTATTTTATACGCATATGTACTGGACATAATAACACAGATTTACTGAAACACCCTTTGTCGGTGGCATCCAGGAAGTGCCATTTTTCGAGTTCGGGACGATGAAAATCTTAAGGAATATGACAACCAACGATGTGACTGTGGGAAGAGAAGCATCGAATGATGACTCTACTGATGGGAGGAACAACAACATTGGTGGTGAGATAAACGACAATGTAGGCAACAAGGTTCTGTGCGAAGAGTGTTTGAAGATGGAGCAAACTGGAATTGATGGTGGTTTTCATTTGTGCCCAAATGATATGGTTATTATAGGGTTCCGGTCGTCAGCAGGGCCGATTGCCCGTCCAGCAAGGAAGTCTGACAAGGGTGCGATCGAGAAATCGAAGGAAATAGAAGGTGAAGGAATGGCAGAAAAATGAAGAGATGAAAGTTTTTGTCCCCTTTCTTTTTTAGTGTCATGAATAAAATTTTGTGAGTCAGTTTAGAGATAACAAAAGTTAAGAATTTTGTGCCGTTCCCTTAGTTGTTTTTTGTCTGGTTCTAAGATTAGTTTAAAAATCAAATGAAGTATAATTTTTTATGCTATATTGTACCATATTTTTTAGTAAAATAAAATGGGCCTAAGTGTTAAAGATAATTAATAGTGAAAAACAACTTTTATAAGTTTATGCAGAGATTAGTTTGTTGGGACTTATTGAGTAAATGTTAGACAAGTACTCATTTTGAAGAGTCTACTCGAAGTTTCATTTGAAAAAAATTGAAGCATTAGTATAAATTTCGCATGTCTTGAGTTTTAGTAATGCATTCGCTATTTTATCAAAAAAAAAAAAAAAGTAATGCATTCGCTATAAAATACATTCAAAGTATTACATTTTTCCCTTGTCATGAAGATTGAATATGACCTAGTATGAGAGGAGAAATGAAAATAAAAAATGTATGTTAAGGAGTGTGATATGACCAACCCATATATATCAAGTATATACATTTGGTTATATTTTTAAATACATTTTCTAATCTATTAATTAATTACATCATTTATTTTTTGTATCTTTTCATTCTAGCATATTCCATAATGAACAGATAAATTGCATTTTTTTATATTATTTCAATTTAGCATATTCTATAATCACATGTGCCAATTAACTATTTTTCTCTTTTTCTTAATTGATCAGTTTTTTTTTAAAAATAAAGTAAGTCATGGTCCTACTTAATGCTTTTATTACTTCTAAATTAGTGAATCTTGATATGGTAGGACTCCAAGTTTTTAATATCAAATTCAATAAATGTAACATCCCTGACTGCTCTATGGATTGACGACTGTCCCCACAGACCAACACGGGTCTTTTCAGCGTGCTTTGTCCTCATTCACACGCTTCCTGGGAAAACTTCCCGTTTTGAGTTCTTAAGTGACGGGCTCTCGAAAAGAAGATGCATCTTGTTAGTATGGGTAGTACCAATCAATTCATATAAGCCTTCCTCAACTGTATAGTCCCATACCTACACAGTCTCAGTATCCCTCTCATTCGGGTGTGTAATCGGTTCATTCATGTCTTCCTCCGCCTAGAAGCCTACCAGGAGCCGCTCCTTGTCCGTGCCTTCTTGCACCGGCGACCACTCCCCGTCCTCGTCGGCACCCGGGTGTTACATGCCCACCAGCTTCCGCTTTGATTCGTCCCCGAACCTCACCGTACTGGGAGAGGTGCCGTTCTGATACCATTTGTAACATCCCTGGTTGCTCTATGAATTGACGACTGTCCCCACAGACCAACACGGGTCTTTTCAGCGTGTTTTGTCCTCACTCACACGCTTCCTGGGAAAACTTCCCAGGAGGTCACCCATACCAGAATTGCTCCAAGTCAAGCACGCTTAACTATGGAGTTATTAAGTGATGGGCTCCCGAAAAGAAGATGCATCTTGTTAGTATGGGTAGTACCAATCAATTCATATAAGCCTTCATCAACTGTATAGTCCCATACCTACACAGTCTCAGTATCCCTCTCATTCGGGTGTGTAATCGGTTCATTCATGTCTCCCTCCGCCTAGAAGCCTGCCAGGAGCCGCTCCTTGTCCGTGCCTTCTTGCACCAACGACCACTCCCCGCCCTCGTCGACACCCGAGTGTTACAATAGACATCATTAATTAGTATATTTCATTACATTACTTTATTCCATCTCAAATAGAGCAAATCACGGTTTGACTTTGTAATCTGTAATGACATTACATTTTTTTTGGGGTGAACCCGGGTATCCTCCGGTCGGGAGCTAGAGACTAATCCCTCGAGGTACTGAGATCCATTTAAGGGATTGACCTCTCCCAACAAATGCTCTTCAATACGTATGAGCCTGGAATCGAACCCCTGACCACATGCTTTAGGGGGCCAGTTATCTACCAAATGTGTCACACCATGTTGGTGTAATGAAAACAATGTTTTCAAACCCGAATCGAACTGACTAAACCAATGAACCAGATAGGTGACCGGTCCAATCTTTTCTGCTACGAAGATTGTGAAAAATAGGTTGTGTAATCGAATGAGAGATGCATGAATGAATGATTATCTAATGACTTATATTGAGAGAGAGATGTGTTTAATAACATTAACAATGAGCTGATCATTCAATTATTTCAAAACAAGAAATCACGTATAGGTGACAATTATATGATATGTAATTTATTCGATTAGATATATTAAAATTTGTGATTTTAATATTTGTCTTTATCTTTTTTCTTTTTATATAACCATGACATATGTATGAAGTATGGAATGAGAATGTCTTTGAGGCTGCTAGATCACGCGGCTCTAGTACCTGGAACTCTATTCGAAAGGGGTTGAGGCATTTAAGGATGGGTTTCGTATGAAAATTGGCGAAGGAAACTCTCGAATATGGTATGATTCGTGGGTGCTCAAAGAACCGTTGTGTAATAAGGTCTTGTTTGTGGATATTCATGACACTGCTTTAATAGTGAAGGACATCTATGTGGGGGGGGAGATTGGAAGTTGGATACTCTCTGCACCATTTTACCTCAAGAAGTGAGAGATCTGATCTTGTGCATGAAGCCTAGATTGGCAGAGGGGATTGATGACAGATGGATATGGTACTTCGATTCATCAGGGAAGTACACTACCAAGTCTGGTTACTAGTGGCTATCGCATGAGGAGGACCAAGGGTCTGGTGGCAGACACTAGTGGTAAAAAGGGATTCCACATCGGTTATTTTTGGCTTTTCACATCGGTTTTCAAACTGATGTTGAAAAGACCGATGTGGTTTATTGCCACTTTACACATCGATTTTGAAACCGATGTGTAAAGTACACTTTTAACAACGGTTTTATAACAAACCGATGTGGAAAGTTCAGTTGTCAATTGATAACCTATTGGAAATATCACTTTACACATCGGTTTTTTTAAAACCGATGTGTAAAGTCTATTTTTTTTTTGAAACTGTTATTTATATTTCTATCATTCCTTTCCCCTGTTTCAGTAATAATGCAGATCAATACCAGAATAACATACTCTAAATATTCTCAACAATCATTTTTGTACAACAAAAACACAATTAACATACAACATATAACGAATCTATAACTGTTACTTCTAATTGTTATCAATTAACATTTTACCTCTGCCATCTTTCAGTGATCCTGGAGGAGATAATTTCCAACATCCACTGCATCACATAGTACCCACATTCCCATGATCCACGTTGTGTACGTGACTACGTACAAATGAAACCCAATTAGAATATGATGAATTAAATTAAATAGAAATCAATAATTATACACACTGCATTTGATGCATTTGTACTAATAAATATCTTACCCTAGGAATAATCCATCTGATAGACCGACGCCTTTCACCACGCAACATGTGGCTTGCATTAATAGAACTATCATGACAAAATAAACATTAATTAAAGTATATCTATATAGATTTCAGATAATTAAAACAACTACATTCACGATTATAAAGTATTTTAATGCTTACGTTTCGATGATCGTCTGCAGTTCATTCTCCGGCTTATTTCCAATTGAGCAGAAGAAGACCACGACGTTCATCCTAGGGTACAAGATCAACAGTTGCCAATGCTGGCTGTATTTGCGGAACAGTTAGTGACTAAGTCATATATAGTTATAATTAAATAACAGGTACGTACTTATTGAGATAAGGCGCAAGGTAGAATTGATGATCGTCTCGGGCAAGTTTATCACGTATGGTGATGACCCGATCTTCTGATGCTAGGAGAACATCACCCTGAATGAACATGGGGTCAATGAACCCATAAAGAGCGAGGTTACCCTGATCAACTAACATACGATGCAGATACCTAATATATTGAAAAAACATGTTAATAATCATAGTATTTAAAAATTAATTACTTAAATTATAAATAAAATGTACTTACGTGCACCATAACGATAGGTGTGCAGAACTAACTATTTCTTTATTGAGTACAATCTCCATAAGTTCCTTCTTTGGAATATACAGTTCATCACCTGGGCTGGCATCATGTTCCAACCTCACCAAAGCTGCGTCATTCTCCATGGTGACAACCTGTATAGCCAGAAGTTTAAAAACATCACCAGGTGCCCCTTTGTCGATCCCCTAAACAACAAAAATATATATTAGTAATCACAGATAATGAAGTTATTTCATTGGTAATTAATTAAATGGTCAAATGAATACCTTGACTGGTGCAGACATCTCTGGTATTCCTGGATCCGACCTTTTTTGCAGAATATGATCATTTCCAACATCCTATAACGAATAAAAATAAAGCATTATCTTTAAACAATAATAAATAATTTCAACTATGAATATAGAAAAACACAACTAACTGAATACCTCAGATGCAACAAGAAAGCTGACCAATCTTCTTGGCCAGAGGATGAATTTACCGGGGGCCTGACCCACTGTTTGAACCTCCTCAGTGGGCAGAGGGACTCGAGCATCAGCATCTCGAATAATCTCAACAACGACCCTTAGCTGATCATCCGGTAATAAACGATGGTGTATGGTATTACCTAAGTTATTATGTGCCCTCCCCAATGCCACTAAGCGGCGATCATGATGATCATCAACATACAGCTCACACCTATCAGGGTCGTCATCATCATCATCATCATCATCATCATCATCATCATCACCACCATCATCATTTTCAGGCTGATGAGGAGGATCACATGAGCCCTTAGTGCTCACATGGACAGAGGGTTGGACACCGGCTATCATCTGCTGGGACATCCACCTTAAATAAATGGGGCCGCACAATCTAATCTCCCTCACTAGATGAACAATCAAATGAACCATGATGTCAAAAAATGAAGGTGGGAAATACATCTCCAATTGGCACAAGATAATGGCTGCCTCATTTTCCAAGTCATCCAACATTTTAGTGTCAATGACCTTGCTACATATAGCATTGAAGAATAAGCATAACCTAGTAATGGCATGTCTGACTTTTTTAGGCAATATGTCATGAATGGCCATCGGTAGTAGTTGTTGCATCAAGACATGACAATCATGAGACTTTAAGCGAACTAATTTGAGATCTTTCATTGAGACAAGTCTTTTGATATTTGAAGAGTAACCCTGTGGCACTTTGACTCCCCGTAGACATTCACAGAAACTTCTTTTCTCTTTTTTTGATAAAGTATGACATGCTGGGGGCAAATAAGTCTTCTTATCCCTCACTTTAAGTGGAGCTAACTGCTCTCGTATACCCATCGCAACTAGATCCAGACGAGCATCACATCAATACAATGTCTTACATCAAGCTTGCACCAGTATGGAAGATCAAAGAAGATTGACCTCTTCTTCCATATTTTCTTCTCGGTAGCCTTCTTCTGGGTTTTCCCATAGATAACATTAGTGTTGTTCACCCTTTCATAAACTTGCTCTCCAGTCAAGGCCACCGGAGCAATTTCATTCTCCGGAAGTCCATTGAAAGCTTTTCTTAATCTACGATAAGGATGATTACGTCGGAGAAATCTCCGATGCCCAAGGTAAACCGTCTGCCTTCCATGTTGCAGTTGATGGTAACATATGCCTTCTTCACATATTGGACATGCTTTATGGCCCTTAACACTATACCCACACAGGTTCCCGTATGCTGGAAAGTCATTGATGGTGCAAAATAACATGGCACGCAATCTGAATGTCTCACGGCAATACCCGTCGATCACACCAACGCCTTCATCCCACAACATTCTCAAGTCTTCAGTCAAGGGACTCAGATAAACATCAATATCATTTCCTGGCTGTTTAGGATCCGAAATCATCATACTTAACATAATGTATTTGCGCGTCATGCACAACCAAGGAGACAGGTTGTAAATTACCAGGAGAACAGGCCATGAACTATGAATACTACTTAAGTTTCCATATGGATTCATTCCATCGGTAGCAAGTCCAAGCCTGAGGTTTCTGGGCTCATTGCCGAAATCCGGAAACAAACTATCAATTCTCTTCCATTGCAAAGAATCGGCCGGATGCCGAAGCTGTTCATCACACTTCCTCTCATCTGCATGCCATCTAATGTTCTTTGCGTCATTTACATTAGCAAACAATCGCTTGAACTGCGGAATCACGGGAAGATACCATAACACCTTCGCAGGAAGACCTTTGGTGACCACATCACAACTAGAATCACCATCCTTCACTTTGTAGCGTGATACCCCACACCTGGGGTATTCGTGCATCTCTTCAAACTCTTTCCTGTACAATATGCAATCATTGGGGCAAGTGTGTATTTTCTTATACTCCATACCCATCGGACACAATATCTTCTTCGCCTCATAGTTTCGAGATGGCAATGTGTTGCCTTCTGGAAGCATGTCTTTCAACAAATCAAGCAATTCGGTAAAGCTTTTATCGCTCCACCCATTTATCGCCTTCACATTGAACAATCTTAACACCGCTGACAACCGTGTGAAATTAGTACACCCCGGATACAAAGCCATTTTCGCATCACTGCACAAAGTATCATACACATGTGCGCGCCGAAAAGACTCTTGCCCAACATCACAGATCATGTCCTCTAGTCCATCGTCCATTTCCATGTCATCAACTTCCTCTCTATCTGACACCCTCGGCCTGTCTAACGATTCACCATGACATATCCATGTTGTATAACTCTTGCAAATCCCCTCACAAATAATATGATCACGTATCTCCTCAGCTTCTAGTCGTCTCTCATTCAAACAGTTAACACAAGGACAATAAAACCTTCCGTTACCACTATCAGGAGCATTTGTTTTTGCAAACTGTAGAAAATCTTCCACTCCATTCTCATACTCATCACTTGTCCGTCTAGCATTCATCCAACCGCGATCCATGACTAAACCAATAACTTCGTACTTAGTCCAACATATTCATCAACCACTTCTTATGACAGGGTATGGCCCTATCCCATTCGAGAAGAAACTTTTTCAACATTCGGTTAACAGTTAGTCCTTAACTCTCATGCTCATACTCGACAAAATTTCGGCAGCATTTCCCTTCGGTCTCCGACGTACACGACTTGAACGCGATGACATCCACCACGATAAAGTATGCACTCGGAGAACGAAAAGAATTGTATCAATCCGAACTTTCATCAAGTATATAACATTAGAATCAATGAATAACTATTTTAACTGAATTAAGAAAAAGTTTTTTCCCAAACTGTCCAACTTTGGACAATTCAAGATCCAACTCAATGAGCGGTACATTAAGCACGTACACGTGTGCTCATTAGTATTGCATCTCAAACGGGAAACTAAGGCTTTACTAATTATGTAGCTTGCATGAAGATGGGGCTTGAAAAGTGAAGAAAATGAGCCAAACAGAGCCCATCACGGCCCTGTTTGTGACGACCATCACGGCCATGATAGAGTAGAGTGAAAAAAGTCGAAGCTGGTCACGGCCGGCCGTGATGTCCATCACGACCGTGACATGTCAAGCTGAACCAGACCCTCACAAGCAGAACCGATCACGGCTTAGCCGTGATGGTGGTCACCGCCGCGATGACAGACCAAGCAGTGAAGCAACCTCCAGCGGCGAGAATCCGTCACGGCCTAGCCGTGACAGGCATCACGGTCGTGACGCGTGATACCACCACTGGAAAAATCCAGTCTTGGAGCCATTTCCACTATGATGGATTAGACACAGATTCACACTTTATAACACTTCACACACAGAACAACACGTGCAAGTATATTATATTTAACTTTTCTAAACAAGAAACGAAGAAATGACTAATCTTGCAAATGGGACTGTTTATAACAGGGAAAACACACCTTTTTTGTGTGGAAGAATCTCTGATCTTGAAGGTTTGTTGTGGAGTTGTGAGAGAGTGAGTGAGTGTGAAGGTAAAAATGAGAAACCAGAGAACTGAGAGTGAGTGAGTATGAAGGTAGAACTGAGATGTGGGAAGAAAGAGAGAAAGAAAGTGTAACGTGTCTGTGTTGAGAGTAATGAGAGTGAGTTTGAGCGTATTTTTAGGGTTGGTGTCTATGTTTGAGATGTTTTTCCATTTCTGTCTTGGGTTTACACTCTTGGAACAAAGGAAAAGGGCGCGTGACATTGGAGGAAATGAAAATAGAAACATAAAAATGGTTATATTACACATCGGTTATTAAAAAACTGATGTGGTTAATTTAGATTTCACATCGGTTATTCTGAAACCGATGTGGAAAGATAAAATTTTAAATTCTAATTTTTTTTTATAATTTTATACATCGGTTATCTTTAAACCGATGTGGTTAATCAATACTTTACACATCGGTTCTAGAAAAACCGATGTTAAAAGATAAAAATTCTAAATTTAATTTTTTTTTGTTTTACTTTTAAACATCGAGTTAAATATAAGCGATGTGAAAAATATTTACACATCGGTTAAATTCTAAACCGATGTGGAATACTTTGATTTTAATTTCAAATATGTCATAGCCTCGTTTTACACATCGGTTTACGAGAAACCGATGTGGAAACTCCGATGTAAAAAGCATATTTTCCACTAGTGAGAAGCTAGAAATGGATATGGAAGTTGCAAATTCCAGTCAACATTCAATTCTTTGCTTGGAAATTGTGTCATCTTGCTCTTCCCACGCGAGTTGTCCTTGCTAGAAGAGGTATCCCCATGAATTCTATATGTAGCAGATGCAATGCGCATGTGGAAACCATTAATCATTGTTTATTTGGATGTGGCGTTAGTTTCGACTTTTGACAAGGTTTTTGAACTGTTGCAAATGCCCATGAGAAGACTTCGATCCTTTCACTTGGCTCCGGAATGCTGTTTCTTAGCATGCATCATTGTTCTGGTGATTGCTTGGAAGGTGTGGTGCGCTAGGAACCGTTTTGTGTTTGATAATGTCAGTACTCCTAGTGCTTGCTTAATAGTGGCTAGTGTGGTGCAGTACCAGCATATTTCTCATGCGTATAGCCAGCTGGGGAATAGAGAGACAATCAGCAATGAGCCTAGGGTAGTAACTTGGACGAGGCCTCAACCTGATACTATGGCGCTCAATGTGAATGACGCGATGACTAACCTGGGCTTGGCGGGTTTTGGTGGTGTCATTATGGACCACACCGGTGAATTCAGGAGGGGTTTCTATGGCTCTGTGGGACACTCAGATATCTTGCATGATGAATTGATGGCGTTGTTTCATGGTATTTCGCTCTGCTGGGAGTTGGGTTTTTGTAAAGTCATGTGCTATATAGACTCCTTGAATGCATTGAAACTGCTGAATGAGGGTGACCAAAATTTCCACAGGTTTGGAATGAGATTGTGCTTATCAGAGCCATGCTGCAAAGGAACTGGAACATCCAGTTGCACCACACCTTAATAGAAGGGAATCACTGCACGGATTATCTTGCTAAGATGGGGGCTAGAAGTAGCTCAACTTGCACCGTTTTGGACTGTGCTCCTCAGGGATGGACTCGTTGCTTCTAGCTGATGTTGTGGGCATCTCGTTCTTGAGGTGTTAAGCCTCTTTTTTCTGCTTTTTTGTTTTTTGCTTTCTTTTCCCTTGTAACCAAAAAAACATATGTACGAAGTATCCACCACCGTTAGTAGTGACTAATCTCCATCAGGGAACCTGTTGGACACACTAGGTGGGTTCTCCCCTCCCAACCAAATTTTCTCCATACACAAGAGTCGGGATTCGAACCCTGACTACTTGCTTAAGGTGTCAAAGTCCCTTACCACTTGGACCGACCACATGTTGGTATATTTGTCTTTATTTTAAATTATGATAATAATTATTTATTATTTATTTTAGAAATAGATTGCCCCCACTGGCTCAGGGTCCAAAATTCGTCACCGGTGAGTAACAATCTTGAGCAGCCTAGCCTTCTTGATATCCTAAGTGTGTGTTTGGTTTCACGTTGGAAACCTCCATAATTGATTGTATCCTCTATCAAACGTGATTTTAGTAAAAATGAGATGTTTGGTTACTATCGGATAAAATTGGTTTTGCCTTTAGAAGCGATTATGACTAGAAGCTACAAAAAGTAGCTTTTGAGTTGAGTTGAAAATTTTACACTAAGTTTTACATCAAACTTACTTTCAAACTAAAAATATCCAAACATAAGGCAGGTTCTCCGGTGAGAGACCTCACCATATCTCTCACCGTGAGAGACCTTTCCCAACTGTTGGATCGTGACAAAAAACACTTCGATGGCTAAGATGCGTTACTGGTGACTTGTTATCCCAATTTTCCATTATTTGCAAATTGACCCCTACCTTCCACTTCGTCTTCCACCTTCTCCTTCTCTGCGATCTACTTCTCTCTCATCCTTTCTCGCTCCTCGCCACTAACTCTGACCCAGACCCGGTCCACCTCCTCCTCACGGAAACCAACGCAACCATCGCCGACAATGCCTCGCTCGTGAGATCCAATGAGGATAGCTTTGCTAACATGATTGATCGAGATCCAATCAGGATAGCTTCACCTTACTATAGTTCACCACCACCACCACCGTCACCCACATCCTCGCCTCTACCACATGTTAATCCCTATTTATCACCGCCACCTCCTCCCCCAGTCCAAACCCACAATCACAATCTCCACCACCTTGTGAAGAGCATTCACCTCAGTCGCCATGACAATCTCCCACACCTTACTTGTTGCCACCAGTTCCATCTCTCCTCCTCCGCCACCAATTTATGTTTCTCCACCGGTTCAATATAGTTCCCCGCCACCACCACCTCCTCTAGTTCAATACAGTTTCCACCCCCACCCCTGTAATTTCACCGCCCCAACCCCTGTTCAGTACACTTTGCGTCCGCTGCCGCCACCGGCTTACCATTTATGGTCATCCAGTGTGAGAGATATGAAGAGGTTGTTCAGTACAAGTGGGGATTCGAGTCGTGGGCTACGTGGAGCAGAGGAGAAGGTCATGGGCTAGATCTTGGCGGCAGCGGGGTTATAGCCTGGATCTGGGCGGTGGCTGGATCTAGGATGTGTTCTGGGTTGTTTTCAACAGTGGCAGGGCGGCAGGGTGTCGGGGTCATTGGTGGTGGCTAAACGACGGGGTGGCGGCGGCCAATATGGTGGTGCGGCGACGAAGCCTGCCGATGAAGAGGTGGACGAGAGGTTGAAGACAAGCAGATGTGTGAGAGGGGCTTCTTTGCAAAATCAAATTTTAGTGGGACCCACCGAAACTTTTTGTACAAAAAAAAAACGGTTGGGACTGGTAAAACAGGGCCTCTCACAGTGAGTGACTTGTGTCACTCGCCCACCCTAGAATTTACCCCAAACGTAAATCACTTCACTAGAAGCTCAATTCTAACCAAATCAATTTTACAAAATCAACTGCATTCAAAATCACTTTTATCAAACGCTCATCCAAACACACACTAAATCTCACCATCACTTGTTTTTTTCATGCCCTTGTGATATGAGCCAAGGGGGGCAAGTCAACTTTTCAACAAGAATAATATGAGCCCAATGGAACCCACCATGGATCAAGATGCCATTCAAGGACTTGGTGGGCCGATTACAAGAGCTAGGACTAAAAAGGCCCAACAAGCTCTAAATCAAATGGTGGCTCTCTTAATGGATACAAGCCCAAGTTCAAGTCAAGAAGATAATGAGCCCAAGTGCACAACTTTGCTCATTCAAATAGAAGAAACATGAAGAAGGGCGTGTAGGTCCAATTTGAGTTGTTTTCTTTTATTTCCAATAAGTGTAATGGTTAGTGTGATTAAGCCCAATTAATTTATGATATTTTTGGGTCAAAGTCCACTACATTTCCATGTGTTACACAAGTTCTAGAGAGTCTTGGGGATGGAATCTTTGGCTTACATGTCATAAGAAACTCCTCATTAATGTGCATAAAATTGTATTAATTATGGGGGGTTACGCTTTTAATTTGAGAAGCAAGTGTAACCACCACATAATTAGGGTGATAAAGAGTCATGAAGAGGGGGTGGCGTGAAGACAATGAGGCTGAGTTATTCTTGGGAGTTAAGTTGGTTATTGTGAGTTTAAGGCCATTCAAAGGAGGGGGGCGTAACCTTCAAGTTGTGGTGGCTGAGTTGAATGATTTGGTGGCTACATTATGAGGGGTTTTAGGCCAATTAACTGATGATTATGGTGGCTGAGTTAAGTGGGAGTTAGTGAGTGTTTTTAGTATCATTTAGTTGGTGAGTTATTAGGTGTAGGTTATGGAATATTGAGAGAACAAGGCAACCCAAAAGTGGGCAGCCATCCTTATATATGTATCATGGCCATAACACATGGAACGATAACTTACGATGTTGAATTTATTCTATGGGATAAAGTGTTCTATCTATGTAGCTTTGTTGTGCTGCTTTGCTAATGGTTAATCTAGATAGTTTCCTGCGTTGGATATGCAGACATAATGCTATCTTTGCCAGCTCTGGTTTTGATATTTTTAGGGCTTCTTCTTGGAGGATATTTTATCCTTTTCTCATTGTAACACTTTCTTTACCGTCTGTGTAAAAGGTTTCTCTCCTTTTGTCTAATCAACGATACAAATGCTAGCTCTTTCAGTGTCTATTTTTATTGATGAAGATTTTATATCCAACCTTCTGAATGCTTCTACTTTGTTATTATTACATAGTTTAGCTTATATCAGTTTGAACTCCCTCTTGGCGTTGCAATCAGATTAATTTCTACTTATTCGAATGAAGCATTAGCAATAGCTTTTCTCCTTTAGCACAAAATTGTTCATTGTGGCTCACCTCTTCTACAACTTCAAATCCTTGTCCAATAAGCGCTTTTGTCGTGTAATGTTAGTAACATGGATAATGCTAATTCTACGGGGTTATGGGAAAGAAAAGCAAAATTGAAGTCGGTGGGGGAATGGAAATTTCAGGTAATCTCTCAAATATTGCATAAACAAGTGAGTCAAATTTTGTATTCTGTTTACACCTGATTTATAGATGTTGCAAGGGTCACTAGAATCCCAGGTGTATGTATGAATTAGGCATTAGCCAAAAGTTTAGCTCTTCAATATATTGTAGCTGTATATCATAGTCACCTACATATCTTGAATGATATGATAGATAGACGAAGCCATTGAAAATGAACTACTATGGTGAAAAAAGAGGCATTTTTACTTTCTGTTTGGAGGCTTGTGAGCTGATGTCGAAAACAACAATCAGATTGGTAGATTTTTTGGGTGTTACTATAGGTGAATACACATTTGAATGTGTGTATCGAATATCAATGGTCTATTGTAATAGTGAGCAGAGATTATTAGACAACCATTGCAAATTAAGTTTTGACGAATGGTCTCAACTATGCTAAGTTGCTAACAAATGTACTCAACTAAACTAAGAGTTGACATATTTAGTAAATGAATGACTTGAGTAATTGATTAGTGTCATGTTTCTCTTCTCTTTTTGGTTTGATTACAAACTTTCAAAAGATCCTCCTTAACTGTATTGTCATTTTCAAAAAACCATCCGGTTGTTAGGTGAAGATATTTATATATCTAACATGTTTTATATTCAATGAAGCTTTTCTGGAAAATCAAAATCAATACACTGACATGAGATTCCATATGGTGTACCACTTTTGATCCGTAAATGAATGTGTTAATATAAAACTATAGTGCTTAAACTATTGTGTTGATTTGATTGGATTTGAAATTCACCATGGCAATTTCTCTAGAAAGTCTTGATTTAATGGTTCATGATAGATGGTCTTATTTAGCGTGAACATGTCTCAAGTACTCTAATTGTTTCTTTGTGATTTGCTCCATCAAGAATGCATCTAAAGTTCTTTTAGACAACTCTGAAGAGTTTTGTTTCAAAACTGCCAACATGTTCACTTTCTCATTTCAAGTTTTACTTATAATATTTGCCTCCCATTTTTCTCCTTTGCAGCCTTTTACCTTTTCACATTTTCACTATTCCAAGAGTTATTTCACCTTCTCACACCATTCTACAACATTTCATGTTTCTGTCTACAAGGGTAAATGCCAAAACTGGGTCAGCCGATCCTGCTACTATTTTCAGCATGGGATTAGTCGCGTATTACAGTCAAATGGGATTATTTACACGGGTCTGATAACTTTTTCTAATTTGGTTATTTGCTTGGAAGAAGGGTGTGAGGTTTAAAAGTGAATAGAAAGAGAAGGTAGGATATTGCTATTTCATCATATCATAATGGAGAAAGCATTTGAGATACATTCTTTAGAGAAGAAATATGGTTTTGTGTCCAATGCTTGCACGGACAATGTCCTAATACATTGATTATGACTTATGTATGAAAGGTAAAATGAAAGAAGCATCAAAAGTCTTCAAATCATTGGGTGAGCTGCACTTGGAACCAAACAATGTTATATATAACATGATGATTCATGGTTATTGCAAAGAAGGAACTCTTATAGGGCTTTTAGGCTACTCAAAGAAATGGTTGAGGATGGAATGATTCCAAATAGCTAGGTCCAGCTTTTGTTCAAACCATAGTACTTCTTTGGCAAAGATGAAAACTGGAAGGAAGCTGAGTTTCTCCTACAATAAATGATAAATTCAGTTTCTTTGTAAAACATCATTTTCAAAGTCAAAACTGAGGTATCGAATATTTAAAATCGTGTGAAATTCTTTGTTTTTAATTCCTCTTATATTTTGTTTCTCATCAACGGAACATTGTAATCATTACCAAGCTCATTCAAGAATTTTGTTGTTTCTTTGTTTTGCTTAATTTGATCTATTTTCTAAATACATAATAGTTTAAATGATCTAGGTTTCTTAGAGAGGAAGGTTTGCCTAGGATTAGACTACTGAAACCTATTAACCATATACTAAAAGAGAATAGGCTAGACGGTTCCTCCCTCCCCCTTCAGTCAAAAGGGCTAAAGCTGACATAATAGGATAGGGGGCGTAACATGATAGGATAGCCATTTCTTTTTCTTTTACAAAACAAAATGAAACGCTCCTCTCTTCTTGATCTCTCTTCCTCACCTCTCGATGGTGTGGGTTTCTCTTTCAGCAACGGCGAAACAGGCGGAGCGACTGAGAATAGACGGTAACACTTACTTCAAGAATCAATGCTTACACTGAGGTATTCTTCCTTTCATCTTCGTTTTTGTTGATATTCCTTTATTTACCATTAAGATTTGGTTCTTTCTAAATGTCTTTCATTTAATTAATCCATGTTTTCTCTTTAAAGATGGAAACTTTGTTGGGGGTTTCACTTTTTTTTTTTGGGTTTAAGGCAATTACGCTGTGGAGGGCCTGAAACTCCAATATAAGATCAGTTGCATAGTTGGTGAGGCTATTGTAAAGTGGAGGTGCATTCCGCTAGACTCACCTGTTGCTTTGCTTCTTCGCTGGGTATGGATGTCTAATTTATGGTCTTTGTTTCAGCCACTTACCATATTTCGTGCTGCTCAACTGTTTGGAATCACAACCTTGAATCGTGAAGTCATTGATAAGTTGTACATACATTACCTTGGCAAATCATCATCACCTAGAATTTCTCTCCAAAAGCATTTTAAATATTTAATTTGAAATATGGCATATATGTATGGTAGGACTGAGCGACAATTATATTGAGTTTAACTTTCAAAGAAGCTACTCAAACTAAAACATCCTACCATGGGAGTTTGCCATTCAACTATAGCCTTTATATTACTTTAGTTTATTTTATTACCAAATAATACAAAAAAATGTAGTTGCTTTACTTTAATAAAATTGCTTGAGCTATAAAGAATTAATAGTTGACTTAGGCCTTTCCTTGGAACCGGAAGGTTGCATTTGCTTTTACTTGAGTTTATTGTACTTTCACTGCATAAGGACCCACGTTTACCTAGTTTATTGGAAGTTAAAACTATCTTATTTTCCCCTTTTTTATATGTCATTACATTTTATTGATGATTAAGTAAATGTTTACTTCTATAATGCTTTGTTTAACAAGGCTTAGCGTATGTATTTTGAAAATAAATTTGTCCAATCTCTTTGTTGGTGACAGAGCACCTGAGAAAGGGGGATATGAATGACGTGCCCCTTCAAACTTTTTCTGCAAAACACACTTTATCAACAACAAACTAGAGCAAAAGGGGAATGGACCGCCTGCTGCTCTAAACAGGGAAATGCACAATTTTTGGGACTTACTAGCTGTAATTACAAGAGGAGACAGTTTTTGGGACCACCTCATGGTTAGATTATTTTTCCATTTGTTTATTTAGATTTATAAGAACATCACTTGATGCAGGAGATGTAGAGTCCATGCCCTTTTTGGCATTAGGACAATTCTCATTCATAGTAGATGAGAATACTCAATTTATGACAATATTGTTCTCAAGTTAATTGTGATTTATAAATCGATGTTCAATCTTTTTAGTTGTTCAATGGTGCTCAATGCAGGTGCTGGCAACTTTTGCTTGGTTCATCCTGATAAAGAAATAAATTGAAGATGGTTAAAGATGCATGGTTTGATGTACTTTCTTTGGCATCTTTCAAGGTTTTGTCATATCAGATTGGCTAGGTATTCATAAGCTTAATGGTCCGTCTCATGCTAACTATTCATACTCTATTCAAGCTGGAGTTAGTGTTGATATTGATATGGTAAATAGAATTGTCAGTTAGTCACTTTGTATGAAACAAAAGAAGGAAAGAAATATGATTTATGATACTCAAATCTTCATTTTATGATTTTTAATCTTATACAATATTTAGATTATTGTATACATCATGATTCTCAATAACTTCACTGATTCTATTGAATTTTAGGCATCCATACTTATATGTGTTTTCTTAGTGTAGTTACACAGTGGTTTCAACCATTAATTCATTTTCTACAAGTCTAAGCATCACGGCTGTCACCACCATCAATGCTTAAGGTTCTTTCTATTTAATCAATTAACTTGTATATTTTGGATGAATTTGAATTAATTGGTGGAATTTTAGTTTCATATTTTTATGCATGGTTCAAATTTGATCATTTTAGCTCCTAAACCCTTTTGCCCAGGTAGCTATGTTTTCTCTTCTCCGCCTTTGTGACTTCTGGTGATTCATCAGTCTTTTCCAATATCTCTTTAGAATGGTAAGCGTAACTATCAGCAAACCGATGAGAATTAGTTGGGGTTGTATCCAGCAATAAATTCAGGAGTTGCAAGTTTTAGTACGAGGGAGTCATACAATTGTGTAATATACCTTCAACTGTAGTTGCCCTTGAAGTATCCTATTTTATGCTGACTTGATCTTGATTGCTCAATTAACATGAGAGAACAACTTAGTATGATACTTATAGCTTTTCTGCTTGCTAAATGCAATTGAACCCTCTTACAACTATCAAGTAGATAAGACAACCAACCTTAAGTTTGAATTTTTTTTTCATTGAGCTCAGTAGTAAGCTTGGAAAGAGCCTACATTAGAGTACTTAACATGTCAGTAGGAGTTTACCAATACATTTCAATATAAGCTATCATTAACAATCATGTCCCAAAAAATTGGTCATAACAAACTATGCTAAAGATTATTTTAGACCTGCATCTTTATATGCCAAAGATTCTTTTAGAGGTACTTTTCATGTTATTGGTCTTTTCAGCTATGTGAAACTGAAGACATGGCCCTTTTTTCTTCCATAAACATGAATTATATGACAGGATTGTTAGTCAGGGTTCGATTTAAGCTTTATAGTTATAGTTTTCTTGTGTGGGGATATGCAGATTGATTTGGATTGATTAATTGTTTGAATTAATTTTAGAATTGATTGTTAACACTGGCAGGAAAGGGTCTTGATCTGCTATGTGTTCGATGGGAGGCTAGGTTTGATTTCAATGGTTCTCAGTCCTTTAATGCCCTAGCTTTCACCTTTCTATTAAGTAGTTTATATTTTATAATTGAATTTTTTTTTATTCTCTCTTAGGTACCTCTGTCTTTTATTTCCAAGTATCCTGTGATACCATGTAATGGATTACATCCAGGTTTAACCTTTAGCTTAAGGTTCATGATTAGTTTTTTTATTTTTTTATTTCACTATACAACTGATGTTTATCATATATACTATATTCAAATTTTAATTTGATGTAATCCTTACTGCATGATTATTTGTTTTTCTTCTAATTTGTTTTGTTGGCACATGACAAAGCCCATGGTTGTTAATATTGTTAGTAAAGATGTAAACTATGGCTTTGGAAATAGCCATTGCTTCTCAGCAGAATAGAAGTTGTTGATATGCATAGATAGACCAGTTTACTATTGCAAGGAGCAGGATTTGTTTTGACACAGCCTCAGAACTTACCTTTAACCTGTTTGTTTGAATACTTATGAGATATTTTGGAAATGAGGTTAAATACATGTCATAATTTAATATATATTAACTTTAGAGTTAGAGTATGCTCTTTTTCATGTTTAGGTTTTGACAGTAGTAATATTGATTAGAGTAGCCTAGCAACTTTGTCGTTGTATCTATTCTCTACCTACAGTTTAGTCCTTAAGTCTAAACTATTGAGTTTGCTGGCATAATTTTTATGATATTCAGAGTCTAAATGTCACATGCCTCCCAAAAATTCCTTCAAGAAAGTTTCAAATCCATCAAGGCTCTTAAGAATATGTTATTTTTATAGTTTGCCTACTAGCCTGCACTGTTGTGCAATTGTAAATGTTAATGAGTTCTTAACACTCATTTATTTTAAGCCTACAATCTGAATAGGGAATGAGAGTAATCAGCAATGATATGTAAAGGATGTTTATATATTTGATGAGAAAATCTGATTCTGTTCTTTGGAACTTCTTCTGTTAGATCTAGCTTAAATAGTTTCATATTTCATCGCCAATGTACTATTTAAAACTCTTAAGTTCATGTGAGAGCCTTAGATAGCATGGAAGTGTAATCTAAATTTGGTCTCCATGCTTGGATAGCATGGAAATACTTGAAGCTTCAATTTATGTGTGTCTTCATTATTGTTAGCATCCTATTTATTTAACTCCACTAGAGAAAGTTCAATTTGCTATAGAGTGCTTACCTACACATTCAGAGGACATAAGGTCTTCAAAAATTGGAGTTAGGTTTGACAAATCAATTCCAGATGGTAATGATCTGGAGGCCTTTGTGAAGATGATTGTGGGTTCTTTTGTTTTGGTAATTCATCCTGTTCGCTTGGACTAATAGAATGTATCATAAAGTGAGAGAGAGAGGAAGATCAGAAACTGAAATTGTAACTATGATTTCATTGAATGAATCTTGGTTTACAATATTACAGTGTTGGCTTTATATAGCCATCGATCCTAACTGTTAGAAACGATTTGCTAGCCAAGAATGATCTTGACTCAGCTCATTCGATTATCAGTACATCATACATATATTCTAATATCCCCCCAAGCTAAGGTGGGCAAAGAGAAACCACAGAGCTGGTCCCGAACAGCGAGGAGAATGGCAGTGAGCTCAAGTTGGCACAGGAACAGACCCGGAGGCTGAAGAACCTCTCACAAAAAGGATATCAAGCTCCATATGCTTGGTTCTAGCATGTAAGATAGGATTGTGTGTCAAATTCACCACACTAAGATTGTCACAGAGGAGTTTTGGAGCAGTGAATGGGACTCCAAGTTCAGTTAGCAGAGATTGGATCCAAAGAGTTTCTACAATAGTGTTAGTCATGCTTCGGTATTCAGCCTGTGTTGGACCGGGCAACCAATTGTTGCTTTTTAGAACACCAAGATACAAGATTTGGGCCAAAGAAGATGCATGAACCAGAGGTGGACCTTCTATCATTAGGGTCACTGGCCCAATCAGCATCACAAAAGGCCAGCAGAGGAAAAGGAGCAGTGTGGGCAGCAGGACGCAGAAGCAAACCATACTGAATGGAGCCTTTGAGGTACCTAAGTATGCGTTTGACAGCTTGCCAATGAGTGGCTAGTGGATTGGTCATAAACTGACAAACTTTGTTGACACTAAAGGCTATGTCTGGACGAGTAAGCGTGGCATATTGTAAGGCACCTACAATAGATCTGTAGAGATGAGGGTCTGACATTGTATCAGTACCAGCTTTAGTAAGCTTGTTGTTGCTAATCATGGGAGAGGAAAGCCCTTTTGTCTCAGCCATATTGGCTTTGGCTAGCAGATCCCGAATATACTTACCCTGTGTAAGTAGAAAAGCCCCATCAAATAGGTGCTTCACTTCAACACCAAGGAAATAGTTCAGGTTCCCAAGTTCCTTGAGAGCAAACTGCTTGTGGAGTTTCTGAATTAGATCATCAACAAGGGAGGCAGAGGAGCCAGTGATGATTATATCATCAACATACACTAATACATACAGAGATGTAGAGCCCTTAGTGTAGACAAACAGTGAAGGATCACACCGGCTTGTGATGAAACCAAAGTGTAGCAGGGCAGATGCAAGGCTTTCATACCGAGCCCGAGGGGCTTGTTTGAGCCCATATCAGTGTTATCAAATAGCAGCCATGGTGGCGCCATGGCGGATTACGGTGGCGGATTTTTGCCCAACTGCTATGGCCAATTTGTGAAGGATGGCGGCACCATGGCGGCAATGGCGTTTTATGGCGGCTTGAAATGGCGGATTTTTAGTCTTCCGCTATGTTTCGCCATCCGCCATCGATAACATTGGCCCATATAGGGCTTTGTGCAGCTTGCATACAAGGGTTTTGTCATTGTGTTCAAAACCTGGAGGTTGCACCATGTAAACCTCTTCACTGAGCACCCCATTCAAGAAGGCATTGTTGACATCAACTTGTTTCATAGTCCACTTGTGAGTGATGGCTAAAGTTAGAATGATCCGTATGGTGACTGGCTTCACAACAGGGGAAAAGGTCTCATGGAAATCAAACCCATGCTATTGGTGAAATCCTTTGGCTACTAATCTAGCCTTGAGTTTATTCACTGTGCCATCTGGATTTTCCTTAACCCGGAATACCCACTTGCAGCCAATGGCCTGCCGATTTGGTGGTAGGGGAACTAGAGACCAAGTGTGATTTTTAAGGAGAGCTTTGTGCTCATCCTGCATAGCAGCCAACCATGGCTTACTGGTCAAGGCTTCTTTGACAGACCTTGGCTCAACATGACTCAAGAAAAGACTAAAGTGTCCTGTTTTGGACCTTGTTAACTGATAAGCCTCTGGCTCGTCTAGTTTTATAACTAGTAAGACCATGGTTTTTGTACTAATTATTCGAGTTTAATCTCGTTTTCGCCCAAATTTGGATTTAATTGTCCTCAAGCAACATTTTGAGTCTCTTAAGTAGTTTTAGGATATCTTAGTTAATTTTGAGTCAAATAAAGCATTTACTGCTATTTCATATTTTCAGGTTAATGAGAAGAGCAAAAAGGGAAGGACACTTAAAGCAGAAGCCATCACGTCCAGGCCGTGACACTGGTCACGGCCGTGATGAGCTACCCATGAAGACCAGAAAGCATCACGGCCCAGCCGTGATACCCATCACGGGTGTGATGAGAAGACCCTGAAGATCAGAAAGCATCACGGCCCAGTCGTGATACCCGTCACGGGCGTGATGAAAATACCCTGAAGATCTGAGAGCATCACGGCCTAGCCGTGATGGAGGTCACGGCCGTGACAGATCAGCACCCATGGACAGAATTGATCACGGTCTAGCCGTGATGGGCATCACGGTCGTGACAGACTAGAATTTGAATGCGCGCCCTTGGCAGAACACGTCACGGTCGTGACGCGCACCTGATCTATAAAAAGGCACCAGGGCAGACAGAAAAAAGAGAACAATTTTCACTATTTTTTACGAATTATTCCAAAGGTTTTTATTACGTTTGTGATGGAGAACTAATCACCAGGGATTAGTCTCCTGTAATCGGTTTCCGCCGACACTTGAGGTTCCATAATTCCCAATCAAATTGCTTATCCCTTTCAATATTATGCTACATGCCTTGTTTGCTTAATTCAAGTTATATAGAACAAGTATTGATTAATTTCGATGATTCTATGTTCCTTTACCTTGATCGCGTTTGCTTAATTCGCTTGTGTTTAATCGTGTTTGCTTAATTCACGATAGCTTTAATCCGTCTGCTTAATTCGGAAATTAGGAACATATTCTCGTAGTGTCAATTGCGCTTGTTTAATTGCTGCTACATTCGAAAAGGGATTAGAATCCGCTTAGGGCATGGAAATTATATGAATCAATGATAGTTGGGAAACTGAAACAGTAGATTAATCGTTCTAGCTTATTGATAATCACTTAATTGCACTGTTTTCTTAATCGAATCTTAAACCTAACCCCCCCCAATCGATTTGTCGGTTAATAATAATCCAAGAGTCCTTGAGATACGATACTCGAGTTTTCGTTCCCTAACTACAGTTTTTTTTCTAATTACTCGTTTTTGACCCGTGTGCGAAAAATGGGATCAAATTGGATTCTTGGGGGACTCTTGTTGTTATTAATGATTTGTTGATGCATTGCTGAATTAGTTCTAGCTACTAGGTCCGGTTGTTTCGACTGTTTGATTTTGATCCCGAAATTGAGAGAACCTTGCACACACGCCGTAGAGCAATTCAGGCTAGCACTAGTTCACCAACCAATAGTGATAACATGGCTGATCAAAGAACACTAAGACAGCTTGCTGCTCCTGATGTTAATTACAATGGTTTATGAATTGAATATGTTGATGTCGTTGCTCCTTTTGAATTGAAATCTGGTTTAATACACTTGTTGCCAAGGTTTAGTGGTCTTGCAGGTGAGGATCCGCATAAGCATCTGAAAGAATTCCAGGTTGTTTGTTCTACACCTTTGAGACCTGAAGGAATAACAGAAGACCATATCAAGTCGAGAGCCTTCCCATTCTCACTTCAAGGTCTTTGCGAAGGATTGGTTGTATTATCTTGAGCCGAATTCCGTTTCAACCTGGAATGATTTGAAGAAAGTCTTCCTAGAGAGATACTTCCCGCCTCCGAGTCGCATCAATCGGAAAAGAAATATGTGGTATTAGACAAGGCAATGAATCATTGGCCGAGTCACGGGAGAGATTTAAGAAGTTGGTGTCCAGTTGTCCTCAGCACTGATTTCCAGAGCAACCGCTTATTCAAGACTTTTATGAGGGATTGCTACCAATGGATAGAAACATTTTAGATCTTTGCTAGCGGGGAGCACTTGTTGATAAGACCCACTTTCTTTGCCAAGTCATTGTTTGAGAACATGTCACTCAACTCCCAACAGTTCACAACTAGAAACAATTCTGTCGAAACAAAGGGTGTGAATGAGATCCATGTTTCTTCTTCCAACAAAGCCCTTGAAACCAGACTTGATGAGCTTACTTCTTTAGTGAAACAATTGGCAGTGGATAAAGCTCAAACAGCAAGGTTGTGTGGTATTTGTACTTCTCCTGAACACCTGACCGATACGTGTCCCATTCTGAAAGATGAGTCGGTCACTGAGTTGCCTCAAGCATATGCAGCCAATCTTTACAATCAAGGAAACAATCAGAATAGGTACAACATTCCTGACCTTTCCACTAATAAGTACCACCCCAGCTGGAGAAATCATCCAAACCTTCGGTATGGAAACTCATCCACACAACAACTGATGTTACCGCTGACACCACCACATAACTCTCCCCAAGTAACCACCTCTGCACCTTCCGGACCTTCACTAGAGGACCTTGTCAAGCAAATGGCTATAAACAATCTCCAGTTTCAGCAACGAACGGATTCTAGTATTCATACTTTGCAGACACAGATTGGACAGCTTGCCACTTCGATGAATGTCATGCAGCAAGCTCAAGGATCGAACCAACTACCTGCACAAACAGTAGTGAATCCTAATGTGAGTGCAATTTCTTTGAGATCCGGGAAGGTTGCAGAACCAGCCCCTGAGAAAAATAAATAAATTGTCGAGGTAGCACCTGAACCATCTGTTGTTATTGAGGCTGAAAAGGAGTGTGTGCCACCAATTTCCTTCCCACAAAGAGTACTAAAAAATAAAAAGATTGATGAGGAACACAAAGAGAGAGAGATTCTGGATGTATTCAGAAAAGTGGTGGTAAACATTCCGCTTCTTGATGTGATTAAGCAGGTTCCGAAATACGCGAAGTTTCTGAAGGATTTGTGCACACACAAGAGGAGGTTGAAGGGAAATGAGAGAGTCAATTTGGGACGAAATGTTTCAGCCCTCATTCAACCTAAACCTGCACCTGAAAAGGTTACCGTTTCAGCCCTCAATCAGGCAATGCCACAGAAATGCAAGGATCCGGGAACTTTTGCTATTCCATATATCATTGGGGATAGTAAATTCGATAACTGCATGTTGGATTTAGGAGCTTCTATTAATGTTATGCCTACTTCTGTTTTTAACAATCTTGATCTTGGTCCTTTGCAGCATACAAGTCTTACTATTCAGTTGACAAACAAGACCAATGCTTGCCCCATTGGAGTAGTAGAAGATGTGCTTGTTCAAGTTAATGACTTGATTTTCCCTGTTGATTTTTACATTCTGGACATGGCAGGCGAAACGAATTCAAGCAGATCACCAATCATTCTGGGCAGACTGTTCATGAAAACGGCGAAAACAAAGATTGATGTTGACGATGAAACCATGTCCATGGAATTTGGTGACATTGTTGCGAAATTCAACATTTTCGATGCTATGAAACATCCCTTGGAAGAGCATTTTGTTTTCTAAATAGAGTTGCTTTCTGAAATTGTTGATGATACTTATTATGATTTGGTTGCAGCTGCTGATTTTCCATCTTTTTCTGGTTTTGATGATGTTTACTCATGTGCTGATTGTACTAACACTGACGTTTGTGATGTTTGTCTTTGAGATTGATCTTTGCCTTGGGGTGTGAGTGTAAATGAAGTTGTTTATTCAGCTGAAGTTCTTGACAAAGACGGCTGCCCCAAACATACCATCTATTGAGTGACCACCCTCCTTAGAGCTTAAGCCACTTCCCGAAAATCGAAATATGCTTATTTAGAGAGGAATGAAAAACTTACGGTTATAATTTCCTCTAACCTTGATTTTGACCAAGAAACTAAGCTCTTGCGCAGGTTTGGAAGAAGCATAAGAAGGCGATTGGGTGGACCTTGGCCGACATACAGGTATTAGCCCATCCAGTGTATGCATAGGATTCCGTTGGAGGATGGGGCTAAAACAGTTAGGGCGATCCCAAAGGCGGCTTAACCCCTTGATTCTTGATGTTGTGAAGAAGGAGGTAACAAAACTCTTGCATGCGGTATCATATATCCTATCTCCGATGGTGAATTGGGTGAGTCCGAGTGCAAGTTGTACCTAAGAAATCTGGACTCACAATGGTAAAAAATGAAAACAATGAACTTGTTCCCACTAGAGTTGGGAATAGTTGGAGAGTTTGTATTGATTACAGGAGATTGAACCAGGTTACTAGAAATGATCACTTCCCTTTGCCGTTCATCGATCAAATGCTTGAACGGCTAGGTTGGTAAATCACACTATTGTTTTCTTGATGGTTTTTCGAGCTACTTGAGATCCACATTGCACCGGAGGATCAAGAAAAGAACTTTTACGTGCCACTTTCGGCACTTTTGCTTCTGAGGAGGATGCCATTTGGTCTTTGCAATGCTCCTGGCACATTCCAGAGATGCATGATTAGTATTTTTACTGAATATATTGAGAATTGCATGGAAGTGTTTATGGATGATTTTACTGTTTATGGTTTTTCATTTGATGCATGCTTGAATAGTTTGAATCTGGTTTTGGAGAGATGCATTGAAACTGACCTTGTTTTGAATTATGAAAAATGTCATTTTATGGTTGAACAGGGAATTGTTTTGGGGCATATCATTTCAGAAAAAGGTATTTCAGTAGATCCTGCTAAGATTGAGGTGATTTCTACACTGCCTTACCCATCTTGCGTTCGCGAGATTCGCTCTTTTCTTGGTCATGCAAGTTTTTACAGGCGCTTCATAAAGGATTTTAGCAAGATAGCTCTTCCTCTGTCAAACTTGTTGAAGAATGATGTCATTTTCAATTTTGATGACAGTTGCAAAAAGGCGTTTGATTTCTTGAAGAAAGCATTGACCTCTACTCCCATCATCCAGCCTCATGACTGGACCCTCCCTTTTGAGATTATGTGTGATGCCTCTGACTATGCCGTGGGGGCGGTCCTTGCACAAAGGGTGGACAGGGTTGCCCATGTGATTTATTATGCTTCTAGAACTTTAGATGCTGCACAAGCTAATTACACTACTACCGAAATTTCAACACATGCTACACACGAAGCAAATCCATTACAATCAACACATGAAGTACAATAGACAAAATCAGGAAAAGCTTGAATATCTGGAAATTCAGCCAGTGTTGTCAAAAAACCGCCATGGCAGCGCCATGGCGGAAATCGGTTGCGGAATTTGGGGGAACCGCCATCCCGAGGCGGTGGCGTGGCGGATTCCTCGTGGCGGCTCGTGGCGGCCGCATGGCGCATGGCGCATGGCGGAAATGGTGGCCACGGTGGAAATGGCGGGCTGTTTGGGTCTTTTGTTGCAAACCCGACCCGTTTACCCGACCCGGCCAGGCCCAAATGACAAATAAACCCTAAAAACGTTATCGCACCAGCTGACCCTTTCCTTCCAAACACGATCGCGATCGCAGAGACGCAGACGCAGACCCTTCCTTTCCTCCCATTTCGTTCTTCTCCCACACGGCCACCCACTCTCCGGCGACACCCACCTTCGGCCGACCCACCACCGTCCGCCCGACCACCGACCTCCGGCGACCTCCCTTGGACCGGCGACCAGCAAGCATCTCTTCCTTTCTCCTTTTTTCAGCCATTTTCGAAAATGGCAGCCAAACCTCCTTCTTCTGATGCTTCAAGGGCCTCCTCCAGAGCTGATGTTGGATGGAAATACTGCTTTCCATTGCAAGAAGGAGACACAAACTCGGTTGTGTGTACTTTCTGTTCAAAAGTCATGAAGGGAGGGATCACTAGAGCCAAACAGCACTTAATGGGCAAGAAGGGGAATGTAGCTGCTTGTACTAAGTGTCCAAAAGAAGTTAGAGAAGAGCTTTGGACACTTTTCAAAGAGAGGAATAATCTAGGCAGCAACTATGTTTATGTTCCAAGTGCTGGAGCTGAAATTGAGAGTCTACTCTATGTGGAGAGTAGTGAAGATGAGATGGAAATGACACCTACTAGTCTTCTGCTGCGCAAGTTCCGCTTCTACGGGGAAGAAAAAAGTTGCTAAAAAGGGGCCTATTGATCTCTTTGTCGGGAAACCAGTTCTGCACTTTGCAATTGGTAAAGGGAAGAAGGAGGAAATGAGGCAAGCTAACATTAGAGAGGCATGTGAAAAGAAAGCGAGTTCTTTGGTCCATCAAAAAATTGCTCGTTTTTGGTATCAGGCTGGTTTATCATTTAAGCGCATTAAGTTGGAAAGCTTTCAAGAAATGCTTGAAGCGGTTGGTGCCTTTGGTAAACATCTACCAGCTCCTACTTATCATGCTATTAGAGTTCCACTCTTACACATGGAGATGGAACACATCGAAGATTTGTTGAAAAATCACAAGGAGCGATGGAGAAAACATGGTTGCTCTATTATGCCGGATGCATGGGATGATAGAAAGCAAAGATGCATTATTAATTTCTTGGTGAACTCTCTCACTGGGACGATGTTTGTGAAGTCAATTGATGGCTCAAGCATTTGTGAAGACCAGGTGAGAAACCTGTTTGAGTTGCTTGATTCTATTGTAGAGGAGATTGGAGAGGAGAAAGTTGTTCGGATCATTACGGATAATGGAAGCAACTATGTTCTAGTTGGAAAGATGTTAGAAGAAAAGAGACCAAATCTTTCTTTGGACTCCTTGTGCAGCCCATTGCCTGGACTTAATGCTTGAAGACATTGGAAAGATTCCTTTGATAAAGAAGACAATTCAAAGGGGAATTGGTCTTGTTGGTTTTATCTACTGATCATTCAAGTACCTTGAGTTTGTTGAGACAATTCACAAACAAGAGGGAATTGGTAAGGCATGGGGTTACTCGATTTGCTACCTCATTTTTATCATTGGAGAGACTTCATGGAGAAAAAGCCAATCTTAGAAAAATGTTTACTTAGATAAGTGGAGCAAAAACAAGCTATCCAAGGAAGCTAAGGGGAGGCAAGCATCGAAGGTTGTTCTTATGCCTTCATTTTGGAAAAATGTGGTTTATATTCTTAAAGTCATGGCTCCTCTTGTACGAGTGCTTCGACTTGTTGATGGTGAAAGAAAACCAGCCATGGGATATATTTATGAAGCAATGGACAAGGCCAAAGAAGCAATTATGAAGTCTTTCAACAACAATGAAAGCAAATACAAAGATGTTTTTGAAATCATTGACAATAGATGGAATTGTCGACTTCATCGTCCATTGCACGCAGCTGGTCACTATTTAAACCCGGAGTTCTTCTATTCCAATCCTGGCTTGGAGTTTGATTTGGAGGTTCACAATGGGTTGTATGCTTGCATCTCTAGGTTGGTGCCAAGTAAGGATGTGCAAGCTAAGATACTAGCCGAGTTGCCTATTTATAAGACCCGCGGTGTCTTTGGTTCCGAATTTGCAATAACACGAGAGAAAAGTCGTTGCTCCTGGTGAGAAACTAAGACCCCATCTTCTAATAATTTCACTATTTCAATTCTTTTAAGTTTAATGTTTAAATTCTAAGTCATACACTCGATTTTGTAGCTCAATGGTGGTGAATGTATGGCTTCTCGGCTCCAAATTTGCGCAATTGGCTATCAAGATTTTGAGCTTGACATGTAGCGCATCCGGATGTGAGCGCAATTGGAGTGTATTCGAGCAAGTAAGTATCTTGAGTTTATTTTATAAGTGTGGTCAAGCCTAATTAAGTATTAACACTTCAATTATATTTATGTTTCGATTCACTCAAAAAAGAGAAATAGGCTTGACCATAAGAAGTTGCATGATTTGGTTTATGTCAAATATAACCAACAACTCCATCATAGACATAGTATTAAAGATGAAATCGACCCAATTACACTCAATGACATTGATGAGTGTAATGAGTGGTTAGTTGGAGAGATGGATGATAATAATGATGATGCTTTGGGAATGAGTTGGTTTTTGATGATGATGACACACTAAATTGGGAAGCTGTTTATGAGGCTTCGGGGGTTGGAGAGCCTACAACACTTACTAGGCGAGAAAACAAGGAAAAGAAAAGGAGCATCAAGTGTTGCATTTGCCGCCAAAGCTTCTAACAAAGGTCCAGTGCTACTTCAACCTCTAAGGGGAGTAAGGGCAAGGGGAAAGAGATAGCAATTGATCCAAGTGAAGAATCGGAATTTGAGGATGATTCCGAGGCATCGAAGATGAACAAGAGTTACTTGTTTTTGAGAAATCTGATGGAGAAGAGGAAGAGGGATATGCCCCATTAGATAACCAAGAAATTGATTATGTTGGGGTTGAGGAAGAGGAATAGCCATTTACTTTGTGTTTGTCATGTTGTTTTTATCATTTTGTTGTTATTTTGAATTATGAAGTCTTGAACTTGATGGTTTATGACATTTTCTATTTGAATTATGAGACTTATATGACATTTTCTATCAATTTAGTTTATGGTTCTTTACTTATGTTGATAGTGTTTTGGATTTTATATTTATTTCGGTAATTTTTGTTATGTATATGTATATATATATATAATTTTTTTTTGTCCGCCATGACATCCGCCATATGGCCGCATCGCCATCCGCTATGATGTATGGCGGATTTTTGGCCGGTCGCCATAGGCCGCCATCCGCCATCGATAACACTGAATTCAGCACAAAGTTCATCAACAATGTTATTCTCAATAAAATTATCAAAATTATGCTCAGAAGAAATATTGTCAAGAATATCTATTTGTGAATCTGAATGCTCTTCAAGGAGATGTTGTGATTGCAGTGTAGTCAAGGTGGAGGCAATGGGACCAATTTGAGTGGCCAAATTCTGAAGACTTGCTTCTGTCCTCTGTTGGAATTCAAGAGTGTGTTCTATCATTTGTTGCACCAATTCTTCCAGACCGGGTTGGACTGGTGTGGGGTCAGGCTGATATTGATGCTGGCTTATTGTCAATTTATGCACCAAATAAGCTAACTCATCTAAGCTGCCGTGTTCTCTACCATGTTGGCCAGAATAGAAAGGCTACACCTCATTCACTCCAATCATGCCAAAATCACTACTAAACTCATAATCACCAGTAAAGTCAGGATAATATATGCATGATGGCTCATAATCAACATTAGGCATATAATTTTGCATATAATGGCTCATAATCACACTATCAGCAATGCATCAACAAATCTGTTAATAACAACAAGAGTCCCCGGCAACGGCGCCAATTTGATCCGCTGTCGCACGCGGGTCAAAAACGAGTGATTGGAAGAAAAACTGTAGTCAGGGAACGACAACTCGAGTATCGTATCTCAAGGACTCTTGGATTATTATTAACCTACAAATCAATTAAGTGATTATCAATAAGCTAGAACGATTAATCTACTGTTTCGGTTTCCCAACTATCATTGACTCACATAATCTCCATGCCCTAAGCGGATTCTAATCCCTTTTCGAATGTAGCAGCAATTAAACAAGCGCAATTGACACTACGAGATATATGTTCCTAATTTCCGAATTAAGCAAACGGATTGAAGCTCTCGTGAATTAAGCAAACACGATCAAACACACGCGAAACAAACGCGATCAAGGTAAAGGAACATAAAATCATCGAAATTAATCAATTCTTATTCTATATAACTTGAATTAAGCAAACAAGGCATATAGCATAATATTGAAAGGGACAAGCAATTTGATTGGGAATTATGGAACCTCAAGTGTCGGCGGAAACCGATTACAGCAGACTAATCCCTGATGATTAGTTCTCCATCACAAATGTAATAAAAACCTTTGGAATAATTCGTAAAAAATAGTGAAAATTCATTGTTCTTTCTGTCTGCCCTGGTGCCTTTTTATAGATCAGGTGCGCGTGCCGTGACGTATTCTGCCAAGGGCGCGCATTCAAATTCTAGTCTGTCATGGTCGTGATGCCCATCACGGCTAGGCCGTGATCAATTTTGTCCATGGGTGCTGATCTGTCACGGCCGTGACCTCCATCACGGCTAGGCCGTGATGCTCTATGATCTTCAGGATCTTTTCATCACGCCCGTGATGGGTATCACGGCTGGGCCGTGATGCTTTCTAATCTTCAGGGTCTTCTCATCACGCCCGTGATGGGTATCACGGCTGGGCCGTGATGCTTTCTGGTCTTCATGGGTAGCTCATCACGGCTGTGACCAGTGTCACGGCCTGTGCGTGATGGCTTCTGCTTTAAGTGTCCTTCCCTTTTTGCTCTTCTCATTATCCTGAAAATATGAAATAACAGTAAATGCTTTATTTGACTCAAAATTAACTAAGATATCCTAAAACTACTTAAGAGACTCAAAATGTTGCTTGAGGACAATTAAATCCAAATTTGGGCGAAAACGAGATTAAACTCGAATAATTAGTACAAAAACCATGGTCTTACTAGTTATAAAACTAGATGAGGCAGAGGCTTATCATTAACATATGATGGGTATTAATTGGTGGATCAGGTGAGGGACTTGGAGACTGGACAGAACCAAGGGAATTGGAGACAGATTGGACAGAGTTGGGAGAGTTGGGGGGTGATTCAATACAGGCAGGTACAGATTGGGTATGAGTGGGAGAGCCAGATGATGAGGTAAGAGGTGAGGCAGGCTGATCTGCAGGTGGAGCAGAAACTGACTGAGATGGTGAGGGAGTTGGGGAGGGTGGAGGGTGTTGATTTAAGGGTGTGGCAGCTAGAGGAGGGTAGGAAGGAATGGGAATAGATGTAGGGTATGGAGATTCAGGTGGGACATTTTATGAACATGACCGAGAGAGGAACAATTGTTTATAGGGAAACTTGGATTCATTGAATAAAACATCCTTAGAGATGAAGATGCGTCCAGTAGAGTCTAGGCATTTATGGCCTTTATCTTTGTCTTGTGACCCCAAGTAGATACACTCGAAGACCTAAAGCGCATTTTATCTTTGGTTATAAGGTCTGAGAAAGGGGAAACAAGCACACCCCAAAATTCTAAGGTTAGAATAATCAGGATTGGAGTTATAAAGAGCATGATAGGGTGAGGGATGAGACTTTAGAGCCACTGTGGGAAGCCTATTGATAAGGTAAACAGCTTGTATAAAGCTGTGTTCCCAAAATTTAAGAGGGAGAGAAGCATGGGATAGCATGGCAAGTCCCATTTCCACAATTTGTCTATGCTTTCTCTTTACAGTCCCATTTTGATGGGATGTATGAGGGCATATCAAGCAATGGACAATGTCTAATTCTGTCAAGTATTTGGAGAAGGGACGATATTCTCCTCCCCAATCTGACTGGACAGCCTTGATAGTGCAGAAAACTCAGATTTTTGTTTAAGTAAATCCATGTAAACCTAGTGTAAGCATCAACAAAAGTGATGTAGTAGGTGTATCCCCCAAAGGAAGTGTAAGGTGCAGGTCCCCAAAGGTCAGTGTGAATGAGTTCAAAGGCAATAATGTGAGTAGTAAGGGAAGGGGGCATGTAATCTATGAGCTTTTCCTAGACAGCATGCATTGCAAAAGTTATCATCAGATGTTTTATTCAATGAAGGAATTTTACACAATTGAATGACAACCTTTATAGTGTTGTTATTGGCATGTCCTAGCCTATAGTGCCAAGTGGCAAAAGTGCTAGTTACAGTAGAGGACTTAGCTAGAAGCTCACTAGGAGCTGAAGAATGCACAGAATGTTGGAAACAGGAGGAGGAAGGCTCCTTGAGTATGTTGATGTTCTCGAAACTGTATAGACCATCACCTCCAAGAGAGCCTTCAAGAAGGACTCGGTTAGAACCCTGAGATTTCACATAGCATGAAAATGGGTGAAATTCGAAATAGACATTATTATCACGAGCAAATTTGGATACTGAAACAAGATTTTTAGTGATATTAGGCACTAGCAAAAGATTATTTGAAGAGAAGATAATATTACGATTGGAAGGAGAAGAAAACTGAGAAGAACATATGGAGTTTATAGAGAGACCTTGACCATTCCCCATTAGAACTTGGTCCTGACCGCCAAAAGGGCTACTGTAGCTGAGATTATTTGAATCAGCTGTGATGTGGTGAGAGGCACCTGAGTCAGGGAACCATGCTTGGTTATCAAATGACCTCTGCAAAGGCTTTTGAGTGTTGGGAACATATTGAGGTTGTTGCATAACCATGTTAGCACTAGGTTGGTGTTGGACAGGGTGATTGAACTGAGTGTAGTTCTGATGAGGACCAGAACCATAACCTTGGGAGTTATTGTACCCGCGAGAGTCATGGTTGAACTGATTCCCTTGATTATTGGATTACTGAATCTGAGATGGTGGTTGTTGGGGAACAAATTCTTGATCAAATCTGTACCAGCAATCAAATGCTTCATGACCATACTTATCACAGAGTTGACAAGTAGGCTTGGGGCCTTCACGGCCTCTGCCTCGACCACCACGACCACCACGGTTTCTACCTCCACGGCCACGATTACTACGATAACCATTCTGACTCTGAGGGAAACCACTGGAGTGAGAGTTTTCACCTCGGTTTGGCACTTGCGCAACATTCGCAGTTACTGAAGGGGAAGGTAGCTCTTGACGGAACTTCTCAAATTGTGCATCTTGCATCAGAAGGAGAGGTTCAATGTCATCAATGGAGGTAACACCAGATCTAGCATAGATCATCATAACGAAGGGATTATATTCCTCAGGGAGTCCTTCAAGGACCGTGTCGACATGATCTTGTTCGGTGACAGGATCGCCGATTGCTTGTGGAGATTCAACTAGGGCACGAATGCGCATGAGATACTCAGAAATTGAGCGCGTGCCTTTCTTCGTATTCTTCAGTTCGGAGCGAAATTGACGAGCCTTGGCTCGAAGGTGCGCCTGAAACTGCTTGTGGATTTTCTTCCATACTTGTCACGATTGCTTGCATCCGATGAACCTTGGAAGAATCGAAGGAGAGAGAGATCCAAGCAACCACGTAAAGAGCATTTGGTCCTAGACGATCCAAAGTTGATACGCTTCAGATTCAATCCCTAGAGCACGATTGGATTCCGATGTGAACTGAGGAGGAATCGCCGAATTCACGACAAATCGATGAAGCTTGTGCGCGATAATCACAGCCTCGACTTGCTGCTTCCAGAGCAGAAAGTTGCTATCGTCGAGCTTGATTGATAGCATAGGGTTGAAGCTTGACGACGCCGGAGACGTCGCGGGAGCTCTGGTGACAGTTTAAAATGGATTTCCGATGGAAGCCATCGAATCGAAGAGAAGAATCAGACCCAGAAAATAGCTCTAGATACCATAATAGAATGTATCATAGAGTGAGAGAGAGAGGAAGATCAAAAACTGAAATTGTAACTATGATTTCATTGAATGAATCTTGGTTTACAATATTACGGTGTTGGCTTTATATAGCCATCGATCCTAACTGTTAGAGCAGTTGCTAGCCAACTGTCACCAACTGTCATAACTGAATGATGCTGACTCAGCTCATTCAGTTATGCAGGTACATCATACATATACTCTAATATGGACTTTTGTTCCTTTAGCTGCATAGTTACTTATTATATGCGATAATTTTGGCTCTAATGCATTAAATTTTACTGGTGATTTATACAATTATACTACAGCAAATCATTTACTACAGAAAAATTAAAAAACATGGAAGATTGCAAATAAATGGTTCATTATAGTTTTAAAAAAAGTAACAGATAGAATATGGTCATTGTATGACATTTGTCAATTTTTTTTTAACTTTTATTTACCATGCAAGAGTAAGAACACAACAATCAATTATCAATCCTTTCACTTTTTTGTCTTTCTGCTAAGCACTTATGGTCATTTGTTATTCTTACAACATGCTTCCAAGCACCGTCTTTGAACTAATGTTAGTAATTTATATGTTAGTGATGAATTTTAATGGCTTTTTTTCTTTTAATAAACATGTGCAGGATGTTCGTGACGACACTTATCCCTCATTGGAATTGTTGATTCCTTGGTTGGTCAGAAAACGTTGTTTAAAGTGGAAACAAAGGCCCAGCCATGTTTGCAATTTAAGGGGAACTGTCATGTACAAAGGGCTATGTTGAGGAGAATATTATGGCCATGTTCATGCTCTCGGGTGCAGATATAACTCCAACGAAGGTATATCTACGGGATTATTTTTATTCGTATTTTTGCATGTATGATGCAATTGACTGATGAAATTGGTTATGGCTACTATTTTAACTAATGTGAGTTGTAGTAATGATATTAGTTACATATTTCTGTGATTTATTATTTCTTTTGGTTTATAAATGTCAACATGGTTAATTGTATGTTCAAACAATCACGTTAACAACTCATTCTTTGAAAATCTCTACTATAAATATAGCTTCTAATTTTTAATCTTTTAACTTCTTGCTGCAGCCTGTAGAAGTCTTTTTAGAACTCATTGAGGCCTTATTTGCAGGCTTTCTTGGGCAAGTAAAGCAGGGTAGTTTTTCTTTGAATGATTTATTTTTTTATTATTATTCACAGTAAGGTATTTCTCTGAAATTCAGCTAATTATAAGATCATTAAGCACTTTTATATGTTGAATTACCCTGGTACTTTCAGTGAAACTCATCGTTCAGATGGAGTTGGGTTTCATTAGCTTAAGATATTATTATACACAACACATCTTAAGTTGCATGTTTAATATGTTAATAGCATTTGAGAATACATGATATTATGATGATGTGGCCTGCATATTTTGATACTCAATTTTTGAGAATTAAAGCTAATCTGCTTTCATGTCGGATTCAAGCTTATTTTTTATCTTCTGTTTGGTGAAATGCTTCCCTGGTTCGACTTTTAATGATGACAAATTTTAGGTACAAACCTAATATTTTTTTTCTCTCCTTATTGCCTGCATAATATGGCTGTTTATAAATGGTGGAGTCTCTTAAAGATGTTCAATGACCCTTGAAATTAGATACGGAGAGCTTGACAGTTATGAAAAGAATGATACTGGACCCTAATATGACCAAGATTGTTTCTATTCCAATCTTGCATTTGACTTATATGATTAAGAACTTGCATTAAAACTGTGAAATTTGGTTCTTTATCCTTTTCCATTGTCATTGCACATGATTTTGCATACTGTTGAAAAGATTAGTTACTTTTTAATGTTGTTTTTGTATTGTAGTCACTTGAGAATGTGAAGAAGGCATGCATGTTATCAAATAGGATGACTGTCTTACTTTGCCAAAGTCAAATGCTATTATTTTTATTTCAAAATATCCACCAGAAATTTCATATTATAATGATGTTGATTTATGTTTAAGAAAAGATATTGTCAATTTTGAGTGTATAAAAGAAGATCATTTTATATTCAATTTGCTCTAGGAGAATGTGTGATGTTTTTATATTAATAGACTTTGATTCTCTGCCCGTGAAATTATTAGCTATGGTTGATGAGTAGCTTGTCATTTCCTTTAGTTAGAATCTGAATCATGGTTGTTGGTGTTTGATGAAATTTTTTGGTTCTCTTTTGAAGGATGATGCACCAAGACCCGGTGGGCCTGGTCAAGCACCTCATCATCCCGTGGAGTAGGAGCCCCTGCGCGTGCCTAAAAGCAAACTTAGATTCAACTTTGCTTAGTGTGTTTGGATCTGCATCTATACAAGGTGGACGTGCATCCATTCAGAAGCTACATGTTGTAGCTTCTGAGTTCCTAACGTGATTTTGCATCTTTTCAACTCAGTTCCAAACACGCTAGCTGCATGTTGGAAATTGCAGCTATGTATGGATGTTATGTTCTCTTTTAATTATCAGCATGTTTTATTGAAAAATGTGTATCCATGTGTGATGAATTGTATCTATTGGTTATGTGTGGCAGTTGTTTGATAATTGATGGACTTAACCTCTTATTTTATTGTTATTAATTTTAGCTTCGTCATGAATGAACTGATCATTTTGTGTTAGGTATTTAGGTCAAAACAAATTCATTGTTGACTTTGCAATTATTTGTTTAACAAAGATTTCTTTTGATGTTTTCAACTCTTTCTTTTACTTAAAATTTTGTTTCCCTTTTTTTCCACGACCAGGTCGAGACATGACATTGTGTAGCTTGATTCTTGCAAGATTGTGACTAAATTTGTATCATAATTTTTTCAAATATATTTCTACTCATTTAGCTTGTTTATCAGCAATTTTAAAATTTAACTTCACTACTTTTATATATTTCATATTTGTTTGGAGACCCATTGGATAGAAGAATGTTGTGCCAAAAAATAAAATTAAATGTGTTAAGAATGATACACGTTTTGTGTTAAAGAATGAAAATCGTTCACTAAATCAAAATGAAAATAACAATTGTAATTGATAGTTGAATTAGAGTTGGATTAATTAAAATTTACCCGTGCGTTCTAATCCATGGTAAATGAATACTATCTATTGCAAAATTGAGCAAACATGATTCATGCACATGCACATAAGTGATATAGAGAAATAGTAGTAGGAGGTCTAGAAGATCTTTGCTGATATTTTTATCCAAACAACATTTACACCTTAATCTTATTTCACTAACCGAATGGAAAGCTAATTGCTAGCCACCAAATATTTTTTAGCACAAAAAAAAATACAACTAATAAAGGAAGTGGTTGGTGGGTATATTTTGTTTGGGTAATTTTAAGTGATTTATTTTAAATTAGAAAAGTTCATTGGTTTAAGTGGTTTATGCTAGGTAAACTAATATTATTTATAGTGATTTATGATGGTGTAAAAAAAAAAATGATTTATCCTAAGTAAACTAATATTTATCTATCAATAAAAAAATGTATTAAAATATTATTTATATTTATAAAATCAATTTGTTTATATACTTAATAAACGGTAAAAAAAAGTAATTTATCCTAAGTAAATTAATATTTATCTATCTATAAAAAATGTATTAAAATATTATTTATATTTATAAAATCAATTTGTTTATATACTTAGTAAATAGTACCCTAGTCTAAATTAATTAATAAAATAGAATAAGATTGTAATACACTTTATGGATCACAATTATCATTCTGTTTAGATTTAAAGTAAGAATAATTATAAACCTTGTTAATTAATTTTTTTTTTTTATTTTTTTTTTTTTGCCAGACGATTTGTATCTATGTTAGCATACACATCTTGAGCAAGGGTGGTGAAGATTAGTCTCTTCTTACTAACCTATCATAATTGAAACTAATTGTAACGTGTAAAGGTTCTAAAATTTAGACTAATTATCATACATAGGATAAAAAAATTAGTAGTTCATGCAGTAATATTTTGTGATGGTTATTAAAATGTTAAAAGAAAATGAAAAAGGTAAAAAAAAAAAAAATCAATATTACATACTACGAGAAAGTGGTGTTACGGGAAGTTGAGAGCTGTTGGTGATTTACTGGTTTATGGATATTTAGGTAGTTTCTATGATGGTTTTATTTATTCTCATGTCCCATGACATGAGAATGAACTTTTCCAACCTCTATTGAGAATTGAGAATCAGAATGAGAATATCTTTTTCCTCGAAACAATTGATTCCTAGAAATGGCTGTGTCTAAGGTGTAGAAGGATAAATACCTCATCCATGAAGCATCATTTGTTTCCATCAGATTTATTAATAAAATAATTGATGATCAAGATCAATTGTCAAAAAAAAAAAAAAAGTAACCTGAAATTTATTGGATGTAGGTTTTCTTTGAAATTGCTAAATAATCCCTAGATTTAGATTAACATTGCAGAGAAGTTGTTTTCTCTTAAGACCCTTTGACCCTCCTGTCTCCCTCGTCGATGTCGCCAGATTGGTAAGGGAGAAGACGGAGCAACACCTGCAAGGCGACGCAACAGAGTTCGACCAAAGCTTCGCTTCCATGGATGATATGAACCGAGTTCCCTTCTCGATATGTGATGATTTGAAAGAAACTAATTGACCCTGAATTAAGGAGTGTAGTGAAAATTAGGGATTTGACCAAATAAATTTGGGGTTTGATCAAGTATACGAACTGATCTATGTTTTTTGAAGATATAGATGTGAAAACAGGCCAATAAAACCATGTTTGATATCGGGTAGCGGAAAGAACACGCGACCAAACCTTATGTTTAAGAACTTCCCAGGGAACCTACCACTGGGACAGCAGCTTTTATATGTCATGACTTGAGGCTTAATTTTATTTGTAGTTAACATATAATGCAACGTTTGGATTTCATCTTCAACCTCTGACCGGGTAATTTGACAGAAATTGATTCAACGGGTTTTTTTGTTTTTATACTTCGCAAATCCGTAGCAATATGTTTCTATTAAAGGTGAAAGCAAATTAGCAATCATATAGCCACTCCTTTATCCATTAAAGGTCATGAAAGAGGAAGTGTGGTTAATCTGTGAGTGAACCAGTCCTTAATCTATTCGAAAATCATACATTTATTTAATTAATGTCACCATCCAGTGCCAGATCCATCAACAGCGGCGGGGCGGATTTCAACCGTCGTGACGACCACCGCAAACACACATCCTGCTCCACAACGAGATCTAGAACACCGGCGAAGAACAAGCCCACTACGGGGACACCTTCCCTCAAAAACAGATGTGGCAATCTAACACTGGCGTCCCGAGATCTCCCCCTGGTTTTGATGTTCAATCCCTTGGCCATTGCTGCTGATGTTGGAAGAGCAGACAACAAAATGACCACAATTTCATTGAGACCCATCTCCGCAAATTTTAAGAAAAAATGGGAACCTGTACAACCACTATTACAAGTAAATTATGTGCCTCATCAGTGAGGCACTTAACAGGATACTTCATGATAGACGCGCCCCCTAGAAATACATTTTAAAAGTTTGAAAAAAGAAACATAGAATGTTACATTGTTACTCTAATTTTGCATGAAATGAAATTAATAAATGAAAATAAAGGCATAAAAGTGGTAAAGAAACTTGTAAATGAAACTTGTAAATGAGAATAGAGTTTTCCCATATTTATAACTATCATTCACTAAATTTATTCCTGTCAATTTTTTATGCCTGGGAATAACTTTTAATAACTTGTACCAAACATGGAAAACTTTTATTCCAATGCCTATATTCCTGGGAATATTTTTGTAAAACTTGTAACAAACGTTATCTTAAAGATAAACAATAACTATAAAGGCTTGTGTTTGATTAATTGAATGTGCTTAAAATTTCATGTACACTTTGTATTTATAGCCTAGATTAGCTGTTAAACCCTATAAGTCTGCTTGCCACGATCTTACTTTCTAACCTACATTTACCATCATGTAAGATTAGTGACTAATAACCATAAAATTGATAATTGCTAAGTCAACTAAGGTAGAGGGAAAAAAACTCCATCTGTGCGTTTGATTTACAAAAATTCTGGGGACCGAACAACACAAAATTTTTGTCCCCTGTTTGATTTGAAAAGTGGTCAGGGGACAAGACAAAACAGAGGGTGAGGGACAGGACAGAACCCAAAATTTTGTCCCCCACCAAACCATGGGACAACTTTTTGTCCCATGAACAGACTACCAAAAAAAGACAAAATTATCCTTACACCTCTCTCTCTCCTCCCTCTCTCTCTCCCCCGTATCCTTCTATCTCTCCCTCCCTCTCTCTCTCCCCCACCCCACGTTATTTAATTTTTTTTCTAAGTTAATGTTATATATAATACATATTAATAATATACATTTTTTTGACAAAAAATAATATATAATATTAATATCATAGTAATAATATATTATCATATATACTATATATTATACTGTAAAAAAATACTATATATTATAAAAATATATTATAAATTGCCTAATATTTACGTATATTAATAATATTATATATCAATATATAATAATATATATTACAAACGGTATCATAGTAAAATTAATATTATTTTATTTGTGTTGTCCATTATCTATCAAACGATATACAAGACAAAAAGTTGTCATGTGACTCAATGGGTTGTACTGTGTTGTTCTGCTTGTCCTGTGTCTTAATGCGTATTAAACGCACCCTATATCTTGGCTAACTAATTGAATGCTCCAACCTCATCCATTAGTTATAGTAAGGTTGTTGCCCAGATGAAATCGTGTTGGGATCATTTCCATTTGTCAACAAAAAATGGTAAGCTCCATTTAGGAGGGAGATAAAATAAACACAAAGGGTTTTTAATGATTTTTATTTTTTTTTAAATGATAAAAAGATTAAGACACAAATCTCTCATTTGTGCTTCTCTCTCTGTTCCCCTCTCTCTCCCCCTTCCTAAATGGAGCCCTCAATTTCTTTTGACAAAAGGAGATGATCCCAACTAGATGAAACCACCTTGACTAGTTGACTTTGTCCTTTTTCTACCATTTATTAGTTGGCTAAGCATCCTTAGATCTTATAACTGATAAGCTAATTTTTAACTGGGAGCTGATAACTGAAAAGTTAGCTGATTGAACTTAAAGTATTGGGTATAATTAGTGATTAAACTAGCTTATAAATGTAAAATGACATAAAAAGACATGCTTATATTTTTTTTATATAATTCTTTTTATACTCTAATTAAATATTTAAAATTAGAATATTATTTTTTTTTATTTTTTTAATATTTTTATTGAATAATATAAATGAAATGAAATGAAATATTTTTATGATTTTTTATATAAATTTTATTTTATGAGAATTAAGGTAAATAGGAATTTCATTTAATTATTAAGGGTAAAAATGAGAGAATTTTTTTTTCTACTGAATCATACTTATAGCATTTCATTAAAATTCAAAGGAGCAATACAATTAGGAACTTGATGTTAAAAGTGGGGACTAGACTTTAATAGGGTTGCCTTAGCTAAAGTATGAGCATCCATATTAGCTTGTCGTTAACGGACTATCAACTATCAACTGTAAGCTACATAAATTAGCTTATGAAAAAAATTTGTAAGCTAATAAGATAAGTTTGTTTATCAAACATCTCTATTTTAGTCAAACAAACTTATAAGCTAATAAAATAAATTATTTTCATTATTTGTCTGGTTTTCTGGTTTTATTCTAGTTCTCTTCGACTACAGGGAAGGACTTATTTGCTGCAAAGTTTTATCATGCACTCTTTTTGGCCTTTGGTTTTTATACAGGTGCTGTCAGTTGGTTTTTTGGACAATTGCAATATGTGGTTTTTTGCTGGTTTTTCTTTTCACTTCAGCACTTTCTTGGTCTCGGTGTTACCTAAAAGAGGTTGGTGGGGGTAAATGCCATTGGCTGTTATGTTTTAGTTACAGGATTTTTTGCTGTCATCTTTGGGCTTTGTTAAGTATTCTGATACATTGGGTGCTGGCTATACAAAATTTGTGGCCTTTGTAAATGCGGTGACATTGGTAAATGCTTTGAGTACATCCTGTACTCTTATATTAATACACTATTTGATATTTGATTTATCAAAAAAAAAAAAAAAAAAAAACTTATTGGAATTGTCAAACAGATTCCTAATGAGATTAAAAAAAGTGTTTGATTTAAAAAGTAATGCTGAAAACACACACATATCACAACTTGTACTAGTGGAAAATATGCAATTTACGATCAGAATTAACGTATGTTAAATAAAAATAGATGTTAAAAAAGACACGGTGCCAGAACCGTAAATAATTGGTTTATTTAAATCAATATTAACATCGGTTATCAAAATAACCGACGTTAAAAAGTCCGAGTAAATGTTTTAACGTATGTTATTGAAATAACAAACGTTAAAGTTCATCTTTAACGTCAGTTGTTTTAATAACAGACGTAAAAGATGAACTTTAACGTCTGTTATTTCAATAACAAACGTTAAAACATTTACAAAAACTTTTATACTAATGTTATGTCCCGCGTGATCACTTCACTCATGCCCTTCTGCCCTAACCCACTAGCTTATCTTTCTCTCTCTCTCCGGCAAGCCACCGAAAGCCCACCGCGCGAGCCTCTGTCACAACTCCTTTCGTTCACCGCCACAACCGTATTCTCAGGCAACCATCTGTCTCTCTGGTGAGATCTCTTCTCTTCTCTCCACTCTGTCGCAACCATTTCTTTTTTGTTAAACTCAACGACTTAGAAATTTTGATGTATGACAAATACAACTTAATGTGTATGCAAGTGTTTTTTGTGAGGGATTTCCAAAATAATGGAAGTCCAAGACACCAAGTTGGAAAGAGGTTGAAGGGCACCAATAGGTGTGTCTCTTCATGGCTTTTAAATATTTCCTAATAGGTGTGTTATTTCATGATTAAATGTGTTCATTCATCAAGTATACGTTCATGAAAGGTTGCAATCATTCTTTCAAATACATGAAAGGTTATTTCATTCACCAAGAGGCATAAGTTGGTCTATAAATAGAACCACTTGTGCATGCAGAATGATGTCTGAAAATTGGCTAAACTTCTGCAAGCCAAATCACTTCCTTTCTTCCCTTAATGCGCAGAGAGAATTAAGGAAACTATTATTCTGTAAAATGTCATTAACGATACACTTGGTTTAGGGTGTGCGAACCAAACCATGGTTCTCTATTGTATCCTGAAGGGGATTCACCGGTTACACCTATTGCATCCAATCTACGAGGAGAGATTGGTGGGGGCGAATCGAACCTAAAGCCTAGTGTTCTTACACGTCTTGGAGGGTACGCATGTCACTTGTTCTTCTCTTCTTTGTTGCAGACCAGACCCCATTTTCTAACAATCTTTAGGTTCGATCTTCGATTTATAATAATGGTTGCAACATTGAGGGAGATTACATTTGACATTGTCAAAGTGGAGATCGGTTCGAGGGTGGAAACTTTGTTCGTTGGAAGAAAGTGATGCATGGCCTTTTTAGAACAAGAAGAGATGAGTACTCCTAGACTTCATCAAAATATTTTATCTGTGACCATGGTGAAAGGTACACAATTACTTTCTATGGCTATGATATGCTTGATATTCTAAATTCACGTATGTTCAATCATAAAGGCATTCTTTATTTATGTTAAAATTAACATGTGGTATTAGAGCCTTAGATGCATGATTTAGAATAAAATCAAGTATGTGAATTTTGATGAACATAAAAATGTTTGGTTTATTATGCATGCAAGTATGTTGTTCTATTTTGATAGAATTGTCTAATATATGAATGATTATATCATGTGCATGCATTGGTGGATTTGATCCATGTAAGAACCAATTAATTTTTGAAGTGTTCTAAGTTGTTAAATTGGACATAGATGTTCATGAAGAAATGTTATAGAAAACTTATAATGATTGGATCATTGTTTTGTTTGTTTTCTTTAATGAAAATCATGTAGATTTATCCTAGAACATGTTTAGACATGAATACAAAACATAGAAACAATGAAAATTAGTTTAGATTGGGATTGAATAACCAAAAATGGAGTAGGTGGGTCGTGTGAACCCGGTTTCCAGAAAACGGGTTTTATTGACCCGGTTGATAGTAGGTGACGCTCAAAAGTTGTATATTTTGGGAAGGGTGCATGGTGGTGGAGTGTCATCCCAGTTGCAATTGGGAATGTTTTTATTGAAAAAGTGCGTCAGCTGGGGTTTGAACCCACGACGCATGGGAAGAACTGGAAATGTCTGGTGTGTTAACCGCCAGGCCAGGGCCAAAGAACTTAATAATTGGGTTGTTAAGAAAGTATTTATATCGAGAATATTTGGTTAATATTTCCTATTTGTTTCTTTCATAAATGATTTAAAATTATTATGAATGCTTGTTAATAACAGTTAAGGAAATGAATTTTATACTGTACAATAACTCTCAGTCACCCATTAATTTTGATTATTATATATCTTATTATATAATGTCGGTAAATTGAAGTGGTTTGTTATTAGATATTTATTAAATGTCTTAGGAGTAATAGAATATGAGAATGTTATTATCCTAGTTATTACTTTGAGTCTACTAGAATGGTTGACCAAACAACTGCATCTTATTCCCCATAACAAATTAGTATAATTGAAAAAAAAATTAGGATATAAGAAGAAATGGTTGAAGCCATGGTATCCTATGTTGGTCCAACAAAATGATATTGGGGAGAAGTCATGTTGAAGTCTTTTTATATAGTAAATAGGGTTCCAAAAGAAGGAACAAGATAACCCCACATGAGCTCTGAAAATAGAAAACCCATTCTCAAATTTTTCAAAGTTTGAGGTTGTAGGACAATAGTAAAAGTTCTTGAACCAGAAGAAATAAATTATGCGAATGGGGAATTGAATGTGGTTTCCCGGGCTACGCTAAAATTAGCAAATCATATAGATTCATGGTTATGGAATCTAGTGACTCATCCTGTTAATATAGTAATTGAGTTTAGGGAAGAATCTTTCAAGAAGATAAGTTTAACTCAATTCCAAGTCATAAGGATAATGTTCATAGTAATGCACATGATCCGAAAAGCAATGTATCTAATAAAGATACTTTAGTGGGTTTAGAACTTAAGAGAAGTCGGAGAGCTAGAAAAGAGAAAACTTATAGACCAAGGTTTTTCATGTTCCTTGTTGAAGGAACAAGTGAGTCCATAGACGGTTATGGACCAATATATTATTATATTGAAAGTGATTTAGCAACATTTGAGGAGACAAAAAAGTCTCAAGATGTTACTTTCTGGAAGGAAGCCATACAATAGAAAATTGATTCAATAAATGGGGAATAAAATTTGGAAATTAGTAGACCTCCCACCCGGTTTCACAACAATAGGTTGTAAATGGATTTTCAAAAGGAAAATAAAGGTAGATGGAACCATAGAAAGTTTAAGGCAATACTATTTTCTAAGGGATTTACACAAAAGGAGGGTATTGATTATTTTGATACATATGCACCTATGGCAAGAATTGCTTCAATTAGAGTGCTATTAGAACTGAGATCCATCTATAAGTTTGTCATCCATCAATTGGATGTGAAAATGCCATTCCTAAATGGGGAATTAGATGAAGAGGTGTATATGACACAACTGAAGGGTTTGTGGTTAATAGTCAGGAAAAGAAAGTGTATAAATTGAATAAGTTGTTGTATGGACTAGAATAAGATCCTAAGCGATGAGATCAAAAGTTTGATCAAGTTGTGCTAGTTAAATATAAAATAAATAAATCTGACAAGGGTATTTATAGTAAATTCCATGGAGGAAAAGGGGTAATGATTTGTTTATATGTTGATGATATATTAATAAATGGTACTGATCTAGATTAGGTTGAATAAACCGAGAGGTTCTTATCTAGAAATTTTGACATGAAAGGCTTAGGGGTAGATGATGTGATTCTAGGAATTAGAATAATAAGAGATGGTGAGAATGTAGGTTTACCCCAAACTCACTATGTAGAAAAGGTATTAAAAAAAAATTTAATCACTTTGATTATCAACCTATCACTATTCCCTATGATCATAGCATTACTTTAGTACCAAACAAAGGTAGTCTAGTAGCACAACTTGAATACTCAAAAGTAATTGGATATTTAATGTATGCCATGACATGTACCCAGTCAAACATTGCATATGTTATAGGAGACTAAGTAGGTATACAAGTAATCCAAGAAAAGACCATTTGCATGTTGTCCAAGAGTATTGAAATACTTGTTGAGGGCAATGAACTATAGTTTAAACTATAATGATTATCCTTCAGAATTAGAAGGATACACGGATGTCAATTGGATAAATTATACAGAAAACCATGCTTCAACAAGCAGTTGAGTCTTCACAATTGGTGGGGGTGCTATTTCTTGGGGTTTCAAGAAATAAGACGGCATTTCCGGTTCCACCATGGCTGCAAAAATTTATAGTACTGGCTGCAGGTAAAAAAGATTGAATGGCTCAGAAATTTGTTGTATGAGATACCAATTTTAATGGTGCCAGTATCCATACAATGGGATAGTCAGTTAACACTATCAAGAGCATATAGTCAGGTTTATAATGGAAAGTCCAGGAACATTGGGCTAAGACATAGTTATGTCGAGGAACTAATTGCAAATGGAGTAATATCCAAGGTCTTTATAAGACGGAAATAAATCTTGCATCCTTTGACGAAAGGACTGATAAGTGATATGATGTGGAAAAACAACATTAGGGATGGGAATCAAGCCCATATCTACACGATCACCAATGGTGGAAACCCAACTCACACTTGAGTAGCATCAAGTCTTGAGTTCAATGTGGTCAAAGTACACTATGAGAGTGATTGCAAGTACTTGACGAATAGATACATCCCAAGGTTTAAAATTACTTGGATACCATAAGGACAAAAGGAAAAGGGTGAGCTTTTGCTCTTAATGGACCTATAGCATATATGTGCTGAGGTGCCCAACTTACGGGGGTGCTTCGGGTAAAGTCCACCTATGTGAGAGTGAAATGTAGCCGCTTCTTAGAGTTGGGCTTGACTCTGTAAGCTCTCATGAAAAGGATACACGACACAAGGCCTTACCAAATGTGTCACACTACCACGTCGTTCAATGGTACCGAGATTTCATGTATAAGTCATGCACACTTGTTCTAATGAATATTTGGTTCAAAGCTTGTCTACCAAATTATTTGGGGATGAGTGAAACCCATGGCTTACTAAGCAAAGGTTCAAATCCCCAAGATACCTTTGCCTGAAAGCTTGTGATTTTCGGAATTATGGGATTTGGGTTTATTTTGAAAATGGTGGGGGATTGTGAGGGATTTCCAAAATAATGGAAGTCCAAGACACCAAGTTGGAAAGAGGTTGAAGGACACCAATAGCTGTGTCTCTTCATGGCTTTTAAATATTTCCTAATAGGTGTGTTTTTTCATCATTAAATGTGTTCATTCATCAAGTGTACGTTCATGAAAGGTTGCAATCATTCTTTCAAATACATGAAAGGTTATTTCATTTACCAAGAGGCATAAGTTGGTCTATAAATAGAATCACTTGTGCATGCAGAATGATGTCTGAAAATTGGCTAAACTTCTGCAAGCCAAATCACTTCCTTTCTTCCCTTAATGCGCAGAGAGAATTAAGGAAACTATTATTCTGTAAAATGTCATTGACGATACGCTTGGTTTAGGGTATGCAAACCAAACCATGGTTCTCTATTGTATCCTGAAGGGGATTCGTCGGTTACACCTGTTGCATCCAGTCTACAAGGAGAGATTGGTGGGGGCGAATCGAACCTAAAGCCTAGTGTTCTTACACGCCTTGGAGGGTGCGCATGTCACTTGTTCTTCTCTTCTTTGTTGCAGACCAGACCCCATTTTCTAACATTTTTAGTGTCAAATTGTAAAGACAGGTATCAAGCAATATTCAACAAGTTCAGTGAGCAATCAAAGGAAAATATTCAAGGAAGAACTTGGGGGAATCAAAGAGCAAGGACGAAGAACAAGGAATCATCAAGACAAGAGCTTAACGAAGAAATTAGTGTCAAGTGTTAGATGATTTGTAAGAGATAAAATCTCTTATTCACAAATAAGCTCAATTTGAAAAGATGGATGAAAGAAAATCATTTTTCATAACTTGCATTAAAAGGAATAAGTTTTCATAAATGAAAATGATTTTTGAAATAAGATTTCAAAGCGCTCGTCCAGCGCTGGAATAATATAAGTGCACGTCCACTAAAGTGATACAAGCGCACATCCACTAAAGTGACACAAGCGCACGTCCACTGAAGTGATAAAAGTGCTCGTCCACATAAGTCTTTGGACTTGCTAAGATCTTAATGAGAAGCTCCGTCCACTGACATGGCATATGAAGCTCGTCTACTAGTTGGAGCACGTCCAATTACTTTGTGTTAATGCTCCCGTCTGCTGACGTGGCAAATGGACGCGACTATTTTCTTCAAATGGACTCGGCAATTTTTTAAAGATGGACACGGTTATTTTTTTAAGATAGACGCGGCTATTTTCTTCAAATGGACGCGGCTATTTTTCCAAATAGACTCGGTTATTTTATGGACACGAATTCTACAAGAACAATCAGAATCTTATTTCAAGAACGAGAATCAAGAAAACAGATTCTGTTAATCAGATCCAAATCTGTTTTGATTGATCCCAACGACTATAACTTTTTTTCTATATAAAGAGGGATCAAAGGAATACTTAAACAACATATACAAATATCATAACATATCACAGTTTTACGAAATCGTTTTGAGAAATCAATTGTAAAATCATTCATCATCTTTATTGAGCTTACTGAGAAAAGAGTGTTTCAATACTCAAAGTGCTTCAATTTGTTTATCTGACTGCTGAGAGTTAGGAATCAACTTTTGTTTTTACTTTTGATTGTAAAGAGAGAGGGAGTCTCTCTGAGTGATTAGGGTGAGGTATCCCTAAGGTTGAACATTGAGGCTCTTCACAAGAGTGTGGTATCTCGAGGTGAAGGAGTGCCCTATGGTGTGAAGGTTTTTCAAGCTACCTGGTAAAGCTTGTGTGTTAGTGTGCGAAATCCCACAGGTGGAGTGGGGACTGGATGTAGGTCACAGTGGAGGTGACTGAATCAGGATAAATCTGGTTGTGTGGTATCCCTAAACTCAAACTCCTTTACTTTCTGTTTATGTTCAAACCCAACTGATGAAACAAAAACCACAAAACAATTTGTATAGTAGTTTTAACAACCATCAACTTCTACCTCACACCCATTCAAATTTGAAAAACCCTTCATCGATTTTGTAAAAGATCATGAGAAAATTAATCCGCAACTCTTATTTATAAAGCTTTGTGAAAAATTTTTAAGAGGGAAATATTTTTTTAAAACTAAATTAACACCCCCCCCCCCCCCCCCCTTGAGTCGTTGAAGCCAAAACAACATTTTTGTCTTCCATTAATCTCGTTTTTTGTCTCATTGAAGCTTCTTCCACTTATCTTCACTTCTCCCCTCCACTCATAGCATGGTTCTCCATTAAACCACCCCACGCGCAATAAAAGAACATGTATTGAACCCTAATCTGTTATTGTTATCTCTTTAATTTATTGTCTAAGATACCTATCTAGCATACAAGCTACAACTTACAAGCGAGCACAAGAGAAGCTCATTTGATCATTTTAGTTACTCTGTGCAATGAATTTGTGCTTTATCCTTTTAATAGGATCAGTGGGTTTATATGTTGTTTATGGTTTACAACTTAGTATTGGTGCACCTCTCGTAGTACTGTTATCCATCAATGGGTTTACATGTTGTTTTCCATTCCACTGCATGTTTGGAAATTTGTTATTAATTCAGGTTTTCTTGTGAAAATGATCTCTTTGATGAAAACGGTAAGTCAAAGGTCATTTTCTGATGAGCTCATGAATCGTTGAATTAATCTCTTTTGATGTACACTATTTAAGCAAATTATGATTCAGTTCTAATTCCTCCTTTTTGTTATGTAATTAATGTAGATCGCATGGACCATAACAAATACTCCTGAACATAAGAAGAAATGGCTTCAACTTGCGGCTAAGCGTTGGAAGGGGTTTAAGTCTTCTCTGACCAAGAATTACATATTTGGTGAGAAGAGGAATGAATCTCCTCTTAGGGTATACTCATTCCTTGATAAGGATAGTGGGATAGCTTTGTTAGGAGCCGAGGCACACCTCGTTTCTAGTTAGTTGAAGTTAATTTATTTATTCATGTTAAAGTACATTTAAGTAAAAAAAATATTTAACTAAATTGAGTACGTGTTATTTGTAGCAGGCTAAAAGTCAAAAGGGTAAGGAGAATCAAGCAAAGAATATCCACCCCCACACCATGTCTCAAGGTGGCTATAATTCTATGGAGAAGAATTTGATGATGAAGAAGTTGAGCGAGAGACAGGAGAAGTTGAAAGAGCATATAGAGGCAGGAGAAGCAGATGATGTCGGGGTTTTCATGAGATAATCCTCTTTAAAAATCATATCTCAAGGCGGAAGAAAACCATCCCCGTATATTGCGCATTACAAAAACATGAATCACAAAAGGGCTATTTGTATTTACCTCTTGAAGCGTGCTTTCACTATGATCACAAGTGCCACGAAGGAGAAGCACCTCTACTCAGTCCACGCGAGCAAACGGGCGTCGGAGCTTTGCGTCCTATGGTAGATGACGGCTATGGGAGGCAAGGTTAACGAGTCTTAGTTTAGAGGGACACTAATAGTCTATTTATAATTCACAAACTCCTCTTGACCTAACTGCTCATTTATTGGGCCTTGTACGCTACAAGTCCAATAACCTTTAAATTAATTAAATCATATTTAATTAATTGACCTGCTCCGCATTTGCTCTATGTATGTGACCCTGTAGACTGCTACTATGTTGGCAATAATATTAAATATTAAAATAATATCAAATATTAATTATAATATTAAATATTATAAATAATGAGCATCTAGCAATACATCATTACTACCCAATTAGCAACAGTACCAGTGATCCGATTTTAGCCTTACCGCGACCAAAATTTACCGTGCAGTAAATGTCCATTCGTCCATATGACTTAATTGAACACAAGTTATAAGAGTGTCATCCTTGTTATGTTCAATTATTTGTTCCTCGATCTCCGAGTAGACATTTAATCACAAAGGGCCCAATATCACATATTGGCCCACTTCCACATGGCCACGCATATTTCATGTCTCACTCTATCAGGGACCCAAGACATTACCCCTATTATGTAGTAGGGACGAATCATGTCTACATCACTCACACTCCCCAACATGATTTATTGCAAGCCCAATAACTACCTTTATGATCACCTTGTTACGCATGACGTTTCATAGCATTAAAGCCTACAACTCCTCATGTAGGAATCGTAGTGACTTCAAGTCAAAGGACTGCTTCACTATAGTCGCCATGAGAATACTTTTGACACTTACATAACTATTATAAGTATTCTCATAGTGGGTCATCCGGTATAAATATTACTTCCTAATATTCATACATGTGTGCTGACTTGATATCACATATTCATGACCTGTGAGATGTGGCCATCAGTCTACTCACACAATAGTCTCTATATATTATTGTCGTCCTAATTAACAATAATACTCGACCATGGATATTTAAGAATAGCTTTCTTATTATTTAATGATGTCTCACGATTAAGTCTCGTACTTAATGTCTCATTAAATAAACTGTCTATTCTAAGGACTTTATTACGCTATTAAAACATATAAATAACATAACATAATAAATAAAATGTATTTTAATTTATATATATATATATATATATATATATATATATATATATATATATATATAATACAAAGTCATGATACAAAATGTAAATCCATTAATATAGATTGGCCACTAGAGCTTACACCAACAATCTCCCACTAGCACTAGAGCCAATCGGGCATAAATCTAATACCCATAATTTTGAAGTAGGTTGACTTCTATAACACAATGCTCGAAGAGGAAGTCATACTTCCTTTATTTTCTCATACTCTTTCTTGTACCCTCTGGCAGTTTTTCAATGTCTGGTCAAACCATAATGAAATCAATTTCCTTCCTTTGCAACCCCGCCTATTTGCTACATGACAAAAGTATTGGGCTTAAACTTGTTCTTATCCTTGTTCTTCTCCTTGTTTAGTAGGCTTAAGACTTTCCATTTCAAGACTATCACAATAGTCTACCCTTTTCTACTGTAGAAACTCTGCTCGGTAGTTTTCAACTTCCCTGCAATCTCTAGTAGATGTTTGTCAAAATCGTTCACAATGATTTGACTATAACTATTCGGCAACAATTGCAAGATCATATCACTGGCCAACATTTGGCCAAAAGAAAATCTCATTTTACCAAGTTCTTAATGTACTTAATAATATGAAGCACATCATAATTGTCGGGATTCCCCTTCTGTCTGTTCGCAATTGAAAAGGGTCGAAAAGACTTATGGTTCTTATGCATTGCATGCTCTCAATAGAGCATCATGAGGTGCATGATCATATCAAGAGCATTCATGGTTGCAAGCATGAGGCATCCTACATCTAGGACATCGACTTGATGCTTCTCGTAAGCATCCATTTCGATCCTAGTAGGAATTGGTTACTCGGGAATCATTTGCTCGAGAACTTAAAACTATGTCTCGTACTTAAGGACACCGATCCAGAAATTTAATTCCGGATACTTTGTTCTTATTAAGGACAAATCGCAGTAATAAATTATAGTGTTTTATTTCATGGTAATTCTAACTATAGAAACATGCAGAATATAAGTATCATGACAAAACATATTTAATAAGGTCTTTTATTAAATACGCTCTCACTATTTTACTCAAATCAATGACCCTCATCATTGACTCGGGAAATCCCTTTGGAAGATTTTCTAGTGAGACCAAGATCCATATTTCACCTTGTTTTGAGTCAACTTTGATTGATCTCCCAACACTTAGTTATTTAGATAGGAAACTCATTTCCAATTACATCTCATGTAACTCTTGGATCAGTTGGGTGAATAACTCTTATTCTAATCCATCCCATGGACTAAAGCCCAACAAACGCCTCTAAGCCTTTCAATCCTATTGAATTTGGCTTAGTTAAGTTAGACCCGATGGATAGCATTTGGACATTACAATTGTCAAATCGTATCTTACTAGTATAGAAAAATGCACTCCGTTTTGGAGGACCTACACTTATTCGATATTAGTCTTGACGAGTGTCATGCATTGGAAGGCTCTTAAACTTGATATTTCCTTTTGAGGGATTTTTATTAAAATTGATCTCACCAGCGTTGTATACATACAAAGCGTCTCTTAGCATACATGAAATACATGCTATCATACATTCAACCAACATAAAGCATACAAGACAAATACACATATAAACATACACTTCACGTATCTCATACACACATCTCATACATTTCATGCATCTCATACTCTTTCTTATTATTTAATGATGTGTCGCGGTTAAGTCTCGTACTTAACGTCTTATTAAATAAATTGTCTATTCTAAGGACTTTATTATGATATTAAAACATATAAATAACATAATAAATAAAATGTCTTTTATTTATATATTAATATATATATATATATAAAATCCAAAGTCATGATACAAAATGTAAATCCACTAATATAAATTGGCCATTAGGGCTTACACCAATAGATGAGGACACAGTTGTTGATCCTCCATCTCTACCCCCACACGAGGACTGTTGGGTGGAAGGCCAAAACACAAAGTCTGGAAATTTTAAAGTTGAAGCCACATGCGTTGTGGCAGAAAAGATTGTAAGTAACAAACTAACTGCCTTTCTACTTGATATTTGTAACACATTGTCATACACAATTTTTTTTTTTAATTTCGTCTTTGTAGGAGGAGTTGAAGGAAAAAAGCTCGCAAGGATCATTCGTTTCCCACGGACGTCGGGATATCTTGGTTGTTACCCTGGGAAAAGACGACCACCCTGGTCGTGTCCGTGGTCTTCCAGGGACGGCGGGCATTAAGAAATTCCATGGATCATGCGCGTCACGTAGGCGGGTCGAGCAGGCGATCGATAAGGAGGAGCTTAGAGAAGAGGTTAAACATGAGCTCATTGTCGACCCAAGTTTTACAGATCAGTTGATAAGTAGGTTTCTAACAAACCCAGTGATAATCCGCTGACTTATCATGTTTTAGCTAAAATTTTAGAGTGGATTTAATCAATTAAATTTTGTTGAATGCTTGATTTAACCCAAATTAGATTTTGTTTTCCTATTTTAGTTATTTTAGAGCCAATGTATGCATTTAATTGATTTTAATTAGAATTTAATTGATTTTCTCAAGATTTTCTTATTTTTATCTTTAGGAAAGGACAAAGAAGAAGGATTGCAATTAAATTGAAGATTGCCAAGTAAATTACGAGGGCCCACATGATGGATTTGAATCCAAATCAATTTGGATTTGGATTATTATGATTAAAAGATAACTCAGTTGGGATTAAGATAAAAGATTGGATCCAAATCAATTTGGATTTGGATAACAATTGCCTATCACAACAATAAAGGATATGAAAAGATTTGACAATTAATTTGGAGATATTGATTTGACAATTAGTTTGGAAGATTGAGGTCATTAAAGAATATCAATCATGGAATGGAATTGATATTGAAGATAAGAAAAAGATTTGACTTTGACAAAATAATGCAACATGAATGCTATGGACTTGGTCAATGTTTACTTGGAGACTTAAAGTTGAAATTGGAATTTGAAAGTCCAAGAGGTTGGACCAGCGTGAAGCTTCAGTGAAGGCAAGATCAATATTTGAAAAATCAATTGCCATTAATTGGTTTGGGACCCATGAGAAGTTAATGATTATCAGGAGCATGAATTTAGATTTGGTTTTGGCAAATTACTAATCCAAAAATCACGTGAAGCAACATACATATCTTTTAGCAGATTGATTACAATTGAACCTTGGTGATTTGCAAGGAAACCTGGGACCCACACGTCTTCAATTTGGATTGAATTAAAATATTGGAGATTCAATTGGCAATATAAAAAGACCAAGACGGTAGCGTGAAACGAGGAGCAAAAGCGTAGAGGGGAGTAGCGTCAGCGAGGCAGAAGGGGGGATACACAAGACACGGCGCAGCACACACCACAATTTCAATGGAGTTTTCTTTTCTTCTTGTTATTTCTTTTATGGCTGAGTAGTTGTTTTGTTTTTAGGATTGGGCAATTCCCTTTGACATTATTATGATGAATATTTGATTTTTTCCCTTTTGTTAATGTTTGATTCATTGATTTGGTTCTTATTGTGCTTTATCCATGTGAATTGATTGATCACCTTTTTGTATGTCTTAGATATTCTAGGGATGAACTAAGAAGTGAACCTAGGTATTGGATCTGTAGGAATTGAACTTAGGACTTAAATCACGAGAGTTAGAATCGGTCCTTCGAGGGTACCATTGAATTATCATAAATCGTAATGGGTTCAATTTAAATACAATTAGCACGAGAGTAGGGGTTGGTTTAGTTGAGCACGGTTATTGTATCTCGAGAGGGAACATTAACTAAGTTAGGATGATTCACCTTCAATTGAGTTAAATATTAATAAAGTGGTAGTCAATTAGATTTCATAATTTGTCATTGTGGTAGCCTCAATCCTAGAAATCTCTTCTCATATTTAAAAACAAAAAATATTTGATTTTGATTTCTTTTATTGTTTCTTTTATTTTCTTTAAATCTATTCACACTTATTTCTTAGTCTAAAATAGTTGTTTAATTTGTGAAGTGGTACTTGGTTTCCTAATCCCTGAGTTCGATACTCGATAATTTACTTGCCGTTTTAACTATTACTTTCTTCGATCCGATACACTTGCCGGAGCCTATCACCCAGCTTTCATGTAAATGCTTATGAAGCAGTTTTCATCCATGCAATCCCAAGAAATAACGGGAGTTACCCAACCTTCACATGTGAGCACAAAAGAGAGTTGTCCAAAGACACATGTGGAGGTGGAGGAGTTGTCAAAGTGAGTTGGAGTTGAAACAGCGAGAGTTGGAGTTGTCGCAGCGGGAGTTGGAGTTGTCCCGGGTATATTCATAATGATCATATTTCTTAATTACTCATGTTTTCTTTATTCTCAATTACTTATGCTTTTTTTATTTACAATTGAAGACAAAGTCAAAGCCGATAACGCGTCGTCAATTTCCCTTGGCTCATTTGTGTGCATTTGGTGTGGATTATCCGCATGACACTTTTTTAATTCCGTTGGAGCACGATGGATATGTGGGACATCCAACTCCTTTTCACTTCGCCGATGAGGATATTGGTCAATTTTGCACAGATGGTCAGTCGATAGCTAACACGATTCCAAGTATCTGGTACAAGTAAGTAATTTTAATTTTATAATTTATTTCAATATATTGCGTAATTAATTAACATCCACTTATTTCATATCTTAGGTATCTACATCGCCTTCAACTTGACAGAGGCTGCAATGTTTACGGATTCTTAGACCCCACCGTCATGCTTGGTGATTTCTTGACCGATCACAGTAAACTCAGTGCATACATACAGAATTTAATGGGAGGAGGTGATCAGACAGATATATATATATATATATATATATATATATATATATATATATATATATATATATATATATATAGCACCTTTCATATGGTGAGAGCATTGGCAATTGGTCCTGCTTCATCCTACCAGGCATACTGTCGTCTTCTTATGCTCGCTGCACCATGAGCCGACGAAGGAGGTGGTGGCCTCATCCAATATGTACGTAAACTTCTATTTAATTTAATTTGTAAAATTTGCTTTTATTTTATTGCACATGAACATATAATTGACATGAATATTTTGTTTATAATAGCGCTAAGAAGGCATGTAACATTTCTTGTGCCAATGGAAAAAGTATGACTTTAAAGTCAAAAACAAATCCTCGATGGATTATCCTCAAAGTATGTAGTTTATTAAATAGTAATTAATATTATAATTACTATATATACATTTAATTGACATTAAATTTCATATTCATTTGTAGTCTTGTAGACAAAACGATGGTTGGTCGTGTGCGTATTATGTGATGTTTCATATGTTGAACATTGTCTCCGTGTCTATTACTGAGGGATGGAAGAAGGTAATTAATTAAACAAGGTATTTAATTATATTTTTTTTTTGGTGATGACTTAATTTTAATGTTATTTTATTTGAACTTGTGCAGACTTTCAGCGATCAATCTCCTCTTGAAAAAGAGGATTCTAAAGACTTGAGGGTGTGCTTTGCAACCTTCTTTTTATGTATGCTTCAGAGAAAAGAGTAGAAAATATAGATCCTGCATACTTGGAAGATACTGAGTAGTTTGGTATCAATTACACACACACACATATATATTGGACTTGTTAGGTTGTAGAATTCTTCATGTATAAATTATGAATTATAATGGACTAGCTAGTATAGAATATATATTCTGAATTGTGTTAAGGAAAATTATGTATAATTGTGATTAATTCTGAATTGGAATGCAAATTCTGCATAAGTTAATTTTTGTGCAAATCCTGGACTTGTTAGTGTGTATAGATTCTGTGCAAATTCTGTAATCTGTGCAAATTATGTGCAATTTTGTATTCTGAACTTGTTAGTGTATGCAGGGAGCTGAGAAAGAGATATATTGCATAATCAATATTTAAAAAAAAAACTTTTAACGTCGGTTGTTTATACAAGAGAAGTTAAGGGCTCGTTTGGTGGTCAGGATAGGATAGAGGCGGATAGGATAAGGGAGCAGGATAGGATATGAGCAGGATAGGCTGTTATCCTATCCGACGTTTGGTGTCCACCAGATAACCAACTGGATAGCATTGTAATTTTAGTATGAATTTTAAAAATTTTGTTTTTGTTCCGAATGTTTTCATATTTTATTATATTTTAGTTTTTTTTTATAATTTTTATTTTTTTAGATTATATAAAAAGAAAAAATTGTCCTTGTGATAAAATTACATATAATATTTTAAAATTTTAAAATATTGTTTAACTTAAATTAATTTTTTTATAATTTTAAATATTCATTTTTAGTTTTTACTTTACATATAGTTAAATCATTAGAATTTTTTTATTTATTTTTCAGTTTTTAAAAATAATATAAAGTAACAAAATTAGCCTTATGAGAAAAAAATAATTTTTAAAATTAATTATTCATATTTTTATTATTTAATGTTTTATTATACCTTTTTCAGTAATCATATTATAATTTATTATACTTTAATTATTTTATGTATAAATTTTTTTTATACTTTATTATACTTTAAATCACCTTATCCTAATCTGTTGAGTTATAACCCAGCTCCCCCTCAGGATAGAATTTTAACTAGATGGACAGGATATGATAAGAGACAAGATTGGTTTATCCTATCCTGCTGGCTCACCAAACAATAGTTTCAGACAGGATATGATAGCTTATCATACTTGTCTCTCTTATCCTGACCACCAAACGAGCCTTAAAAGTAATATTTCACGTCTGTTGATATATAAAATAAACGTTAAAAGATTACTTTTAACGTTTGTTGACTACACAACCGAATCTTTTAATGTCTGTTAAGTAAAAAACCGATGTTAAAAGAAAACTTTAACGTCGGTTCTGAACAGACGTTAAAGTATGACTTTTAACATCGATTGTATTAACGTCTGGTAATTTTTTTATGTTAAAAGTCACTTTTAACCGATGTTAAAAGTGATTCCTACACTAGTGTTGTTTTGATGTGTCACCATAGGCTAATTAGTAATTGTTATATGGGATTGCTCCTGAACCCGGGTTTTGAAACCCATAACTCATGGACCAATGAAAAGGTGTCAAGTGGATTATAAAGTCATATCCTCTTATTTATTATTTTAATAATGTGTAGGTTTTTAATATAGCATTGAAGTTCCTATTAATTTTTTTTTCAGGTTTCTTTTTTTATTCTCTCCCAAAAACAGCTCAACATGGTAAAACCCTTGGTAGTTTCTCTCTTTTCCTTCGTCCAGTTTCTCATCTCTATCACTCTCCCACGCCTCTCTAGCACACCCTTTTCATATCTCACTTAACCTCATTGAACTTCTAATAATCAGTAAAGGTTCCACGTTTAATCTCAGAGGAAGAAAAAGAGCCATGGTCCACGTTTCATTGTAAATGAAGATTGTTATTTCAAGCCTCTCTGTCCACTATCGCAAATGTTATAATGATCGATATATTACAACTGTTCTCCTTTTCTTTTAATTTCTTATCTCCCCTTTTACATAACTGTGAGATTGATATACAGCAAGTAGAAAAGAGGGCATTGTGATTGGAATGCCATTCCCAGGAAAGTGATTGGGGTTATTGTGATCTGGATTCATGGTTCCTAATTCTATATTCAGATTTGATTTTGGACGATGGTGTCGGGGTGGGAGAAAAAAGTGAACAATATTAAGAGGTTTTCTGCCACCACCCATAACCACATGTTGTGCCCGCCATCCGATTGCGGATGTTGACAAAAAATATTGGGAGAGTCATTAGGTATTAACTAAAATGATTTATTCAAAATTTATAAAATATGAGTTTAATTTTGTTGCGTGTTTTCGATGTTTTTTATACTGTCAATCAATCACAAAGCATCTTATATTATGACATGCGCATCCTCCAAGGCGTGTAAGAACACTAGGCTTTAGGTTTGATTCGCCCCCACCAATCTCTCCTCGTAGATCGGATGCAACAAATATAACCGGCGAATCCCCTTCAGGATACAATGGAGAACCTTGGTTTGATTTGCACACCCTAAACCAAGTGTATCGTCAATGGCATTTTACAGAATAATAGTTTCCTTAATTCTCTCTGCGCATTAAGGGAAGAAAGGAAGTGATTTGGCTTGCAGAAATTTAGCCCATTTTCAGACATCATTTTGCATGCACAAGTGGTTCTATTTATAGACCAACTTATGCCTCTTGGTGAATGAAATAACCTTTCATGTATTTGAAAGAATGATTTCAACCTTTCATGAATGTACACTTGATGAATGAATACATTTAATCATGAAAAAACACACCTATTAGGAAAGATTTGAAAGCCATGAAGAGACACACCTATTGGTGTCCTTCAACCTCTTTCCAACTTGGTGTCTTGGACTTCCATTATTTTGGAAATCCCTCACAATCCCCCACCATTTTCAAAATAAACCCAAATCCCATTATTCCGGAAATCGCATGCTTTCAGACAAAGGTATCTTGGGGATTTGAACCTTTGCTTAGTAAGTCATGGTTGCACTCATCCCCAAATAAAGTGGTAGACAAGCTTTGAACCAAATATTCATTAGAACAAGTGTCCATGACTTACACATGAAATCTCGGTACTATTGAACGACGTGGTAGTGTGACACATTTGATAAGGCCTTGTGTCGTGTATCCTTTTCATGAGAGCTTACAGAGTCAAGCCCAACTCTAAGAAGCGGCCCCACTTCACTCTCATATAGGTGGACTTTACCAAAAGCACCCCCATAAGTTGGGCACCTCAGCACATATATGCTATAGGTCCATTAAGAGCAAAAGCTCACCCTTTTCCTTTTGTCCTTATGGTATCCAAGTACTTTTAAACCTTGGGATGTATCTATTCGTCAAGTACTTGCAATCACTCTCATAGTGTACTTTGGCCACATTGAACTCAAGACTTGATGCTACTCAAGTGTGAGTTGGGTTTCCACCATTGGTGATCATGTAGATATGGGCTTGATTCCCATCCCTAATGATGTTTTTCCACATCATATCACTTGTCAGTCCTTTCGTCAAAGGATGCAAGATTTCTTTTCGTCTTATAAAGACCCTGGATATTACTCCATTTGCAATTAGTTCCTCGACATAACTATGTCTTAGCCCAATGTTCCTGGACTTTTCATTATAAACCTGGCCATATGCCCTTGATAGTATTGACTTACTATCCCATTGTATGGATACTGGCGCCATTAAAATTAGTATCCCATACATCAAATTTCTAAGCCATTCGATCTCTTTATTACTGCTGCCAATGCTATGAATTCTGTAGCCATAGTGGAACCGGCAATGCCATCTTATTTCTTGAAACCCCAAGAAATAGAACCCCCGCCATTTGTGAATACTCAAATGTTTATTGAAGCATGATCTTCTTGTATAAGTCACCCAACTAGCATCCATGTAACCTTATAATACCTAAGGATACCCATTATAGTTTAAATCTTAAACTATAGTTCATTGTCCCCCTTAAGTATTTCAATACTCTTCAGACAACATGCTAGTGGTCTTTGCTTGGATTACCTGTATACCTACTTAGTCTCCCTACAACATGTGCAATGTTTGCCCGGGTACACGTCATGGCATATATAAACATCCAATTACTTTTAAGTATTCAAGTTGTGCTACTAAACTACCTTTATTTGGTACTAAATTAATGCTATGATCATATGGAGTAGTGATAGGTTAACAATCAAAGTGATTAAATTTCTTTAATACCTTTTCTACATAGTGAGATAGGAATAAACCTACATTCTCACCATCTCTTATTATTCTAATCCCTAGAATCACATCAGCTACCACTAAGTCTTTCATATGAAAATCTCTAGATAAGAAACTCTTAGTTTCTTCTACCACCTAGACCAGTACCAAATAACAACACATCATTAACATACAAACAAATCATGACCCCTTTTCCACTATTAATTGAATTGACTATAAATACACTTGTTAGATTTATTTATTTTATATCCATTAGCTAGCACAACTTGATCAAACTTTTGATCACATCGCTTAGGATATTATTCTAGTCCATACAATGACTTATTCAATTTACACACTTTCTTTTCCTGACCATTATCCACAAACCCTTCAGGTTGTGCCATATACACCACTTCATCTATTTCCTCATTTAGGAATACCACATCCATTTGATGGATGACAAGCTTATAGATGGATCCAAGTGCCAATAGCACTCTAATTGAGGCAATTCTTGCCACAAGTGTATATGTATCAAAATAGACAATCCCTTTGTGTAAATCCCTTAGCAACTAATCTTGTCTTAAACTTATCGATGGTTCTGTCTACCTTCATTTTCCTTTTGAAAATCCATTCACAACCTATAGGTTTAGAACCATATGGGAGGTCTACTAATTTCCACATTTTATTCCCCATTTACTGAGTCCATTTATTCTTGTATAGCTTCCTCCCAGAAAGCGACAACTTGAGACTTTATTGCCTCTTCAAATGTCTATGGATCACTTTTTGTATAATAATAGATTGGTCCATAACTGTCTATGGACTCTCTTGTTCCTTCAACAAGGAATATGAGAAGCTTGATCTCTACGTTTTTCTCTTTTCTACCTCTCTAACTTCTCCTAAGTTATGAACACTCCAAAGTATCTTTATTAGATACATTGTTCTCCGGATTATGTGTATTACTATAAACATTATCATGTGACTTGGAATTGAGTTAAACCTATTTCCTTGAAATATTAAATCCCCAGACTCAATCACTGTTGTAACAGGATAAGTCATTAGATTCCATAACCATGAATCTATATGCTTTGCTAATTTTAGCATAGCCCGGGAACACTCACATTCAATTCCCCTTTCACCTAATTTCTTTCTTTTGTTTCAAGAACTTTTACTATTGCCCTTCAACCTCAAACTTTGAACATTTTTGAGAATGGGTTTTTCTATTTTCCAGAGCACATATGGGGTTATCTTGTTCCATTGTTTGGAACCCTATTAACTATCTAACAAGCTTTCAACATGGCTTCTCCCTAATATCATTTTGCTAGACCATAATAGGATACCATGGCTTTTACCATTTCTTCTTATATCCTAATTTTCTTTTCACCTATACCATTTTGTTGTGAGGAATAAGGTGCATTTGCTTTTCCAACTATCCTAGTAGACTCAAAGTAATTAGGGTTATAGAATTCTTCTAACTCCTAAAGCATTTAATGAATGTTTAATGACAAATATATAAGCCTCACAACTTCTGGGAAACTGAAAATAACTTTACAGTTTAATTTTTATTTTCCTTAATTGTTACCAACAATGCATTCATAATACATTTTAAACCATATCAGCAACACATAAAATAGGTATTTAATACATAGAAAATCGCAATCTATGTATCATGTCCATTGATGGACTAGTGGTCTGCACGTCAGCCCTTTCCCATCAAGTGTCAAGTTCGAATCCCCTTGGCTGTATTTTTCGTTTTAAAATTGTTTTCTATTAAACGTTAAAATGTTCAAAACATCAAAATGAGGAATCGAACTCGCTCCCTGACTATGTGTGAACAAACAACCGCTAGGCTGGCGCAACGGTTGATGGAATCCAATAACAATTAAATATATTTAACATCAAACAAAAATGCAACCTTCCAATAAGATGCAACTTTTGGGTGTCACCTCCTACTATCAACCGGGTCAATAAAACCCGTTTTCTTGAAACCGGGTTCGTACGACCCACCCCCTCCATTTTTGGTCATTCAATCCCAATTTAAACTAATTTTCATTGTTTCTATGTTTTGTATTCATGTCTAAACATGTTCTAGAATAAATCTACATGATTTTCATTATAGAAAACAAACAAAACAATGATTCAATCATTATAAGTTTTCTATAACATTTCTTCAAGAACATCTATGTCAAATTTAACAACTTAGAATACTTCAAAAATTAATTGGTTCTTACATGAATCAAATCCATTAATACATGTACTTGATATAATCATGTATATCTAAGCCATTTCTATCAAAATAGAGCAACATGCATGCATGCATCATAAACCAAACATATTAATGTTCATCAAAACTCACATACTTGAGTGGATTCTAAGAATCATGCATCTAAGGCTCTAATACCACATGTTAATTTTAACACAAACAAAGAATGCCTTTAGCATTGTACACACATGAATTTAGAACACCAAGTATAACATAGCCATGAAAAGTAATTGTGTACCTTTCACCTTGGTCACAAATAAACATATTTTGATGAAGCATATGACTACTCATCTACTCTTTCTTGGAAGAAGACCATGCATCTCTTTCTCCCAACGAACAAAATTTCCATCCTCGAACCTCTCCACATTAACAATGTCAAATGTTATTTCTCTCCAATGTTGCAACCACAATTATATAACGAAAATCGAACATAAAGATTGTTAGATAAATATGGGGTCAGGTCTGCAACAAAGAAGAGAAAAACAAGTGACACGCGCACCCTCCAAGGCGTGTAAGAACACTAGGCTTTAGGTTCGATTCGCCCCCACCAATCTCTCCTCGTAGATCGGATGCAACAGGTATAACCGGCGAATCCCCTTCAGGATACAATGGAGAACCTTGGTTTGATTTGCACACCCTAAACCAAGTGTATCGTCAATGGCATTTTACAGAATAATAGTTTCCTTAATTCTCTCTGCGCATTAAGGGGAGAAAGGAAGTGATTTGGCTTGCAGAAATTTAGCCCATTTTCAGACATCATTTTGCATGCACAAGTGGTTCTATTTATAGACCAACTTATGCCTCTTGGTGAATGAAATAACCTTTCATGTATTTGAAAGAATGATTGCAACCTTTCATGAATGTACACTTGATGAATGAATACATTTAATCATGAAAAAACACACCTATTAGGAAAGATTTGAAAGCCATGAAGAGACACACCTATTGGTGTCCTTCAACCTCTTTCCAACTTGGTGTCTTGGACTTCCATTATTTTGGAAATCCCTCACAATATTCAGATTTGATTTTGGACGATGGTGTCGGGGTGGGAGAAAAAAGTGAACAATATTAAGAGGTTTTCTGCCACCACCCATAACCACATGTTGTGCCCGCCATCCGATTGCGGATGTTGACAAAAAATATTGGGAGAGTCATTAGGTATTAACTAAAATGATTTTTTCAAAATTTATAAAATATGAGTTTAATTTTGTTGCGTGTTTTCGATGTTTTTTATACTGTCAATCAATCACAAAGCATCTTATATTATGAGTTTTAGGATTGTTTTAGGATTTAACTGGTATCAGGGTGTAAAGATTTTTTACATGCTCAACCAAGCATAAGTTGTCACATCATTAAAAATGTTGGACTCTTATGATAATTAATTATCTTAAAAGTTAAATATAGGACAATTCGTGATTTATTGTCAATCTAAAACTTTACACCGAAAGTATATCAAAATTAAACTCTATATTTTATCAAAATTTCTAAATAACATACATAATTAATGCTTTTGAAGTGAATATATTTATATAACTTTCATCTTTATCAGAAGTTTTTCTAAAAATATATGCATCCTTTTCTTAGGATTAAAATAATATATATTGTCAGTGTAAAAAGTTTTACCTTAATATCCACTAACATTTTAACATGTGTACTTTTATTTTAATACCTAAGAAAGAAATAACAATAATTCTGATTTTTCAAAATATCATTGAATATTAGTGTAATAATCATTTACACTGACAATACGTAGAAATTAAATTATTTTTTTTTATGCTTAGTCATTATATCTTATCAAGGTAAAAGTATCCATCCTAAAAACCTAAAATTGATTATGTAATATTTTTTTAATGGTGTTAGAATAATATTTTTATATTAAAAAATTTGGATAAAAATGTTGGGGGAGGGATAATAAAAATTTGTCATTTTTAAAGAAAAAAGTAAATAATTCAATCGGTTATATATAGTCGGTAAACATCGTGGAGGAGGGATCCTTAACTTGCAAGGGGGAGGATTGTAGAATCCGTCGTGGGAGAGTGATATAGATGAAAAAAAAAAAATTTAAAGTAATATTTTGGTCCTACGTCTTACACGAATTCTTGATTTAGTCTTTATATATAAAAAATTATTAAAATGGTCCATATACATACAGAAAATCTCTATTTAGTTCCTATACGTTACCCGTTTGGTCCCTATACGAGCAAAAAATCATCAAATCAGTTCCTAAAATTTTGTAAGGCAGGGACCAAATGTAGACTTTCTGTATGTATAAGGACTATTTTAATAATTTTTTATGTATAGGGACCAAATCGAAAATTCGTATCACATATAGGATCAAAATATTACTTTAACCAAAAAAAAATTAAAATATATTTTTGATCATTTATCTTTTGATTAAAATTCATTTTGATCATTTATTTTTCAAAGCCATTTCCATGTGATCGGTTGGTGACGCCGTTACTTATAGCTTATGTGGCAATTAATATGACAACTGTTTCATTACGGATCTGACACGTGGCGTCAACCATTCTTTTTTTTTAAAAAAAAATATAATCTTCCCCAAAATTCCCCACCCACGGCACCTACTGAACCAAGTCCCCCACCCACCACTTTGGAACACCACCAAATCACCAAATAGCAGATTCCATAGTCCACCATCATAGCGCCACTCAAGCTTTCTTTTACATTCAGCCACCTCTTTTTTAAAGTCATAAGATAAGGACTTACTCCAAAACTCCAAGTCAGCGCTACACCTCCTTAGTCTTTCTAAGATATCAGCGCCTGCTCCCAGATCCCAACCCTCCCGAACCACCTCCTTGTAACCTTGCTCACTCAGCCACATATTTTCAAACCGAAAGCTTCTAGGATGCCTACAAGTGTTAGTCACCTCCAAGTCTTAGGATTGAATTGGTTAGCAAGTCTTTGAGTCTAAGATACAAGGAGATGCTATGAATTGCGAAGAGAGCAAGATTATTCCATGTTTGTTCGGAAAATTAAGGTTTCGGGATTGACTTTGTATGAGGTTAGGAAAGGGTTTCTCATAAGGGTTTCACTTTCTCTTCCCCCCATTCCCCTTAAAACCCCTAATTTTTCATCCCTTTATGAAATTAGGTTTCCAGTTTGTTCATCTTTATGGATGGCGCCGGAAAGTTAGTTTTTTGGGGCAAAGTTTCATTCTTCATAGTTGTTGGGTGAGGAAACATTGCAAGTTTAAATGGGGTGGTGTAGTTGTTCTTCAGGGTGGTGAAAGATTGATGGGTCCAGTGGAAGAGTTAGAGAAAACCATTGATTGAAGGACGATGTTGTTGTGGTGTTGGTGTTAGTGGTACTAGCTTCTTTGTGTACCCCAGTAATAGAAGTACTAGTATGGCTTAGGATTCCTGTAATGTAGTGAAATTCTGGTGTATGTTCTTCAGCTCCGGTGGTGGAGGCACCGTTTGGATTGTCCTCATTGTTTCTGCGTTTGGACTCTTTGGTATAGATAAAGGACCCCTTTTTAAGTAATAAAAATATAAAGAACCCATTTTTAATAGTCCTCAAACGAACAATGTAGTTTAAGTTAACCTGTCACGTGGGATGAGAAGACTGTGTTAGTTGTCACATCAACAATTTTCGTCAACGGATGGAAGGGACCAAAACGATAAAGGACTAAAATGAATTTTCACCAAAAGGTAAATGACCAAAAGTATATTTTAGCAAAAAAAAAAAAAATTGAAACCTGGGAAAAATTATAAGCTACTTCAATGCAATAATAAAAACCTACATACCAAAATAATAAATAAGAGAATATATCTTTAAAATCCACTTGTCACTTATTCATTGATCCATGGGTTATGGGTAGGGATGCAAATGAAGCGGAGTGGTTATGGGTAGTAGCCCCCCACTCCCCACCCCATCTCACAAAATTGAGAGTAAGAGGGACTTTTTGCTGGAGTGTGGTGCGAGAGTGAAAGAGACTTTCTGAATTGGAGAGAAAGGAGCACACAAAATTGATAGTAAAAACAGAGAGGGAGGGCAGGATGGGTGATGTGCGGTTGCGAAAGTTAGAAATAAAACAAGGGTATATGTGTGTGTGTGTTCAAGCGTGCGTGCATGCATGCGTGCGTGAAGTGGGTATCTTAGTAATAGTATATTAGCGGGTGCGGGTATACGCCGGTATGGATACTCTATTACCCGTCCCCGTCCCATTAATAAATGGATAGATGAAATATCCATTTAATTTATCCATGGGTACCCATTAAGATATCCATTTTTTAACCGTTACAGATATTATCAGCGGATATCCATGGGTATGGGTAAAATTTACATCCCTAGTTATGGGTTCCAAAACCCACAAGTTGTCAAGGGTTTATGAGAAATTCTCTTATTATAGATGTGAGGTGACAAAATGTAAGTTATGATATTAATTAATTTGTGTTAAATGGAACCCCAAGGGGTTGGTCTGGTGGAGTATGACAGGGTCTCGTATCTGACAGGTTGCAGGTTCGAGTCCCCCACTAGTCTCCTTGGAGTGAGGTAAATGTAAATCCCTTTGTAAGTGCTCATAGAGACCAAAGGTTTTCCTTACCTTGTGTTGGAACCAAAGTGGTTTTGGTTAATTAATCTCTCAGGTTTTGATGTTAAGAAAAATATTAAATTTGTATGGCAAAGTTATACTGAAAACTAACTTGTCTATTTTAGTATGCAGAACTGTATTACTTATCGCTAGACAAGGAAACTAGTCTAAAAGTTTCCTTAGGAAAGTCTAAAAGCATCGCGGGTCCAAGGTTTACTCGCTAGACGAGCTCTCAAACTCATTTGGTAAATAACTAGTCTAAAAAGTTATCGCTAGACGAGTAGTTAAAAATAACTAAGTTTAAGCTAGACGAGTTCCTAAGTATATCTTTGTAAGAAGCGCTAGACGAGGTTTTAAATATTTCAGGAAAAGAACAAGTCCAAAGACTTGTAGTCTACCCGATAGAAGCTAGACGAGTAACTAACTAGACTACCTGATAAAACAAAGTTAAGTTTCACTAATCTACCCAATAGAACAAATAGACAAGGTGACAATAGACTACCCATTTTTTATCTTAAGTCTATTATAAGAACGCATTTCCAAAAGTGTTATGGATTTGAACTCGACCAATTAAAGTGAATTTATTTCAAATGATTGATTATTTAATTTCGAATGTTTCCATATCCTTTCGTGTGTTGTTTGAATTGTTTATGACTTTGTTTCTTGGTAAGAGAAACATAGTACCATCGAATACGTAAAACTCTATACTCTGACACACACGATGTTGTAAAGTTAAATAAAGTACAAAGAAGGAAAGACATAAAGCTACTTTCAAGTACAAGAGAGAAGTGACAACCATTTCCAGCTCCACTGATAACCAAGAGTGATTTTCTGAAGATCACATATCAAGTTATCAGAACTCAATGGATCCTAACATTTAATGCTATGTCTAAACGGATATGTTTGAAAACCGTTGAAGAAGAAAGAGATCAAGCTGAAGAACTCTATAAATATTGGACGACCCCAGTAAAGAAGAGATCGAAGCTCTGATATTCAAAAGTGCCAAAACTCTGCACAAACTTCTCTCGGTTACTTTCATTGTAATCTCATCTGATCTTAAACTTTTATACCCTCATACATAATAAGATTGTAGATCAATCTTTAAATCTCTTAAGTTAGAGAGAGCCTGAAGAGGCTTGACTGAAAAAGAATACTTGAGTGTCTGGAAAGGTGTTGAATACTAGAGTGATTGTAAGTCTGAAGAGGTGTTTAATACTTGTAGAGCTATTGGATTATAGTGGGGAAAACCTTCAAGTAGAAGGGATGACGGTGGCTCTTGGTTGGAAGAGAGTGAACCAAGATAAAACATCTTTGCGAATCTTCCATCCTTAACTCTTTACAGTTTTTCCTTATACTAACTCTAAGGACTTGATTATGAGTTTATTAACCTCTTTAAAAGTTTTTATTGTGTGTTTATTTCACTGTTTGCTTGAAAAAAGGTTTTAGAAAAGGATTTTTCAAAAACTTTTAAGAAACACAATTCAACCCCCTTCTTGTGTTTCCTCGTGTCAACTTCAGTTGGTATCAGAGCTCAGCCTCGAAAGGTTGAGCATCTAACAAGTGCTGAGGGAGTACGATCCAGCAAGTATGGATACAGAAGGACAAGCAAACAACATACCTCCACTCTTTGATGGTAGTGATTATGACTACTGGAAAAAGAGAATGGTGAATTTTCTTGATGTACAAAATGTGGATATCTGAGAGCTGATTGAAACTGGCTATACTGAGCCAATAGGTGACAATGGAGCTGCTATTCCTAGAACTCAGTGGGCTGCTGAACAAAAGACTCAACATCAACTCAATATGAAGGCCAAGCACTACCTGATGTGTGCTATCACCATATCTGAGCATGATAAAATCCATAGTTGTAACACATCTAAGGAAACATGGGATACTCTAGCCCTAGCTCGTGAAGGGTTGATAGTGTGATTTTACATGATATTTTCTATATACTTTTGCATGTATTTTTCATATAGATTAGGCATTATTTAGTTGATTTAGTTAGATTTTCCCTTGGAACGGGTGAAGCGGTGTCTTGGTGTTGTTTTGCAGGATTCAATGGAAAAATGCTTAGAATTAGCCTTGATGGATGCTTGGATGAAATAGAGTCTGAAAAGAGAAGAAATTGAGCCAAGCAGAATTCTGGGGATTCGCCCCGCGACCCTGAAAGCTGACTGTTGGAGAAAATGCAAGCCTTTCTGGTTCGCCTCGTGAACCCATGTCTCGCCTTACGAGTCTGAAAACAGAAGCCATCACGCCCAGACCCTGATGCTCCTCACGGGCGTATTAAAGAAAAACCTTCGATCTCGCATCGCGAAGAAACTCTCGCCTCGCGAGAGTTCAATTCTCTGAATGCAGATTTTTAACATTCGCCTCGCGAGACATGTCTCGCCTCGCGAACGCGCGCAGATCTGATTGGTATAAGTTGCTGTTTTAGGGCAGTTTTGAGGGAGTTTTTGGTGGAGAGAGCTCTTGGGGACTTGGAGGCTGCGGCTGAGCTAGGGTTTCGACCCTAGAGGGGAGTTGCTGAGAGGGGTTGCTGTGAAGAAGAAGGAAAGCTCCCATGGAGTCTCTCCTCTCCTTTTCTCCTATTTCCCTGGTTTGGTTTTCTGTAAATATGAGTAACTGATCCCCCATTGTTGGGGTTAGATGTAGCTCTTCTGAACTTGTTGTATTTGATTTGGTGTTTTAATGCAAGTCTCTATTTCCTTATGAGTATGTGATTTTGTGCTTAATGCTTTCCTTGGATTAGCTACCCATAGGAATGATATGTTGCTTTGATAGATGACTGAAAGGTTGGTGTTAAGGCATGCTCATGAATCATATGCCAAGTAGTTCAAGAATCTAGACATAGGTGTTGAATGCTTGCAATTTTATAAGTCTTGACTTAATTCAAAATCACAGATTAATCCACCTAAGACATTAGGGTTTGATTTGGGGTTTTAGGCTCAATGCACCTAAGACATTAGGCTTGAGTATTTTAGAAAAGGCTTGATTGTCATAATTGAATTAGGATTTGTGTTGATTACCATTTCATTGCAATTAAGGGAGGATTAGTGTAGTCTAACCCTAACAATCTTAGCCACATCTCTGTTTGCATACCAAGTGTTCGATAAAATTCCCAAAAGACCAAAAATATTTTATTTCTTTATTTTCTGTTTAATCTCTCATACTTTAGTTAAGTCTAGATAGTTGTTGAGTTTGCGAATTGGTAATTGACATCCGATCCCTGTGGATACGATAACCGGTCTTACCACCGTATTACTTGTTTGCGACGAGGTGCACTTGCCTATTTATATTCTAAAAATCACGCATCAAGGGTCATCCCAAGTGAAAGAGTCAAAGATGAGCATGCCGGTTCATCGTTATTAACTATTTAAAATGGCTGAACATGAAACCATAGATCAAATTTTTGGTAGATTCCAAACTATCACTAATGGTTTAAGATCTCTTGGAAAGAATTATGAAAATAGAGATCATGTCAGAAAAATCTTGAGGAGCTTACACAAACAGTGGAGACCTAAGGTCACCGCTATTCAGGAAGCTAAGAATCTTAACACTCTCACTCTAGAAGAACTTCATGGATCTCTCAAAGTCCATGAGCTTGAGCTCAATGAAGAAGAGAGTACCAGAAAAGGGAAGTCCATTGCCCTAAAGGCTAAAAAGGCTAGCTCTTCAAAAGTTCTAAAGGCCGAGGAATCCTCAGATGAAGCAGGCCCTTCTGACAGTGATGAAGGATCTAATGAGGATGAACCGTCTTTCATCTTCAGAAATATTCAACACATGTGGAGAAATAAAAGTGGTCTCATAAAGTATCAAAACCTCATGCACAACACAGAGTTCTAAGAACTCATGAACAACATCATAAAACAAAAATTGGCTCGTCCAATACATACTGTAAAGTATGTGGTAAAAGTAGCCATGTTACTTCTAAATACATACATAATAAATATGTTAAGCATGCTTGACCAGTGACTACTAACAAGAAAGGACCCAAGTCAATCGGGTACCTAAGAACACGATTATACTTGTTGCAGATTTGCTTAACAACAGGAAAGAAACACGCATCTTGGTACTTGGACAGTGGATGCTCACGTCACATGAAGGGAGAAAAGTGTATGTTTCAAGACCTCAGACATAAAGATGGTGGCTGAGTTACCTTTGAAGGAAATCAGAAAGGGAATATCATTGGAGTAGGTAAAATTGGTAAACATCATTTTCCCTCCATTGATAATGTTTTGTTAGTTGAAGGATTAAAACACAACTTGCTAAGCATAAGTCAATTGTGTGATAGTTGGTATGATGTTTCCTTTGACAAAAACATGTGTGGTGTCAAGAAACCTGGTGGATCATTCTTGTTAACTACTAAGATGCAAAACAATCTGTATAAGATTGACTTGGAGGACCTCTCAAATCAAAGTTTCTCATATCTAATTTCCATTGAAGATGAGCGATAGATTTGGCACAAAAGACTAGGTTATGCAAGCTTGAAGTTAATTTCAAAGCTAAATAAGCATAACCTCGTGAGAGGATTACCAAACCTTAAGTACAAATCCGATGCTTTCTGTGATGCATGTCAAAAGGGAAAACAAGTTAAATGTTCTTTTGAATCTAAGAACATAGTTGGTACCTCAAGACCACTAGAGCTGCTACACCTTGATTTCTTTGGTCCACAAGGATTGCTTCTGTTAGTGGTAAGAAATATGGTCTAGTCATAGTAGACGACTACACTAGATGGACATGGGTTATGTTCTTAGCTCACAAGGATGAGTCATTCAAGGTCTTCTCTATATTATGCAAGCCTGTACAGAATAAAAAAGGCATGCGTATCACTTCAATCAGAAGTGACCATGGGGGAGACTTTGAAATGAGTTATTTGATAGGTTTAGTGAAGAAAATGGTATTCTTAATAACTTCTCAATACCCTGAACACCACAGCAAAATGGTGTGGTAGAGAGAAAGAACAAATCTCTTCAAGAGATGGCTAGAACAATACTCAATGACAACTCTGTCCTTATGAATTGTGGAAAGGACGAAAACCCAACATATCTTACTTTCATCATTTTGGTTGTAAATGTTTTATATTAAATACTAAAGATCAACTTGGTAAGTTTGATGCAAAGGTAGATAGTGGGATACCATTAGGTTATTATGAATCATCCAAAGGGTTTAGAGTCTATAATTCTAGAACTCTTATTGTTGAAGTAAGTATACATGTCAAGTTTGATGATAAATAGCCTGATAAGATATTATCAGAGCTGGATGAAGCTTTTGAAGATTTGAATATCAAAGATTCAGAGAATCCAGTGAACATCAAGACTGGAGAATCTATAGACGACCATCATAATGGTTTAGGAGCTTCAACTTCTCAACAAGACAATGCTCAAAGGTCATGGCACTTCAAGAATTATCATCCTCAAGATCAAATCATTGGTAGTCCCAGTGATAGGTTAAGGACTAGGTCAACCTTCAGAGAGCAAGCTGATTCTACTTTTGTCTCTAAGTTGGAACCAAAGACAGTAGACGAGGCTCTACTAGACGAGGGTTGGATTCTGGCCATGCAAGAAGAGTTGAATCAATTTGAAAGAAGTGAAGTCTGGTCTCTTGCAGATCTTCCCAAGGATAAGTCAGTGATTGGAACCAAATGGGTTTACAGATATAAGCTTGATGAAAATGGTAAAGTAGTAAGGAACAAAGCAAGATTAGTTGCTCAAGGTTATTCTCAAGAAGAAGGTATTGACTATACTGAAACCTTTGCTCCAGTTGCTAGATTAGAAGCAATTCATATTTTACTATCATTTGTTGCACATCATAATATAATGCTTTATCAAATGAATGTAAAAAGTGCATTTCTAAATGATTTCATTAATGTGGAAGTGTATGTCATGAAACCTCCGGGTTTTGAATGTCAAACCCATACTAAACATGTATATAAGCTTAATAAAGCTTTATACGGTCTTAAACAGACTACTAGAGCTTGGTATGAAAGGCTAAGTTCATTTCTAATGGACAGTAGATTCAGTAGAGGAAAGGTTGATACAACCTTGTTTAGAAAATCCAACAAGTCCAGTTTTATAATTTTGCAAATCTATGTTGATGACATAATCTTTGGAGTTACTAATGAATCTTTGTGCAAGGAATTCTATAAGCTAATGCAAAAGGAGTTTGAAATGAGCATGATGGGAGAACTTAAGTTCTTCCTTTAACTTCAAGTAAAACAGACTGTGGACGAGGTGTACATCCATCAAACCAAGTACACAAAGGAACTCTTAAAGAAGTTCAAGATGGATGACTGCAAGCCAATAATAAACCAATGCACCCCACATCCATACTGAACAAAGATGATAAAAATAAAAGGTATATCAAAAGGTATACAGAGGTATGATAGGATCTCTTCTATATCTTATTGCATCTAGACCTGACATTATGTTCAGTGTTTGCTTATGTGCTCGTTTTCAATCTGATCCTAGATAAACTCATTTATCAGCAGTAAAAAGAATATTTAGATATTTGAAAGGTTCTACTAATATTGGTTTGTGTTATAAGAAAAATGAAGATTGCAGATTAGTTGGTTTTTGTGATGCTGACTATGCTGGAGATCGCATAGAAAGGAAAAGTATTAGTGGAGGATGTCACTTCATTGGAGCCAACTTAGTATCATGGTCAAGCAAAAGGCAAAATATCATTGCCTTGTCAACTGCTGAAGCTAAGTACATATCTGCTATAAGCCGTTGATCTCGACTTCTATGGATCAAACATCAATTGGAGGACTATATTGCTTTTGTAAGTAGTATCTCATTCATGTGTGATAACACTGCTGCAATCAATCTATCTAAAAATTCAATTTTGCATGCAAGAGCTAATCACATTGAGATTAAACATCATTTCATTATAGATTATGTGCTAAAAGGTATCTTTGATATACAGTTTGTAGATACTAATCATCAATGGACAGACATCTTTACTAAACATCTAGCCGAGGACAGATTCATCTTTATTAGAAAGCATTTTAACATGATTGTGTTGATTAATATGTCGTCTAGTAAAGGTCGACCACTGTATGTTAAATGCTCGTCCAATAGATAAGTACTCCAATACTTGTGCGTATTAGTTATCTGTCTCGTCTATGTATTTTTGTTATTATTTGAATTTAATGTGTCTCAAGACATATTTATTTCAAATTCTCTCTGCCGAGTCAGTTATTTCCATCATTTGTACAAACTGCTTTTTACAGTTTCAAGAAACATGCACCATGTCAGTATTTGATGCATGTTCTTTCACACGTCTTCAATTTTACTTTATTTTAAAAAAATTAAAACCTTTCATTTTATAAACCTTTTTAAGATTCCCTATTTCTTTCTGAAACCTTTCACTTGCTCTGAAACTCATCTCTTCTTTGTGAAAATCTCTCTGTCTCGTATCTCCAAACCTTCAACAATGGCCTCATCCTCTGCAAATGCTGCTTTCAATGTGGACAATCTGGAAATCGGTATTGAGAACTTCTTTGATTTCAATATTCTTAAAGAATACAACTTGATGTAAGCAATTACATATACACTGCTGGTTGGGAATGATTCTTTGCTGAGAAAGTCTCCGTCTTCCCAGATTTGATCAGGGCTTTCTAGAGAAACCCTACTATAACTGCCACAGAGATTAAAACTTATGTCTTGGAGATCCAAGTGGAAATCAGCTATGATGATGGACCATCCCAAGATTCTTCAGCAGATGCTTAACAAGGTTATTCTTCACAAAACCGGTTCAAAGGACAATGTTTCTTCAGTTCACAAGTTTTGTCTCTGTAACCTCATGACTGAGACAGCTGTTAATCTACCCAATCTCCTCTTTAGAATATTCAGAACCTATGTGGTGAATAAGGAGAAAAGCTCAGCTATTCCTTACTGCCATATTCTATCCAAGGTTCTGAAGTCTCACCAGATATATGCCATGCTGGAAGTTGGAACTCCAGAAGAGCAAGCCTTATATCCGAAGACTCTTGGCATGTCTCCTGCTATCTTCGGGAGGATGAACCTGGTCATGATGAAACTTGACCCTGTTATCCAAATAGAAGCTTCCAGAAAGGAAAAGTTAATGAAAGTGAAGGAAGAACAAATTGAGCTAAATGAAGCTGAGGCTCAAGCCATGCAGAAGAAACCAGCTGGACGACGTGTTAAATCAACTCGTCTAACTGCATCTAGGAAACCCTCTGTTAGTGTAGTCATCAGGGAATCAAGGACTGATGAGCCTCAAGTTGCTCAGAAGTATTAGAGAGAAATAAAGTTCACCATGTCACATAATGAGGATGAAGATGATGATGATCATCCAATAGCACTGGCTCTGAAAAAGCAGAATCAAGCTGTTGTTCCTGCTGTTGTGCCTACAAGAGCTAGGCAACCTCTAGGAAAGGTAAGTCCTTGGTGACTTCTGAGGTAACTCGACCCACACCATCTATTTTTAAAACTGATGTTGCTGCAATGGTAGAAAATATTAGTATACCTATCAACACCCATGTACCATCACAACCATCCACACAAATTCAATCACCTCAACCAAACCAGAATCAACCTCTATCACCCATCCAAGAACAACAAACTTCACACACTTCTGACTACTCACCCCAACACATATCAGAACCACAACACTCACCGCAACACATACCTGAATCACAAACATCACCCTAAAAGTTTTCCGATCATTCACCAATTCACTCTTCCCCACCGAGACCATATTTCCCACCAATCATCCCTGTTGATGACCCCCGGTTTAACCAACCAGATAATGGCATTCTTCTTGGAGCACCATTTCCTAAGCTACCAAAAGTCCATTTCCCACACACCAATCCTTCTGTTCTCTATGATGGCAAAGCTGAAAGCTGGGTCAAAGTTAAAAAGAACTGGAGAATCTTGTACCACACTCACACTCCTGCCCCTGAACCTAGACCCTTATATCCACTCCCTAATTATGAATATGAGCCAGAACCCGTCCAATACCCCTGACATTCACCCATACCATATGAAGGAGAAGGCCCCCTTCCTTCCGCCCTTTACAATGCTAATTGGCCTCTCTTAACCCATCTTCCACAAAAGAAATTCCCACCAAGGAAAATATATCCCAACCTTATCAAATTCCCACCTTTTGTCCCTCATACTGATGGTGTTGATAGGGATATTATTCCTTTGTGGTGGACCGTACCCTCCAAGTTCAAGTAAGACAAAGTGGAGTTTAGAAGGTCTAGAACTCATCAATACAGACGATTCATCCTTGACAAAATGTCGAATGGATGAAGTTTGTTCATCTAAGGGAATATGGTGTGTTAGAAGACATCTGTGACTACATCATGTACAATCATCTAACCACTGAGATCTCTATGCCAAGGTACATTCGGGCTGCAAACTTTGTTCCTCCAACCTGGTTACATCACTCAAACAGAAGTACCAGAATAGGCATGCAACCTTCAAGAATTTGTCCCAGACTGCCTATGATTGATCTGAACAAGGATAATGATGGCAAGTTCAGACCACCAAAGAAAACAATGCATGTGCCTTCCAAATGCATGTTAGACCCAATGAGGATGATAAGATTGATCAGGACTACATCAATATCCTTCTAGCCCAAGATCAAGAAAATAATTTTATTTTTGAAGCCAGAGGATACTGGGAGAGCCACATGAAAATATGTGCCAAGCAAGCTTCTTCTTCAGGATTCACTGATGTCGAAAAAAGAAGAGACTCCCACAGTAAGAGGAAGATATGGGTTTTGAGATCAGGTTCTTCATACATGAAGATACCTTAGGCATTCCCCTAAGGAGATCTTACATCTATGAGGATGAAGTGCACTAGGTTGCTCATGTCCCTACACCAGAGCCATCTGTGCATATCCCTGAAGCTATTTCTGAGGTTCCATTTGAAGAAACTGAAGAAATAATTGTTTAAGGACCTGGCAGAAATGATGAAGCTGTTCAAACGGAGCATCAAGAAAAATAAATGGCTGAAAATGGGAGCAAGCCAGAGACAACAGGAAATCAAGCTTCTCAACCTTTGCCCTTAGCTGTTATACATCTAGATGCACCTTAGTTTTCCCAGGCCTTAAGCATTTTACCAAATCAAGGAAATCTGGAAGCTACTGCTGAGAGTTCCAGAACCACTCTTCCCCCAAACCTTGATGAGATCATTTCTAGGAAGGTTAAAGCACAAGTTGGGAGAAGTGTTCAACAAGCTATCCAGCCTACAAATGCTCTCCTCCAGCAAATGTTCCAGTTGCTATCCTCCATGGGATTTCAACAAAATCAAGGCCCTCCTGCTCCACCTCCACCTCCTCCTCCTTCAAATTCTTAAACTTCCTCTTTTTCCCTCTGTGTTGTTCTCTTTTTATAGCTGACAATGATGGTTACTCCTTTTACCTTTTTGTCCGATAAAAAAAGGGGAGAAGGTTTATAGAGAGATAAATTTGAAAATGTTTTGAAAAACAAAGTTGTCTATATGCATTGAATCATATCTGTGTTTATCCTACTAATGCTCTGATACTTGTTTAAATACCTAAGTTCTATAATTTTCATACTTGCCTTGCATATCTGAATGATTGATTAGACTCACTTGCTGAATGTTTTGGCTCTCTTAGACTTTGTACACTCAAATTTAATAAGTATTTATCATCATCAAAAAGGGGGGATTGTTGGAACCAAAGTGGTTTTGGTTAATCAATCTCTCAAGTTTTGATGTTAACAAAAAGATTAAATTTGTTTGGCAAAGTTATGTTGAAAACTAACTTGTCTATTCCAGTATGTAGGACTGTATTACTTATCGCTAGACGAGAAACTAGTCTAAAAGTTTCCTTAGGAAAGTCTAAAAGCATCGAGGGTCCAAGGTTTACTAGCTAGACGAGCTCTCAAACTCATCTGGTAAATAACTAGTCTAAAAAGTTATCGCTAGACGAGTAGTTAAAAATAACTAAGTTTAAAAAGCGCTAGACGAGTTCCTACGTATATCTTTGTAAGAAGCGCTAGATGAGGTTTTAAATATTTCAGGAAAAGAACAAGTCCAAAGACTTGTAGTCTACCTGATAGAAGCTAGACGAGTAACTAACTAGATTACCTGATAAAACAAAGTTAAGCTTCACTAGTTTACCCAATAGAACAAATAGACGAGGTGACAATAGACTACCCAGTTTTTATCTTAAGTCTATTATAAGAACACATTTCCAAAAGTGTTCTGGATTTGAACTCGACCAATCAAAGCGAATTTATTTCAAATGATTGATTATTTAATTTTGAATGTTTCCATATCCTTTCATGTATTGTTTGAATTGTTTATAACTTTGTTTCTTGGTAAGAGAAACATAATACCATCGAATACACAAAATTTTGTATTCTGACACACACGCTGCTGTAAAGTTAAATAAAGTACAAAGAAGGAAAGACAGAAAGCTACTTTCAAGTACAAGAGAGAAGTGACAGAACCATTTCCAGCACTACTGATAACCAAGAGTGCTTTTCTGAAGATCACATATCAAGTTATCAGAACTCAACGGGTCCTAGCATTTAATGCTATGTCTGAACGTATATGTTTGAAGACTGTTGAAGAAGAAAGAGCTCAAGCTGAAGAACTCTATAAATACTGGACGACCCCGGTAAAGAAGAGATCGAAGCTCTGATATTCAAAAGTGCAAAACTCTGCACAAACTTCTCTCGATTACTTTCATTGTAATCTCATCTGATCTTAAACTTTTATACCCTCACACATAGTGAGATTGTAGATCAATCTTTAAATCTCTTAAGTTAGAGAGAGCCTGAAGAGGTGTTTAATACTTGTAAAGCTATTGGATTATTGTGGAGAAAATCTTTAAGTAGAAGGAACTGGACGTAGCTCTTAGTTGGAATAGAGTGAACCATGATAAAACGTCTTTGTGAATCTTCTATCCCTAACTCTTTATAGTTTTTCCTTATACTAAATGTGGGGACTTGATTCTTAGTTAGTTAACCTCTTTAAAAGTTTTTATTGTGTGTTTATTTCACTGTCTACTTCCAAAAAGGTTTTAGAAAAGGATTTTTCAAAAACTGTTAAGAAACACAATTCAACCCCTTTCTTATGTTTCCCTGTGCCAACTTCACCTTGGACTGGGGCACCATCCCTTCACCCTAAATTTGTCACCACAAAAAAGGGTAAAGGCCCATTTTGGTCCTTGACAAAAGATGCGGTACCCATTTTAGCCCTTGACAAAAAAAAATACTACTCCGTTAGTCCCTAACAAATACTAACGTGGGACAAGTTAGTCCCTATGTTGACTTCCGTTACCCAACCTCCGTTTGATGACATGACTGATAACTTATCCTAGCTGTCCGTTATCTTTACCTATGTGGATTTATTTTATTTATTTATTTATTTAATGTTACAATAAGGACAAAACGCTGTCGTTTTTGTCCCTCAATTTAAACCCCAAAATTTCCCTCCCCTGGCATACGAAGAAACACCCACTAAACATTCAAAAATCCCAATTTTAGTCACTAAACACTCAAACCCTAACCTAATCCCTTTCTCCATTTGCGTTTTCGTCCAGAATTCTTAGGGGTTCTTTGCGATTTGCGATTCTTGACAAAAATGTGAGTTAAATTTCTTCCCCTTTGTTATTTACAATTTCATTGCTAAATTTGATTTCTTTCTGTTCTTCCCCTTTTGCGGTGATAGCAGCTCGTGGTGGTGAAGGTGGACTTCCCAATGATTGTTCCTGAAATGCAGTTTAACCAGAATTACATCAGACCACAATATATATCAAACCAGAAATACATCACCAGATTATACAGTTTAACAGTACAGAAAAAGTTCCTAAGAATTACTTTTGTGGGACATATTAGTCTCTAACTATGTTTATAGTGAGACTAAATAGTCCCTGACTACTAGTATCAGAGGCCATATTAGTCCCTATGTGTCTTATATCAACCTGTGTTACAGCAGGTGGTTCTTGTATTGCTTCTATGGTTTGCACTCCTTGTGTCGTAGGACTCTGATACAAGTTAATCACAATCAATGAGTCAGTTAACGAAAGTTGGAAAATATCAAAGGGGAAGAACAGAAAGAAATCAAATTCAGCAATGAAATTGTAAATAGCAAAGGGGAAGAAATTTAACTCACATTTGTTGTCAAGAATCGCAAATCGCAAAAAACCTCCAAGATTTCTGGACGAAAACGCAATTGGAGAAAGGGATTAGGTTAGGGTTCGACTGTTTAGTGACCTAAATTAGGATTTTCAGGTGTTCAGTGGGTGTTTCTTCATATGCCAGGGGAGTGAAATTTTGGAGTTTAAGTTGAGGGACAAAAACGACAGTGTTTTGTCCCTTTTGTAACATTAATAAAACAAAACAAAAAAAACAAAATAAATCCACCTAGACAAAGATAACGGACAACTGGGATAAGTTAACTGTCATATCATCAAAGTAACGGAGGTTGGGTAACGAAAGTCAACGTAAAGACTAATTTGTCCCACGTTAGTATTTGTCAGAGACTAATGGAGTAAATTTTTTTGTCAGTAACTAAAATGGACACCACATCTTTTGTCTGGGATCAAAATGAGCATTTACCATAAAAAAAAAAAAAAAAACCGTGTTAAATGAAGGAAACAAACGTTATCCAATCCAAAATTTTTAGGGGGTAGTGTGGTAAATGCGGGAAGAGCTGTTTTAAAGTTGAAAGGGTCATCAAAGGGTACGAGAATGGCGCGAGGGAGCGAGCAGAGTGAGTGTTGTGCTGTGTGCAATTTACCAACCACCACCTTACCTCAGTTTCTCATCTCATTTCTCTCTCCGCATCATCATCACAATTCACAAACTCTCTCCTCCGTTCCGTTTCGTTCAGCAATTGAAACGAAACCCTAAAGAGAAAGAGAGCAATGTTTAAGTGGTTTCGCAAAGAGGCAGCACCACCACCACCCGTGGTGCTCGTTCCACCTCTCTTCGATTTCCCTCCCCTCGCTGCTCGCACCAGGTTCTTTCTTTTACTTCTTCATTTTTTCAATTCTATTCATATATAGAGTTAATTTTGATATGACACTGGTGTAACCTTTTTTACATTGTGAATCAATCACAAATCAGCCTATAAATGACTTTTAAGGTAAATAATTATGATAGCATTATGATTTATGATTGGTTGACAATGTAAAAACTGACAACTGATTGTGCATATTAATTAAATCATTATTTATTTATTTATTCATTCTTCACATTGCATTGCAGGATGTTGGAGTCTTCCTATAATGTTTTATTTGGAAAACTTGCTTTGAAATGCCTCTTTGAGGATTATTATCAGGAAGCAAGGCATTTTACTACAAGAATTATGCTAAAGCCTATTGATGATCCTCATGTTGATCTTATAGCAACAGTATCCATAATTGAAAAAATAAAATACTTTTTTGTTGCTTTAGTTTTCTTTATGTGTGTCACATTTGCACACCAGATTCTGGACCATTTTTACACCTATTATCTATGTGTAAATTTTGGTTAACAACATCTATTGTGGTAATAAGAGGCGGAGTCGGAAATTTAATTTGAGGGGGTAAGACCAAACCAAACATATATAACATTGAAGAAATGACAAAATTTAGGATGTAGTTCCATAGGTACTTGTGGTATTGTTTTCCAATGAGAAAAAATACATGTGTAACAGCTCAATAATGAAAATACAACACGTGTAGGCATAGCAACTCTTACACATGTTCTATTCTCATTGGAAAACAACATCACAAGCACCCATAGAACAACACCTAAGTTTTGCCCTTGAAGAAAATTTCCAAGCCTTTTAAAGGAGTACACAAAGACATTGATAAAGCTTGGGGGACCATGACATACAGATGTCCCCTCCCTCCATCCCTGGTGGCAATTGAATCATTGATTACTAGCTTGTTAACCAAACAACACATAATGCACGAACCGAAATTTTGTATGTTGTTAATTGCCATAAAACTAAAGTAAGCAAAATGGTGTGTAATCATCCTTTTCCTTTTTACTACCAAACTTGGAAAGTTGGTGCTATGAAAATTGAAAAATATTTATTGCATTGCCCTTAACCTGTTTAGGTTTCAGGTCCTCTTGATCATAAGCCAAAAGAGAATATTATAGGAAATGCATTATTTCGCTGGCAAGGGTATTGATAATTATGTTTTGCTTCTATACTTCTATTGTATTGTTTGCATTGCACACATGCCTTTGTTCTCCTGTTTGTTGAGTTTTCTCCTTTTGTTCTTTTTTCTTGGTGGGCATGCAGTGATGTTTATGATCCTCATACATTCATGGACCTTTATGTATCAACATCGGATCCGTAAGAAACTCTAATTTGAATTATAAAGCTCCAATCCTAATGCCCTATCTGTTGGTGGGTTTTCTCCTATTGACATGGTCAATATTGTGGATGGCTGTCTCTTTAGTATTTTGCAGATGAGATCATGTGCATACTATCCAAGATATGGAGTTGGGGCTTTTGGAACGTTCCCTTTGCTATTGAAGAAAAGGTGTGTTTGATGGTAGCAAATATGTATTCGGTTCTTATTGTAGTTTGTTCATCCATATATTGCAACATACATTGTTGACAAAGTTAACCGATTCTGCAGAGAATCCTCTCAAGATTATGGCCTGATGGGATTGAGATATGGTTCTGGAAATCTATCCTTTGGAGTCACACTTGTGCCTTTTGCCAGTAAGTTTCCTGAATTTTATGTCGATGAGGCTTCTCCAAGTTAAAATATGAACCAACGAGTTCTCAACGCAATTCCTAAGCTTATATTGTTGATTTCATAAAGATTCTGTGAGCGTATTTAAATACATATGAACTTAATAGTATAGTTTTGTTTTGAAGTTAAACTTTAACCCCTTTGTTGGTTCATGGCTGCTGTTAACTAATTTATTGTTAGAGATAATTTTGAGGCTTTGCAGGAATAGAGAAGAGGCAGGAAAGACTAGGATGGGAAAGTGATGTTATTGTTCTCACTTTCGTTATTTCCTCAATTCCTCCTCCTTGGCTGCCTGTAATTTGTGTCACTAGGAAATCTTAATGACAAGTCTCTATAAACGTTTACATTATTACAATGAATTACATACTGAAATTTTGTTTATTAAAATTGTAAATAATTCTCTTTGAAAGAATAAAAGATATTGATACATTATTGGCCTTTTGTCTTCCTGTCTTTGAAGTTTGAGATGATAATTGTTCTTACCATGATTGCTAAACTTTACATTTTGCAATGGATTTTTGGAAGTATTGATTTATGATCTACTTGGAGAAGCAATGATTATCAACTTTGCTATGTGATTGTCATACTATGCAGTGAAAGATGAATTACCAAAAAGTGCATGGCTGGTAAGCAAGATGGGAAGGGTGACTGCTGGGGTGCAATATGAGCCACAGCGTAAGAACTAGCAGATTTTATTCCTTTAGAAAATGTTACTTATTATATTTGTATTCACGAGAAAGTTGTCATAATTGCATCAATCTTTTTGTCTGTATGATTTGCATGATTCACGCTGGTAGTAGACCTCCGATTAAGCAGGTCTATGTATGGAGAAGTAGGGGTAACAGGGAATCAAATCCTTAATGGCATCCATTCAATGTAAACAGAATAACTACAGTTAAGTAGTTAGGTTAGTAAGAAGGATGGAAAATATAAGAGAAGAAGGAAATGACGGGGAGGCTATCAGTGGATTAGGAAATTCATTTGGGGGAGAGTTCAGGTCTCTCGAACATCTGGGAGTTCATCCATTCATTCATTCTTGTAAATTTTGCCCTTGCTCATTCTGCCATCACCTTGATACAGGATTGGGATTTAGGGTTCTTGTCAATAAAATCTCATCTTCATTGTAGTTTCTGATCCAGTTTCTATCAAATGATTTAGTATTTTGTAGGTTGTCATAAAAGTGATAGGCCTTGTACCAAAAAAAAAATGATAGGCCAAGAGGGAAAAATTATATATTTGCATTCACCAGAAAGATGACATTATTGTGTCAATCTTTTGGTCAGTATGATTGGCATGATTTGTGCATTGGTGTTTCAATTGGTTTTACTGTATTAGAATGGAATCTATGTGTTACACTTGTGTCACATTTGTTGTTTATGTTGAAACATGAAGATATATGTTCGATATATGTTCCGAAAATCGCATATGAATCCATGGCTACAATTACATAAAAGATGGAAGAATAGACAGAGAGCAATATACAGAGGGCTGAGAATTAGTCACAGTGGGGAAGAGGGGATTGAAGAACTTGAACTAATGCCTTTTTATTTTCAAGTACTTTCAGGAATTTGAATTTTTATTAATGAACCAAAACAGTTACAAAAAAAACTAGGTGCATTTCTTCAGCATATTCATCTAGCATAGGTTTACATGTATTGAGTATGAAATTTAAACAAATATGAAAATACTACCTTGTGCTGCTGCTTTTTTAGATGGCAATGCAAAACTTTCAAATTTGATGAACTGGAGTTGTGCCATGGGCTATGGTGTGGGATCAGGTAGCCCTTTTAGACCATCTTTCAATTTCACTTTTGAGCTTTTTAAAAGCTCTCAGGTATATTCCATATACTTAAATTGATTAATATTTTGCATTTATTCAATTCAGGTAGCCCTTTGAGACCATCTTTCAATTTCACTCTCGAGCTTGTTAAAAGCTCTCAGGTATATTCCATATACTTAAATTGATTAATATTTTGCATTTATTCAATTATTTGGAGATCTTTTTGATGGGTAATAATGTTACATGTTTCCTTCTTAAAATGGAAAGTATTGTGATTTGTGAGTGATTGATATAATTTAAACATTTCACCAACCATCACATTGGAAATATTAAATTTTGTACCAACCTGCCACGTGATAACTCCTTTTTGACACATGATGGTGTGATTTAAACTTCAAGCCAATTCAATTGAGTGCATCTAGGCATTTTTCATCCCTAACATGTGCTTTGCATAGTTCTGATTAATATTTTGAGGAGCATTTTACTGAACTTCCAAAACTTGAAACATCTGCAGTTTATTGCCTCATTCTATCAACATATGGTTGTCCAAAGACGGGTATGTTTCTTTGGTCTTCGCTCTCTATTTTTGTTGTCTTTTCGATGGTCTTTTGTATCGATATTAGTCTCTCCTTTTTCTTTTTTTGCAAAGCACACGATGTTTAAATGTATTTGTTGTTAGTAGTATCTCTTAAATTTATGAGGGCGAGCCTTGGGGCAACGGTAAGGTTGCTGCCTTGTGAATTGAAGGTCACGGGTTTAAATTCTGGAAACAACCTCTTCCTTGCCGGGGGTAAAGTTGCGTACATCTATCCTCCCAAGATCCCACCAAGTGGGAGAGTGGTGCATTGGGCCACCCTTTTTTTAGCAGTATCTCTTAAAATTAAATTTAATACCAGCGGGTTTTCCTTACTTTCTCATTTTGTCCTTTGGTTTCGTTTTCCTTGCAACACCTTGCAAGATAAGATGCTTGGATGTATCAAATTGGGGCTCATGTCTGTATTGTATGCATATGAGATACATGTATGAGGCGGTTGCCCTGTATCTTGCCCTTTATTATCCTTTATTGTTTTGTCTAAAATCTGTTGATGCAAGATTGAAACGGATGAAATCTGATTTCAAATGTAAAAAATTGCATCACGAGTAGTTCAAATGTTTGAGGACACAAACATTTAAAAACACTACAAAATAACTAAAAAATATGCAAAAGCATGACAAAATGGACTAAAAGTCATATGAAACCCAGAAAACATATAAATAAGTAAAAGCTTTTGTACCTTTTAAATGATTATGGCTCGTGTAATAGTTGATATTTAAATATTTAAAAGCGCGTGCGTTTGTCTATTTTAAGTGTAAAGTGACTTGTATCTGAAATTTTTTCCAACTTTACCATATTCCCATATCGCATTATATCAGATACAATGAGACTAGTTTTCATGTCATTGAGTTGGGGTCACTGCATGATAATATATCTGAATTAGAAGCTCATTTGCCCAAGACCTGGGCCTATTATTGTGAGTTATATGTTGGATGCCATTTCCTAGTGGTTCGGATGAGGGTTTTCCTTTATGCTGATCTGATAGAATACCATCCAAGAATTACTTATTCTTGTTGAAATTTACTCTCATTCAATCTTATTGAGATATGGTACTTTTTTGCTGTGAGCTCACTGAGCTGTAGTAACGGACAGGTTTGCTTTCTTGTTCAATCAGAATATTTAATATTTTAAAAGCCATATGCTTTAATTGAACAGGTGAAGAACCCCCTTGAACAGAATGTTGTTGTTGGAATTACAAACTATATTGATTTTGGGTTTGAGTTACAAACAAGGTATTGTTTTTAGCATAAAACATATATTCAAAGTTTCAAATTTAAGTGCAGTTGTGCACCAATATGGCACAATCTAATTTTCTTTATATTGAAGTGTCGATGATGCAATAGCAACAAACAATATCAAAGACTCCAGTTTTCAAATAGGTGCATCCTGGCAAGCCAACAAAAACTTCTTGCTGAAGGTAAAATAAATAATGCAAGGTAATACAAGTTTTAATAGTTTATGTAGGATTCACTCAAGTAGGTTATTTCTAACCTTTCCAGGCAAAGGTTGGACCTCGTAGCTCATCAATGGCAGTTGCATTCAAGTCATGGTGGAAACCTTCTTTCACTTTCAGCATTTCAGGTGCCTGTAGAGGGACTTCTCTATTAATCTCGCTTCAACCCCCCCCCCCCCCCGCCTCTTTCCTTCTGCGTGTATATTTGTGTGTGTATTAGGAATTTAGTATCTAAGGCTATGGCACATCTAATCTAATTATCAAGTTTGTATTTTATACTCTATCCTGCATTAACTCAGCTGTTGTATCAACATTTTTAAGGCAGACACCTATATTGCCATATTATCATAATCAAGGGTGGACTTGAGTTGAGGTTCTTTTGGTGGGGAATGGAGAGGGGGAAGGAAGTCAGTTTCCCCAGTGTTTGTAAAATTCAAAACATTCCTTCTAAATTCCCTCTGCAAAGTATCTTTCAGGGTGTGGTGTATTGTTTTCTAGATGAGTACCACCTCAGTAAGATCGTTTTCTAGGTGTGTGGTGCGTCCTATCTCATTAGTAGTTAAGCAATTTCTGTGGGAGGCATTAGACATGACCAACAGTTCATGATGTATAATGGTACTAACAAGATGTAAGCGTTTATAAATGGAAATGGTAAATCAAAGTCTAGACTGTAATTATTATCTCAACATATATGTGATTACATCTGCTCTGAAAGTATTGATTCGGGCCAACTGGCAAAGGAAAATAAGGAAGAGTTCCCTTTTTCTTCCTAGTTTGCTTCTAAAGAAAGTGTCATAATGGTATTTGATGTTGAAGTGCTGAGGATGTACTGTTTTTCTGCAGCCACTAGAGATAGTGCTGATGGTAAAACGCAATTTGGATTTGGCATCCAAAGTGAGAGTCTCAGAGAAGCCAGGTTCATTTCTTTGCAAGAACTTCAATGTTTTGATTCAATAAATTATCTGCTAAAAAGATTTTGGGCAATATAGCTTGACTTGTACACGTGCTGTTGCATGCTTCAGCCTCACCTTTTTCTGCATTGAGCTCATGGCATAATACTCTAAATGCTCTTTCTAAAATCGTACCTTACATTGGTAAGTTTGTGTGTTTACTTGCACTTCCTTTACTTGTTTGCAGTTACCAAAGAGCTGATCCCAATTTTGTAATGCTCACGCCAAACAAGGAGCACCTAGCAGAGGGCATTGCTTGGGATCCAGGAAATCGACCTGTGCTACAATCTGACATAGATGCGGGACATTTTGATGGCTTACCCAGAGAATTAAGACCTCTTGATAAAATTTTGTAATTTCTAATTTTAGCTTTATTTATCTATCCTCTTATCGATAATGTTAGACTATATATATATTTTTTTTTAAAGTAGGATTGACAGGTGAAAATACCTTCATAAGAATGTAGTCTAGGTCACTACATTCAATCAATGTTAATACGAAAAAGCTAGTTTGACATGTGTTATTGTGGACCATATTTATTATTCATGATTCCTATTATTGATGATAAGCGGTCGTATTGATCGCAGAGAGCAGTACAGCACCCATCAACGTTTTTCTGTTTTAAAGAAAAGAATTGTGACTAGCCATAACCTTGGCTTTTGGCACATGGCCCTTGAGAAGCCCCTTACTACCCTTATTCCAAATGTGTAAAGAAATGTTAATTGCAATCAAGTGTGAAAAGAAATGCTAATTGCATGTCTTCAACAGAGTTCAATGCTAATTGCAACCGTTGAAGAGATGCCTCTAACGTATAAACATCAAATAATCACATGTACATAAATAATTTTAGCATACCAAGAATGATTCCTTGTGCTCTATAGTAAGAGCTTGTTAGCGTGGAAAGAAAAGGATGGTCATGTTTAGTGGTAAACGTACTTGGTTAAAACGTTTAAAAATCTGATATTTAGGCAAATTATAAAGTGAGAATAATTATAGGAAACATTAGGAAAATGAGAAATCAGAAGAAGGGGAGGCAAAGGCCTTATAAATAAGAAGCCAGTGTGGTTTTTTAAATCATGTATCAAATAACATTTTTTTTTTTAATGTTGTTCAAATTAAAACAACTATAACCAAGAATTATTAAAATGTTGTCCACTAAGAGGAAACACAAGTAAAAAATTGAAGCACAGATTGTGCACACCAATCATGCATGAGGAAGCACACTCATGAGCTGTTGTCACAAGTGGTTGGGTATAGGGGTTAGAATAGCCAGCTAATAGATAAGTTGAACCATGTATCAAGGTCCCACGATAGAGTCCTCTTAAGAGAATGTTTATCTAAGAGATGAAGCTTCAAAAATTGGCCGAATGAAATGTGACATGCAGTTAGACAGACCCTGCCCTCCCATGAGCCCCCTGTTGCCACTGGGTAGCAACAATGATGCAGAAAGAATTAAATGTTTAATATTCACATAAAATAATTAAAAGCATTTTCATTATAATCAAATTAAATCTAAAGCCTTCAAGCAAGAAGATGTGAGTTGAACGCATGAAAGGACATCAATGATCACTACATACTCATGTATATAAACATACCTACCATTTTCAAGAGAGTTTGGTGTTTGAACCAAAGTGGTTCTGGTTGATTTAATCTCTAGGTTTTGATGTTAATAAAAAGGATTAAATTTGCTTGACAAAATGTTGGTTGAGATCTAACAAGTGATTTCAGTTTATGCAGGAATATCCAAAATAATATAAGGTATACAATGCTTGGATTCTTACAAAGAGTTACCCGTCCAAAGGTTATTTAAACTGTTTATTTTTTAATCGTTAAGTAGACGGCTAACTATATCTCAGTAGACGTCCATAGTAGTCACGTCAGCAGATGAGTGCTCTCCTTAAAACTCAAGTAGACATCCATAGTGCCTAACAAAAATTCAGTAGACGTCCATAGTGCCACGTCATTGGACGGAGTTTCTCTAAAGACTTAGCTCCAAAGACTTGTGTGGACGAGCGCTTCTGCCACATCAGTGGACGAGCAGAATAAAACCTTATGTATACGCATTCTAAAACTGAGTGCCTGTAGACGGTTCTACATCTTCTATATCTTTACTACCTTGAATGTGATTTAATGCAATCTGGACCACACTAAATTTGTTTCAAATGATTGATATTTATTTCAATGGAATATATGTTCTTTATAATTGTTTTATCTGGTTAATGCCTTGTTCCTTTGTGAGAAAATTCATAGTACTATCAAGGAAATACAAAAAGCAAATAGTACAATTGGAATTGCAAAACGATATGTACGATGACAACTTTATTGCTGACAGAAGCTTGGTTATACACAAAGGAGGAAAGAAAGGTTTTTTAAGATACGATTGCTCAGGACAGTGAGCCTCCATTTCATACTTTTTTGATAACCAAGGATGCTTTTCAACACGGCCAAAATCATGCTATCAGTCTCAACGGATATCATGCATTTAATGCTATCTCTATAACGGGACTATTCAAATAATCGTTGAAGATTTGCAAGAGAAGTTGAAGACCACTATATATATAGAAGGTCTCAAGCATTGAAGAAGGACTTTTCCCTTTTAAATATTAGCAAGATATTCAAAGCTCATATTCCCTTGGTAAAGCAAAAGTCTGTAATTCTAAAGGTTGAATATTTGTAAAAATATTCAGTAGATCTTAAACCTTCATACCCTCACATATAGTGAGTTAGAAAGATCTTAGAAAAATCTCTGTGATTGAATTAGAGCCTGAAGATACTTGGAAAGAAAGCAATACTTGTAGCCTGGAGAGGTGTAGAATACTTGTTGTAGAGATTATTTGGAAATAGTGGAGAAAATCCTTCAAGTAGAAGGGACTGGACATAGCTCTTGGTTGGAAGAGAGTGAACCAGGATAAAATACCTGAGTGAATTTTCTATCCTTTATCTTTTACAGTTTTATTTATTTATACTAACCGTGGGATTTGATTTTGGTTTTGTTAATCTTTTAAAAAAGATTTCTTGTGTGCTTAAACTTTTTATCTTCTGCTTGTGAAAAGGTTTCTCAAAAAGGGTTTTTGCAAAAATAAATAACAAACACAATTCAATCCCCCTTCTTGTGTTTACATGTGCCAACTTCAGTTGGTATCAGAGCTCAGCCTTGATAGGGTTGAGTATCTAACAAGTGCTAAGGTAGTACGATCCTACTATCATGGATGCAGAAGGACAAGCTATCAACAGACCTCCTCTCTTTGATGGAACCGATTATGATTATTGGAAAAAGAGGATGATGGCATTCTTGGATGCACATAATGCTGACATCTGGGAACTGATAGAAAATGGCTACACTGAGCCAAGGAGTGAAGCTGGAGCTGCAGTGCCTAGAGCTGAATGGACTCAAGACCAGAAAAGCCAACACCAACTAAACTTGAAAGCTAAGCACTATCTCATGTGTGCTATCACCAGATCTGAGCATGACAAGGTTCATAGTTGCAACACAGCTAAAGAAATCTAGTATACTCTTGCACTAGCTCATGAAGGTTCCTCACAAGTGAAGGAATCAAAGATAAGCATGCTGTTTCACCAGTATGAGCTATTCAAGATGGCTGATCATGAAACTATAGACTAGATGTTTGGAATATTCCAAACAATTACCAACAGTCTCAGGTCTCTTAGAGGTCTATGAGAATAGATATCATGTTAGAAAAATTTTGAGAAGTCTCTCAAAGCAGTGGAGACCTAAGGTAACTGCTATCCAGGAAGCAAAGAATCTGAATACTCTTTCTCTGGAAGAGCTTCGGGTTCATTAAAAGTTCATGAACTTGAACTAAATGAAGAGGAAAACTCCAGAAAAGGAAAATACATTGCCCTAAAAGCCAAGAAAGCTAGTTCCTCAAAGGTGCATAAAGCTGCTGAGTCCTCAGATGAAGCTGATTCATCAAATAGTGAAGGTGACTCAAATGAGGATGAATTATCTTTCATCTATTGATTTTAAGGAAAGATATATATTGCTCGGAGGTATTTTGTTTGGGTGAGGGTTTTGAATATGAATTAGAGGTGCCTCGCTATTATTTTATAGAAGTGATGTGATATAGAATGTAAGTGGAGGTTATGAGGAAAAGCTTGAGGTACTAGGTTGTTATTGATAAAAGTCAGTGAGAATCATATGTTGCATTGTTGTTCATAACCGTGTATTTGAGATACACGAGGTCTGAAGTTCTCGTGGACCGTTCCAAATTAGAAGTTAAGTTGTGCAACTATAGTGTCATTGCTATGCATGAGCACCCTTGATAGAGATGAGAGAGAAAATAAGGGTGTGCAGCCGATGCTTGTGCGGACTATAGTGTCATTGCTTTGCATGAGCATTCTCACCATGGATGAGAATGTGCATCGGCGTTTGGGAACGTGTCACTTGGATGACTGACTGACATTCCTAACGGGGGATGTGTGACGGGATTAGCAGTGGCCACGTCAGCATAAAGGTTTAGTTGCATGAGTTGGAGGGTAGAGGATGATACATTATTTTGAGGATGATTTGATAGTTATGTATGTTGATTGTCTGTGACAATTATTGTATGATATGCTACGACTCTTTTCTGCTTTTGATGATAGACATGTTTCTTATCCCCTATATCTTTCTATATGTTGTATTTTATTTATTATGTGATCGTATGAGAAGACTCTGTGGATGAGCTTGATATTGAGGAGCTGGATAGGATTCCATATGAATCAGATGCGAGAGTACGAGCTGTGGACTCCAACGATGTAGATTAGTGTCCAGGGCCAGTGAGTCTTATAAGACGTTTTATATTTCCGCAAATGTTAGTTTGTTTTAAGATGCCTGTTAGGGATCCTACTGACGGGATACCCTAAACAGTGTTTTGATAACTCTGATGCAAGACATATATGGTGTGTGTATTATGTATATAAAGTGTGATGCTTTAACTTTCAAATGTTATATGTTTTATAAGTTAAGTTTTAATTTTTACGTGTTTTGGAATACACGTTTAACATTAAGAACGCGATTAAATAATTAAATAATAAGATTTTAATTTAATGGCACAAAGGGGCACAACGGGGAGTCTCAATCACGGCTGTGACGCGCAATATCTGGAATTTTAATTGTTGATTTGATCTGATTTTGTAATGACTTGGGATTCAAGTTACCCTATATTATAAATAGGACTCAGGATCGAAAATAGGGATCCCTTGGGCTGCTTCCTTAGGCAAAAACTAGGATTTCTCTTCTCAATTTTTTCTCCTCTTAGGTTTTCTTTTTATGTTTTTGTTAATCAAGCTTGCTATGAATATGGCAATGCTTGAGTATTTATTTTTATTTCTAGGAATTGGGGCTATGCCCAAGATTTGTTTTATGTTATGAATTGACGTTTTACTTCTTGTTAATTTCAATCTGCTTTCGATTTAATTCCTATTGTATGAATTACTTGTGAATTTGGTGCACACTTATTTGCATGTCAAAGATACTCTAAGGAGGAACCTAACGGTGAACTTAGGTATTGAATCTATAGGAATCAAACTTAGGACTTAAATCACGAGAGTTAGAAGCGATCATTCGAGGGTTCACTGAGTTGTCACAAAGCTTAAAGGGTTCGATTTAAATTCAATTACCACGAGAGTAAGGGTTGGTTTAATCGGGCACGGTTCTTGTATCCCGAGAGGGAACATTAACTTATTTAGGATAAATTCACATTCAAAGCAATTTTGATAATTAACAAGAGGGGTAGTCAATTTAGTAGCATGAGCAGCCTTGTTGGTAACCCAATTCCTGGAAATCTCTTTTGATTTGAAAACCCCCAAATTTGATTTGATTGCGATTTTGTTTGATTGTGTTTTAGATATTTGATTTGTTAGTTAATCTTTTAAAAACCAAATATTTTCCAAATATTTTTCTAGTCCAGTTTAATTGATTTAACAATTGATAGTTATTTACGATCACGGTCCCTGTGGATTCGATCTTTTTATTACTTGACGACGAAGCCGTACACTTGCGGATTCGCGCCCACCAAGTTTTTGGCACCGTTGCCGGGGACTGTGCCTTCTTGAATCTCAATTTAATTTTTAAATTGATTTTTTTGGACCTTTTTTTATATATATTAAATTTTCTCTTTTTTCATTTATCTCCTTTTCTTTTTCTAGTGTATCTACGTCTCTCTTTGCAGGAATTTTTCTCTCTTATGCGAAGATCCCAAAGTCTCGGAAATCTTATTGAAGTTGAACCCGAGATCGAAAAGACCTTTCATAGACGTGGGAGACTACAAAGACAAAGAGCGGGAGAAAGCTTGATTCCCATTCCACTCATGGCGAATCTACCGGATATCAAACCACTGAAGGACTACGCAGCCCCAAATGCTAGGGGTTTGCGAACTGGGATTGCTAGGCCAGAAATTGAGGCGGAGAACTACACTATACTGCCTCTGTTAATTGGCATGATTAGGCAAAATCAATTTGGAGGATTACCCTCGGAGGACCCAACTGATCATGTGGAGACATTCTTGGAGTTCACCGATGCAATAAGAATTCATGGTGCCCCGATTGATGCTATTCGCTTGAGGTTATTCCCCTCCTCTCTGACTAGAAAGGCAAAAGCTTGGTTGAAGCAAGTGCCCGCTAACACTTTGTCAACTTGGGACCAACTGGAGCGGGCATTCTTGGAAAAATTCTTCCCTCCATCCAAGACTGCTTACCTACGAACTCAGATCACCGGCTTCTTCCAAAAGGACGGAGAATGCTTATCCGAAGCTTGGGATCGTTACAAAGGATTGCTAGAGTCTTGCCCACATCATGGGCTCGAGAGGTAGTTGTTAGTGCATACCTTCTACAACGGATTGGATTACTCTTCGAAGGCGTCACTTGACTCCGCAGCTGGTGGAGCCTTTATGAATAGACCTCTGACTGAAGCGTTCAATATCATTGAAAACGTAGCCACCAACTATCACCAATGGGGTTCGGAAAGAGGTAATAACCCGAAAAAGCTTTCGGGGGCTAAGTTTGAAATGAATAGTAATTATTTAATTATGTCTAAATTCGACTCATTGAATAAACGCTTTGATAAACTTGAAAAGGCTAATGTGAGTTCAATAGGTGCTACTAATGTTGTTTGTGAGATTTGTGGAATGCAGGGACATGACATAATGGAGTGCCCACATGGTATTGCTCTTGGATCCAGTGCTTCGGGGGAACAAGTGAACTCTTGTCATAATTTCTATGACACGAACCCGAAGTTGCCAAATTGTGTCCCCCTCAGTACTTACAACCAAGTGAGGAAGAATAATCCTTATCTCTCCTGCGGGAACTACAACAACACGTTGAACCACAAATTCCAAGAAGGCCAAGGTAATAGGAAACCCACATCGGGGTATCCTCAGATACAAATGTCTAAACTTGAGTCTCTATTGGAAAATTTTGTTGAAACTCAAACAAAGCAAAATGAAGAGTTTAGGCAACAAGGTATGGCAGTAAATGAGGCAATAAAAGAGTTAGTATCTAAGGTAGACAACTTAGCCATCCATAATAAGATGTTAGAAACTCAGATTGCCCAACAAGCTAGTACATATTCTAGAGCTAAGGGTACGTTTCCAGAACAACCCGAAGTTAATCCCAATGAGCACTGTAATGCTATATACTTGAGGGATGATAATCTTGGGGTAGTTGAAAAGGATGTGGAATGTGAGGAGGACATGGGTGAACAAGAAGAGATAGAGCCAAAGTATGTCCCTCCACCACCTTACCAACCCTCAATACCTTTCCCACAAAGGTTGGTCAAGAAAAAGCAAGTAGAAAATGAAACTAAGAGCTTAATTGAGGAGCATAATGCCATGATAAAAACTAATATGCCTCCTAAACTAAAAGATCCAGGAAGTTACTCTATTGCTTGCTCAATTGGAGAATTAAAAATAGACCAAGCCTTATGTGACTTAGGGGCTAGTGCGAGTTTGATGCCGCATACTATCTTCGAGAGGTTAGGAACCAAGGAATTGAGTCCATCCAAGTCCTCTTTACAATTTGCAGATGCATCAACTAAAACCCCTCTAGGCATACTAGAGAATGTCCCCATAAACAAGTGCGCACCAGATTTAAGAGTAATTAAAACACTAGAAATCAGATCTAAAGCAAAATCGCAATTAACAAAGATAAAACATCAATTCATTGCCATAAACAAACCTTGGGCATAGCCCCAATCCCTAGAAATTAAACTACTACTCAAGCCTTGTCATGGTGATGACAAGCTTGGTTAACAACAACATAAAAATAGAAATAAGAGAGGAGAGGAGGAAGAAGAAGAGAGATCCTAAATAATAGCCTAAGAGTAGCAGCCCAAAAAGTCCTCCTTCACCTCTGACTAGATGCCTTATTTATAGATTTGGGAAGTTTGAATCCCAGTGTAACACAAATTCAGATCCAAATCAGTTGCTTCAGATCCAAGTAATGCGCATCACGGCCGTGATGGCCATCACGGCTAATCCGTGACGGATTCTGCCTTGGGCGTTTCTTCAATTTTTGGTGTGTCACGACCGTGGCCACCATCACGGCTAGGCCGTGATCAGTTCTGCCTGTGAGGGTCTGGTTCATCTGACATGTCACGGCCGTGATGGACATCACGGCTAGGCCGTGACCAGTTCTGACTTCAGTTTTCTTTCTTTTTAGCTCTGCTTGATCATGGCCGTGATGCTAGGCCGTGATGGGCTCTGTTTGGCTCATTTTCTTCACTTTTAAAGCCCCATCTTCATCCAAGCTCCATCATGGTTGATCCTGAGCATTTAACCCTTAATTTATGCAAAACACCACAAAAACCGCCTTACCCGTTCCAAAGTAAAAACTAACAAAAATCAAATTAAATATGCCTAAACTATATGAAAATGCATGCAAAATGACAATGGAATATGAGGTGAAATCACACTCATCAGCATACTAGAGAATGTCCCCATAAAGGTAGGGAAATTTTTCATTCCTACCGATTTCATGGTGTTGGACATGAATGAGAATTCTAAATTCCCTATCATTCTAGGAAGGACATTCTTGGCCACAGCTGGAGCAATAATAGATGTAAAAAATGGTAAGCTCTCTTTGAATGTAGAGGAAGGTAGGGTGGATTTTGATTTGACTAACTCATATAACAACCTTCCTTTTGAGAGTCATGTCTGCAGGATTGAGATAATGCCTCCAAAGGTTAAGGAAGAGCTTAACATGGAAGCAACTCCGAAACTTTGCATGACAAATGATGCACTAAATAATGATGAAATTGGAGTTGCTCAACATGTGGAGTTAAAACTTCCGTCGAAAGGAAGTAAGGCCATGAAACTCAGTGAAAAGAGAAAAACGAAAGCGCATGTGGCCATATGAACAAAATAGGCTCTTTGATGGACTTCCTTGGAAGAGAGGTGTCCTTGCACTTCCAAGCCCAGCTGATCCCGGTTGATCCAAGGGAGTATGATCAAGCTTAAGACCATGAATAAGCGCTTCTTGGGAGGCAACCCAAGTTTTATTTCCCTTTTTAATTTGTATGTGAATTTTGTTTTTGAATAATTTGAGAAGATTAAGAGAAGAAAGATCACTAATTGATGGTTTTGCCAAGTATTTTCAGGTTATGAAGGCAGGAAAGCAAAAATGCATGGAAAAATAAAGTCAGAGGAGATCACGCCCTAGCCGTGATGGGCCAGAAGCTGGAAACCAGAAGGCATCACGCCCAGGCCGTGATAGCCATCACGGGCGTGATGTGAAAAAGCAGGAAGTCAAAATTAATCGCGGCCCAACCGTGATAGCCATCACGAGCGTGACGCGAAGGATCCCAACAGAACAGAATTGATCACGGCCTAGCCGTGATGAACGTCACGGCCGTGACACGTCTTCCAGCAGCTCTTTGACTGGCATTTGAGCCAACACCCTCCACCACCTCGGTGAGTTGTTCGATTTTTCTCCTCCCTCCGACTTGATTATTTACATTGGGGACAATGTAAGTTTTTAAGCTTGGGGTAGGGATATTTTTGCATTTTTCATGTTGCATTCATATAGGTGTAGTTTTGCATAATCACATGATTAGATTGCCCCTTGCTTAGAGTATGCATCCAATTATGAGAACTTTGTGCCAAATGAATTGAGACAGTGAATTTTTGAACCCAATTTTTTTATTCTCGTGATAGGCTAAAAATAAAAATGCTTGAGATGATCTTTTCATAGTTGATAATTAGCATGTGGTTCCTTGGATTTGTGTTTCTCATTGATTTTAAACTACTAAATGTGAGATTTTTGAGCCTAAAAGGGGTACTCACTAAATCTACCCCATTCTTTGTGATTGAGTGTTTTATTCCTCTAGGATTGTATTCTCTAGAAATTGACTTGAAACCGTTTTGAAACTTAAAAATTTTTGAAAACATATTTGAAAATGATTGAGGCACTAGGTATTTTTCCGGCCATCTGAGCTTTGATTGATTAAATGCAACCCCTTAGTTGCCCAATTTTGAGCCTAAAAGAATAAAATACTTTTCTTGGTACCTTGAAATATTTTGATGAATGATGCTTGGTATGAGATCTTCTAAAGTATTACAAAAAGGGTAAAAAGATAGTTTGAAAAATAAATTGTGGGATGAGAAGGTTAGAAAAACATTTCTCTTAAGTTGAAAATCTCCCTTCTCCAAATAAATAAAATAAAATAAACAAAAAAAATGGAGAAGGGGATGAGAAAAAGAAATTGAGAAATTATAAAAAAGAAAGAAAGGTGAAAAAGTGAATTAAAGCCCAAAAAGGTTTTTTAGAAGGTTGTTGTGCTTTGCATCGTTTGATATTTTGTTTAGCCTTCTTGAATTTTCCCTTTCTTGATTTCCCCACCTAACAATTAATCCCATGGCCCCGTTACAACCAAAATAAAAGACCTCTTGATTCTTATGTGTTTTCATTAATAAAGTAGAGATTTGGTTAATAGTCAAGCTTATGGTTAGGGTACCTTCCTTCAGGAAATTGAGTGAATTGTCAAATGTCCTTAAACACTTGAGTGAGGTGAGAAGAGTGCCCGAATTAGTGAGAGGCATGAATCTAGAGAATATAAGCTTCTAATTGGACTTGAAATTGATTGTCTCTTGGTTACTTATTCGGATAAGCTTGTTACTTGGATTTATTACTCGGGTTCTTGGTTCACTGTCCATGCTCTGATTGTTTATCTTGTCTGGCCTTGGTTATTGCTTGAGTACAAGCAAAATCTTAAGCTTGGAGTAGTTTGATGAGGGTGATTACACCTCATATTTCTTTATCATATTGCATGCATTTTCGTGTAGTTTAGACATTTTTAATTTGATTTTTGTTAGTTTTTACCTTGGAACGGGTAAGGCGGTTTTGTGGTGTTTGTGTGCAGGAATTGAGGATTAAAATGCTCACGATCATTTATTTTGGAGCTTTCATGAATACGGAGCTTGAAAAGTAAGAAAAATGAGCCAAACAGAGCCTATCACGGCCTACCCGTGACAGCCATCACGGCCGTGACGTGCAATATCTGAAATTTTATTTGTTGATTTGATCTGATTTTGTAACAGCTTGGGATTCAAGTTACCCTACATTATAAATAGGACTTAGAGGCTCGAAAATAGGGATCCCTTGGGTTGCTTCCTTAGGCTAAAACTAGGATTTCTCTTCTTCTCAATTTCTTCTATTCTCTTAGGTTTTTTTTTATGCTTTTGTTAATCAAGCTTGCTATGAATATCGCAATGCTTGAGTAGTTGTTTTTATTTCTAGGAATTGGGGCTATGCCCAAGATTTGTTTTATGTTATGAGTTGACGTTTTACGTCTTGTTAATTTCAATTTGCTTTCGATTTAATTCCTATTGCATGAATTACTTGTGAATTTGGTGCGCACTTATTTGCATGTCATAGATACTCTAAGGATGAACCCATCGGTGAACTTAGGTATTGGATCTATAGGAATCAAACTTAGGACTTAAATCATGAGAGTTAGAAGCGGTCCTTCGAGGGTTCACTGAGTTGTTACAAAGCTTAAAGGGTTCGATTTAAATTCAATTACCACGAGAGTAGGGGTTGGTTTAATCGAGCACGGTTCTTGTATCCTGAGAGGGAACATTAACTTATTTAGGATAAATTCACCTTCAAAGTAATTTTGATAATTAACAAGAGGGGTAGTCAATTTAGTAGCATGAGCAGCCTTGTTGGTAACCCAATTCCTGGAAATCTCTTTTGATTTGAAAACCCCCATATTTGATTTGATTGCGATTTTGTTTGATTGCGTTTTAGATATTTGATTTGTTAGTTAATCTTTTAAAAACCAAATATTTTAAAATTTTTTTTCTAGTCCAGTTTAATTGATTTAACAATTGATAGTTATTTACGATCACGATCCTTGTGGATTTGATCTTTTTATTACTTGACGACGAAGCCGTACACTTGCAGATTCGCGCCCATCACACCACAATCACCAAGACCAAAATTCCCACCCTTCATACCTGAAACTGACCCCTGGTTCAACCAACCAGATAATGGAATCATCCTAGGAGTCCCCCTTTCCCAAAAATAGAAAAACCAGATTCCCCTACACTCCTCCCTCTGTTTTCTATGATGGCCAAGCTGAGAGGTGGGCCAAAGTAAAAAGAGATTGGAGGATCCTGTATGACAAACATGAACCAGAACCTGTTTCAACCAGGCCCCTCTATCCTCTACCCAAATACCAATATGAACCTGAACCCACTTACACACCGTGGCATAAATATCACCCTGACATTAACATTGGTCGACCCCCTTCTCAAACGTACAATTACCTTGGACCACTCATCACTCACCTACCCCTGAAGAAATTTCCACCCAGAAAAATTTACCCCAACTTGGTTAGATATCCACCCTTCAAGTCCTTCACTGAAGGAGTTGAGAGACACATCATCTCAGATTGGCATAGTGACCCTGCCAAGATGAATCTAACTGATGTCATCTCCAAAAGATCTAGATCATTCAGGCATGTTCCATTCATCATGGACAGTAACACCAAGTGGACTACCTTCAAACATCCTAGCACTTATGGTAGAGCTGCTGACTCTGTTGATACTCTAATGTATATAATGTTGAAGTGGGAGTTTAGTCACTTTAGAATTGACAGAGCTGCATACTTTGTCCCTCCAACCTGGTTAAGGCATAATGGGGAAACCAAGATTGGGATCAAGCCATTCATGACCTGTCCTAGGCTACCCATGATTGATTACAATAAGGATAAGGACAAGAAGAAGCAGAGAAACACTGGAAAAATGCCTTTTCCTGTAAGCCGCATAATCAATCCAGCAACAATCAATCTCATTGATCAAAATGTGATTGACTACTGGTTAGCTCAACCAACTGAAGATATTCAAGAGGATGTTGTTATGGACATCTGGAGGACTCACATAGTGACATGTGCACAGGAAGCTTCCTCCTTTGGACTGACTATTGAAGAAAAGAAATATATTCCTAAAGTCAAAGGGAAGTGTGGCCTTGCTTACTGCAGATTCCTCATCTATAAGGACATCATTGGCATTCCTGTCATAAGTCCTATTTTTGAAGAGGACCCTATCCATTGGGGAAAAGAGTTGGATCCACCAGTGCTACAAAATGCTTCTTCACCTCCACCCTCTCCACCATCAGAGCACACAGATGAAGATATCATCATTGAGGACATGGAAGTTGAAGAAGTACAGCCTGGTCCTCAAGTGAAAGTGGTTCAACCTGTAGTTGAGGTTGAAGAAGTTGCTAAGTCCATTCCTAGACAAAGCACTTCTGAGAAGCACTCTTCTCAACCACTGGCTCTGAATGTCATTCATCCAACAGAGCAACCCCAGACATCCAGAGCTTTAGACATTGTTCCAAGTCAAGCATTCACTCAAGACGGTGCTGAAAGTTCAAGACTCTCCCTGCCACCAAATTTTGAAGAAATAATTGGAAGGATAGTAGAGCAGAAGGTAAAGGTTGAACTCAAGGAGCAAGTTAAAGCAGAAGTTGTAGAAGCCTTGGTTCCAACAAACACCATGATGAACCAGATGATGAACATCATGCTGCAATTTCAACAAAGTCAAAATCTACCAACTCAGATTCCTGCTCCTCTACCAAACCCAAATCCTCCTTCTCCTCCTCCACCCTCTTATTAGACTTTTCTTTTGTTGTTTCCATACTGACAATGATGTTCCACTCCTATTACCTTTTCGTCTGATGACAAAAAAGGGGGAGGAAGGAAAGAGAATTAAATTTAATATGAAAAGCCAATTTTTGAAAAGTATATACTTGTCTGCATATGCTTGTCTCTTTCTGTTTATACTTTAAGATGATTTGCTATGCTAATATAAGAATTGTTCTGATATATCGATTTAGATTGCTCTGATACTGTTTACTATGATTTGTTTATTGATCTGATATACCTTAAGTCCATATGCTCTAACACTGTTTGATATGATATATTTTATTTGCTCTGAAACTTGCTTAAGGTTGATAAAGACTTTAAAAGCTCTGATACTATACTTAACTGATAAGTAGTTGTAATGATCTGATAAGTTATATACATGTGCTGCTGAATTTCTGTCTTATGCTTTTCCAGATTGAAAGCTGGAATGCTTTGTCTTAGGGGGAGCTTTGTAAGCTCTCTTAGACTTTGCTACTCAAATTTAATTAGTTTTCGTCATCATCAAAAAGGGGGAGATTGTTGGAACCAAAGTGGTTTGGATTAAATAATCTCTATGTTTTGACGTTAACAAAAGGATTAAATTTGCTTGGAAAAGTGTTAGTTGAAATCTAACATGTGCTAATCAGTTATGCATGAACACTTAAAAATATATAAGTCATGGAAACTTAGAATAGTCTTGGACTCCTAAAGAGAAATGCACGTCCACCTATGTAGACGAGCTACTCAATGTATTGGTAAAGTTATTTATTTATTTAATTGAGTAGACTGGTTTATTTAAGTAGACGAGGCACGAAATGTTTACTAGACGAATTTTAAGTCTAAAAGCAAATAGACTAGTTTTAACTTGCCACATCAGTAGACGAGTTCTTTGTTTGAGTAGACGAAATTTAATTGTCACGTCACCAGACAGAGATTAAAATAACTCTCTAAGCAATAGCAAGTCCAAAGACTTGATAATAGACGAGAGAATATGCCACGTCAGTGGACAGGTTGAATAAAAGAGTGAATAGACTTCGTTCTTAAACATAATTGTGTAGACAGAAATTTTGAGTAGACGAGCTTCTATCTCTTATATATGTTCTTCTAACAGTGAATAAATAAATCTATGTGCTGCCTGTGTGGTTCTCATGATGAATCCTCTCAGCATCTTTTCTTTGAATGCCAATTCACCGTCCAAACATGGCTATGGCTGCAGAGTAAGTTAAACTGCTCTGTTAGCCATGCCTCAGCCTTGGATGTTCTGCAAATTTGTGATGCTAAGTGCAGCCCGCAATTGAAAGACGTGTATCTTGCTGCGATTCTTAACACAATTTGGTCCATATGGTTTTGCAGGAACCAATGTAGATTTAGTAATGTCAACATCAATTGGAGATCAGCCTGCTCTATGATCCTGGCTCAAGCCTCCCTAGCTAGTTCGTTGTCAAAAGGTCATATGTTCAATTCTATTGCGGAGTTTCAGGTGCTTAAAAGCTTTGCTGCAACAACTCATGCCCCTAAAGCTCCTACTATTAAACAAGTAGATTGGTTCCCTCCCTCCTTTGGTTGGTTAAAGTGTAACACTGATGGGGCGGCCAAGGGATGTCTTGGCCATCTTTGGTCTTTGGCGGCATTTTCAGAAACTCCCTTGGAGATTCCTTTGGTTGCTTCTCCTCCTATGTTGGAATTACTTCTGCTTTTCTTGCAGAGCTCAGTGCTGTCATGATTGTCATTAAGCATGCCTTCAAGAAAGGTTGGAAAAAATCTGGTTTGAGTGCGACTCTACCTTGGTTGTTGCTTCAACTAAATTTCATTCTTTAGTTCCTTGGAAAGTCCAAGACAGATGGAGAAATTGCATGGTGCTTGGTGATCAGTTGAATTTAATTTTTACTCATATTTTTAGGGAGGACAACCATCTGTCTTGATAAGCTAGCTTCCTTTGGTGCCTCTGGCTCTAGTTATATTTGGTGGGACAATTTTCCGGACTTTGTAAAGACTGATTTCTATCATGATAAACTGGTATTACCCCAGTTCAGGTTTAGATAGCTTTTCATGGGTTTGGCTTAGTCCCCCCATGCTCTCTCTTTGTAATCTATCTCTTTATATTAATAATATCTTGTGGGTGTGTTGCAGATGATGGGTAGGGTCTGGGGTGCCAACCTAGTTGGGATGCTTGCCCCTATTGTGATGCCTTTGCACGCCTAGCCCTTTATTAAATAACAGTGAATAAATGCAATCCGGTCCACAATGAATTTATTTCAAATGATTGATATTTATTTCAAATGAATATTTGTTCTTCCCATTTGTTTTATCTGGTTAATGCTTTGTTTCCTTGTGAGAAAACCATAGTACCATCGAGGAAATGAAAAAAGAAAATGGTACAATGAGGAAATGAAAAGTGACCTGTACGAATTCATCTTTACTGCTGGAAAAAGTTGGATTGTACACAAAGGAGGAAAGAAAGTTTTCAAGGTACAAATTGCCCAGAAGCAATGACCCTCTTTTCTGTGTAAATGTGATAACCAAGAGTACATCTCACAAGGGCCACAATCAAGCTATCAGTCACAACGGATATCATGCATTCAATGCTATCTCTAAACGGGACTATTCAAAATGACCGTTGAAGAAATACCAGTGAAGAAGAAGGTCACTAGTAGAAGACCTCAACCTTTGAAGAATAACTTTTACTAGCCAAACTTTTGTGTGGTGAACTTTTGCCAATCTACAATCAACTCATTCTAATATTCCTTCAAGAGCAAGAGTTTGTAACCTTTAGTTTGAATATTGTGAAAATATTCAATAGATATTAAACTTTCATATTATCACACATAGTGAGTTAAGAAGATCATAAGATAAATCTCTTTGTTAGAGTTAGAGCCTGAAGTGGCTTGGTAAGAAAGGAATACTTGTAGCCTGGAGAGGTGTTGAATACTTGGTTGTAATCTATTTGGAGAAATAGTGGATAAAACCTTCAAGTCGAAGGGACTGAAAGTAGCTCTTGGTTGTAAGAGAGTGAACCAAGATAAAATCTATTGTGTGAATCTTCTATCTTTAAACTCTTACAGCTTTATTTGTTTATACTGACTGTGGGGTTTTGATATTGCTTTTGTTAAATCTCAAAAGTTCATTTTCCAGTGTGTGCATCTGTTTTATATATCCTCGTGTGAGAAAAACAGTTTTAAAAGGTTGTTTTATAAAAATTATTATCAAACACAATTCAACCCCCTTCTTGTGTTTGCCTGTGTCAACTTTAGTTGGTATCGGAGCTCAGCCTCAAAAGGGTTAAGCATCTAACAAGTGCTGAGGGAGTACGATCCAACAACCATGGATGCATAAGGACAAGCTATCAACAGACCTCCTCTCTTTGAAGGAACTGACTATGACTACTGGAAGAAGAGGATGATGGCCTTCTTGGATGCACAGAATGTAGATATTTGGGAGCTGATTGAAACCGGCTACACATAACCAAGAAATGAAGCTAGAGATGATGTTCCTAGAGCAGAACGGTAAGAGCGGAACTGTGAGAAAATTTCACAGGCGTTAGTTTTTCCAAAATAAATTCAATTATATTATAAAATGATATTTGTTGGACGAAATCTAGGCAAGTATACCTAGTCGAACAAGTAATACGGTGGTGAGACCGGTTATCATATCCACAAGGATCGATTGCCAATTACCAATTCACAAATCAAACAACTATCTAGACTAAACTATAAATCAAGATAAATCAAAACAGAAAAATAAAAGCAATAAAATGTTTTTTGTCTTTTTGGGAACTTTTAACAAACACTTGGAGTGCAGAAAGAGGTGTTGGGATTAAATTTCACCAAACCTTAGCCTCATGCAATACCAAGACTAGATACCTCCCATTCATGCTTCAAATATTAAAATCAATCCACGAAATTACTCAAGCCCTGATTCCTCAGATGATAAGAGCCTAAATCCACTAATAGACCCTAATTCCTTAGGTGGCCTAGATTAATGAATTTGCATTAAGAGTAGGGATTACGTGATTACTAATAAACCAAACTCCATTCCTAGATGCAAGGTTTACTAGGTGATTAATTCCAGATCAAGAATTGATAAGAACGTCCCCATTGCAAATCAAATCTTAAAATCAGTTTATGGGTAGCTAAACCACAAAAAGCATTTAGCGTAGGAATTAAACACTGATACGAAGGCATGAACACAGATTAATCAATCATGGCAAATACATAATATTCAGTTTGGTTACATCTACTCCCAACAACAGGGGTTTAGCTACCCAAAGAGAAAGCCAAAACTAAAACAGTAGGGACAAAGGAAAGAAGAAGGGAAAGAAGAAACTCCATTGGAAGCTTTTCCCAGCCGTCGGCCTCCTTTGATTCTAGGGTTCCAGTCCTCCTCAACCGCCAGCCTCCAAGGTCTTCCTAGGGTGAAAGTGCTCCTAGGGTAAAAGTCCCTCTTTTTCTGTCTGGAAGAATCTCAGAATCGAATCCTCTGCCTGTCTGCTGCGCTCCTATTTATAGAGTGGCCGTGTGTCACGGCTGTGATGGCCATCACGGCCAGGCCGTGTTCTGGAATGGCGCGCTTTCAAATTTGGAGCATCACGGCCGTGATGCTCATCACGGCTAGGCCGTGATCAGTTCTTCCTGGCCTGTCAAGGCCGTGATGGTCATCACGGCTAGGCCATGGCAGCTTCTGACTTTTGCCTTCAATCTTCTCAGTTTTCTTGATCATGGCCGTGATGGTCATCACGGCCAGGCCGTGATGGGCTCTGTTTGGCTCATTTTCTTCACCTTTCAAGCTCTATCTTCGTCCAAGCTCCATCATGGCTAATTCTGAGCATTTTTTCATTAATTCCTGTAAAACAACACCACAAGACCGCCTTACCCGTTCCAAGGTAAAAACTATCCAAAATCAAACTAATCATGCCTAAACTATATGAAAAATGTATGCAAAAGTGTACATGAATTATGATGTAAAATCACACTATCAATATTCAAAGTAATTAAGTTATTAAAAAAGTGTAATTTTGACGTCGGAATATTTATTTATGACAGAAAAGTCATTCTGAGTTATGAAAGGATTTTTAGGGCATAAGTTTTGGAAAAACAGTTTTTATTTTGTTACAAATTTATTGAGAAAGGAATTTCAAGAAGTTGATGTTTTTAGGAGAATGATTTCCAAGAATGAAGGGATTGGAGAAAAATGAATTTCTCCCTGAGTTAACGTTTTATAAATGCTTTTCAACAGAAAAGGTTTATCTGCAAAGGAGTTTCAAGTTAGGGTAAAACATTTTAGAAAATCGTGGATAAGTTTCGGAACTTGGTTCTGATGAGTTTTTTTTTCATAGATAGAAAAATGTGTTTGAAAGTGGAAGTTGCGAGGACCTAGATAACCGAAAACGTCGGGTTAGTGTTCCTAGAAGTAAGTAAGTAGACTATGTGTCCTGTATGTGTCGTGGGTTAAAGTCCCAGTTGACACATTTAAAATTCGTGTTGTGTGACATGGGTTAGAGCCCCAATTGGTACATTGAAAATCTGTTGTTTATGTGTCATTTGTTAGAGTCACAGTTGGCACAGTTGAATCCATATTCAATGTGTTGTGGGTTAGAGTCTCAATTAACATATTTGAATCTCCAATTGGTGTGTTGTGGGTTAGAGTCCCAGTTAACACATTTGAATCTTTGATCTGTTGTGTCGAGGGTTAGAGTCCCTAGTCACACAGTTGAATATCTGTTGTGTCGAAGGTTAGAGTACCAAGTCACAGAGATGAATATATGTTGTGTGTTGTGGGTTAGAGTCCCAAGTCACACAATTGAATCTCCGATGTGTGTGTCGTGGGTTAGAGTCCCAAGTCACATAGTTGAATATTTGTTGTGTCTGTCATGGGTTAGAGTCCCAGGCCACACAGTTGAATCTCTGTTTTGTGGCTGTCGTGGGTTAAAGTCCCAGTTGCACGTTTTGATTTCGTGTCCGGTGTTGAGAATGAATGAACTCAATGTTTAAGTAAGAATAGTTGTGAGCTATATACCTCGACAAAGAAAGAATGAATGAAAGAGAAAACTAAGAAAAATAAATATTAAAGTTGGGTGATGGATGTGGAAGTTTCATGTAATTTTATAAATTGCGATGACTATCGGGTATGAATCCCTTTGACAAAAGTTTTATGTTGTTTGGATAATTCCCATATATTGTGAATACCATGTATATGTTGTTTTGTGTGTCGCGTATGTGGCTATCTTATCAAAACTCATATATTGGTATCTCACCCTTGACCCGTGTACTCAAGGATCGGATCCTTGACCTGTGTGAATGTCGACGATGGTGAGGCTTGGGTGATCAATACGGGAGCTAGGAGTACTACTTACACCGAACCAGTTTGTACCATTGCGGGTAATAATTCAGGACCTACATCACGTACGTATCTGATGTTGACGGGGGAGATACCTTTACCACCTCTCTAGTTGTTTACCATTTTTCTTGTAGATCAGGAACTGTTATGTCCTGATACTTCCATAGTTTCGGAAGTAGAGGTATCCTCACATGATATCCCGATAGGAAGGGAAAACCAGGGTGGTCTTCCCAACCGTGATTACTAGTATTGGGCAGCTGTTGGACTTTTGGTAATATTTGAGGTAGTGGTATCTCGTTAGTCTGGATGTTTGGCTACTGAGAGTCATTCTCTTTGAGTTGTGATTTCAGACTACTGCTACGCTATAGTGATGTCTTTAATTTTCTTGTGTTATGACTTTGGGAAATGACCTGTTTTGTGTAAAGGTCCTAAATATTGAACTCAATGTTTAAGTAAGAATAGTCGTGAGCTATAAGCCTCGACAAAGAAAGAATGAATGAAAGAGAAAAGTAAGAAAAATAAATATTAAAGTTGGGTGATGTGACACGGACTCGGCAAGTGTACCGGTTCGTTGCAAGTAATAAAACGGTAAGACCGGATATCGTTCTCGAGGATCGTGGACAATTACCACTTCGCAAATTAGACTACTATCTAGGCGATCAAATTTTGGAGTGAAGGTAGCTCTATCATCTAACAAGCAAACAAGAATAAAATGTTTTTGTTCTTTTTGGAATTTTATCAAACAGTTAGAATGCAGACAGAAATGTGAATAACAATTAGACAGAATTGTTAGGGTTAGACTAAGCTAATCCTCCCTTGATTGTTATGAAATGATAACTAACACAGTTCCTACTTCAATTATGACAATCGAATCTTTTCTAATATACTCAAACCCTAATGTCTTAGGTGGAATGAGCCTAAAATCCCAAATTAAACCCTAATGTCTTAGGTGGATTAATCGGGAGAAATTGCATTAAGAATAAAGATTCATAAGATTGCAAGCAGCCAACACCTATGTCTAGATTCTTGAACTACTTGGCATATGATTCATGAGCATGCTTTAACATCAACCTTTCAATTGTCTATTAAAGCAACTAATCATTCCTAAGATGATCAAGCCTAGGAAAGCATTAAGCATGGAATCATACACTCATAAAGAAGAAGGAAAGCGTATTATAATCAAGTCATTTTACAACCAAGTTCGAGATAAGCAATAATCTAACCCCAACAAGGGGGAGTTTATCTACACATAATTGAAGATAAAACAAAAGAAAGAGTTCTGAGAGATGAACAAAGAAGAGAGCTCCATAGAATGTTGCACACAGCAGCCACAAAGAACGAGAGGATCTGTTTTTAGGCTTTTTTTTGGATCTCCCTTACGTTCGCTCGAGAGGTTCTTTTATAACTCGAGGCCGTCACGGCCGTGGACAGCCATCACGGCTAGGCCGTGACGGGTTCTGTCTCTTGCGATTCGGCAAAATTACTCTCTCGCGTGGCGAGCCTTTCTTCGACGGCGAGCCAACTTTTTCATGCCCGTGATCTCCATCACGGCCAAGCCGTGATGGATTCTGACTTGTGGTGGTTTTTGGGTCACGGCCGTGATGTACATCACGGCTAGGCCGTGATCGATTCTGACTTTTGGAGGTCTGGCACAATCAGTCTCTCGCGTGGCGAGCTAACATTCGCGTCGCGAGCCATTTTTTCACGCCCGTGATCTCCATCACGGCCAAGCCGTGATCGATTCTGACTTTTGGTGGTTTTGGGTCACGGCCGTGATAGCCATCACGGCCAGGCCGTGACGACTTTCCCGACTTTTGGCCTCCTTTTTTCTTCAGTTTTCAGGCCTTCTCTTCATCTCAGCTTCCTCATGGCTAAATCTTGGGCATTTAATCATAAATCCCTGTAAAACAACACACAATACCACCTTATCCGTTCCAAAGGAAAAACTAAACAAAATCCAACTAAAATGGCCTAACTAAATGCAAATGCATGCAGAAATGTACATGGAAAATGAGGTGAAATCACACTCATCAAATCACCCCAAGCTTAAGACTTTGCTTGTCCTCAAGCAAAAACCAAGGCCATAAGACCAAAATAAACAAAGCATGGATAGTGAATCAAGAACCCGAGTAAAATGATCCAAGTAACAGGCATTCAATTATTTCAGCAAGAGACAATCAATTCAAGTCCAATTAGGGGCTTAGGTTTCCTAGACTCACATTCTCACTGATTCGGGCACTCTATCTCACTTGAAGCTCACCCCAAGCTTGTTCATTTGCTTGGCTCTCATTCTTGCCTCACTCACTCAAGTGTTCAAGTATATATAACAATTCACTCCATTTTCCTCAAGGAATGATTCCTACCATATGATTGACTATCAACCAAATCTTTACTTTATTAATGAAAACATCTAAGAATCAAGAGGTCTTATTCTTTGGTTGTAATGGGGCCATGGGATCAATTTTCAGGTGGGAATTTCAAGAACAGGAAATTTCAAAAGGCTATACAAACAATCAACATTGCAAGGCACGACCTTCTAAACTACCTTTCTTTGGGTTTTGATTTCATTTTTCCACCATTATTTTCTTTCTTCTCTGTTATTTCTCACTTCTCTTGTTTTTGTCATCCCCTTCTCTATATATCTTTCTTTTTCTCATTTTCTTTTCATTTTTCTTTTGCTTGGAGAAGGGGAGATTTTTTTTTTTTCGTCCCAAACTTTCAACTACATTTTTCACCCTTTTTTCAATACTTTAGAAGGTCCCTCATAAGCTTAATTAACAAAACATTTCAGGGTACCAAGAAAAGCATGTTATTCATTCAGGCTCAAAATGGGGCAACTAGGGGTAGCATTATTCATTCAAAGCTCAGAAGGCCAGAAAAAGATACCTATTGCCTCAATCCTTTTCAAAAATGTTTTCAAAAATTTTCACGCTTTGAAATGGTTTCAAGTCAAGTTCTAGAGAAAAACAATCCAAGAGGAACAACACTCTAACACAAAGAACGGGGGCAGATTTAGCGAGTACCCCCTAATGGCTCAAAAGCTCACATTTATCAGTTCAAGAACCAGTGAGAAACACAAATCTATAGAAACACATGCTAATCATCAACTATCCAAGACCATCTCAAGAATATTTAATGAAGCCATATCACAAGAATAGAAAATCAGGGTCCAAAAATTCACTATCACAAAAAAATTGGCACTTAGCTCTCACAATCATAAGCTCAATCTAAGCAGGGGTAACCGAATCATGCGATCATGCAAACTTAAGCCTATATGAATGCAATATTTACAATGCAAGCAAAAAGATTACCCCTACCCCAAGCTTAAAGACTTACATTGTCCTCAATGTAAATAATGAAGCTTAGAGAGGGGAGAAAACTGGAACAACTCACCCAGGTGGTAGTGGTGCTGCATCACATGCTTTCTGGTTTTGTTTCCTCCTGCCCTTCTTCTCCTCCTTCCTTCAAAATCTGAAAGCACTCAACAAACTATTAACAAACCTCTTGAGCTTCTCAAATTATTCAAGAGGAGAAATCAAAAACAAAAGAGAAGATGAAAATAAAATTTGGGTTGCCTCCCAATAAGCGCTTCTTTAACGTCACTAGCTTGACGGATGATTTTTTTTTTTTTCAATTTTTTTTTCATTTTTTTTTTCAAGATGGTGCCTGAAGAGTGACGGAGACCGCCTGACGATCAAAGTTACCTCCAAGGTAGTGCTTTAGCCTTTGTCCATTAACAGTGAAGGTATCACCGGATGATGGATCTTCCAATTTAACTGAACCAAATGGAGAGACAGACTTGACATAGAATGGGCCTGACCATCTTGATCTCAATTTGCCCGGAAATAGCTTGAGTCTTGAGTTAAACAGCAAAACTGACTGGCCTTCTTCAAATTTCTTGGGAAGAATGTACTTATCATGCCAGAACTTTGTTCTTTCCTTGTATATCCTAGCACTCTCATAAGCCAAGAGTCGGAACTCATCCAACTCATTCAATTGAAGCATCCTCTTGTCCATGGCCAGCCTTGTATCAAAGTTCAGGGCCTTCACTGCCCAAAAAGCACGGTGTTGTAGCTCTCTAGGAAGGTGACATGATTTCCCGAACACTAATTGGTAAAGTGACATACCAATAGGTGTCTTATAAGCAGTCCGATAGGCCCAAAGTGCATCATCCAATTTCTTCGCCCAATCCTTCCTTGCATTGTTCACAGTTTTTTCCAAAATTCTCTTCAACTCCCGATTGGACAATTCAACTTGCCCACTGGTTTGGGGATGGTATGGTGTGGTAACTTTGTGGTTCACCCCAAACTTGGCAAGCACTGCATTGAACTCATTATTGCAAAAGTGAGTACCCCCATCACTAATGATAGCCCTAGGGGTCCCAAACCGGGTAAAAATATTCTTCCTCACAAAACTGATCACAGTTCTTGCATCATCTTTCAGAGTTGGCACGGCTTCCACCCACTTGCTCACATAATCAACCGCCACCAGAATGTACTTGTTGTTGTAAGATGACGGGAAAGGACCCATGAAGTCGATCCCCCACACATCAAAGAGCTCTACCTCTAGTATACCCTCCAAGGGCATCTCATTTCTCTTGGAAATACTGCCGGTCCTCTGACATTTATCACATTTCATCACCCAAGCTCTGGAGTCCTTGAAAATAGTGGGCCAAAATAACCCGCATTGCAAAATCTTCATGGCGGTCACCAAAGTGTCCTCCATAGGGTGAGTTGTGGCAGTGGGTCAACACCCCATTAATCTCTTCTTCCGGTATGCACCTTCTCAGAATTCCATCCGAACCTCTTTTGAAAAGATACGGCTCATCCCATATATAGAATTTGGCATCATGAATGAGCTTCTTCCTCTGTTGTGCATTGAAGTCCTTCGGAATCTTATTGGCGGCCTTGTAATTTGCAATATCCGCAAACCAAGGTGCCACTTGCACCACAAACAACTGTTCATCTGGGAATTCCTCTTGAATTGGCAACTTTGCTTCTGCTTGAACATCTGCTTGTGGAAGCCTAGACAAATGGTCGGCTACCACATTCTCCACTCCTTTCTTGTCCTTTATTTCCAAATCAAACTCTTGGAGTAGTAGTATCCATCTAATAAGCCTTGGCTTGGCATCCTGTTTAGTCATAAGATATCTCAAAGCAAAATGATCAGTGTAGACAGTAGTTTTACAGCCAATCAAGTAGGATCTAAATTTATCAAATGCAAATACCACAGCAAGCAATTCTTTTTCAGTCGTGGTATAATTCAATTGGGCATCATTAAGCACCACGATTGGCATAGTAAATGACATGCAACACTTTATTTTTTCTTTGGCCCAAAATGGCTCCCACCGCATAGTCACTTGCATCACACATTAGCTCAAATGGTAAACTCCAATCTGGAGGTGCAATGACCGGTGCGGTGGTGAGTTTTTCTTTCAAAACTTGGAAGGCATGCATGCAATCATCATCAAATATAAAAGGAGTATCAGCTACCAAAAGCTTGCATAGGGGTTTCACAATCTTTGAAAAATCTTTTATAAACCTCCTATAAAAACCTGCATGCCCTAGGAAGCTTCTAACACCTTTCACATTCAAGGGAGGGGGAAGTTTTTCAATCACTTCAATTTTGGCTCTATCAACCTTCATTCCCCGTGATGAAATTTTATGCCCAAGAACTATACCTTCCCTAACCATGAAGTGACATTTTTCCCAATTTAAAACAAGGTTAGTTTCTTAGCATCTTTTTAGAACACAGGCAAGATTATTCAAACAGTTATCAAAAGAATCACCAAACACAGAAAAATCATCCATAAATACCTCAATAAATTTTTCATTCATATCAGAAAATATGGATAGCATGCACCTTTGAAAAGTGGCGGGTGCATTACACAACCCGAATGGCATCCTCCGGTATGCGTAGACACCATAGGGACAAGTGAAGGCGGTCTTCTCTTGGTCCTCGGGTCAACCACAATCTGGTTATACCCATAGTAACCATCAAGGAAACAATAGGAAGCATGGCCCGCCAACCTCTCTAACATCTGATCAATGAAGGGCAATGGAAAGTGATCTTTTCTGGTGGCCTCATTCAGTCTTCTGTAATCAATGCATACCCACCATCCGAGACCACGGTCCTAGAGGGAATAAGTTCATTCTTTTCATTTGCTACCACTTGTCATCCCCCCTTTCTTAGACAACTTGGACCGGACTCACCCATGGACTATCGGAGATGGGATTGATAATGCCCGTATCCAACAACTTCACAATCTCCTTCCTCACAACTTCTTTCATATTCGGGTTGAGTCTTCTTTGGGGTTGTCTAACCGGCTTGAAATTTTCCTCCACACGGATTTTGTGCATGCAAAAGGAGGGGCTTATCCCTTTCAAATCGGACATAGACCACCCGATTGCAGATTTGTGCTCCCTAAGCACCCTCAGCAGCTTCTCTTCTTCCAAGGAATTCAACCCACTCATCGATGATAATCGGGAATGAAGATTTCATCCCAAGGAAAGCATAACGGAGATGGGATGGCAATTCTTTCAACTCTAGCACCCGGTGGGTCACCCTTGTCTTCAACTCTCACATCTTCCACCACTTTGTCTTCATCAAGTATTCACAACCGGACAAGCCTCCAGAAATTTAATCATGAGATCAACTTCTTCGCACATACTTCTTCTTCTATATCCTCTACCATTAGAGTTGCTTCTAACGAATCTTCAAACTTCGGTGCAAACTCTTGTCGGATAATGAATCAATGAGGTCCACTATCATGCATGTGTCCTTGTCGCTTGGGTGTTTCATTGCCTCAAACACATTAAAGGTGACCTTTTCGTCTTGTACCGAAGCACCAATTCCCCTTGATTGACATCGATCAAGGCTCTACCTGTTGCTAGGAATGGTCTCCCAAGAATCGAGAGGAGTATCACCATCTTGACCATATCTAACACCACAAAATCTCTGGAAAAATGAATTTATCTACCTTCACCAACAAATCCTCCACAACACCATAGGGATATGTAATGGAGCGGTCTGCCGATTGAAGAGAAATCCCCTGTTGGTTTTACCTCACCAATCCCTGACTTCTTGAAAATGGAGAGCGGCATCGAGTTAATACTTGCCCCTAAATCGCACAATGCTCTCCCTATGTTCGGATGACCGATAGTGCATGGGATAGTGAAACCGCCCAGTCCTTCATCTTTCTTGGTAGCTTCTTTTTGAAGTATAGCGCTGCACTCTTGAGAAGCATAACCTGTCTCCTCCTTCCACCTCCTCTTGTTTGTAAGAATCTCTTTCATGAACTTTGCGTAGGAGGGCATCCGTTGGAGAGCTTCGCAAAAGGAATGTTGATTTGTAGCTTTTTGAATACATCCAGAAACTTAGAAAATTGCTGGTCTTTTGCCTCCTTCTTCAACCGTTGGGGATACGGGATTCTGAAATATGGGGGCAGCTCTTTGGGATTATCAACCTCTTCTAGAATCTGTCTTTTAGTCTTCTTCTTCGCAAATTCTTCATCAACCAATTTCTCCCTCTGCGGTTTTTCAGCTTCTACACCAGTAGGAATAGAGGTAGTATCTTGGGAAGTTCCGGGTTCTTCATTGTTTACCTCTTCAAACTGCACCTTATCAATTCCAGCATCACTTGTCTTTTCTTCCCTCTCTTTTTCTTGTGGATTTAACACTCTCCCGCTTCTTGTAATAATGGCCTTACAATCTTCCTTTGGGTTCTTCTCAGTATCCCCAGGCAATTGTCCTTGAGGTCTCTCTGCCATCTGCCTTGCCTGCTGGCCTATTTGATGCTCCAAGTTCTTGATTGAGGCATTTTGATTCTTCATAGTCTCTTGAGTCGCTTGCATGAACTGGCCTAGAATGTTCTCCAAATTGCTTGAACTCTCTTGAGGAGGCTTTGCTTGAGAACTTGAACTTTGCCCTTGTCTCCAACCAAAGTTAGGATGGCTGCGCCACCCCGGGTTGTAGGTGTTGGAGTAAGGATCATTTCTAGGCCCTTGGTTGCCCATATAATTTACCTCTTCTTTTCCCGAACTTCCAACCACATTGATCTCACAGTTTCCATTAGCATGGTTGCCTCCACAGAAATCACACACTGAGGTACCTTGAACTTGGACAGCTTGTAGTTGAGAATTCTGCAGTTGAACTGACCCCAGTTGCTTGGTAAGAATAGCCATTTGTGCCTTGAGAGCGCCAATTTCATCCAGCTCTAGAACACCTCTCTTAACCATTGATCGAGAACTAGGCATTTGATAGTCATTGTTAGCCATGTTCTCAATCAAGTCCTTTGCTTCTTCGGGCATCTTCTGACTCAATGTACCTCCTGCAGCCGCTTCAATCATACTTCTTGAATTCCTGTTGAGCCCATTAACAAATGTTGCAACCTGTTGCCATGTCTCTAGTTCATGATTGGGACAAGCTGTGAGTAAGGACTTGAATCTCTCCCAGGCTTCATAGAGTGACTCACCATCCCTCTGTGCAAAGGCATTGATCTCTGATCTCAGGTTGATCATTCTTGACAGAGGAAAGAATCGAGACAGAAACTTGCTCACCAAATCATTCCAAGTGATGATGCTTCCATGAGGATGAGATTGAAGCCATGACTTAGCTCTATCCCTCAAAGAGAAAGGGAAAAGCCTTAAACGAATGGCCTCATCGGAAGCTCCATTTAGCTTGATGGTGTCGCACAGCTCAATGAAAGTACCAATGTGAGCATGAGGGTCTTCACACTCCAAACCTCCAAACTGATTCTGCTGCACAAGATTGAGCAGTGATGCCTTGATCTCAAAGTTATTGCAAGCCACTGCGGGTCTCACAATCGGAGTTCCACATCTATCGACTCTAGGGGAAGTGTAGTCCCCCATTGTCCTTCTTGGTGCATTATCTTCTGCCATGGTGACAGCTGCTACTTCAATTTGTGGTTCTTGCACACTTGGTAACTCAACTTGTGGCTCCTGTATACTAGAAGATGCTCTTTCTCTGTTATGTCTTGCCTTGGCTTTCTTCCTATTCCTTCTACAGAGTCTCTCGATCTCAGGGTTGAATTGGAGTTCACCTGGATCGATTGTACCTCGCATACAAGGAACAAACAGAGTAGCGCCGAAAAAGAACAGAACAAAACAAAAAAATACAACAGAGAACAGAAAACAAGAAAGGAAATAAAACAAGAAGAAAACAAGTAAAAAAATGCCTAAATTAGGAGTCCCCTTTGGTACTCGTGATATTGGCACACGATCCCCAAGAACGGCGCCAAAAACTTGACACGGACTCGGCAAGTGTACCGGTTCGTTGCAAGTAATAAAACGGTAAGACCGGATATCGTTCTCAGGGATCGTGGACAATTACCGCTTCGCAAATTAGACTACTATCTAGGCGATCAAATTTTGGAGTGAAGGTAGCTCTATCATCTAACAAGCAAACAAGAATAAAATGTTTTTGTTCTTTTTGGAATTTTATCAAACAATTAGAATGCAGACAGAAATGTGAATAACAATTAGACAGAATTGTTAGGGTTAGACTAAGCTAATCCTCCCTTGATTGTTATGAAATGATAACTAACACAGTTCCTACTTCAATTATGACAATCGAATCTTTTCTAATATACTCAAACCCTAATGTCTTAGGTGGAATGAGCCTAAAATCCCAAATTAAACCCTAATGTCTTAGGTGGATTAATCAGAGAAATTGCATTAAGAATAAAGATTCATAAGATTGCAAGCAGCCAACACCTATGTCTAGATTCTTGGACTACTTGGCATATGATTCATGAGCATGCTTTAACATCAACCTTTCAATTGTCTATTAAAGCAACTAATCATTCCTAAGATGATCAAGCCTAGGAAAGCATTAAGCATGGAATCATACACTCATAAAGAAGAAGGAAACTGTATTATAATCAAGTCATTTTACAACCAAGTTCAGATAAGCAATAATCTAACCCCAACAAGGGGGAGTTTATCTACACATAATTGAAGATAAAACAAAAGAAAGAGTTACAGAGATGAACAAAGAAGAGAGCTCCATAGAATGTTGCACAGCAGCCACAACAGCAGAGGATCTGTTTTTAGGTTTTTTTTTGGATCTCCCTTCTGTTCTGCTCAGAGGTTCTTTTATAACTCGTGGCCCGTCACGCCGTGACGACCATCACGGCCAGGCGTGACGGCCATCACGGCCGGCCGTGGACGGGTTTGTCTCTTGCGATTCGGCAAAATTACTCTCTCGCGTGGCGAGCCTTTCTTCGCGACGCGAGCCAACTTTTTCATGCCCGTGATCTCCATCACGGCCAAGCCGTGATGGATGATGACTGGTGGTGGTTTTGGGTCACGGCCGTGATGTACATCACGGCTGGCCGTGATCGATTCGACTTTTGGAGGTCCGCTGTCCGGTCTCGCGTGGCGAGCTAACATTAGCGTCGCGAGCCATTTTTTCACGCCGTGATCTCCATCACGCCAAGCCGTGATCGATTCGACTTTTGGTGGTTTTGGGTCACGGTAGTGATAGCCATCACGGCCGGCCGTGATGACTTCGACTTTTGGCCCCCCTTTTTCTTGATTGCCAGGCCTTCTCTTTATCTCAGCTTCCTCATGGCTAAATCTTGGGCATTTAATCATAAATCCCTGCAAAACAACACACAATACCACCTTATCCGTTCCAAAGGAAAAACTAAACAAAATCCAACTAAAATGGCCTAACTAAATGCAAATGCATGCAGAAATGTACATGGAAAATGAGGTGAAATCACACTCATCATGATGGATGTGGAAGTTTCATGTAATTTTATAAATTACAATGACTATCGGGTATGAATCCCTTTGACAAAAGTTTTATGTTGTTTGGATAATTCCCATATATTGTGAATACCATGTATATACTGTTTTGTGTGTCGCGTATGTCGTTATCTTATCAAAACTCATATATTGGTATTTCACCCTTGACCAGTGTACTCAAGGATCATATCCTTGACCTGTGTGAATGTCGACGATGGTGAGGCTTGGGTAATCAATACGGGAGCTAGGAGTGTTACTTACACCGGACCAATTTGTACCATTGCGGGTAATAATTCAGGACCTTCATCACGTACGTAACAGATGTTGACGGTGGAGATACCTTTACCACCTCTTTGGTTGTTTATCGGTTTTCTTGTAGATCAGGAACCGTTATGTCCTGATACTTCCATAGTTCCGGAAGTAGAGGTATCCTCACCGGATATCCCGATAGGAAGGGAAAACCAGGGTGGTCTTCTCAACCGTGATTACTAGTATTGGTCAGCTGTAGGACTTTTGGTAATATTTGAGGTAGCAGTATCTCGTTAGTCTAGATGTTTGGCTATTGAGAGTCATTCTCTTTGAGTTGTGATTTCAAACTACCTCTACGCTACAGTGATGTCTTTATTTTCGTGTGTTATGACTTTGGGAAATGACCTGTTTTGTGTAAAGGTCCTAAATGTTGATGCTATATATATAAGATTTTGTTGTATGGAAAAGGAAAGAAAGAAAAATTTTTATCACCATTTTTGAGTGAGAATAAGTAACTAGAAGACATTGTTTTCGGAAAGCAACCATCAAATTTTGTTTTAATTTATTTCTGCACGTGTTTACGAGGTAATGCCCAAGGGGGGTGTTACAAAGTGGTATCAGAGCTGGTCGAGTCTTTCGAAAACCTTGGGGAATAGGTTTGTTAGGTTTTTGTTATGTGATCTCTGGTTGGATCATGTTTGAATTGTTTCCTTGTTGAAACAATGTGTGTTGACATACAAGTAAGTATGTTTTGATGGGTTCTATTTGGGTTGAGACCTTGTAAGAACTCATGTTTAGTAAATGGGTACTTATGTTCATGTTGACACGTTCGTTCATCCCTTTGGGATTGTGTCAAACATTTGAATGAGGTACCTGTCGTAGAAGATTTTTCGAGAGTATTCCCCGAGAAAATTCTAGGGTTGCCATTTGCAAAGGATATTGAGCTTTCAATCAATCTAGTTTCTATATTCGGGTTGATCTCTATCACTTTGTGTAGGATGTCACCTACAAAGTTAAACGAGTTAGACGACTCGAGTCAAACTGGAAGATCTATGGTCTAAATAGATAGTTAGACCAAGTACTTTCCGTAGGAAGCACTAATGTTGTGTGAAGGTTCGAGATTCTGTGTGGATTTCTGACAACTCAACAAAGTGATGATTATGAACAAGTATTCTCTGTTGTGCGTAGTTGATTTGATAGATCACTCGGGAGGAGTTGTTGTCTATTAAAAGATGGACTTGAGAAAAAGTTATCACTAGATTGGAGTAAGGACTTATTAAATATTTTGCGCCATTGACTCAGCTTATGAGGAAAGATCAACTCTTCGTATGTCTGAGAGACTGATCAAGTTATCAGTAATCTTGCCGGTTCAGGGTGACCATACTAGCACGTCATAAAAGACCTTTGTGCTTGTGGGAAACCAAGACGAATAGGTTTGAATCTTCAATCTTAGGTGAGTGTTTCATTGACAATTGTTCCTCAAATTCCGATGGTTGTATTAGATAATCAAAGCGGTACGTTTTGTACCTGCCAAACTCATTTTTCTGACCCTGATCTAAAGTCTATCATGACTTATCAATTGGTTCTGATAGTTTGGATATTTTCATATTTCTTTGGGAATATGTTATGATTATTTATTGAGTTGTGTAACACAGATGGCTTCTTGAAAAGAGAAGGTTCTTTTTGAAAGTTTACTTTAGTCTCTTCTACTCTTGGTGGAAGTGACCCAGTCTGAAATTTTGTCGAACTATTGTTCTTTTAAATTGTTGTGCCGGGGAGTTATTGTGAAAGAAGGAACTTTATTAGAGTCATGTTTGTAAACATGTATTAGCTATGCATTTTTACACTCACGAATCTATTGAAGAATCTTTTTACATACTAGACACTTGTATCTTTCAGATTGATCAAATTTTTCTTTGTGCTTTCTTGTGAAACTGAAATCAAGAAATTTCTTGTCTTGAAGATCTCTTTTCGAACGTTGTGAGTAGGTTGACGAAGTCGACACCCTTCTTACCTGCTTAGGTCCACTGTGTAGTGGATGAGTTAATAGAAGTATGTATCAGAGGACTGATCAAAATCCATAAAGAATCTTCCAGCATCGTTCTAAATGAAGGCCGAAAAACTTATCTCAAGTGTTGGGCAAAGTTTTCATCAAGCGTTAAGAACTAAGTTGAAGTTAATGTTAAGCTTATCACCCTGAGTTCGATGGACAGGTAGAATAGGAATTGACCCTTAGAAGGTTAGTTGGGAGTAAGTGTAGTGCCAAAACACGACAAGAGGTGAGCGGATTTTTATTGAGGTATAGATGTGACTAGTAAGCTGAGAATTTCTAGAATTGACATCGGTAAGTAAGATGATTTAGGTAGATTTTATCATGGTCGAGGTAGAGTTTTCTAAAGGAAATCTAGGGTAATGATAAAATGATCATCACTAAGATTTAATTGTATGATTGGAAGAAATTACGAGAAGGTGTCTATGGTAGTTTTACCTAAGTTGAATGTAAGCGGAAAAGAGAAGTTCTTGAGTAAAACTAAGTTGTTAGAAAAGTTCAAAAGCTAAGAGTTAGATAATTATATTCTATATAATCTCTTTTGGTTTAATTGCATTAAGATATGCAATAAAGTTATTTTGAGGTTGAGATGTGTGAAGTGATATAAATTTGAACAGTGAATTATAATCAAGAGGGATTAAGACTATGATTGGATATTTTGGGTAGAGAGTTGATGCGTGTTGTTGTAAAGGTATTGTTGATCTCGGTGATAATGGTGAAAGTTAGATTATTGGAGTAAGGTTTTCTAGTGGAATAATGTTGAGAAGAGGAGTGATTAAGTTTTGATTATGTTCTTTAAGTGTGATAGAATCAGGTGAACGGTTGAGGATAGTGAAGATAAATAGAAATGACATAAGAATGAATTATGTTATGGAGTTATTGAATAAGAGGAATGAAGCGATGGGAAATTAAATGGAAGATCTTCAGGTTAAGATGAGATTTTAAAATCCTATTTAGTTTCGAGTCACGAAATTTCGAGGACGATTTTTTTTAGTGGGGTAGTAATGTAACACCTCGATTTTCACTATTTTCTAATATCGGTAATAAATATATAATTACATATATTTTATTCAAGACTTAGAAAATGTTTTTGGATAAACCAAAGTCATTTCCATGTTATACTTATCTTTATAAGGTTACGGTGAAATTTTGGGTTGAAAATTCAGACGGAACACGGTCTGCGTTTTCACTGACAGTAAAAGTTTACTGCTCAGAAAACTTAATTTCGTCTCGTGAATGAAATGGTTAGACTCTATATTCCATTTCCAACGATATGGGTTATTTTGAAATTTTTTAAAATAAATAAGTTATTATGCTTTGTTCGGGCGCAAAAACCTAAATCGAGTAACCGACGGAGTTAGGAACGAAGCTGCAGAGATAAGTCGGGTAAATGAGGATGATAAGACATCTTGCCACCTAAGGCAGCGAGTCACGGGGGTGAGTCATCGAACATTTATGGCGCTCTTATGACGATTCTTAAATATCTAGATATTTTTGTGCGTGAAAAGACCAAAATATCCCTAGTTTTCTATATATTCTCAAGTGTGCCATAAGCTTCTTGTAGTCACAATTCAACCACATCTCCTTCAACCATTACCACTCAATTGCAATGATTACTTTGGGTGTGAAATGACCATTTTACCCTTGAATTTACATGGTAATTATAAGTGGTGCCATCACAATTTTGGACCAAAGTATCCTTCCCCCACACGGCTCCCCCTTCACTTAACCACCTTTAGGTAAAATTTTACTCATTTGGCATCATCTTCATCAAACACAGCCATTTTTCTCTTAAGAACTCTAAGAACACACATTGATGTTCATACTCGCCGAAACTGTACCATAATTATGACCCTTTTTCTGTTCTGAAACTCGAAAAACTTTCTACATTAAAGTTGTTCCTCTTCCTCTCTTCTTTCCAACAAGCTAAAGATCATCAAAAACCTTAAGTAGATTGGGAGATATGCCCAAATTACCAAAACAACTCAAAAATCTTCATCATCTTCATCTTTCTCTCTAAACTTTCATGAACACTTGTGAACACTAAATGATTTTTGTGAAGAAACTTGATCATCTTCATCACCTGTTCATTTTAAAGAGGTATAATCTTTCTCTCCATGATCAATCAAGTTTTCTTCTTCATTCATTTCATGATTTCAAGCCATGAATCATGAACTTTCATTTTCATGATGCAATCTTCAAAAATTCATAGAAAATTGTAGAAAAATCCACTTGACTTGAAACAAATTTCTATGAACTCATATTGATGTATATATTCATCATCTAGAAGCATGAACCCAAAATAAATTTCTTCCCTATTGTTTTTAAGCATGGCCAAATCCTAGCTTTTGAGTGTCAATGGGTTTTTGCTTCAACTTTTGTTCAATGATGCACGGTTTTGTCTCTTAAATCATATTAGGTATTGAATCCAAGTGATTGAGAAAACAAAAATCAAATCCTAACTTTTTCTTTTTATGAGGGTCGAAATCCTAAATTTTTAGAGTAAAAGGATTTTGATTCAATTTTTGTCTTGTGACACTTGAAATCATCTCTATACCATACATGTTTGTTGAATCCAAGAGATGGAAATCAAGTGAAATTCCTAACTCAAATTTGTTGTCAAGGCCGAAACCCTAACTCATTGAGTTAGATGATTTTTTGTTCAAGTTCTTGGTTTATGATCATTGATATTGTCATTCTAATACTTAATGATCATTAATCCAAAAGTATTGAAATTCTTTGACATCCCTAGCTTGAATTACATGAGTGAGCCGAACCATTAGCATATGGTTTATGAAGTTTTGTTGTTTGATTGTTATTAATTTTGTGATGATTTGTTGTGAAGGATAAATCGTTGTTAATTATCCTGAGTGTGCGAAGGAAATGGAGATCGAATCGAAAAACAGTTCGTGAAACGAACACTTGAATCTTCAAGAGGTAAGAGAGAGTTTACCTGAGGAGTTTAAGATAGCCATATGCTATCTTAGAGCTGTCTGTAATTTTATTTGTTGTGGTTTTTCTGTGACAATTAAATTAATTGTTGTTTAATTTGCTATGTGTTTAGATGTGATATGTTGATTTGTGTGATTATAATTGGTTTGTAGAGTTATAGTTGTGATGCATGCAATAATTGTGATGTATGCTATACTATGTTGTGATGAAATTATCTGTTGTTGAGTGATGGATTGAGAAACCTGACAATGGTCAGTGTTCAAATTAATTTGAGGATAAAAGCTTGATAAGCTTATATATTTAATCAAAGTGATTAATTTGTGGAAATTTGAGGAAAAGTGTAAAAATATTATTTTAATAATATTTTTGGTGAAATATTTGTCAATAATTGACAGTAAGAGCGGAACTGTGAAAAAATTTCACAGACATTAGTTTTTCCAAAATAAATTCAATTATATTATAAAATGATATTTAAAGTAACTAAGTTATTAAAAAAGTGTAATTTTGACGTCGGAATAATTATTTATGACAAAAAAAGTCATTTTGAGTTATGAAATGATTTTTACGGCATAAGTTTTGGAAAAAATAGTTTTTATTTTGTTACAGATTTATTGAGAAAGGACTTTCAAGAAGTTGATTTTTTATGAGAATGATTTTCAAGAATGAAGGGATTGGAGAAAAATGAATTTCTCTATGAGTTGATGTTTTATAAATGATTTTCAGCGGAAAAGGTTTATCTGCAAAGGAGTTTTAAGTCAGGGGAAAACATTTTAGAAAATCATGGATAAGTTCGGAAGTTGGTTTTGATGAGTTGTTTTTCACAGATAGAAAACTGTGTTTGAAAGTGGAAGTTGTGAGTGTGAACACCTAATTTTGTCCGGGTATTTTATCATTTTTTATAAAAATAAATAAACAAAAAATGCAAAGAAAAATAATTCGTTTGTTATTGGACCAATTTGTTTTGTTACAAGGTTGTTTTTAGTCCATTATTCAACCCATCTCATCTTGGCCCATTAGCTAACTTTTGGTAGTAAGCCCAAGCCAACTTAAACAAAAATAAATACATCTTTTTTCTTGCTTTAAAAAAATAAAAATAAATAATAAAAAAAAATGTCGTATCCTCCTTCCTCTATCGTACAGTGTCCCATTCCCCAACATACACAATATCTTATTTTGATCTTTCTACTCCAGATTTAATCTTTAACCAACAGGCTCCCAAGTTTTTTTTTGAACTTAACCAGAAAGCAACAGGTCATTGGGAAGCTAGTCCAACCTCAGAACATTTTCCCATAAGGCTCAAATCTTCAAACACCATTTTGGGTAATTTTTCAGAGCTTGGGGAAGGGTTCATGCCTTGATCAGAGGAAAACGATACAGAAATGGAAATTGAGAGGACTAAAAGAGAGTTGAATCACTACAACACTCTATTTCAACTTGTCCCAATGTCAAAACCGAATGGATCTTCACTTCTTCTCTTCTCTTCAAATACTGATCAAAAATCACAGTGAAGTGGGAGAACGAAATTGAGAGTAGAAAAATTCTAAAAACAAAAAGAGGAGAATAGAGGGAGCATATAGAAAAATGGATGCACATCATCCTATTACATTGTCAGCTATGAGAGAATAACCAAAAGAGAATCATTTTTACCATATTCCCACCTTCTTCATCACCCAAGTTCACCTTTTTTTTTTACAATGTGAACCAACCTTAACCCATGACCAAACTCAGAACCATCCTCTTACCACCATGAACCTGAGCTTCAAGTGACAGTCGTGAGTCTGCCATTGCCGCTCGCCACCGCATCTCAACCGTCACACCAGCTCTCTGAACCACCGTTGTCCGCCATGTAGCCCAGCTCAACCCACAACCAGTTCCACCACTACCACCACGCGTCACCCAACTCTGCAGCTCTGTTCGCTGTCGCGCCCAACCGCAAGCCACCATTCAGATCCACCGCAAGCCACGCAGATCTACAGCACCGCACTTGCCACCATGAGCTCGACCGCTTGAGTCGTGCGTACAGATCCAAATCCGCCACCAACTCTTCTGGCGCCGTCACGATGGAAGCTAGTAGCTTCCTTTCCTTTATTTTGTTGGTTTCATTTATCATTTATTATTTCTTTTCCGCCTCGGTTGTGTGAATGGATTTGAGTTTTTGTTTGGCCTAGTTTTCCTTTTTTGTTGCTTTGTTGTTGTTGTTATCTCATTAGAACATTGGGCCCACTGCCCAACATAAAAAATAGTTATCTGAACCTAAGCAAAAAAATCATTTTGGGCCGCATCTGTGAGGCCTGAATTTGGTCTTTTTCTTCTTTTTTTAATTTCTTATTTTGTGTAAAAATAAAAAAAATAATAAATAAAATAAAGGGGTTTTGTGACTCAACCAAGGATGTAGTGAGGCCCATCACCATGAAATATGAGTTGTGGGGAAGCCACTAGGCCTCTTTCCTTTTTATCACTAGGTTATAAAGTTTGGGCAAAAACTAAAACAAAACAAAAATATAAAAAATAAAAAATAATTACTTGTAAATAATTTTGAGATTGCTTTGTGAGAGGTTTCACACTCAATTCCTTAGATGTGGGATAACTCTGTGGACGTATCTGCCAAGTTGTATCTCGTTTAGGAGTTTTCGACATAAAAATAATAAATAAATAGATAACGAAAAATATATAAAACCATTTTTTAAAACAAAATAAAAAACATTTTTTCATAAAAATTAAAATCAACCGACCAATCAAATATTTTCTATAAGAACTACGTGGCTTTGAGATTCTCATCGCACTCGGGAATACGTAGGAGCAGAATCAATCATTCTGTCAAGCCAAAACTAAAATTTTCCTTTTTTTTAGCGTCTATTTTTTATGTTCAAATAGCTAATCAAAATAATTAAACTTGTGATATTTAGGAATGCTCTGTGGACACGGTGCCATGTTCAATCCCTTAGATTTGAGGTTGCCCTGTGGACTTATGTGTCATGTTCAACCTCATTTAGGTTTTATCAACAATAAATTTAAAAATGCAAAAATCAATAAAATACCAAATATCCAAAAATAAAATAATTCTTTCTTGTAAATAATTTTTGGGGTAAAAACAAATATTTAAAAAGTTATTAAATTGTTTTGCACAATTAACTTGAGATATCGTTTTTTAAAACGGGCGATGTAGGGTGCTAACACCTTCCTTACTCGTAAACGACTCCCAGACTCAAATCTCTCTCTTTTTTTTTTTAAAAGACCAGACTACGTTAAAATAAATGGTTTTTCCAATGCTTTTCCTAAATACAATATTGGTGGCGACTCCTTTGTTTTTGCCCTCTTTTTCGTGGCTCCCGGACGGGACGGTCGCGAAAGTGAGGATCTAGATAACCGAAAACGTCGGGTTAGTGTTCCTAGAAGTAAGTAAGTAGAGTACGTGTCCTGTATGTGTTGTGGGTTAAAGTCCTAGTTGACACATTTGAAATCTGTGTTCTGTGTGTCATCGGTTAGAGCCCCAATTGGCACATTAAAAATCTGTTGTTTATGTGTCATTGGTTAGAGTCCCAATTGGCACAGTTGAGTCCATATTCAATGTGTTGTAGGTTAGAGTCCCAGTTAACATATTTGAATCTCTGATCGGTGTGTTTTGGGTTAGAGTCACAGTTAAAACATTTGAATCTTTGATCTATTGTGTCGAGGGTTAGAGTCCCTAGTCACACAGTTGAATATCTGTTGTGTCATGGGTTAGAGTCTCAAGTCACACAATTGAATCTTCGTTGTGTGTATCGTGGGTTAGAGTCCCAAGTCACACAGTTGAATATATGTTGTGTCTGTCGTGGGTTAGAGTCCCAAGTCACACAATTGAATCTCTGTTTTGTGTCTGTCGTGGGTTAAAGTCCCAGTTGACACGTTTTGATTTCGTGTCCGGTGTTGAGAATGAATGAACTCAATGTTTAAGTAAGAATAATCGTGAACTATAAGCCTCGACAAAGAAAGAATGAACGAAAGAGAAAAGTAAGAAAAATGAATATTAAAGTTGGGTGATGGATGTGGAAGTTTCATGTAATTTTATAAATTGCGGTGACTACCGGGTATGAATCCCTTTTACCAAAGTTTTATGTTGTTTGGATAATTCCCACATATTGTGAATACCATGTATATGTTGTTTTATGTGTCGCGCATGTGGTTATCTTATCAAAACTCATATATTGGTATCTCACCCTTACATATTTGTTTGTTGTTTCCTCTACTCTGTGTGTGTGTGTGTGTGTGTCTGAGTACAGATGAACTCCGAGGAGATGAATGTATTGTACTCAAGGATCAGATCCTTGACCTGTGTGAATGCCGACAAAGTAAGGCTTGGGTGATCAATACGGGAGCTAGGAGTGCTACTTACACCGAACCAGTTTGTACCATTGCGGGTAATAATTTAGGACCTACATCACGTACATTGACAGTGGAGATGCCTTTACCACCTCTCTGGTTGTTTACCGGACTTCTTGTAGATCAGGAACCATTATGTCCTGATACTTCCATAGTTCCAGAAGTAGAAATATCCTCACCGGATATCCCGATAGGAAGGGAAAACCAGGGTGGTCTTCCCAACCATGATTACTATCATTGGCCAGCTGTAGGACTTTTTGTAATATTTGAGGTAGCGGTATCTCGTTAGTCTGGATGTTTAGCTATTGAGAGTCATTCTCTTTGAGTTGTGATTTCAGACTACCGCTACGCTATAGTGATGTCTTTATTTTCTTGTGTTATGACTTTGGGAAATGACCTGTTTTGTGTAAAGGTCCTAGATTTTGATATATATATATATATATATATATATAAGATGTTTGTTGTATGGAAAAGGAAAGAAAGAATAATTTTTATCACCATTTTTGAGTGAGAATAAGTAACTAGAAGACATTATTTTTCCAAAGCAACCAGCAAATTTCGTTTTAATTTATTTTCGCACGTGTTTACGAGGTAATGGCCAAGGGGGATGTTACATGGTGGTTGGTCGCGGGCGCACGGTTATGCGCAGAGGACATACTGTGGTGCACAGCTATAGTGGGTGGCTGAATTCATTACAGGAGCAACAATGTTTGACTTAGATTTAATGGAACTTGGTCGTTCTTGGTTGTCCTTGGTTACAAAGGTGATGGTGATTACTGTTTAAAAGTGTGGTGCTGCATATGAATGGTGTGATGGATGAAAGTGATGAAACGGGTAAATAGGTCCTTTTGACTCTAAAATTAGAAAAAAAATAATGATTTTGTAAATAATAATGAGTTGTAAATGTTGAAATTTGAAGTGTCACACTATAAATGGGATGGTGTCATTTGAATTGATTGGACCATCTAGGCAGCAATGATTTAAAAATCGAACCGGAGATCGAACCGGCGAGACATTCGAGTCATGGTTCAATTGGTTCAACCGGTTCAACTACGGTTGAACTAGATGATTAATAAATTAATAAATAAACAAAAAAGTACTAAATTGGGGGGGGAAATAAAATAAATAATAAAAAATTCATTTCGAACGGTTCAACCCAGTTCAATTGACGGTTCAAAGGGGTTCAACCCCGGTTGAACTGGTTTTCGGGCGGTTCAACCAGATCAAAGTTTAATTGGGTGGAACTGAACCGTCGAACTGACCGGTTCACAGTTGAACCGGTTGAATCATCCGCTTCGGTCTAGTTTTTAAAAAGCAATGTAACTTTTATCCAAAAATTATGCTAGCTTCAACGAATTCACACCTTTATTAATAACCCGACTCCTACTATATTATCTATACATAATATAAATCAAAGCTACTTCCAAGGAAACTTTTTACAGGTGGCATCTTCTCATGCAATGGCTTCCAAAGGAAGTTCCTTCAAACCATTCTATTTTTAGAAAGTTTCATTTATATGTTCAAACAAAAAAATTCAGGCCCAATTGGTAGTGGGATACAGCTCATACTTTTATCAACCTGTTCGTTGACACACATTTTCAATATATGTATATGCTCCATGTTTCAATGGAAAATGAGAGAGAAGATGAATATTAGCTATTGGCATATAGAAACTCCACCGTTCTGCACTCATGACTCATGCAAACAACTTTTCATTGAATGGAGAGAGAAGAACGTAAAAAGAGGGTAGAAATTCTTTTGTGTATTTTTCAATGAATTGAAACATGGAGCATATACATATATCGAAATTGTGTGTCAATGAATGGGTTGATAAAAGTATGAGCTGTATCCCACTACCACTTGGGCCTGAATTTTTTTGTTTGAACATATAAATGAAACTTTCTAAAAATAGAATGATTTGAAGGAGCTTTCTTTGGAAGCCATTGCATGAGAAGATGCTACATGTAAAAAGTTTCCTTGGAAGTAGCTTTGATTTATGTTGCGTATAGATTTCTTTTAATTACATTTAAATTCAAATTCAAATATTTCTATCCAATGGATTTGTGTATTGCACCGGTGCATTGAATGAATATGAGCAATTACAAATTACCAATAAAATCAGTATCCTCTCTCTCTCCCTACGTTATGCCACATTAAGAGTTCAGAGGGTTTCTTCATCTTCTTCCGTGGGTGCTGCAGCAGGGAAATTTTCTTGCAAATCTCTACTTGTGACATTCCTTATTTCTGCTCAATTACAATATCTCTCCATACCCCAGTTCTATTCTGATTTCATCTCCTATCAAACCCATATCTCTATTCTAATATCTCCCTACCCTTCTTCTTCATTTTCTTTCCAGATTTGAAAAACACCAGATCGTGAAACCAACAAGCATGGCAGCGTCATTCAGTTTGAGTAACACCTTTAAAGTAACATCTTCTTTTTCTTGAGTTTGTTTTAATATGCTATTTTTTAATATGAATTACTTATTATGGGTATGAAAAAAAAATTGTCATCTCATATTATTGATTATGAAGCATCTGTAAAAGCACGAATCAGATCAAAGCTTTACTCACTGGGGAAAAGGTTCAAACTTTGCTCACAGTGGAAGAGGTTTTTCATTCTAATTTAGTGGGGGGTGTTGGCGACAATGGAGATGGCGTGCAACCCAGGTCGAAGCTTATTGGTAAGGAGGACGTATTCCATGTGGTATCACTTTCTCTTTCTCTTCATCTTCAAATTTGTCTTCAACTCACTGTGTCTTTTGGTTTCTCTTCTCACTCACTGTCTTTATGTCATTTTATCTTTCTAGGCTGTGTGTTCGGTTTTGAGATTTTCTCTCCCTACACCTACCAATTTTAGAGAAGTAAAAATTTGTGCACTTAGCCTACCAAGAAGTGAAGTGTATAGTTTCTACTTATTGATTATTTAAAAATGTCTCGTTTAATAGAGGCAAACAGCCACATGATATGTTGTTGTGGTTCTACCTTCTTACTACAAAATTCTAAAGTGTAAATTTATTTTATTTGGTTGTAGCTGAATCGGATTTTTGCTTCTTTTTCTGGAAGTATTTTATAGTTGCTGCTACAAGGTATTGCTCAGTCACAATGTATGTTGTCTTCTCTTCTCCTCTTCTTTCTTACCCTATCTCTCTTTCTCTCTCCATTTTATTGATATTGGTTCTGGTTTTGTTGCTGATGTAGATGCAAAGTGCCTTTTGTTTGGCACCACACTGAACCGTGCAAAGAACAATGATTCAGTTTGGTGGATTTTTTTTTACGCTTCTTTTGGCCTTCTTGATCAGCCGCTGGCTCATCTAGTTTTATGACTAGTATGAGTGGTTTTGTGCTAATTTTATCTCATTTTCGCCCAAATTAGACTTGATTGTCTCTAAGCAGCATTCTGAGTCGTGTAAGTATTTTTAAGTTAATTTAGTTGATTTAGAGTCAAATAAAGCACTTATGCTATTTTCTTGTTTTCAGGTAATAAAAAGAAATAATTCTGGAGTCCTTCGCCCCGCGAGAAGGCACTCGCCTCACGAACCTGAAGGTGACTGTTCCATAAAATGCAACGCATTCTGTGTCGCCTCGCGAATATATTCTTCGCCTCGCGAGACTGAAGACCAGAAGCCATGACTTTTCCATTCCTCGCCACGCGAGCCGTACTTCGCCTCGCGAGAAGACTAAACGATGCAGACTGTTCATAATATTCGCATCGCGAGACAGTGTTTGCCTCGCGAGCCCGCGGAATCCAAAAGCTGTATATAAGACTGTTCTATGACAGATTGAAGGAGTCAGTAGTAGTAGTAGTTTATCTTCTTTTCTTAGATATGTTTTGTTTTCCTTTTGTAATGGAGAGCTAGTCTCCTTGATTAATCTACTATGATTGGTTTTCATTTACACTTGAGGTTCTATAATTCCTGTTTTGTTTGCTATTCTCTTTTCAATACCATGCTATATATTTGTTTGTTTAATTCAGGAGTGTATAGTGTAGTGTTGATTTATTTCGGTGATGTTATGTTCCTATATTGAATCGCGTTTGTTTAATTAGCGTGTGTTCGTTTAGTTCATGAGGGCTTAACCCCGTTTGTTTAATTCGGGAATAGGAACATATATCTGTAGTAGTGATTTCGTTTGTTAATTGCTGCTACAACCGAAAGGGGATTAGAATCTGCTTAGGGCTTGGAATTTACATGAACCGATGATAGTGGGAAACCGAGAACAGTAGGTTAATCGTCTTTAGCTTATTTGTCATTTTAACTGCTTTGTTTCATTGCTCTGTTTCTGCTTTGTTTCTTTATTTTATTTCATATCCGACCCCCCCCCCCCCTCCAAAACTGATTTTGTGTTAGTAACAACAACCTAAAAGTCCTTGTGAGACGATACTCGAGTTGTCGCTTCCTATACTACATTTTTATAAAATGCTCGCTTTTTGACGCGTGCGCGACAGCGCGACCACTTCTCTGTTTAATATAATAGTGAATTTTGTTTGTATTCTTTTTACAGGATGAGTCAAAACACTGAATCCCTTTCTCAGGTTCTGAGTTAACTGCGTGGTTTTACAAGGTTTTCAAAATTTATGGAGTTGTCCCCAAGGAAAACTATATCGCGGAGTTGTAAGATTCAGAAAAAATATTATTTTTAAAAACTATTTGATTTCAAATTTTAAGTCTTTAAATTAATCAATATATGTCTTTTTTAATATTTTTCACCTTTTGTGTGCATGAATGATGTTGTGTTGTCAGGATACTGTCAAGCATGTTGTTGATTCTAAAGAATTGTGGTATACTCTTTGTTCTTGCAACAATACAGTCTATCCAGAATAAAAAATGTGGTTTTGTCAAAAGGGTAACAGTCAACAGATACGTTTTAACTATCATTTCTAGGTAATCATACAATGTTTTTAAATTTGATGTTTTTGTTTGCAATAAAAAAACAAAACAATTTCAATACATTAGTATTGACGCATAAAATTGTCCTTTGGTTTTCAAGGTATTGGTAACACTCGAGTGTGGTTGTTTGATACGGACCGTGAGATGGTATTCTTTTATTCAATGTATGTATAGGAAATTGTTTCTATTTTGCAGCAAACTCATATGAATCGAAGTTCAATGGAAAAGCTTGAAGATGCTCACAAAATTCGTGCAAGATGGATCTTCAGGTTGTTTTTCCAGGGAGAAAGCAGTTTAGGAAAGGCCAAATGCAAACCAAAGGAAACCCATTTTTTTTTTTATATTAAGAAACCTACTTTTTTGTGTCAATAATGAAATCCTTTTCTTTAATTTTTTTTTTTTCAAATGAGAAATATGTAAAACTAACATTGGGTTGTAAAGGTTGACGGGGTCATAGCCCCCCTTTTAAAAAAATTATGCTTTTACTTGTATTTCTTTTACAAAGTAAAATAAAATCATTGTTGATTATTTTTCAAATACAAAAACATAACTAATGAGACCAATAATTTGAAAATGTTGAAGTCTGAGATTGATGATTTTAGGCTTTAGTTAGAGGCAATAAAGGTGAAGTTATTGAGTGAAATTGCAGTGAAAGTATATCCAAACTGGGTTTTTTACTATACGGGCAAAAACAGGCTTTTTGATCAAACTGGGTTCCTTTTAGAAACTATTTACCAGTTTAGGGTTATTCTGAAACTATTTATCAATGTGGGGTCCTTTTGGATACGTGGCATATTTTATTTTATTTCACTCTGACGGGTCAAAGGCGCCAGTCAGACTGGCGCCTACCGGTTTTTTTGATTTTTAAAAAAAGACAAAACCTGCCATGCAGTGCCATATTGCGGACTGCAAGGGCGCCCCCCACCCACACCCACACACAGTCTTTTTTTTATTGCCTCTTGTTGTTTTAAATAGATACTTTATCATTAATGTCATCGTTACTCCCTATACTTATAGTGTAATTTTTTTTGTAGCGTTGTTCCTTTAAAATTGTTGATGACTTTATTTTAATTCTTATAAGGTAAATTTTTTTTACTACTGTAATAATTGATGAATATTTATTGGTGTAAATTGTTATTGCTATTTTTTTTATGCCTCCTGTGATATTATTTGTTACTCATTATTACGAGATTTTTTTTATTGCCTCTTGTTGTTTTAAATAGATACTTTAATTAAATTTATCATTAATGTCAGTATTTATTGGGGCTAAATTGATACTATAATTTTCCTTAATTATACAACTCAATAGATTTTATTATATAATCTATATAACTGTAACATTTAATGTCAGGTGATAGATATGGCATCATCTAGCTCACAATCAGGGGCACGATTGGTAAACCCCGGCCTGGTGGATGATTCACTATTGAACCTACAAGAAAAACATGTTTCCCAGCACGTATGGAATGGGTCACCCGATCGAGTTCTTAGAGCTCGATGTGGACTGGCATTTAATCCTGCAGTTATGGATCTCCCAGAGTCTGTCAAAACTAATCTTCAAATAGCCGGTTTCTTGGGGGTAGCCCATGCAAGTAAATATAACCCAGCTTGATCATAATTTGATTACTGCACTTGTTGAGCGATGGAGACCCGAGACACATACCTTTCACATGTCGTGGGGAGAATGCACCATCACACTACAGGATGTTGCTATTCTCTGTGGACTACGCATTAACGGTCCCGCTGTTATTGGTGCAACTCATATACATTGGAAGCAATATGTCGGTGAAATGTTAGGCAGAGTTCCTAGCGATTCTGACATGAAAGGTTCAAGAATAAAGTTAAAGTGGCTGGAATATCATTTTGGGCACTTCTCTCAATGGGAGTATAATCAATGGTGGAGGGTTGTATATACACGAGCGTATATACTCAGGTTGATAGGAAACCTATTGCTCCCGGATCCCTCTGGTTCACATGTATCACTTAGATATCTTCCACTATTAGAGAATTTTGAAGTAACGGGTCAGTATAGCTGGGGTTCGATTGTATTGGGTTACTTGTATCGAGAGTTGTGCAAGTCTACGAATTATGAAAAGAAGGAGATTTGTGGGTTCATGCCGTTAGTTCAAATATGGGCATGGGAAAGGATGCCTTCCATTGCTCCGCAGATCGTGATTGACCAACGAGATTTTGGTACACCATACGGTACATGGTAAGTAGCATGTAAAATTCGTAATGCCCTCATTGTTTGTAGCTTATACTTGATATGATAATCCTTTTTAAAAACAACGATAGAAGGCGTTCAGGGGTTACTTATAACAGGCAGATGCACCACCTGACATATTATCGTGACCGATTTGACAAAATGAAGCATCGCGATGTAAGTATAAATTTTAAATTTAAATAAAAATTAGGAATGTTTTGTATTATTTATGTTGTTTCTATCTTATGAATATAATTGCATTATTTTGTTCCATGTTGGTAGATAATCTGGTGTCCCTACGACGACATGATGATGCCAACACTACCTATGGTCTGTCTAGAAGCCATGTACTTATGGAGGGTTGTTCTTCCTTTGATATGCTTCAACATTGTTGAGTTGGTTCAACCAGATCGTGTGATGCGTCAATTCGGCCTGCAGCAACATATACCCAATGAACCTTCCCAACCAGAAAATCGCCATGATTTGTCACTCAGGGGCAAACAATTTGAGAATTGGCCACTCATGTTGGATAATGACATTAGTTTCTGGAATGATAGACACATGAAGGTGATTTGTCATAGTCAACCACAGATCGGTCTCCTAAATAAGCAATCAGAGTATATGTGGTGGTACTTGCGTAGGACACGACGATGGGTTGGCAGGGAAGGTGCACTCAGAGGATATTCGATAACGTTTTGGTTTCCCAGCATATTGTTTTTTTGGTTGAATTATATTTTGATAAATTATTGTTAATAGTTATTAACCTTGCTGTAGGCTGATGGGATGGAGCGATTGTACTACTTAAGTACTCCCGAGGGTCAACCAGAGTTCACGTTTGGTGAACTTAATCAAGAGTTTGTGGCTATTATGGCAGCATCAGACGAGGCGGATAGCATCATTATACCTACTGTCTCAGTTGTACCTCTCACACAAGCCGTGAAACCGATTCCTCCGTTCGTACGCGTGCCAGCAGCAATAGTGGAGGGTCAGTCTCTTGGTAGGAGAAGACAACGTTTGGAAAAACATAATTTCTACACACCGCCTATGCCGGGACGTGGAGAAGGATATTATTATGCGCCCACCCAGGGTCATGACTTTTCACAAGAACCCGCTCCAACGTATTTTCATACTGACATGGCACGACCGTCGTCCATGCCTGCCCATTCCTCATCGTCCATGCATACTCATTCCCGTATGCATCCAAATTCACCCAATTTGGTCTTCACACCACCCGCATATCACCCGACTGCTAACACAACAGGAGCACCCAATCCTATGATTGAGCACATACAAAACACCCCAATATACTCTCCTGGATACGTTGGTATGGGTATTGACTTGAACGTCGACTTCTCCGCAGTTTTAGACTCTAGCTCAGCAAGTGAAGAGCCAATTCATGTTGAGCCCAATGTCAGAAGAAATCCACGTCGTGAGGATCGTGGTAAACAACGACAGTGCATCTTGTCTCCCTTTCAGTATGATGGTGATCACGCTCAGTAGTCACCATACAGTTGCATTGTAATTATGTAGAATATTATCTAATTGATATTTTGTACCTAACGGACATTTATACCAATTTTATAATTAGTGGAGTAACATGATATTTTGTTTCGTTATATTTTTGTTTCGTCTTGAAATTATAGCCATTTATTATTATAACAAAACATACTAATTATATGTCGTAACATTTGACTATGGCAAAACAAAGCATTGGAAATCATACATAATAGGGTGTAATCTAAATATTTTCTTCCATACCAACTCCTCCACTTCCACGATCCTCCCGGCTCGTTGAGGCGGTGGCGCCTGATTATGACCCTGAGACCTACACAATCCACATCGTTGGGTCGGTTGTGACTCTACCCAGTCCATCTCATTACGATTGCGGGTTGACTTGGGTCTCCCTTTTGGGTGTAGCATCGACACATCTGGAACTAAGGTCCAAGGCTGTTGTATCTCGGGTATTTCTTCCTCATTTCCGATTGGAAACCACTGGGCAGCTTAAACATTAATGATTCTATGCCATTTGTAAACATCATTGACATACTGATCATGGTCGAGCATCATGGCCGCACAAGCAGCAATGACATGTGAACATGGCAAATGATATGCTTGAAATTTTCCACACTGACAATATTTAGTTTGTAAGTTAACCCTCCAACAGCGACCCCCTCTCTGGGTGACCGGATTGAAGGCCTCTTCGACCTCGAATCGTAGATTCTGGGTGTCATATCGGCGGACCTGATGCGTAGAAGCATCTTCTTGATGTTTCAAGAGCTTCTTCATTGTCTTGTCAGAATATCGGTGACCAGAACTAAGCTTGCCTCTTGCTTCCGCACCCCGCTGAACAAAATACTCGATGATCCTACCATATGAACACTTAACCAAAGCGGTGATTGGCAGATTCCTAGCACCCTCTGAAATTTTATTCACACATTAAGACAAATTGGTTGACATGTGTCCAAATCGACAACCACCATCATCATAAGCCAGTGACCATTTCTCCTTCCCAATGCCATCAATCCACCTTTGTATTTCAGGACTGGTTTCACGGAATTTCTCAAGCTTCCGATCGAAGTTTATCTTGCATGCGGTGTACCCTATACAAAAACGTTAACTTATTTAGGTCACCATATTATTAAAGAAAACATAAATATAAAAATTATGTAGTTTGAAAAAGACATACCTAGAGTCATCTCAGTTCCTCCTTCAACTTTTTATTCTTGAATCTCTGGTTGAAATTACTAGCAATATGTCGAATACAGTATACATGATAAGCATTTGGAGTCTGCCAACCTAGGTGAGGATTCGAAACGGCCGATTTAATGCTTTGGTGCCGATCGGAGATCAGGCATATACCGGTCTTATTGGTAACATGTTCCCGGATCAATCCCAAAAACCAAGACCACGCATCTAAAGTTTCTCCTTCTACAACAAAGAAAAGCAAGCGGCGATGAAATGACTGTTTCCATCTTGTGATGTGGCAATCAACAGTGTGCCACGATACTTACCATACAGAAATGTGCTGTCAACCTGTATTATTGGTTTGCAGTGATTAAATGCATCACAATATTGTCTAAACGTCCATAAAACACGATGAAACGTGCGATATTGGTTGTTCACACGGTTTCCCACCACATATAGGTTGGTCTCGATCTTGTAAAATGAATCTGGTGAAAACAATTGCATATGTTGTAACCATCTAGGTAGCATGGCATATGATTCATCCCAATCTCCAAATACATTCACTATGGCCTTTTGTTTGGCTTTCTATGCTTTTCTGTAAGATATCTTGTACCCGTAAGTACTTAGAATTATTTCGCGTATCAAAGCGATAGTCACCGATGGTGCTTCTCGGACCATACCTAGGAAGTCGATTTAAATATAAAGTTAGATTACACTTGGAATTAACAATAAAAACAATTATCATACTAGTAATCATCGTACCTAGTATGCACGAGCATACGAAGTTAGAATCCAGCTTTGTGTGGTCTTACGACAACATCCAATTCACACAATTATGTTGACCACCCCACTTTGTAACCTCCCACTTTAGTGACTTTTTCAACAAGATAGCCCTCAGCCTCCATGGGCATCCTGTCAAATGATTTGAGCACTGGACATAATACTTGGTTGATTTAGATTCAACAACTTTGAAATCTCGATGAACATTCATGGAATAATGTTTAACATGACCATTTGAACCGCTTTGTTTAGTATCAAATCGCAAGCCAACATACAATTCCTGACCCACTTTCCACGATCCCGGAACATCTACGCCTTCAAATTCTATCTCCTGATCAGGATGGTCCCAGTTTATATAATTATAATGGGGGGATGAGTTGAAAAATGCACCATGTGATTGACCTATAAGTGAGTAAAAATGAATAAATTGCCAATTAGAGTAAAAATAATAATATTTATACAAATAAAAATTAATAATAATGATGTCGGAATAAAATTATTAATTGTTGGAGGAAACCAACCAGCTTGATGCGGAAAAAAAACCACCAGGAGCCATCGATGAAACCGGAGCTGCAACAATTCTAGGTGATGCCAATGCGGACAAAACTATGTTGGAACCCTGTTCAACCTCCTCCTCGGTGTCCGATGAACCTGATGTTGGTATATCATCTTCATCATCATCTTCATCTGACTCATCCTCCATCTCGCTTGCCCAATCTTCATCTTCGTCATCTGCATTTGACCCAAGGTTTACCGGCACATTTCGCTGCTCGAAATTACTACCCAATGACGGCACAGGGAATGTGGAAGTGCCTGCAACATTAACATCAACGTACAACTCAAGTGTCGACATCCATGGATTTTGGATTAAACCATTTAGCATGCACTCCACATCTCGATCATCAGCAATTTCAACAAGAATATATTTCGCCGGGTTGTCACATATCATATATCTTGTCACAATTTTTGAAACTGATTGATTTGGTTGCAGCCTCAACTTCGAGTGAATCTTTGCCCTCAAGCGCTCGTACCGGATACAATGTTTTATTTGCACAATTTCTTGGTCCCCTTCAAATGTAATTCCTTCTGGTCCATCGAAGACTCTCCCGTTCGAGTATACAAATACTGCAACTTGGCTCACGACGTCTACCCTACAATAATATCAAATATATAAAAATAACCCATAAATTTACAATTTCTAATAATAACAATATTAAAAATACACAACAACAAATACAAATAATGGTATTAATAATATTAACATCATATTTAATATTAAATATGTAAACTTAAAAATAACATTAATATAACAAAATAATATCACTATTAATAATAATATTACAAAATAAAATTAATTACCAATTACTAATAATAAATACCGATACTAATAAAAGTAATATTACTGTTATATTATAAAAAAAAATAAACTTAATAATTAAAAGAAAGTAGCAAATAATATTACAAGAGGCAATAAAAAAAATTCCGTAATAACGAGTAGCAAATAATATCACATGAGGCATAAAAAAATAATAGCAATAAAAATTTACACCAATAAATATTCATCAATTATTACAGTAGTAAAAAAAATTTACCTTATAAGAATTAAAATAAAGTCACCAGCAATTTTAAAGGAACAATGCTACAAAAAAAATTATACTATAAATATATGGAGTAACGATGACATTAATGATAAAGTATCTATTTAAAACAACAAGAGACAATAAAAAAAATCCTGTAATAACGAGTAGCAAATAATATCATAGGAGACATAAAAAAAATAATAGCAATAACAATTTACACCAATAAATATTTATCAATTATCACAGTAGTAAAAAAAATTTACCTTCTAAGAATTAAAAGAAAGTCACCTGCAATTTTAAAGGAACGCTACAAAAAAAATTATACCAATAAAAACAACAAGAGGCAATAAAAAAATCCCGTAATAACGAGTAGCAAATAATATCACAGGGGGAATAAAAAAATAATAGCAATAACAATTTACACCAATAAATATTCATCAATTATTACAGTAGTAAAGAAAAAATTTACCTTATAAGAATTTAAATAAAGTCACCAGCAATTCTAAAGGAACACTGCTACAAAAAAAATTATACTATAAGTATAGGGAGTAACGATGACATTAATGATAAAGTATCTATTTAAAACAACAAGAGGCAATAAAAAAAAACCCTAATAACAAGTAACAAATAATATCACAAGTAGTAAATAAAATTTCATACTTATGCATATTTATAGAGGAGGAACTGTCCTGAGGGTAAGGATTATGTGGGGGGGGGGGGATTCTGCTTCAAAGACTTAGGGGGCAGGCGTCTTTGGGTATTTTTGGGGGGGCCTGCAGAGCCATGTGGCGCATTGCAGGGCAGGTTTTGTCTTTTTTTTAATAAAAAAAACTGGTAGGCGTCAGTCTGACTGGCGTCTTTGACCCGTCATAGTGCAAAAAAATAAAACATGTCACATGTCCAAAATGACCCCTATTGATAAATAGTTTCAAAATAACCCTAAAATGATAAATAATTTCTAAAAAGAACCCAGTTTAATAAAAAAGCCGCAAAAACACTAGTTATGTTAACTTAAAAGATCCATCATATCAAATTGGAGGGTAATTGACTAAAGTGGGTTCCTTTTAGAAACTATTTACCAGTTTATGGTTGTTCTGAAACTATTTACCAATGGGGGGTCGTTTTGAATATTTTATTATTTTTCGGTCTGACGGGTCAAAGGCGCCACTGCAGATGGCGCCACACGTTTATAAAAAAAAAAATCAAAGGGGAGGCGCCAAACGGCGGTGGCGCCTCTACCTGCAGCCTTGCTACGATGGCGCAATTGTAGCGCATCGTAGCAGCCCTTTTTTTTTTTAATTTTGACTTTTTTAAAAAGATAAAAAAATTTATTTATAAAAAAACTCATTCGCCAGATAATGAACTGAATTCACCAGATATTTACACATACTTAACCAAAAAAATTTATTTCTCAAAAAAATCCATTCACCAGATATCTAAACTGGTAAATAGTTTCTAAAAGGAACCCAGTTTGGTCAAAAAGCCGAAAAAGAAAGATAACAGAACGAACGTGTAGAAAAAGAAAAAGAAAAAGGGAGGTGAACCTCTGATCCTCCAAATTTTTCATTATAATTAACTATGTGCAATCTCAGTAAAAAAAAAAAAACTATGTGCAATGGCATAGTGGTAGGTACTTGCAGAAGGATAAAGTTAGTGGTCCCGAAGGCAATACTGTATATTATGAGCTTGCTGAGAGAGCTTTAGACGGAACCATCGGATGACGAGGATCAAGGAATATTCATCTCAGGTAAACCCATCTTCTTAATTTCACTCCGGAGATTTTCTGCAATGCTCTCACCAAATAATTTTTTTTACTACTGTAATAATTGATGAATATTTATTGGTGTAAATTGTTATTGCTATTATTTTTTTATGCCTACTACGATATTATTTGCTACTCATTATTACGAGATTTTTTTATTACTTCTTTTTTTTATATAGATACTTTATCAATAAGGAACCCGAGTTTGGTCAAAAATCGAGATCGGTTCCTTGCTTGGGAGATGGTCAGGAGCCTTGGGTCTCCCTTGGACCATTCTCTTCCACGAACATTTTCCTCTTTGTATTTTGTTCGATTCGGTAAAAAGCTTCCTCTCTCTGTGGGAAGAAGGCGTGAATGCTTTTTGGTGTAAATTATTGCTTTATTATTTTTTATGCCTCCTGTAGTCTTTGAGGTGGCCTCACAAATATTTGGGATTTTTTATTTCAATTATTATATTATTTTGTCCGTTTTATTGGTTATTTTATTATTTTCTATTATTTTATTTATTTTGTTTGTTGGTTGCTTGATCAGGAAGGGATTCATTTATTAGGATCAGAGGATTATATATGGTCAACTCATTATCTGGTGAATGGTTTTTTTGAGAAATAATTTTTTTGGTTAAGTATGTGCAAATATCTGGTGAATCGGGTATAAATATCCGGTGAATTGGTTCATTATCCACAGTGAATAGGTTTTTTTGAGAAATAAATTTTTTGGTTAAGTATGTACAAATATGTGATGAATCGGGTACAAATATCTGGTGAATTCAGTTCATTATTTGATGAATGAGTTTTTTTATAAATAAATTTTTTATCTTTTTAAAAAAGTCAAAATTTAAATAAAAAAAAAGGGGCTGCTTCTGATGGCGCTGATCGCAACTCATCTTCTTAGAGCCATCTGGCAGGTAAGGTAGAGGCGCCACTACCGTTGGCGCCTCCCCTTTTAACTTTTTTTTTTTTTATAAAAAGTGTGGCGCCATCTGCAGTGGTGTCTTTGACCCATCAGACCGAAAAATAATAAAATATTCAAAACGACCCCATTAATAAATAATTTCAGAACAACCTTAAATTGATAAATAGTTTCTAACATGAATCCAGTTTGGTCAATTTACCCAAATTGGACCCAATACACTAACGACCACAAACCAGAACATTAACAGGCAGCTAGCTACCTTACTCACTTGACTGTGTGTCTCTAACCAACCAAAACAATGGCCACTGTCTGTTCACTCATTTCTACACTCTTCCATTCTTCTTTCTCTCCTTCCCCTCACACCAAACCTCGTTCAATCCACTTTCTTCCCAAACCCCTTCATCTCCACACAAATCGCATTTCCCATTCTACCCTCCTCCTCCTTCTTCGCCCTCCTTCTTCAACATCAACATCAACAACCTTTCTTCCCAAGAGCTTCTCTTCATCTTCATCACCATCACCATCACCATCTTCTGCTTCTGCTTTGGATTCATTTGTCATTTTCTGCACTTCGTTGGCTCTCTCGTTCACCTTTCTCCTCGCTGACCCCTTTTCCGCTTCAGCCTTTGTGGTCACTCCGCCGAAGAAGTTACAGTCCGATGAACTCGCCACCGTTCGTCTCTTCCAAGAGAACACTCCCTCTGTTGTCTACATCACCAACCTTGCTGTCAAGTAACTAACTCACTTTCAATTTCTACCTCTTTTTTGGTTTTCTTTTATGATTTAATTTTGATGAAAACGTTATCCTTCATTCAATGTATCCATTAAATTATTCAAAATGTTTGAGTGTAGAAAACACTATATAGTTAATCCGTAGCTCCTCAACTGTTTGAGAATTTTTAAATAAGTCCGTGTATTTTAAAAATTTGTAATTGTAATGGGATCTCTGTGTTGGAGAAGCAATTAAATTTCCAAATAAATGCAAGTGAGTGGGATTTTAAGAGATACATTTCATGTGATGGAAGGTGAAACACTTGACTCTTGGAGACTCCACAATCATAAAGAGAGATTAGTTGGGAAGGTGAAACACTTGACTCTTGGAGACTCCACAATCATAAAGAGAATTAGTTGGGAAGGTGAGACAATTAATGTCCACTAGTCACATTCATGAATGGAAGCCATGTCCCTTCACTATATAAATGGGTCATGTGAGGAAGAGTAGAATCATCTCAACCAAAGCAAGAGAGAGCAAGTGTGTGAGTGATCACTTGTAGAGAAAGTCTCTTGTGTGAGTGAGTGTTATCATTTCTTGTAACTTGAGTGTGGTACTTGAGTTTGTAGAGTGATACACAAAAAGTGGGGTGGGTTACAAATATTGTAATCACATATTTGAGATAGTGAATACACTTTATTGGAGTGTTTCCGTGGACGTAGGCAAGTGGTGCCGAACCACGTTAAATTCTTGTGTTCTATATTATTTTTTCGTAGTGTATTTTTCTTGTGTTCTAACGATCCTTTATCTCGTGTGAGAGATACCCAACAAAGTGGTATCGAGCTATGGTAGGGAACACATCAAGGTTTGAAATCCCATTATTTGATGGGAAAATAAATTTTATGATCGCGGCAAGTGTACCATTCAAGATCTCTTGGTGCATAATGGTCTTGATCGAGGCTTTAGAGAAGGAGAAGCCAGCTACCATGAAGGAAGAAGAATGGACAAAAATTCAAAAAAGAAGGCGTAAGCACGATTCGGTTAGCTCTAGCTCCCGAGATAAAGCACAATGTGTTAAAGGAGACAACACCAACGGCTTTGTGGGAGAAGCTCCAGAATATCTATGCGTCAAGTCGCTAACCAATCGTCTCTGTTTAAAGATGGAGTTATATCAACTCAAAATGGAGATGGGAGGAAATCTCCATGACCACATCAACAAGTTCAACCAGCTAGTAAGCCAATTGTTGAACGCCGATGATAAAATATCGATGAGGAGCAAAGGCTGCTTGTTATTGTCATCAATACCAAGGTCCTACAAAACTGTGGTTCAAACGTTGCTTGTCGGGAGAACAACTTTGAAGATGGATGAGGTGACCGTCACTTTAAGGGAAAATGAGAGGATGATGAAAAACGAGAATATCAATGATGAAAGTGAAATAGCAATGGCGGAGGAATGCGAACGAGGGAGGAATCATTCAAGGAGGCATGATGGGTCAAGAGGAAGATCAAAATCGCAATCACGTCCTCAACGAGATATGACAAACGTGCAATGTTATTATTGCGGGAGAAGGGTCATTTGCAACTAAGGTGCACACAAATGAGGGAGGATTTGAAGAAATTAAGGATGATGAGAAAGGATGATGACAACTCTCGGACAAACGTGGTCAAACCAAATTGAAGATGAAGATATATTTTTAGCAACAACCGAGGATGTTGATAAATCAAATTGGGTGATGGATTCTCACGCCTCGGAGCACATTTGTAGAGATCGAGCAATGTTTAACACCTTGAAAACTAATGAAGAGTTTGGCCATTTCAAGTTAGGAAATGGTGAAAAAATGAAGGTTGAGGGCATTGGCGGTGTGAGAATGAAGCTCCATGATGGTGCCATTAGAACTTTCCAAAATGTGAGGTTTGTACCTTCTGCGAGTTGCCAATATTATTTCTTTGGGGAGATGGCATCACAAGGGTACAAGTATGTTGGTTCAAAGTGGGGATGCAAGGTGTATAAGGGAAGACGCTTGGTGTTAAGAGGGCAGAAAAGTAAGAAGAACCTTTGCTACTTGGAAGGGCAAGCTTTGGAGAAGGAAAGCGGCAGTGATAGCAAAGGTGGAAAGAAGGTAAAATTTCTTGATGATGTGGAAATTTGGAAATTTTAATTGAGGGAGGAATTGTTGGAAAAGCAATTAAATTTCCAAATAAATGCAAGTGAGTGGGATTTTAAGAGATACATTTCATGTGATGGAAGGTGAAACACTTGACTCTTGGAGACTCCACAATCATAAAGAGAGATTAGTTGGGAAGGTGAAACACTTGACTCTTGGAGACTCCACAATCATAAAGAGAATTAGTTGGGAAGGTGAGACAATTAATGTCCACTAGTCACATTCATGAATGGAAGCCATGTCCCTTCACTATATAAATGGGTCATGTGAGGAAGAGTAGAATCATCTCAACCAAAGCAAGAGAGAGCAAGTGTGTGAGTGATCACTTGTAGAGAAAGTCTCTTGTGTGAGTGAGTGTTATCATTTCTTGTAACTTGAGTGTGGTACTTGAGTTTGTAGAGTGATACACAAAAAGTGGGGTGGGTTACAAATATTGTAATCACATATTTGAGATAGTGAATACACTTTATTGGAGTGTTTCCGTGGACGTAGGCAAGTGGTGCCGAACCACGTTAAATTCTTGTGTTCTCTATTATTTTTCTGTAGTGTATTTTTCTTGTGTTCTAACGATCCTTTATCTGTGTGAGAGATACCCAACACTCTGAACATATAAAAAAATATAATTGGGTCTCTTATATGCTTTTCCGCTAGGGTCCCAAAATGTTTAGGGACCTATTTGAATTTTCCTAAAAAGTATATGGATCTATTTGAATTTTTCCAAAAAATTCAAGGGCTCACAATTGACGAGTGAATGGATCGCTTAACGGAACTAAACAGATAGTCAACAAAACGCTAGTGAAAAAGTGTATAAGGGAGCTAATTACAGATTTTCTATGTGTTTAGGGATCCAATTACAAACTGTTAATGTATGTAGACCTATTTGAAAATTTTCAAATAGTTCATGGACCTACAGATTAACTAAATCTAATTATGAATGAAAACATGAAACTGAAAAAAGTGAACTGGCCCTAACTTTTTTTTAATTACGTTTTCACTCACAGTGGATCAAATTTATTTTATTCCTTTTCATAAAAATGTTTATTGTTGTGTTTGAATGTTTGTGAAGAGTGGTGGATTGTTGTTGTTGTGTAGGCAGGATGCGTTTACGTTGGATGTCTTGGAGGTTCCACAAGGTTCTGGTTCTGGTTTTGTTTGGGATAAAGAGGGTCATATTGTGACCAATTATCACGTTATCCGGGGTGCTTCTGACCTAAGGTTGGTTACTTTTGATTAAGTTTGTTATTTTGGTTGTCTATTGCTTCAAGTTAGAGGACTGGAAGATATGTCTGCTTCTGAGTCATATCTTAATGTTGAATGATAATATAACTTACCTGTTTACTATGCTACCCTGATGGGTATGGTACCTAAGCTGAGTTGTTCAGCATCTTCTTAATGCTAGTGTTTTATAATAAAAAGGGCGGTCTACTGCACGAGGCTCCCATGTAGATGTACGTGGCTTTAGCTCCGCATGCGGAGAAGTTGTATCTAGGATTTGAAACTGAACCTTCAGGTCCAAAGGCAGCAACCTTACCATTGCACCAAGGCTATTAAATGGCTACAATAAATGTTTAAAATTCTATTAAATATAACTATCAGCTGATGGAATGCTTGACAACTTACCTTTGATGGTGGATACACATGCTAGGATGGTTTAAAATGTGAGTGAATTGTTTGCTCCTGTTCAAAGAGATGTTAGTTATGTGCAGGGTCACTCTTGCAGACCAGTCAACTTATGATGCAAAAGTTGTTGGCTTTGACCAAGACAAGGATGTTGCAGTGTTGCGTGTCGACGCTCCAAAAGGCAAACTCAGGCCTATACCTGTTGGGGTCTCTGCTGACTTGCTTGTTGGTCAGAAAGTGTATGCTATTGGGAACCCAGTAAGATGTCCCTACTGATTGATGCATATTGTAAATATGCATTATGTATCAATTTTCCAATCTAAAGAAACAATGGCAATTCTGGTTGAATTTACTATTATTAGAGCTTGAAAAAGAGTTAAAATTTTGATGATCAAGGGGATTTCAATGTTCCTTAATCATTAACAGTTATCTCATTTAATCAAACATTTAGTTTGCATAGTTATGCAATCATTTAATAAGCATTGTTTGCTCCTGTGTGTAATTCGGTTTTGTCTGTGCTAAAATTTATTTTGAAACTGTACCCAATAGAATTGTTAAAAAAAGTATTGCAATCTGAGTTACAAATGCTAGAGATGGAAAGCTCGATTTGTATATCCCTTGTTGTTCCTCAAAAAGTGCAGGGATTCTTCTCTGCGTCTCTCTATCTCCAAATATGGGTGGGTCTCTGATAAGTACCCAAGCACTTGAGGAAAACTCTTAAGTAATCCACTAAGCATGCTCTGATACCATATGATAAGCGCCTAAGCACTCTGAGAACCCTCCTTTAAAAGCTAACCATTAAGGATTGAGAACCAAGTCACTTAAGTACTCCACCGAGCATTCTATACTACTCGATGTGGGACTTAGGCACCCCATAATACCCGGTCCCTATCAGTCTCACATGTTATTTTTATGAGGGACTCACCTACTTAGAGAGGGGTGGAATCAAAACCTGAAAATATTTTTATCAAAAAGGATAAAGAGAAAAGTACTAAATTTATAAATTGTCGTGGTTGATACTTCAGTTTTCTTTGGACTTTTTACCTTGTAATTGCTGCCAAACTACTTTATGTAGCTTTTAATCATTCATATCATGACTTGAATGCTGTTTGTTGTAATTCTTTCTTTCTCAATCTTTCTCTGATTCTAGCCGTGTAGTGGATCCGGCTTTAGCCGCTAAAAGAGGTGTTAATGTCAACGTAATTGACTATTTTGTGAATCCATTAATGTGATTCTTATCTTGCAGTTTGGACTTGACCACACTCTTACAACTGGTGTCATCAGGTATGAAAACAGTAAAGTGAATGTTTTGATGCAACTTGCAACTTGTTTTGATGCAACTTGCATTTTCACTACCTAAGAATATAGTTTCTATTTTGCTACTCCCTTTCCTTTCCTCATGTCAGGTTATAAATTTGTGCTCAAACCTTTTAATTAGGCATCACAAAATAGCAACAATGATCTTGTCTTCAATGTCAAACTTTCTGGAGCAATTTTCAAGATGACATGCACTGTATTGGAAGCTATTAATTTTCATTTATCACTTTTGTCTACGGCTGTCTGATGTTTATGTAGAAACTAAGTAAATTAATAATTAATGAGACTGCATCCATTGTATCAAAAATAAATTACGAGATTGCATCCAATATCAACCTGCTAATATAATTATTTATAAGTGATATAAATAAGGGAGAGAAGTAGGTTCCAAGAAAGAGACAGAATAGTTAGCAAAATAGGGGGGATTTTAAGCTAAAGAGAAATTATGTAACATAGAAACTCATGGGAAAAATCTAAATTCAAAATCATATTTGTTCTTCAAATGGGATTCCCTTAATCCATTTCCTGAATTAAAGATTATGCATAGTTCATCCATCTTCTCTTTCCCCTTTCTTTGAGACTTCAACTTTTTAAGCAAGGCATTTCATATGGTAAATATAATTTGTTTTTTAAATGTGCACGTTATAAACATATGATGTGCTGACACTTGATAACTTGTTGGATACTATGCCTAATCTTTTTTATGTTCCTTTTGTGTTGATTTTTACTGACACATACTTTCTCAATAGTGGACTTCGCCGAGAAATTAGTTCAGCTGCAACTGGTCGTCCAATTCAAGATGTTATACAGACAGATGCAGCTATTAATCCCGGTAACAGTGGAGGGCCACTCTTAGATAGTTCTGGAAACCTCATTGGGATAAATACAGCTATATATTCCCCATCCGGTGCATCCTCTGGTGTTGGATTTTCTATTCCAGTGGACACTGTGGGTTCTTTCTCAGATCTTTCTTTATACAATGTTTCCTTGATGGAGACAAATTTCCATGAAAACAACAGCTTTCTTTTTTTATATCCTATAAAACAGCTCATGTAATTATTTTTAATATTTAGGTTGGTGGCATTGTTGACCAATTGGTGAAGTTTGGGAAGGTTACAAGACCTATTTTAGGAATTAAATTTGCTCCAGATCAGTCTGTGGAGCAGTTGGGCGTAAGTGGAGTGCTTGTTCTAGATGCTCCTGCCGATGGTCCAGCTGGGAAAGCAGTAAGTTTATTCTTATGTTAATTTTATAAAAGAAGAAATTCATTAAGATGAAGAGAAGGAAATTAGATGATAAGAGATAACGAAAATGGGTAAAATAAAACAACAGAGAAAAGGAGAAAACATCTGTGGAGAAATACTGCTCAATCTCTCTATATCTGTTTAGGAAATCCCCTTAAAAATACCATGTGATTTACACTAAAAACAACCGCCTAATCTTAATCCCAAACTAGCTTCTGAGCCAATGGAACATCCTTAAAAATGTGTTACGCTCCAGCCAAATGCACCAAATAGTAGCATATATTTTATATTGCCATAAAATTTTAGCCTGTTTACTGCCACCAAAAGCACTACAGCTAGTCACAAAAAATTGGTTGGAGGACCAAGGGCACACCCAGATTATTCCTATGTAAGCTTCATTTGTCTTGTCTTATTAAATGAGTTACTGACACTAATTGAAATGCTTCAGCTTGATTTACTTTAGTACAAATTTTCAACGGTGAGGAATTTTTGTAGGGCTTGCTGTCAACAAAACGTGATGCCTATGGTAGACTTATTTTAGGTGACATCATAACATCTGTGAATGGGAAGAAGGTTACTAACGGAAGTGATTTGTACAGAATTCTTGACCAGTGTAAAGTGGGTGATAAGGTATGGTGCTGACACATTTGCTCTATTGCTGTTGTGTATCCCTAACAGAACTGAGTTATTGAGAATGAAAAGAACAAAACTTTGTTGACTGATTGAACAAAAACAGAACAGGAAAAGGAGTTAAGAGAGTGATCTCCTCCTCCAAGGGTTCCCCCTTCAAAAGGGGTTTCCCCTTTCACACACAAAAAAACTCTTCTGAATGCCACCAATCTACCCTTAATCTCTGTGTTTATTTAACCAAACCTACTCTCTAACTAACTTTTCTAACTATTTCTAATTGCCTCTCTATCCTAAGAGTAACCGCCCAATGTAATATATAGACGCAATTAGTTGTTTTTATGCTCAATTAAGTTCTTAAATGTGATGGACTTGCCATCTACACTTTGTCCATTACCATTATTGTCCCCTCCTATCCAGCTACTACTATACAATGTGCACTATTCGTGATATATATTATATTCGGTCAGTCAGACTTCTCATTTATCTATTTGTCTGAGCTAAGACAGGAAAACTTAATTTTTTGGAGGAACGAGCCAAAACATTTATCTATTTTCTCGAGGGTGGTTGTTGGATGGAACATAGCGGGGAAAAAAAAAGTCGATAATTTAGCAGAATTCAGCTGAATCCAAAGGTGATTGTTGGATGGAATAAAGTGGTAGGAACCACTCATCCATCCAAAAGTCAAAAGACATACCATCTCATTCTGTAAAAAATTTTGGCTAAAATTCTGCCTGTCTACCACTTTTCTTTCCTTCATCTTTTTTGTAATTTGATGTGAATGTCTTTGGCTTAATCCCTCTGATTTTTTGTTAGTAAAAATATGAGACACTTACCCCGATTTGAAGCTGATTTATTATCCTTGTGCAAATATTTGATTATGTTGATACTCAGGTGACTGTGGAGGTTTTGCGTGGTGACCACAAGGAGAAGATCCCTGTCATTCTTGAGCCAAAGCCTGATGAATCATGATTTGCAAGTCATCCTTCATGTATATACATTTCATATTCCAGGGAATGCTGTTATTTTATGTGTATTTTTAGGGTGTTTCTTCACAAGAAGAGGTCCAAATGTACATATGTACTTTGAGACTGGCAGCTGACCATCCTTCAACCTTTTGATTATTAAACTCTGTAGTATAACTCACCACGTCAATCTGCCCCAATACAAATAATGAGAAGGGGGAAGAAGCATGTCATTCAATTTGTGTTCATAGTGGTAAAGATTTACTCATTTGCATGGAAAATTATAGGTTTAATTGCACTTTTAGTCACATTGCTCTAGCTCATGTGTGATTTTGGTCCCCATTGTTTTTTTTTTAGCACATTTGGTCCCTCAAATTTTTGAAAGTTGCAAAATTAGTCCCTCTATCCAATTTCCATCCATGTGTCCTACGTGGCAGGCATGGTGCCACATGACAGGTCACCTGGATTTATTATATTAAATAATTATTATATTTAAATTATAAAAATAAAAATAAAAAGGGTCTTAACTCATAAGTCATCTTCATCCTCACTAATTTCTCCTCCTTCCAGGATAGGATAGTCCATCCATAAACATGAAATTACCATTTGCATCTAAAGCACTGGTACCAACGTTACTGATGCCACTCCTACACGAGTCAATATGCTTATTTTCAATCCCTAGCAATCCTACCTTGCAATTTACGTTCATCAATTATTATATTCTGGGATTCCTTTCTCTAATTGAGTTGATATCCTTTCTCTACATGAATCGATATGCTTACTTTCAATCCCTAGTAATCTTACCCTGCAATTTCTTTCTTAATCTTAGTTCTTAATGGTGTTGTAGCAAATGTTTTTCAACAAGATCTAAAGCCAAAAATCATTTTCACATGATTATGTTGCGATTTGCAATCCCACCATGCCACCGCCGTGCTTTTATTCCTCTTCGACGGTCGCGCGTTCTCGTCCTCCGGCTCCATCCCGACCATCTTCTTCTCACCCACGCGAGTCTTTCTCCACCGTGCTCCCTCCCTGGTCCTCTGCCCAGATCATCTATCTCTATCGTCCCAATACCCACTGTGGCCGTCGTACTTTATTCCCAATCGTCAGACTTCTGCGTGCCGGTGGCTAACAGTTCTTCATCTCCATGCAGATGTCTCTCTCTTCCGCCCTCTATATACGTCGTCACACAGTTGTTACGGTCCTGTTATGTTTGTGAGTCGCTCCGTCGCGCCATTCCAATCCATCACGGCGGCCTGGTCTCCCAACCACCTAGTCACTGGTGGGTTGAGTTTTTGTAGTGAGAAAGGAAAAGGAATTGCAGACTAACCCTAACGAGGAGAGAAACCATGGTGAAAGAAGATGACATAGACCATTTTTTTTTTTTTTTCATAATTTAAATATAATAATTATTTAATATAATAAATCTAGGTGGTCCTACCACGTGGCATCCTGGCCTGACATGTAACATACAAATTGATGGAAATTAGATAGAGCGACTAATTTTGCAACTTTCAAAAAATTGAGGGATAAAATATGCTAAAAAAAATAGGGACCAAAATTATACATGACTTAAAGCAGGGGGACTAAAAGTGTAATTAAGCCAAAATTATTATGTCAAGAATTGGAATAAAACTATTTGGCTTAATTACACTTTTGATCCATCAGGTTTATTATTTGTGCAATTTTAATCCTTAATTATGCAAATTGGATCCCTAAGTTTCTCAATTCTAACAATCAAGTCCTTCCCTCCATACTCCATCCAATTTTTAAGGTTGACTCATTTGACTGTTTGGAGGCCATTCTAGTAGCTTAGCTACAGGCAATTTTGTTTTATCATCCACTGCTGCTTCTACAGTTCCGCTCTCCCTTGTCACACAGTTTCGTTCATTTGTCCTTCAGTATTGCTTCTCAGTTAGGGGCGTTTGCACGGCTAAGGGAGGGGCAAGGCGGATGGCGGAGGGTGAGGCAGAGCACGCGACGGAGGAAGAGGTAGGGCACACGGCGGAGGGAGGAGGAGCAGGAAGCGTGTCGGAGGGCGAGGCAGGAGAGCGGCGGCGCAGGAAGCGCAATGGAGCATGGCGAGCGACGGAGCAGGGGTGGGGATCGAAGAAAGAGGGTTGGGGATGATGAGGATGTAGATGAAGGAGGGTTGGGTACTGACAGGAAGAAGAAGCCAGAAGCCAAAAAAAAAACTCCATATATTAAAAGTTACTTATTTTAAATTTTTGTTCTTTGAAAAATAGCTCCTTATTTTCTGAAGTGCTCCTCATGAAAGCTCCAGCCTCCAGGTTACTACAGTTAACAATTGGATGGAGAACGGATGGAAGGACCTTGTTGTAAAAATTGAGAAATTTGAGGGACTCAATCTGCACAATTAAAATATGAGGGATTAAAATTATATAAATAATAAATTTGGGGACTAAAAATATAATTAAATCAAACTATTTAATTAGAAATCAACGCAGCCAACCACTAATGAAACCAAGTATTTTTTACTCTATACCCCTGAGTACAGGTTGAATGGTTGACCTCATTGAGACAGCAATGGAACGATATTCTTGGATTCAATAATCAATATCCAGTGCCAGCACAAGATGGTTGTTCTTGGGCGTGTGCTTTATAATCTTGCACAGGGCTTTGCTATTTTATTTTTTTATATATACATTTTGATTTTGATTTTATCTTTTGCGATTTAGATTGAAGATTAAGTACACGTTTGGTTTAGAGTTAGAAGTTACAAATATGTGTTTTGGAAAAAACATCTACAAAAGTTTCATTGGGGCAAGCATACTTTTTGACCCAAAAGTATAGTTGAGAAGTTGCAAAAATATATTTTGAGCATAGCATCAACGGAAGTTTTGTGGGACAAGCATACTTTTGGGTCCAAAATTGCATTGGCAACTACAAACTAAATATAGCCTAAACCATCAACATAAATAATCAGTAGTCAAATGTCAATAACTCAATATTGACCGGCAGTCAGTTTCAAGTAGAAAACATGAAAGAGAGAAAATATACTTTTCTCTTGTTTGGTTAATGAGGGAAATAGGGAAGAGTGAAGAAAATTGATGGGACTCATCTCAAAAAAATTTTCTATCCCCAAGTGAGAAGAAAATGGAAGAGGGAGAGAGTGTTTCATGTTAAATGACTTTTGTACCCTTCTTTTTGGGTTCTCGTTCAATTATTTAATAAATTTAAATAAATTGAATTAAATTAATCATTTATTTAATTAAATTAAATTGAAATAAATAAAATAATTATATTAAACTAATAAATTTTATTTAAAATAACTTGAATCAGTTAAGTTAATTTAAATTATTTGATTAGTTAAAATAACTTAAATCAATTAAATTTAAATATTTTATATTGATTTTTTAGTTAAGGATATTTTTATCTTTTTAAAAAAATTTATTTTTCTCTCTTCTTATTTTCTATCCAACCAAACAAAGGAGAGAGAGAAAAAACACATTTTTCTCCTCTATTTCTCTTACACCAAACAACAAATAAAATCTATTTTATTTTTCACAATTTTCTTTCTTCTCATACTCTTTCTCACCTCTTTCTCTCTTCTCATTTTCTTCTCACAACCAAACAAAGCTAAGTCTTCATTTGCTGCTGCAGAACACCGAAATTTTCTTCTTGTATGCTGTCTTGTGTTGTGTTGTGACTAAAAGGGAACGTAACATTGATGTTATTGAAGCTTCTAAAGCTAGTTCCCTCCCAAGCAACAAGAAGTAACTTAATCTGGTTGGTCGGAAATGGAAATAGCATAGATCCATGGACGTAGGATTCGAACCCAGTACCCAAACATTAAAGGACAGGACTGCTGACCATAGGGCCAACAGATTTTTCTTGCATTTTCATGGTCGTAAATTTTACTTAACCGTTAGAGTTTACTGTTGGTGAAACTCTTGGACATTTATTTTCCTTCACCAAGAGGCATCGGTTGGTCTATAAATAGAACCATTATGAATGCATGAAAACATACGAAAAACTCGGAATCTCTCAACCATTCTTCACTCTAAATCACCTTATTTTCTCCTTTGTGCACAGGGAGAGTTAAAGAAGACTATTGTTTCAGAACTGTCATTGACGATACGCTTGGTTTAGGATGTGCAAACCAAACCAAGGTTACTCCATTGTATCCTGAAGGGGATTCACCGGTTACACCTGTTGCATCCAATCTACGAGGAGAGATTGGTGGGGGCGAATCGAACCTAAAGCCTAGTGTTCTTACACGCCTTGGAGATTGCGCATTACCTTTGTTTTCTTTTTCTTTGTTGCAGGCCATACCCCATTTTCAACAATCTTTAGGTTCGATTTCTATAACAATGACTGCAACGTTGAAGGAGATGACTTCTGACTTTATGAAACTTGAGAGGTTCGAAGGCGGAAACTTTCATCGTTGGCAAAAGAAGATGCACTTCCTTCTTACAACATTGAAGGTGGCATATGTGTTGAACACACCAAGACCAGAGGAAAGAGAATGTGAGACCATCAATAAGACTCGTTGGAGGAACAAGTGGGTTAATGATGACTACATTTGCATGGGGCATATTTTGAATGGCATGACCGACTCATTGTTCGATGTGTATCAAAATGCGGGATCCTCCAAAGAACTATGGGAGAAACTTGAGGCAAAATACATGATGGAGGACACAACAAGTAAGAAATTTCTTGTTAGTCGTTTTAATAATTATAAAATGGGTGATGGTATGCCTGTCATGGAACAAATGCATGAAATTGAACGTATTCTCAATAACTACAAACAACATAATATGCACATGGATGAAACCATCATTGTCTCCTCAATATTTGACAAACTTCCTCCTTCATGGAAAAACTTTAAAAAAGTCTTAAACATCGGAAAGATGACATTTCTCTTGAACAATTGGGTAATCACCTTCGTTTAGAAGAAGAGTATCGTAAACAAGATGATACTAAAGAACATTTTGTTCATGAGAAGGTGCATGTAGTAGAGGAAGGGAAATCTGGTAAGTCCTCTAAAAAGAGGAATCGAAATTTTGGAAAATCTCATGAAAACAACAATGAGAATGACTACAAGAAAAAGAAAAATAAAAAGAAAAATGGTTGTTTCTATTGTGGAAAACCGGGACATTTCAAGAGGAATTGTCGTCTCCTGAAAAAAAGAAAAAGAGAAGGAATCTAGTGCAACAAAGGACAATCTTGTTGCGGTCATTTCCGAAATCAACATGATAGAAGGTGTTGGATCATGGTGGGTTGACTCCGGTGCAACTCGCCATGTGTGTAAGAACAAGGATCTCTTCAAGACAATTAATGAAGAAGATGAAACCGTTCTATATATGGGAAATGCATCAACTGTCCAAGTTAAAGGCAAAGGGAGGGTGGAACTAGAATTCACTTCGGGAAAAATAGTCACTCTTACAGATGTTTATTATGTACCAGATGTTAGGAAGAATTTAATTTCTGTACCGTTACTTAATAAGTACGGGTTCAAATGTGTATTTGAGGGAGACAAGTTTATTCTCTCTAAGGGAGGAATGTTTGTAGGAAAGGGATACCTTTGTGAGAATATGTTCAAACTTAATATTATTAATGATAATGGATTTATTTATGCTTATATTGTTGAGTCTTGTAATTTATGGCATTTACGTTTAGGACATGTTAATTTTAGGAAAATGGATGAAATGATGAATTCATGTTTAATTCCTAAAACAAGTAGGATTTCAGATGCATGTACAACTTGTATGCTAACTAAGATAACTAGATTTCCTTTTCCTATAGTTGAAAGAAGTTCTAAAGTGTTAGATTTAATTCATTTCGATGTATGTGATTTACATGGTTGACCCACTATAGGTGGTAAAAAATATTTTGTGACATTCATAGATGATTGTACTAGAAATTGCTATGTATATTTAATGCATTCAAAGGATGATGTGTTAGATAAATTTAAGATATTTAAAACAGAAGTAGAACTTCAACATGAAACATTTATTAAATGTTTCAGGAGTGATAGAGGAGGAGAGTTCTATAACCTAGTTACTTTGAGTCTACTGGAATAATTCACCAAACAACCGCACCTTATTCCCCACAACAAAACAGCATAGCTGAAAGGGAAAATAGGGTATTAGAAGAAATGGTACATGCAATGTTATCATATTCTGGTCTGGCAAAGGGTTATTGGGGAGAAGCCTTGTTGACGGCTTGTTATATCTTGAATTGAGTTCCAAACAAAAGGAACAAAATAACCCCATATGAACTTTGGAAAAATAGAAAGCCTAACCTTGACTATTTCAAAGTTTGGGGTTGTAGGGCAATAGTAAAAGTTCATGAACCAAAAATAAAGAAATTAGGTGAAAGGGGAGTTGAATGTGTGTTCCTGAGCTATGCTAAAAATAGCAAAGCATATTGATTTATGGTTATAGAATCTAATGACTCATATCCTGTAAATACAGCAATTGAGTCTAGGGATGCTATCTTTCAAGAAGATAGGTTTAACTCAATTCCAAGTCACAAAAATAATGTTCATAGTAATGCATAGAATATAGAAACCAATGTATTTAATAATAATACTTTAGAGAGTTCAGAACTTAGAAGAAGTCAGAGAGCTAGGAAAGAGAAAACTTATGGACCAGACTTTTTCATGTTCCTTGTTGAAGGAACAAAAGAGTCCATAGACAGTTATGAACCAATATGTTATAATACAAAAAGTGATCCAGAAACATTCGAAGAGGCAATAAAGTCTCAAGATGCCGCTTTTTGGAAGGAAGCTATACAAGAGGAAATAGATTCAATAATGGGGAATAAAACGTGGAAATTAGTAAACCTCCCACCTGGTTCCAAACCTATAGGTTGTAAATGGATTTTCAAAAGGAAAATAAAGGTAGATGGAACCATAGATAAGTTTAAGGCAAGACTAGTTGCTAAGGGATTTGCACAAAAAGAGGGCATTGAATATTTTGATACATATGCACCTGTGGCAAGAATTGCCTCAATTAGAGTGCTATTGGCATTTGCATCCATCTATAAGTTTGTCGTTCATCAAATGGATGTGAAAACAACATTTCTTAATGTGGAGTTAGATGAAGAGGTGTATATGTCACAACCTGAAGGGTTTGTGGTTAATGGTCAAGAAAAGAAGGTGTGTAAATTGAATAAGGCATTGTATGGACTAAAACAAGCTCCTAAACAATGGCATCAAAAGTTTGATCAAGTTATGCTAGCTAATGGATATAAAATAAATGAATCTGACATGTGTATTTATAGTAAATTCCATAATGGAAAAGGTGTTATGATTTGTTTATATGTTGATGATATGTTAATATTTGGTACTGATCTAGATGAGGTGGAAAAAACTAAGAGTTTCCTCTCTAGTAATTTTGATATGAAAGACTTAGGGGAAGCCAATGTGATACTAGGGATTAGAATAATAAGAGATGGTGAGAACATAGGTTTGTCCCAATCTCATTATATAGAAAAGGTGTTAAAGAAATTTAATGAATTTGATTGTCAATCTATTGTTACTCCCTTTGATCATAACACTAATATAGTACCAAATAAAGGTTGTCCAGTAGCACAACTTGAATACTCAAAAGTAATTGGATGCTTAATGTATATGGTGTCGTGCGAGTGCACGTGCGATCCGGCAAGTGCACCGGATTCGTCGTCAAGTAATAAAAAGATATCGATCCCACAAAGACCGTGATCTCAAATCGCAACTAATTGTTAAATGATAAAACTGGACTGTATAAAAAGATTTTGATATTTGAAATAAGAGATAAAATGCAATCAAGTAAAACAGAAGGTAAACAATTTATGGTTTTTCAGATCTAAATGGATTCCTAGGGATTTGGGTTATCAACAAGATCGTTTATGTTACTAAATGGATTAAACCTTGTTAATTATCGAAAATGCCTTGAAGGCGAATTTATCCTCAAATAGTTTAAGCTCCCTCTCGGGTTACAAAAATCGTGCCCAATTAAATCAACCCCTACTCTCGTGGTAGTCGAATTTAGATTGGACCCTTTACGTTTCGTGACAATTCATTGATCCTCGAAGGACGACTTCTAACTCTCGTGATTTCAGTCCTAAGTCTGATTCTATAGATCCGACACCTAAGTTCACCGCTAGGTTCCTCCTTAGAATGTTTATGACACGCAAGCAAGTGGCCACCGAATTTACGAGTAATTCAAACAATAGAAATCAGATCTAAAGCAAAATTGCAATTAACAAAGATATAACATCAAATTAACAACATAAAACAACCTTGTGCATAGCCCCAATCCCTAGAAATTAAACTACTACTCAAGCCTTGTCATGGTGATGACAAGCTTGGTTAACAACATGAAATTAAACTAAGAGAGGATGAGAAGAAGAGAGAGATCCTAAATTGTAGCCTAAGAGTAGCAGCCCAAAAATCCTCAAGTCTCTGCCTTGATCCCTTATTTATAGATTTGGGAAGTTTGAATCCCAATCTAACTCAAATTAGATCCAAATCAGTTGCTTCTGATCCAAGTAACGCGCGTCACGGCCGTGATGGCCATCACGGCCAGGCCGTGACAGATTCTCGCCTGGGCGCTTCTTGATGGTGGTGCATCACGGCCGTGACAGATTCTGACTTGTGGGGGTCTGGCTCAGCTGACAGGTCACGGCCGTGATGGACATCACGGCTAGGCCGTGACCAGTTCTGACTTCAGTCTTCTTTCTTTTCTGGTTTTGCTCGATCATGGCCGTGATGGTCATCATGGCTAGGCCGTGATGGGCTCTGTTTGGCTCATTTTCTTCACTTTTCAAGCTCCATCTTCATCCGAGCTCCATCATGGTTGATCCTGAGCATTTAATCTTTAATTTCTGCAAAACAACACCATAAAAACCGCCTTACCCGTTCCAAAGTAAAATTAACCAAAAATCAAATTAAATATGCCTAAACTATATGAAAATGCATGCAAAATGATAAACAAATATGAGGTGTAATCACACTCAGCAAATCACCCCAAGCTTAAGATTTTGCTTGTCCTCAAGCAATCACTAAGGCCAGAAGATATAAATAAACAGAGCATGGATAGTGAATCAAGAACCCGCGAAACTAATCTAAGTGACAGGCATATTCAAATAAGTCTCCAAGAGATAATCAATTTCAAGTCCAATTAGAAGCTTAGGTTCTTTAAATTCGTATTCTTCCTGATTCGGGCACTCTTCTCACCTCACTCAAGTGTTCAAGGGTATATGACAATTCGCTCAATTTCCTCAAGGAATGTATTCTACCATAAGCTTGACTATTAACCAAATCTCTACTTTATTAATGAAAACACATAAGAATCAAGAGGTATTTTACTTTGGTTGTAATGTGGCCATGGGGTTAATTTTTAGGTGGGGAGATCAAGAAAAGGAAATTTCAAAAAGGCTAAACAAATTATCAAACATTGCAAAGCATGACACCTTCTAAAATACCTTTTTGGGTTTTGATTCATTTTTCCACCTTTCTTTCTTTTTATTTTTATTTCTCACTTTCTTTTGTCATCCCCTTCTCCATTTTTTTTTTGTGTTTATTTCATTTTATTTATTTGGAGAAGGGAGATTTTTAGCTCAAGAGAAATATTTTCTAACTTTCTCATCCCATACTTTTTCAAACTACCTTTTTACCCTTTTTGTAATACTTTAAAAGGTGACATACCAAGCATTATTCATCAAAGTATTTCAAGGTGCCAAGAAAAGTATTTTATTCTTTTAGGCTCAAAACTGGGTAACTAAGGGGTAGCATTTAATCAATCGAAGCTCAGAAGGCCAGAAAAATACCTAGTACCTCAATCATTTTCAAAAAATTTTTCAAAAATTTTTAAGTTTCAAAACAGTTTCAAGTCAAGTTCTAGAAAATACAATCCAAGAGGAATTAAAACACTCTATCACAAGGAATGGGGTAGATTTAGTGAGTACCCCTTTTTGGCTCAAAAACTTACATTTAGTAGTTCAAAAATCAGTGAGAAACACAAATTTAAGGAACCACATGCTAATTATTAACTATCAAAAGATCATCTCAAGAATTTTTACTTTTAGCCTTATCACAAGAATAAAAAAAATTGGGTTCAAAAATTCACTATCTCAATTTATTTGGCACCAAGTTCTCACAATTGGAGGCAAACTCTAAGCAAGGGGCAATCTAGAGAATTTGATCATGCAAAACTATGCCTAGATGAATGCAACATGAAAAATGCAAAAATGCAAAAATTTGCAAAAATACCCATACCCCAAGCTTAAAAACTTACATTGTCTACAATGTAAATAATCAAGTCGGAGAGAGGATAAAAATGGAACAACTCACCGAGGTGGTAGCGAGTGTTGGCTCACATGCCAGTCAAAAACTTGTTGGAAATTGTATCACGGCCGTGAGGCTCATCACGGCTAGGCCGTGATCAATTCTGGTCTTCAGGAGCTGGCCTGTCACGGCCATGACTTGTATCACGGCCTGGCCGTGATGCTCTCTGATCTTAGGGTCCTTCTCATCACGCCCGTGATGGATAACACGGCAGGGCCGTGATCCTTTCTGGAGCTCTTGGTTTAGCTCATCACGGCCGTGACCACTGTCACGGCCAGGTCGTGATGACTTTTGACTTTGTTTGTCCCTTCCCTTTTTGCTCTTCCTTCCTTCTTATCCTGAAAACACTTGACAAATTTATTAATTTATGATTTTTTTGCCTCTTGATCTTCCCAAATTATTCAAGAGCTAAATTCAAAAATAAATGGAAAAGGGAAAGAAAAATTGTGTTGCCTCCCAAGAAGCGCTTATTTACGGTCGTAAGCTTGACCATACTTCCTTCAATCAACCGGGGTCGGCTGGGCGTAGAAGTGCAGGAACACTTCTCTTCCATGGAACTCCTTCAAAGAGCCGATTCTGCTCATATGGCCAATTGCGCTTCCGCTTCACTCTTTTGTTTCCACATGATGAGCAACTCCAACTTCATCACCATTTGGTGCATCATCAGCCATGCAAATCTTCAGGGTTGCTTCCATGTTGAGCTCTTCCTTTACCACTAGAGACGTTATATCGATCCTGCACACATGGCTCTCAAAAGGAGGGTTGTTATAGGAGTTAGTCAAATGAAAATCTATCCTACCTTCCTCTACATTTAGAGAGAGTTTGTCATTCCTTACGTCTATTATTGCTCCAGCAGTGGCCAAGAATGGCCTTCCTAAAATGATGGGGAATTCAGAATTCCCTTTCATATCCAATACCAGGAAATCGGTAGGGATGAAAAATTTCCCTACCTTTACAAGAACATTCTCTAGTATGCCTAGAGGAGTCCTAGTTGAGCTATCCGCAAATTGTAAGGAGAATTTGAATGGACTCAACTCTTTGGTTCCCAACCTTTCCAAGATAGTGAGCGGTATCAAGCTCGCACTAGCCCCTAAGTCACATAAGGCTTGGTCTATTTGCACTTTTTCAATCGAGCAAGTGATAGAGAAACTACCTGGGTCTTTCAGCTTAGGAGGCATTTTAGTTTTTACCTTGACATTGTGCTCCTCAATTAAGCTTTTAGTTTCTAGTTCTACTTGCTTTCTCTTGACCACCCTTTGTGGGAAAGGTATTGGGGGTTGGTACGGTGGTGGGGGGACGTATTTTGGCTCTGTCTTTTCCTTTTCGCTCATGTCCTCCTCTGGTTCCACATCTTTTTCAACCACCCCAAGCTTATCATCCCTCAAGTGTATGGCATTACAATGTTCAATGGGATTTGCTTCGGGTTGCCCCGAGAATGTACCCTTAGGTCTAGAGTATGTGCTGGCTTGTTGGGCGATCTGAGTTTCTAGCATCTTGTTATGGATGGCTAAATTATCTACTTTAGATGCTAGCTCTTTTATTGCCTCGTTCACTGCCCTACCTTGTTGTCTAAACTCTTCATTTTGTTTTGTTTGAGTTTCAACAAAACTTTCCAATAAAGACTCGAGTTTAGATTTCTGTACCTGAGGATACCCCGGTGCGGGTTTCCTATTACCTTGGCCCTCTTGGAACTCGTGGTTTAGCGTGTTGCTGTAGTTACTGTAGGAGAGGTAAGGGTTGTTCTTCTTTCCTTGGTTGTAAGCATTTGGAGGAGCATAGTTTGGCAACTTCAGGTTCGTGTCGTAGAAGTTGTGACAAGAGTTCACTTGTTCCCCCGAAGTGCCGGATCCATGAGCAATACCCCGTGGGCAGTCCATTATGTCATGACCCTGCATTCCACAAATCTCACAAACAATGTTAGTAGCACCTATTGAACTCACGTTAGCTCTTTCAAGCTGATCAAAGCGTTTATTCAGTGAGTCTATTTTAGACATTATAAGATCTGTGCTATTCATTTCAAACTTACCCCCCGAAATCTTCTTCGGGTTATTACCTCTTTCTGAACCCTATTGGTGGTAGTTGGTGGCCACGTTTTCAATGATGTTGAATGCCTCAATCAGAGGCCTATTCATAAATGCTCCACCAGCTGCTGAATCGAGTGACACCTTCGAAGAGTAATCCAATCCGTTGTAGAAGGTGTGCACTAATAACCACCTCTCGAGTCCATGGTGTGGGCAAGACTCCAACAATCCCTTGTAGCGATCCCAAGTTTCTGATAAGTATTCTCCGTCTTTTTGGAAGAAGCCGGTGATCTGGGTTCGTATGTAGGCCGTCTTGGATGGAGGGAAGAATTTCTCCAAGAACGCCTGCTCCAGTTGGTCCCAAGTTGACAAGGTGTTAGCGGGTATTTGCTTCAGCCAAGCTTTCGCCTTTCCAGTAAGAGATTAGGGGAACAACCTCAAGCGAATAGCATCAACCGGGGCACCATGAATTCTAACTGCGTCGGTGAACTCCAAGAATGTCTCCACGTGGTCAGTTGGGTCTTCTGAGGGCAGTCCTCCGAATTGATGTTGCCTAATCATGTTGATTATCATAGGAGGTATAGTGTAATTCTCCACCTCGATCTCTGGCCTAGCAATCCCAGTTCGCAAACCCCTAGCATTTGGGGCTGCATAGTCCTTCAACGGTTTCGTATCCGGTTGATTCGCCATTAGTGGAATGGGGAACAACCTCTCTCTCTCCCTTTGTAGTCTCCTACGTCTATGGAAGGTCCTTTCGACTTCTGGATCGACCTCACTAAGGCTCCCAAGACTTAGGGATCTTTGCATATAGAACACAGAGAGATAGATACACTATAAAGAAAGAAGATTTTTTTTTCAAATATAGAAATTAAATAAAAAGAAAAGGTCCAGAAAAATTAACTTGAGATTTGAGAACGCACAGTCCCCGGTAACGGCGCCAAAAACTTGGTGTCGTGCGAGTGCACGTGCGATCCGGCAAGTGTACCGGATTCGTCGCCAAGTAATAAAAAGATATCGATCCCACAGAGACCGTGATCTCAAATCGCAACTAATTGTTAAATGATAAAACTGGACTGTATAAAAAGATTTTGATATTTGAAATAAGAGATAAAATGCAATCAAGTAAAACAGAAGGTAAACAATTTATGGTATTTCAGATCTAAATGGATTCCAAGGGATTTGGGTTACCAACAGGATCGTTTATGTTACTAAATTGATTAAACCTTTGTTAATTATCGAAAATGCCTTGAAGGCGAATTTATCCTCAAATAGTTTAAGCTCCCTCTCGGGTTACAAAAACCGTGCCCAATTAAACCAACCCCTACTCTCGTGGTAGTCGAATTTAGATTGGACCCTTTGCGTTTCGTGACAATTCATTGATCCTCGAAGGACGGCTTCTAACTCTCGTGATTTCAGTCCTAAGTCTGATTCTATAGATCCGACACCTAAGTTCACCGCTAGGTTCCTCCTTAGAATGTCTATGACACGCAAGCAAGTGGCCACCGAATTTACGAGTAATTCAAACACTAGAAATCAGATCTAAAGCAAAATCACAATTAACAAAGATATAACATCAAATTAACAACATAAAACAACCTTGGGCATAGCCCCAATCCCTAGAAATTAAACTACTACTCAAGCTTGTCATGGTGATGACAAGCTTGGTTAACAACATGAAATTAAACTAAGAGAGGAGGAGAAGAAGAGAGAGATCCTAAATTGTAGCCTAAGAGTAGCAGCCCAAAAATCCTCCTAAGTCTCTGCCTTGATCCCTTATTTATAGATTTGGGAAGTTTGAATCCCAATCTAACTCAAATTAGATCCAAATCAATTGCTTCTGATCCAAGTAACGCACGTCACGGTCGTGATGGCCATCACGGCCAGGCCGTGACAGATTCTGCCTTGGGAGCTTCTTCAGTAATTGGTCTGTCACGGTCGTGATGCTCATCATGGCTAGGCCGTGACAGATTCTGACTTGTGGGGGTCTGGCTCAGCTGACAGGTCACGGCTGTGATGGACATCACGGCTAGGCCGTGACCAGTTCTGACTTCAGTCTTCTTTCTTTTCTAGTTTTGCTCGATCATGGCCGTGATGGGTTCTGTTTGGCTCATTTTCTTCACTTTTCAAGATCCATCTTCATCCGAGCTCCATCATGGTTGATCCTGAGCATTTAATCTGTAATTTCTGCAAAACAACACCACAAAAACCACCTTATCCGTTCCAAACTAAAATTAACCAAAAATCAAATTAAATATGCCTAAACTATATGAAAATGCATGCAAAATGATAAACAAATATGAGGTGTAATCACACTCTCACACTCATCAGTATGCCATGACATGTACTAGACCAGACATTGCATATGTTGTAGGGAGATGATGGCGTGGACTCCGACAAGTGTACGGATTCGTCGCCAAGTAATAAAAAATCGATCCCACAGAGACCGTGATCTCAAATAACAACTAGTTATTAAACCAATTAAACTGGACTATATAAAAAAAATAAAAATAAAAAGATTTTGAAAAGATTTGATTTTTGTAATAAGAAATAACATAGAAAATCAGATATTTAAGAACGCAATCAATTAAAATAGGAAAGTAAATCAATTAGGGGGTTTTCAAATCTAAAGAGATTCCTAGGAATTGGGTTACCAACAAGATTGTTCATGTTACCAAATTGACTACCCCTTGTTAATTATCAAAATTGTTTTGAAGGCGAATTTATCCTAAATAAGTTAATGCTCCCTCTCGTGTTACAAAAATCGTGCCCAATTAAACCAACCCCTACTCTCGTGGTGATTGAATTTAGATTGAACCCTTTAAGCTTTGTGACAATTCGTGAACCCTCGAAGGACCGCTTCTAACTCTCGTGATTTAAGTCCTAAGTTTGATTCCTATAGATCCAATACCTAAGTTCACCGCTAGGTTCCTCCTTAGAGTATCTATGACATGCAAATAAGTGCGCACCAGATTCACAAGTAATTCATGCGATAAAAACCAAATTGAAAGTGAAATTGAAATTAACAAAGGGAAAACATCAATTCATAACACAAAACAAATCTTGGGCATAGCCCCAATCCCTAGAAATAAAACTACTACTCAAGCATTTCCATGGTCATGACAAGCTTGATTAACAAAAACATGAAAGAAAACCTAAGAGAGGAGAAGAAGAAGAAGAAGAAGAGAAAATCCTGATTTTGCCTAAGGTAGCAGCCCCAAAAAGTCCCTAAGAGTCCCATATTTTCGAGCCTAATTGTTCTATTTATAGATTAAGGTAACTTAAATCCCAAGCAATCACAAATTCAGATCAAATCAGTTTCTAAAGATCCATATATTGCGTGTCACGGGTCAAAAGCGAGTGATTATAAAACTGTAGTTCAGGGTACGACAACTCGAGTATCGTCTCTCAAGGACTCTTGGGTTGTTATTAACACGAAAAATCGGTTTTGGGGGGGTTTGGTTTGAAATTGATTAGAAAACAGAACGAAAACAGAGCATAAAAACAGGGTAATTTAAGTGATTATCAGATGAGACAAAGACAATCAATCTGCTGTTCGGTTTCCCACTATCATCGGTTCATGTAATTCCATGCCCTAAGTGGAATCTAATCCCTTTTCGATTGTAGCATCGATTAACAAGCGAAATCGGCGCTACGATACATATGTTTCTAATTCCGAATTAAGCAAACGGATGAAGCTCTCGTGAATTAAGCAAACACGATTGAACGCACGCGAATTAAGCAAACGCGATTAAGTTTAGGAACATAAAATCATCGAAAATTAATCAACACGAATTCGATACAAACTGAATTAAGCAAACAGAGAATATAGAATAGTATTGAAGGAGAGAAGGAAATTCAATCGGGAATTACAAAACCTCAAGTGTCGGCGGAAGCCGATTACAGCAGATTAATCTAGGGAGATTAGTTCTCCATCAAAGACATAACAAAAATCGAAAAGTATGGTGTAAACAGTGAAAATCTGGATCCCCCTTCTGTGTCTGCTGCGTTCCTATATATAGAGAGACCGCGCGTCACGGCCAGGCCGTGATGCATTCTGGAATGGGCGCGCTTTCAAATTCTAGCCTGTCACGGCCGTGATGCCTATCACGGCCAGGCCGTGATCGCTTCTGACTTTGGGTGCTGATCTGTCACGGCCGTGACCTCCATCACGGATGGGTCGTGATCAATTCTGTTCTGCCTGGGTCTCCTCATCACGCCCGTGATGCGTATCACGGCTGGGCCGTGATGCTTCCTGACTTTAATGATCTTCTCATCACGACCGTGACCAGTGTCACGGCCTAGGCGTGATGGCCTCTGCTTCGGGTGTCCTTCCCTTTTTTGCTCTTCTTATTAACCTGAAAACATGAGATAGCAGTGAATGCTTTATTTGACTCAAAAACTAACTAAAATGTCCTAAACTACTTAAGAAACTCAAAATGTTGCTTGAGGACGATCAAATCCAAATTTGGGCTAAAACGAGTTTGAAATTCGAATAATTAGTGCAAAAGCCACGGTCTTACTAGTTATAAAACTAGTCAACCAGAGGCTGATCAACGGCCAAGCCGTGACGAATTCTGCCTTGGAGGTTGCTTCACTGGTTGGTCTGTCATGGCCGTGATGGGCATCACGGCCTGGCCGTGATCAGCTCTGACTTTTCCATTCTTTCTTTTCAGCTCTACTCGATCATGATCGTGATGGCTGTCACGGCTAGGCCGTGATGGGCTCTGTTTGGCTCGTTTTCTTCACTTTTCAAGACCCATCTTCATGCATGCTCCATTGTTGAGTCACCGGCAAGTGTACCGGGTCGTCGTAAGTAATAAAACACGGTAAGTAAATACTGAGGTCGGACACAGGGATTGGGCTACCAATTCTACCAATTAGCAAGAAGTTCGATACGTTTGACCAAGTAAAAGCAGGTGGTTGAGAAGAGAGAAAAAATAGGATCGCAATTCAAATCGACAAATCAAATAGAGATATAGTATTAAAATCTGGAATTAAACATCTAAGGTCACAAATCCACCTACCCAATCATGCATAGTACCCAAGTGATGATGATTTCCTCCCTAAGTTCAATTGCAATGTCAACCAGGACCCCCAAATTCTCCTAATGACACTCTCGTGCTCAATAGGATGTATTCAACAATTGAGTTAATTACTTACTAGGTCTCATAACCCAATCATCAAACTCTATTAAATCTTGTTCCATATAAGGTTACACTGATCTCCTACTCACTCTCGTGATATATTCAATCAATGATCCCAATTCAAGTTCTAAACGCGAATTGCCTACTAAGCCTCATCACATTAACTAGTCAATCACGCATGCTTATGATCAACACAATAAATTCGGAATTGGAAAACACTAATTGAGATAAAGGAGAGAAACATACATCACATTGAACTCTACACCGTCATGGGTGGTTTCATTGATCCCTTAGACAAGGGGATTAGTTCCTCATGCTTGTAACAACGCACAAACAATCGGAATTCATCGTAATTGTAAAAGAGAAAAAGAAAATAGGGAGACGCAGCTCCAGAGAAATAAGATTCGTCCCAAATCGATCTACAACAAGTGGTTCACCCCTAGTGCCCTCAATCTGCCGTAAAACAGCAATTTATAGATTTCAGATTCTGCGCGCACTCCCAAGGCGAGTAGCCTCTCGCGAGGCGAATTTTAAAAATGGCATCAGTTCAAATTTGGATTCTCGCGAGGTGAATAGTGATTCGTGAGGCGAGACAAAAAGGGTCTTCTCATTATACCCGTGATGAGTATCACGGCCTGGGCGCGATGACTTCTGGTCTTCAGGCTCGCGAGGCGAGACATGGTTCGCGAGGTGAGACATGGTTTGCGAGGTGAGACAGAAAGGATGACTGTTGCTGCTCAGGCTGATCTTCAGGCTCGCGAGGCGAGTAGTCTCTCGCGGGGCGAATATTTCCAGAATTACAATTTCCACTGTTTTCTTCATTCCCTTGACTCGAAGTGCTTCCCTTTTAACCTGAAAATATGAAATAGCAATAAATGCTTTATTTGACTCAAAATTAACTAAAATATCCTAAAACTACTCAAGAGACTCAAAATGTTTCTTGAGGACAATTAAATCCAAATTTGGTAGAAAACGATATTGAACTTGAATAATTAGCACATAAACCACAGTCTTACTGGTTATAAAACTAGATGAGCCAGAGGCTTATCAAAATACCCCAAACTTAAACCTTGCTTGTCCCCAAGCAAGCTAAAACTCAAAAAGACTCAAGATTTGGCAAGCTTAAAGTATTCAATCAATTTCGCACAAATTTCATGCAATCTTACTGTTTTTCTTCAATGTTTTCCCCCCTTGCATCAATGTAATCCCCACATTCATTTACTTTAAACAATTGAGAACTTCATCATTCATGCAATCATTAATCTAAGTTGAGGATCCAAGTTACACACAAAAGGGAGATCACCAATTTCAAACAATTGCATTCCTCACAAGGGCATGTAATATTTCACTCATTCGCTCAATTTGTCTAGGCTATCAACTTTTCACTCAATTTCACATTTCAAGAGCACTTCCCATGAATTTGATTTTCATCTCAAAAATAGTTCCCACGAAAACATGAAAGCAACATCAAAAGGTCTTTTAAAGGTTGTAATGGGGTCTGGCTAAGGGTAGGATATTCAAAGGTACTAGGCTCTACATTCCTAGGAATTAAGAGAGCACGAACATTTGACACATTGAATCTCCACTCAAATTCCTTTTTTCCATTTTTCTTTTTGCCTTGGGTGACTACAACCCTTTTCCTTTGATACCATTTATTTATTTTATATTTTTATTCTTGCCTTTGGCTTCAACCTTTATTTTTATTTTTCTCAACCCAGAATGACATATCAAACCTTGTAGCCACTCCAAACTTAGTTTCTTACAACCCTTCTCTTGCTAAGTTTCCATGCTCTCCTAATCCTAAGATTGGGTTAACATGGTTTTTTCCAGATTTTTGGCTTATAACATAAGGTCATCAAGAAACAATAGGTCAATTAGGCTCAATGTGGCTAACTAGGGAACATGCATTAGGGATGGTTCTTTTTAGGTCAAGTAGCTATTTCAAAGAAAATTGCCTACATCATTTGATGCAACACATAAACATGCAAACCATGAAGAGATTCAAGCAAATCCGGGAAAGTGCAACTTAAAAGTGATTCACACAATCAAAAACAATGTTGGAGGCTCAAATCCTCACCTGGAAATTTTTTGCAAATTGTTTGACCGAGATACAATTCCTAGTGTGTGCATCCCTTCACCCCAAACTTGTCATAAATCAAGCAATCACAATAAAATTTCTCAAAGTTCAATTTTCAATTTTTCACATGGGGATCAAATTTTCGATTTTCAGAACCTAGGGGGAAATCATCAATGGTCAACATAATTCATGCAATCAATCTATGCTAAATTTAATCAAAATCCACCAAGCTTGCCGACACAACACTCATACACATACTCTTGATCTTCTCAAATTATTCAAGAGCGAAATTCAAAAACAAAAACAAAAACAAAAACAAAAACAAAAACAAAGCCATTGGTTCCCTCCCCCACACTTAAGGCATACATTGTCCTCAACGTAAGAACATAAATATAAAATAAGAGTGAAGGAAAGGAGAAGGTGCTCCCTGATCAAGTTGTAGTGTAGGTGGACGCCTCCAAGGAAAGTTCTTCTACGGTTGCATCCTCATCCTCTGGGCACCCGACCCTCCTGCTGGGCCAAAGGCCTCTCCCAGAAGAACTCCTGCAAATTAAAACCTTAATTGCAGATTCGCGAGGCGATACCTCACTCACGAGGCGAATCTGGAAAAATTGTTCTTCACACTTTCCAGAATCGCGAGGCGACTAATAGCTCACGAGGCGAATCTGGAATTCCAACAGCTGATTATGCCCAGATTCGTGTGGCGAAAGTGGATCTCGCGACGCGAGACAGAAGTGTGAGCAAGCCTTTGAGATTCAGGGCTTCTGTCTCACGAGGTCACTGTGGATTCGCGTGGCGAATCAAGCTCTTTTTTTTATATATAAGGGAAAATGACAGAAACTAAAAAGAATAAAGGATATATAGCTTGGGTCGCCTCCCAAGTAGCGCTTGTTTAACGTCCCGAGCCTGACTCAAGTCACCCCTAAGGGCTAATCCGGAAGAAGAACTTGCTTGTCATCTGGGATTGATTCCCCATGGTAGTGCTTTAGCCCTTTCCCATTCACCTTGAAGTTACCAGAGGTCCCTTCTAATTCTACTGCTCAGTATGGAAAAACTTGGAGTGCCTTGAATGGTTCCGACCACCTTGATTTTAGCTTTCCCGAAAAGAGTCTCAACCTTGAACTATTAAGAAGTACCATTTGGCCGGGCTCAAACTTCCTAGGCGAGATGTGCTTGTCATGCCATGCCTTAGTCCGCTCTTTGTAGATTCTTGCATTTTCATATGCTTGCATGCGGATCTCGGACAACTCATTTAAGTTCAAAAGCCCTCTATAATCGGCACATACTCTCCACCCCGTGATGGTCCTTTTTGGGATCAACTCATTTCTCTCATTGACCACCACAGATGTGCCACCTTTCCTTGGGACCACATGAATTGGACTAACCCAATTGCTATCCGAGATTGGATAGATGATTCCGACATCTGAAGGTTTAATCACTTCCTTACGCACATCTTCTTTCATTCCTTCTTTGTTGAGCTTTTCCTTTGCACATTCATCCTTTGGGAGACTCGGTAAGGCTTCCATGTTTTTTAAGCGCTCAAGATAGTCCTCATCCCCCAAAGGGTCTTCTTCCTCACTATCATCATCATGGGATTTTAGCAACACTTGTGCAAGTGAAGAACCATGGGCTTCTCTAGTGGCCTTTTCCTTGACAATTGAGTCCACCATATCCACTCGATACACCTCCGACCTCTCAGCGGGGTGCTTCATTGCTTCAAATACATTGAAGACTATATTCTCATCTTGCACCCTTAGAGTGAGTTTCCCTTGTTGCACATCTATCAAGGCACGCCCAGTGGCCAAGAAGGGCCTACCCAATATGAGAGGTATCTTGGCGTCTTCATCCATATCAAGCACTACAAAGTCCGTCGGAAATATGAACTTGTCCACCTTCACTAACAAATATTCGACCACCCCATAAGGATATTTTATAGAACGATCGTCTAGTTGGAGTGACATCCGTGTATCCTTGATTTCTTTGATCCCCAACTTCTTCATCATAGAGAGGGGCATCAAGTTGATGCTTGCCCCTAGATCACACAACGCCTTTCCTAGAGTTATCTCCCCAATGGTAATTGGTATAGAAAAAGAATCGGGATCCTTCAGCTTTGGAGGTAGTTTTCTTTGAAGAATGGCACTACACTCCTCGGTCAAAGTAACCGTTTCCTCATCCACTATTTTCCGCTTCTTGGAGAGAAGCTCCTTCATAAACCGGGCATAAGATGGCATTTGTTCCAAGGCTTCCGCAAATGGAATGTTAATTTGAAGTTTGCGGAAGACATCAAGGAATTTACTGAACTGTTTATCTTGTTGAGGCTTCTTCAATCTTTCAGGATACGGTACCTTCATGTAGGGCGGGAGGTCTTTGGGTTCAACCCACTTCTTTCTTCGGAACTCTTCATCTACAAGTTTTAACCTTCCCCCTTGCTCCGGTGCCTTGTCACTTGCCAACTCCTCTTTCTCAGCTTGCTCTTCCTCAACATGTGGTTGTTCCGGGGCCTCAGCTTCCTGAGAACTAGTTGCATCCCTATTAGATCCCAACACCCTACCGCTTCTAGTTGTTATGGCATTGCATTGGTTCTTAGAGTTGTTCTCGGTATCACCTGGGAAAGTGCCTGGGAGACGCTCATTTAGTTGCTTTACGAGCTGAGCAATCTGCGTCTCTAGATTCTGAATTGTCGCCCCTGTATGAGTTGCCAACTTGTCAATGGCTGTGCTTGTATTGATTGACAACTTCTCAATTGCCGCATTCGTCTTTTCTATAGCCAACTCCCAAGGTTGCCTTCCACCATCTGTTATTTGCAATTGATTGGACCCTGGAAAAGCCTGCTGAGTATTGCGTTGAAGGATTCCATAGTTTGGCCTCTGATTCTGTTGAGGTTGTTGTTGCCAATTCTGTTGAGGTTGTTGTTGCCCGGCTAGACCACCACTAGCATTAATCCAAGCGAAACCCGGATGGTCTCTCCTCATGTAACCCCTATTATGATTCTGACTGCAATCATTCTGTCTGTTCCTCTGATAGTTGTTCCGGGGCACGCTGTCATTGAAATTGTGGCATGAGTCCACATGTTCTTGAGAGAAGTTGAACGGACAGCTCTGAATGTCATGATCTCCATTACAATTATCACAACCCGGAGGCATTCCTTCGTGTATCACATTAACCTTCTTGTTCCCAGACAATGCCGCATTCTGCATCTTCAACAGTTTATTTTGCTCTAGAATAGCTTCTATTGTTGCAGAACTGACTCCACTTGAGGTTTCCCTACCACGGTTGTAATCATTGTACGACATCTTTTCTAATAACGCCCATCCATCCTCAGCTGATAAATAGGAAAAAGAACCGTCAACTGCGGCATCACAATTCATCTGGTAGCGCCCCCTTAACCCGTTAAAGAAATGTTGAACCTTGGAGACCGGGTCAAAGAAAGCCGAAGGACATCTTCTCAAGAGCACATTGTACCTCTCCCAAGCTTCATTATAAGATTCATCTTCTGTTTGCCTGAAAGATGTGACGGCTACTCTTGCTTGTGCCGCTTTCTGAGGGGGAAAATACTTAGTGAGGAACTTTTGGGCCATTTGCTCCCATGTTCTGATACTGTTCCGATCCAAGATGTCAAACCAATCACGAGAGACATCCCTAAGAGAGAGAGGGAATAGTCGCAAGCGAAACTCATCTTGAGTAACTCCTCTTGTCTTATGCATGTCACAAGCTTCAAGGAAACGAGTGATGTGTCTATGAGGGTCTTGTTTGCCACTTCCATCAAATTGATTCTCACGGATCTGGGCTGTGACACATCCTTCCACTCTGAAGGAATCTGTATTAAGGTTACCCCTCACGATAGAAGAAGCACAATCATCCAGGTTGGGTAGATCGTACTCGAAGAGAGGCTTGTAACGAGGAGGAGGAGGAGGATTTCCTTCGGCCATCACCTCAGAATTAATTGCTTCAAGCCTCTTCCGTTCTCTGGCTTCTTTCCTTAATCGCTTCTCGGTCCTGGTGATCTCTGAATCAAATAGCAAGTCCTCTCGTGAAAGGGTACCTCGCATACAAAAACTAGGCAAGACCAAGTGGAATCAAAGAAGTAGAGAGAAATAATAGTAAATAAATAACAGAAAATAAAAATAAAAACATCTTAACCAAATAATCAAACTTCCCAAAAATTAGGAAAATTGGTTGTGCCAATCCCCGGCAACGGCGCCAAAAACTTGTTGAGTCACCGGCAAGTGTACCGGGTCGTCGTAAGTAATAAAACACGGTAAGTAAATAACGAGGTCGGACACAGGGATTGGGCTACCAATTCTACCAATTAGCAAGAAGTTCGATACGTTTGACCAAGTAAAAGCAGGTGGTTGAGAAGAGAGAAAAAATAGGATCGCAATTCAAATCGACAAATCAAATAGAGATATAGTATTAAAATCTGGAATTAAACATCTAAGGTCACAAATCCACCTACCCAATCATGCATAGTACCCAAGTGATGATGATTCCCTCCCAAAGTTCAATTGCAATGTCAACCAGGACCCCCAAATTCTCCTAATGACACTCTCGTGCTCAATAGGACGTATTCAACAATTGAGTTAATTACTTACTAGGTCTCATAATCCAATCATCAAACTCTATTAAATCTTGTTCCATATAAGGTTGCACTGATCTCCTACTCACTCTCGTGATATATTCAATCAATGATCCCAATTCAAGTTCTAAACGCGAATTGCCTACTAAGCCTCATCACATTAACTAGTCAATCACGCATGCTTATGATCAACACAATAAATTCGGAATTGGAAAACACTAATTGAGATAAAGGAGAGAAACATACATCACATTGAACTCTACACCGTCATGGGTGGTTTCATTGATCCCTTAGACAAGGGGATTAGTTCCTCATGCTTGTAACAACGCACAAACAATCGGAATTCATCGTAATTGTAAAAGAGAAAAAGAAAATAGGGAGACGCAGCTCCAGAGAAATAAGATTCGTCCCAAATCGATCTACAACAAGTGGTTCACCCCCGGTGCCCTCAATCTGCCCTAAAACAACAATTTATAGATTTCAGATTCTGCGCGCGCTCGCGAGGCGAGTAGCCTCTCGCGAGGCGAATTTTAAAAGTGGCGCCGGTTCAAATTTGGATTCTCGCGAGGCGAATAGTGATTCACGAGGCGAGACAGAAAGGGTCTTCTCATTACGCCCGTGATGAGTATCACGGCCTGGGCGCGATGGCTTCTGGTCTTCAGGCTCGCGAGGTGAGACATGGTTCGCGAGGCGAGACAGAAAGGATGACTGCTGCTGCTCAGACTGGTCTTCAGGCTCGCGAGGCGAGTAGCCTCTCGCGGGGCGAATATTTCCAGAATTGCAATTTCCACTGTTTTCTTCATTCCCTTGACTCGAAGTGCTTCCCTTTTAACCTGAAAATATGAAATAGCAATAAATGCTTTATTTGACTCAAAATTAACTAAAATATCCTAAAACTACTCAAGAGACTCAAAATGTTGCTTGAGGACAATTAAATCCAAATTTGGGCAAAAACGAGATTGAACTCGAATAATTAGCACATAAACCACAGTCTTACTAGTTATAAAACTAGATGAGCCAGAGGCTTATCATCCATCATGGTTAATCTTGAGCATTTTAATCCTTAATTCCTGCACAACAACACCACAAAACCGCCTTACCCGTTCCAATGTAAAAGCTAACCAAAATTAAATTAGAAATGCCTAAACTATATGAAAATGCATGCAAACTGTCAATGAAATATGAGGTGAAATCACACTCATCAAACTGCCCCAAGCTTAAGAATTTTCTTGTCCTCAAGCAATCACTAAGGCCAGAAAAGACAATCTATCAGAGCATGGACAGTGAACCAAGAACCCGAGTAACTAATCCAAGCGACGGGCATATTCAAATAAGTAACCAAGACACAATCAATTTCAAGTCCAATTAGAAGCTTAGGTTCTCTAGATTCATATCTCTCACTAATTCAGGCACTCTTCTCACCTCACTCAAGTGTTTAAGGGTATATGACAATTCGCTCAATCTCCTCAAGGAAAGTACTTTACCATAAGCTTGACTATTAACCAAATCTCTACTTTATTAATGAAAACACATAAGAATCAAGAGGTCTTTTATTTTGGTTGTAATGGGGCCATGGGATTAATTGTTAGATGGGGAAATCAAAAAAAGGAAAATTCAAGAAGGCTAAACAAAATATCAAACATTGCATAGCGTGACAACCTTCTAAAATACCTTTTTGGGCCTTTTAGTTCACTTTTCCACCTTTCTTTCTTTATTTCTTCCTTTTTACTTTTTATTTCTCAATTTCTTTTTCTCATCCCCTTAAACAAAATATCAAACATTGCATAGCGTGACAACCTTCTAAAATACCTTTTTGGGCCTTTTAGTTCACTTTTCCACCTTTCTTTCTTTATTTCTTCCTTTTTACTTTTTATTTCTCAATTTCTTTTTCTCATCCCCTTATCCATTTTTTTTGTTTATTTTATTTTATTTATTTGGAGAAGGGGAGATTTTCAACTTAAGAGAAATGTTTTTCTAACCTTCTCATCCCACAATTTATTTTTCAAACTATCTTTTTACCCTTTTTGTAATACTTTAGAAGATCTCATACCAAGCATCATTCATCAAAATATTTCAAGGTACCAAGAAAAGTATTTTATTCTTTTAGGCTCAAAATTGGGCAACTAAGGGGTTGCATTTAATCAATCAAAGCTCAGATGGCTGGAAAAATACCTAGTGCCTCAATCATTTTCAAATATGTTTTCAAAAATTTTTAAGTTTCAAAACGGTTTCAAGTCAATTTCTAGAGAATACAATCCTAGAGGAATAAAACACTCAATCACAAAGAATGGGGTAGATTTAGTGAGTACCCCTTTTAGGCTCAAAAATCTCACATTTAGTAGTTTAAAATCAATGAGAAACACAAATCCAAGGAACCACATGCTAATTATCAACTATGAAAAGATCATCTCAAGCATTTTTATTTTTAGCCTATCACGAGAATAAAAAAATTGGGTTAAAAAATTCACTGTCTCAATTCATTTGGCACCAAGTTCTCACAATTGGATGCATACTCTAAGCAAGGGGGCAATCTAATCATGTGATCATGCAAAACATGAAAAATGCAACATGAAAAATGCAAAACTAACCGTAAATAAATGCAACATGAAAAATGCAAAAATGCAAAAATACCCCTACCCCAAGCTTAAAAACTTACATTGTCCCCACTGTAAATAATCAAGTCGGAGAGAGGAGAAAAATGGACCAACTCACCGAGGTGGTAGAGGGTGCTGGCTCACATGCCAGGCATAGAGATGCTGGAAAACGTGTCACGATCGTGATGTGTATCACGGCTAGGCCGTGATCAATTCTGGTCTATAGGACCTGGCCTGTCACGACCGTGAGTTCCATCACGGCTATGCCGTGATACATTCTGATCTTCAGGGTCCTTCTCATCACGCCCGTGATGGATATCACGGTTGGGTCGTGATCCTTTCTGATCTTCTTTGGTTAGCTAATCTGATGACTTCTCACTTTATTTTTCCTTGCCTTTTTGCTCTTACTGCTTTCAAAACCTGAAAATACTTGGCAAAACCATCAATTAGTGATCTTTCTTCTCTTAATCTCTTCAAATTATTCAAAAACAAAATTCAAAAACAAATGGAAAAGGGAAAGGAAAACTTGGGTTGCCTCCCAAGAAGCACTTATTAACGGTCTTAAGCATGACCATACTCCCTTCAATCAACTGGGATCGGCTGGGCTTGGAAGTGCAAGAACACCTCTCTTCCATGGAAGTCCTTCAAAGAGCCTATTTTGTTCATATGGCCAATTGTGCTTCCGCTTTGCTCTTTTTACTCTGAGTTTCATGGCCTTACTTCCTCCCTGCGGAAGTTTTAACTCCACATGATGAGCAACTCCTGGTTCATCTTTATTTGGTGTATCATTTGTCATGCAAAGTTTGGGAGTTACTTCCATGTTAAGCTCTTCCTTCACCTTTGGGGGCATTATCTCAATCCTGCACACATGATTCTCAAAATGAGGGTTGTTATATGAGTTAGTCAAATCAAAATCCACCCTACCTTCCTCTACATTCAAGGAGAGCTTACCATTTTTTACATCTATTATCGCTCCAGCTGTGGCCAAGAATGGCCTTCCAAGAATGATAGGGAATTTAGAATTCTCGTTCATGTCCAACACCATGAAATCGGTAGGAATGAAAAATTTCCCTACCTTTATGGGAACATTCTTTAGTATGCCTAGAGGTGTTTTAGTTGAGCCATCCGCAAATTGTAAAGAGAACTTGGATGGACTCAATTCCTTGGTTCCTAACCTCTCAAGGATGGTATGCGGCATCAAACTCACACTCGCCCCTAAGTCACATAAGGCTTGGTCTATTTTCACTTCTCCAATTGAGCAAGCAATAGAGAAACTTCCTGGATCTTTTAGTTTAGGAGGCATATTAGTTTTTATCATGGCATCATGCTCCTCATTTAAGCTCTTAGTTTCTATTTCTACTTGCTTTTTCTTGACCAACCTTTGTGGGAAAGGTACTGGGGGTTGGTAAGGTGGTGGAGGGACATACTTTGGCTCTATCTCTTCATGTTCACTCCTGTCCTCCTCACATTCCACATCCTTTTCAATTACCCCAAGGCTTATTATCCCTCAAGTATATAGCATTACAGTGCTCATTGGGATTAACTTCGGGTTGTCTTAGAAACGTATCCTTAGTTCTAGTATATGTACTAGCTTGTTGGGCAATCTGAGTTTCTAACATCTTATTATAGATGGCTAAGTTATCTACCTTAGATGCTAACTCTTTTATTGCCTCATTAACTGTCCTACCTTGTTGCCTAAACTCTTCATTTTGTTTTGTTTGAGTTGCAACAAAATTTTCCAAGAGAGACTCAAGTCTAGACTTTTGTACCTGAGGATACCCTGATGCGGGTTTCCTATTATCTTGGCCTTCCTGGAATTCGTGGTTCAACGTGTTGTTGTAGTTCCCGTAGGAGTGGTAAGGGCTATTCTTCCTTCCTTGGTTGTAAGAATTTGGAGGAGCGTAGTTTGGTAACTTCGGGTTCGTGTCATAGAAGTTGTGACAAGAGTTCACTTGTTCCCCCGAAGCACCGGATCCAGGAGCAATACCATGTGGGCACTCCATTATGTCATGTCCCTGCATTCCACAAATCTCACAAACAACATTAGTAGCACCTATTGAACTCACATTAGCCTTTTCAAGCTTATCAAAGCGTTTATTCAGTGAGTCAATTTTAGACATAATTAGATCAGTGCTATTCATTTCAAACTTACCCCCTGAAATCTTTTTTGGGTTATTACCTCTTTCCGAACCCCACTGGTGGTAGTTGGTGGCTACGTTTTCAATGATATTAAATGCTTCGGTCAGAGGTTTATTCATAAAAGCTCCACCAGCTGCGGAGTCAAGTGACACCTTCGAAGAGTAATCCAATCCGTTGTAGAAGGTATGTACTAATAGCCACCTCCCGAGTCCATGATGTGGGCAAGACTCTAGCAATCCCTTGTAGCGATCCCAAGCTTCGGATAAGCATTCTCCGTCCTTTTGGAAGAAGTTGGTGATCTGGGTTCGTAGGTAAGCAGTCTTGGATGGAGGGAAGAATTTCTCCAAGAATGCCTTCTCTAGTTGGTCCCAAGTTGACAACGTATTAGCGGGCACTTGCTTCAACCAAGCTTTTACCTTTCCAGTCAGAGAGGAGGGGAATAACCTTAAGCGTATAGCATCAATCGGGACACCATGAATTCTAATTTCTTCGGTGAACTCCAAGAATGTCTCCACATGATCAGTCGGGTCCTCCGACGGTAATCCTCCGAATTGATGTTGCCTAATCATGCTAATTAGCATAAGCGGTATAGTGTAGTTCTCCACCTCGATTTCTAGCCTAGCAATCCCCGTTCGCAAATGCCTAGCATTTGGGGTTGCGTAGTCCTTCAGTGGTTTTGTATCCGGCAGATTCACCATGAGTGGAATGGGAATCAACCTCTCCCTCTCTCTTTGTAGTCTCCTACGTCTATGAAAGGTCCTTTCGATTTCGGGATCGACTTCAATAAGGTTTCCAAGACTTAGGGATCTTTGCATAAAAGATAAAAACACCTATAAGAGAGAGATAGATACTAAAAAAGATAAAGAGATAAATGACAAAAAAAAAAAGAAAAAATTTAATATAACAAAATAAATAATAAAAAAAAGGTCCAGAGAAATCAATTTAAAAATTAAATTGAGATTTAAGAAAGCACAGTCCCCGGCAACGGCGCCAAAAACTTGATGTGTGGACTCCGACAAGTGTACCGGATTCGTCGCCAAATAATAAAAAGATCGATCCCACAGAGACCGTGATCTCAAATAACAACTAGTTATTAAACCAATTAAACTGGACTATATAAAAAAATATAAATAAAAAGATTTTGAAAAGATTTGATTTTTGTAATAAGAAATAACTTAGAAAATCAGATATTTAAGAACGCAATCAATTAAAATAAGAAAGTAAATCAATTAGGGGTTTTTCAAATCTAAAGAGATTCCTAGGAATTGGGTTACCAACAAGATTGTTCATGTTACCAAATTGACTACCCCTTGTTAATTATCAAAATTGCTTTGAAGGCGAATTTATCCTAAATAAGTTAATGCTCTCTCTCGGGTTACAAAAACCGTGCCCAATTAAACCAACCCATACTCTCGTGGTGATTGAATTTAGATTGAACCCTTTAAGCTTTGTGACAATTTGTGAACCCTCGAAGGACCGCTTCTAACTCTCGTGATTTAAGTTCTAAGTTTGATTCCTATATATCCAATACCTAAGTTCTCCGCTAGGTTCCTCCTTAGAGTATCTATGACATGCAAATAAGTGCGCACCAGATTCACAAGTAATTCATGCGATTGAAACCAAATCGAAAGCGAAATCGAAATTAACAAAGGGAAAACATCAATTCATAACACAAAACAAATCTTGGGCATAGCCCCAATCCCTAGAAATAAAACTACTACTCAAGTATTGCCATGGTCATGGCAAGCTTGATTAACAAAAACATGAAAGAAAATCTAAGAGAGGAGGAGAAGAAGAAGAAGAAGAAGAAGAAGAAGAAGAAGAAGAAGAAGAAGAAGAAGAAGAAGAAGAAGAAGAAGAAGAGAAAATCTTAATTTTGCCTCAGGTAGCAGCCCCCAAAAGTCCCTAAGAGTCCCCTATTTTCGAGCATAATTTCTCTATTTATAGATTAGGGTAACTTGAATCTCAAGCAATCATAAATTCAGATCAAATCAGTTTCTAAAGATCCATATATTGCGCGTCACGACCGTGATGGCCATCACGGCCAGGCCGTGACGGATTCTGCCTTGGAGGTTGCTTCACTGGTTGGTCTGTCACGGTCGTGATGGGCATCACGACCTAACCGTGATCAGCTCTGACTTTTCCATTCTTTCTTTTCAGCTCTACTCGATCATGACCGTGATGGTTGTCACGGCTAGGCCGTGATGGGCTCTGTTTGGATCATTTTCTTCACTTTTCAAGCCCCATCTTCATGCATGCTCCATCATGGGTAATCTTGAGCATTTTAATCCTTAATTCCTGCACAACAACACCACAAAATCGCCTTACCCATTCCAAGGTAAAAACTAACCAAAATCAAATTAGAAATGCCTAAACTATATGAAAATGCATGCAAACTGTCAATGAAATATGAAGTGAAATCACACTCACCAGGAGACTAAGTAGGTATACAAGTAATACAAGCAACGACCATTGGCATGCTGTCCGAAGAGTATTGAAATACTTGAAGGGAACTGATGTGTGGATTCCGGCAAGTGTACCGGATTCGTCTCCAAGTGATAAAAAATATCGATCCCACAGAGACCGTGATCTCAAATCACAACTAATTATCAAATCGATTAAACCGGGCTATATAAAAAAAAAAGAAATTTTGAAAAGGTTTTGATTTTTGAAATAAGAATCAAGTAACAATCAAATTTAAAACTTGCAATTAAACAAAATAGGAAAGCGATTCAAATTGGGGATTTTCAAATTCAAAAGAGATTCCTAGGAATTGGGTTACCAACAAGATTGTTCATGTTACTAAATTCACTACCCCTTGTTAATTATCAAAATTTCCTTGAAGGCGAATTTATCCTAAATAAGTTAATGCTCCCTCTCGGGTTACAAAAACCGTGCCCAATTAAACCAACCCCTACTCTTGTGGTAGTTGAATTTAGATCGAACCCTTTAAGTTTTGTGACAATTCGTTAATCCTCGAAGGACCGCTTCTAACTCTCGTGATTTAAGTCCTGAGTCTGATTCTATAGATCCGATACCTAAGTTCACTGCTAGATTCCTCCTTAGAATATCTACGACACGCAAATAAGTGGCCACCGAATTTACGAGTAATTAAAACAATAGAAATCAGATCTAAAGCAAAATCGAAATTAACAAAGGTAAAACATCAATTCACAACATAAAAACAGATCTTGGGCATAGCCCCAATTCGTAGAAATAAAGCCACTACTTAAGCATTGCCATAGTGATGACAAGCTTGGTTAACAACAACATAAAATAAAGCCTAAGAGAAGAGGAAAAGAAAAAGGAGAGAATCCTAATTTTGCCTAAGTGTGGCAGCCCCAAAAAGCCTCTTAGTCTCTGCCTAATTGCCCTATTTATAGATTAGGGTAATTTGAATCCCAATCAAATACAAATTCAGATGAAATCAGTTTCTTCAGATCCAAATATTGCGCGTCACGGCCGTGATGGCCATCACGGCCATGCCGTGACGGATTCTGCCTTGGGCGCTGCTTCACTGATTGGTATGTCACGGCCGTGACCAGTTCTGACTTTTCCATTCTTTCTTTTAAGCTCTACTCGATCACGGTCGTGATGGTCATCACAGCTTGGCCATGATGGGCTCTGTTTGGCTCGGTTTCTTCACTTTTCAAGCCCCATCTTCATGCAAGCTCCATCGTGGCTAATCTCGAGCATTTTAATCCTTAATTCCTACACAACAACACCACAAAACCGCCTAACCCGTTCCAAGGTAAAAACTAACAAAAATCAAATTAAATATGCCCAAGCTATATGAAAATGCATGCAAAATATCAATGAAATATGAGGTGATATCACACTCATCAAACCACCCCAAGCTTAAGACTTTGCTTGTCTCCAAAAAAGATTATCAATCAAAGCATGGACAGTGAATTCTAGAACCCGAGTAACTAATCCAAGTGACAGGCATTTTCAAATAAGAAACCAAGAGACAATCAATTTCAAGTCCAATTGGAAGCTTAGGTTTCCTAGATTCATGTCTCTCACTAACTCGGGCACTATTTTCACCTCACTCAAGTGTTTAAGGGTATATGACAATTCGCTCAATTTCCTCAAGGAAGGTACCCTACCATAAGCTTGACTATTAACCAAATCTCTACTTTATTAATGAAAACACAGAAGAATCAAGAGGTCTTTTATTTCGGTTGTAGTGGGGCCATGGGATTAACTGTTAGGTGGGGAAATCAAGAAAAGGAAAATTCAAGAAGGCTAAATAGAATATCAAAAATGCAAAGCATGAGAACCTTCTAAAATACTTTTTGGGCTTTTTAGTTCACTTTTCTACCTTTCTTTCTTTTTATTTTTATTTCTCACTTTCTTTTGTCATCCCCTTCTCCATTTTTTTTGTTTATTTTATTTAATTTATTTGGAGAAGGGGAGATTTTCAATTCAAGAGAAATATTTTTCTAACTTTCTCATCCCACAATTCATTTTTCAAACTACCTTTTTACCCTTTTTGCAATACTTTAAAAGGTGTCATACCAAGCATCATTCATCAAAATATTTCAAGGTACCGAGAAAAGTATTTTATTCTTTTAGGCTCAAAATTGGGGAAATAAGGGATAGCATTTAATCAATCAAAGCTCAGAAGGCCAGAAAAATACCTAGTGCCTCGATCATTTTCAAATATGTTTTCAAAAATTTTTAAGTTTCAAAACGGTTTCAAGTCAAGTTTTAGATAATACAATCCAAAAGGAGTAAGACACTCTATCAAAAAGAATGGAGTAGATTTAGTGAGTACCCATTTTTGGCTCAAAAATCTCACATTTAGTAGTTTAAAATCAATGAGAGACACAAGTCTAAGAAACCACATGCTAATTATCAACTATCAAAAGATCATCTCAAGCATTTTTATTTTTAGCCTATCATAAGAATAAAAAATTGGGTTCAAAAATTCACTATCTCAATTTATTTGGCACCAAGTTCTCACAATTGGATGCATAATCTAAGCAAGGAGGCAATCTAATCATGTGATCATGTAAAACTATGCCGATATGAATGCAACATGAAAAATGCAAAAATGTAAAAAATTTCAAAAATACCCCTACCTCAAGCTTAAAAACTTACATTGTCCCCAATGTAAATAATCAAGTCGGAGAGAGGAAAAAAATGGAACGACTCACCGATGTGGTAGAGGGTGCTGGCTCACATGCCAGTGAAAGAGATGCTGGAAAATGTGTCACGGACGTGATGCTCATCACAGCTAGGCCGTGATCAATTCTGGTCTATAGAAGCTGGCCTGTCACGGCCGTGACCACCATCACGGCTAGGCCGTGATGCATTCTGATCTTCAGGGTCCTTCTCATCACGCCCGTGATGGATATCACGACTGGGCCGTGATCCTTTCTGATCTTCTTTGGTTAGCTAATCACGCCCGTGACCACCGTCACGGCCTGGGCGTGATGACTTCTGACTTTATTTGTCCTTGGCCTTTTGCTCTTCCTTCTTTCTTAACCTGAAAACACTTGGCAAAACCATCAATTAGTGATCTTTCTTTTCTAAATCTCCTCAAGTTATTCAAAAACAAATGGAAAAGGGAAAGAAAACTTGGGTTGCCTCCCAAGAAGCGCTTATTTACGGTCTTAAGCTTGACCATACTCCCTTCAATCAATAGGGGTCGGCTGGGTCTGGAAGTGCAAGAACACTTCTCTTCCATGGAAGTCCTTCAAAGAGCCGATTTTGTTCGTATGGCCAATTGCGCTTTCGCTTTGCTCTTTTCACTCTGAGTTTCATGGCCTTACTTCCTCCCGACGGAAGTTTTATCTCCTCATGAGGAGCAACTCCAACTTCATCACCCTTTGGTGCATCATTCGTCATGAAAAGCTTCGGAGCTTCTTCCATGTTAAGCTATTCCTTCACCTCTGGAGACATTATATCGATCCTGCACACATGACTTTCAAAAGGAGGGTTGTTATATGAGTTAGTCAAATCAAAATCTACCCTACCTTCCTCTACATTCAGAGAGAGTTTGCCATTCTTTACATCTATTATCTCTCCAGCTGTGGCCAAGAATGTCCTTCCAAGAATGATAGGGAATTTAGAATTCCCGTTCATATCCAACACCATGAAGTCGGTAGTGATGAAAAATTTCCCTACCTTTACGGGGACATTCTCTAGTATGCCTAGAGGAGTTTTAGTTGAGCCGTCCTCAAATTGTAAAGAGAATTTGGAGGGACTCAATTCCTTGGTTCCCAACCTCTCAAAGATAGTAAGCGGCATCAAACTCGCACTAGCCCCTAAGTCACATAAGGCTTGGTCTATTTTCACTTCTCCGATTGAGCAAGCAATAGAGAAACTACCTGTATCTTTTAGTTTATGAGGCATATTAGTTTTTATCATGGCATAGTGCTCCTCAATTAAGCTCTTAGTTTCTATTTCTACTTGCTTTTTCTTGACCAACCTTTGTGGGAAAGGTATTGGGGTTGGTACAGTGGTGGAGGGACATACTTTGGCTCTATCTCTTCATCTTCGCTCATGTCCTCCTCACATTCCTCATCCTTTTCAGCTACCCCAAACTTATCATCCCTCAAGTATATAGCATTACAATTTTCGTTGGGATTAACTTCGGGTTCGTGTCATAGAAGTTGTGACAAGAGTTCACTTGTTCCCCCGAAGCACCGGATCCATGGGCAATACCTCGTGGGCACTCCATTATGTCATGCCCCTGCATTCCACAAATCTCACAAACAATATTAGTAGCACCTATTGAACTCACATTAGCTTTTTCAAGCTGATCAAAACGTTTATTCAGTGAGTCAATTTTAGACATAATGAGATCAATGCTATTCATTTCAAACTTACCCCCCGAAATCTTTTTCGGGTTATTACCTCGTTCCGAGCCCCATTGGTGGTAGTTGGTGGCTACGTTTTCAATGATATTGAATGCTTCGGTCAGAGGTCTATTCATAAAGGCTCCGCCAACTGCGGAGTCAAGTGACACCTTCGAAGAGTAATCCAGTCCATTGTAGAAGGTATGCACTAACAGCCACCTCTCGAGTCCATGATGTGGGCAAGACTCTAGCAACCCCTTGTAGCGATCCCAAGCTTCGGATAAGCATTCTCCGTCCTTTTGGAAGAAACCGGTGATCTGAGTTCATAGGTATGTCGTCTTGGATGGAGGGAAGAATTTCTCCAAGAATGCTTGCTCCAGTTGGTCCCAAAGTCGACAAGGTATTAGCGGGCACTTGCTTCAGCCAAGCTTTTGCCTTTCCAGTAAGAGAGGAGGACAACAACCTCAGGCAAATAGCATCAATCGGGGCACCATGAATCCTAATTGCATCGGTGAACTCCAAGACTGTCTTCACATGATCAGTCGGGTCCTCCGAGGGCAATCCTCCGAATTGATGTTGCCTAATCATGCTAATTAGCATAGGCGGTATAGTGTAGTTCTCCGCCTCGATCTTTGGCCTAGCAATACCAGTTAGCAAACCCCTCACATTCGGGGCTGTGTAGTCCTTTAGTGGTTTTGTATCCGGTAGATTCGCCATGAGTGGAATGGGAATCAACCTTTCTCTCTCTCTTTGTAGTCGCCTATGTCTATGAAAGGTCCTTTCGATTTCGGGGTCGACCTCTATAAGGTTTCCAAGACTTAGGGATCTTTGCATAAAAGAGAAAAACACAGAGAGATAGATACTCTAGGAAGAAAAAGAGATAATTGAAAAAAAAGTTTTTTTTTAACAAAAAACAATTAAAAAGAAAAAGTCCAGAAAAATCAAGTTAAAAATTAAATTGAAATTCAAGAAAACATAGTCCCTGGCAACGGCGCCAAAAACTTGATGTGTGGATTCCGGCAAGTGTACCGGATTCGTCGCCAAGTAATAAAAAAGATCGATCCCATAGAGACCGTGATCTCGAATCACAACTAATTATCAAATCAATTAAACTGGACTATATAAAAAAAATTGAAAAGGTTTTGATTTTTGAAATAAGAATCAAGTAACAATCAAATTTTAAATTTTCAATTAAACAAAATAGGAAAGCGATTCAAATTGGGGATTTTCAAATTCAAAAGAGATTCCTAGGAAATGGGTTACCAACAAGATTGTTCATGTTACTAAATTCACTACCCCTTGTTAATTATCGAAATTGCCTTGAAGGCGAATTTATCCTAAATAAGTTAATTCTCCCTCTCGGGTTACAAAAACCGTGCCCAATTAAACCAACCCCTACTCTCGTGGTAGTTGAATTTAGATCGAACCCTTTAAGTTTTGTGACAATTCGTTAATCCTCGAAGGACCACTTCTAACTCTCGTGATTTAAGTCCTAAGTCTGATTCTATAGATCCGATACCTAAGTTCACCGCTAGGTTCCTCCTTAGAATATCTATGACATGCAAATAAGTGGCCACCGAATTTACGAGTACATAAAACAATAGAAATCAGATCTAAAGCAAAATCGAAATTAACAAAGGTAAAACATCAATTCACAACATAAAAACGGATCTTGGGCATAGCCCCAATCCCTAGAAATAAAGCCACTACTCAAGCATTGCCATGGTGATGACAAGCTTGGTTAACAACAACATAAAATAAAGCCTAAGAGAAGATAAGAAGAAGAAGGAGAGAATCCTAATTTTTCCTAAGTGTGGCAGCCCCAAAAATCCTCTTAGTCTCTGCCTAATTACCCTTTTTATAGATTAGGGTAATTTGAATCCCAATCAAATACAAATTTAGATGAAATCAGTTTCTTCAGATCCAAATATTGCGCGTCACGGCTGTGATGGCCATCGCAGCCAGGCCGTGACGGATTCTTCCTTGGGCGTTGCTTCACTGATTGGTCTGTCACGGCCGTGACCAGTTCTGACTTTTCCATTCTTTCTTTTAAGCTTTACTCGATCACGGTCGTGATGGTCATCACGGCTAGGCCGTGATGGGCTATGTTTGGCTCAGTTTCTTCACTTTTCAAGCCCCATCTTCATGCAAGCTCCATCATGGCTAATCTCGAGCATTTTAATCCTTAATTCCTACACAACAACACCACAAAACCGCCTTACCCGTTCTAAGGTAAAAACTAACAAAAATCAAACTAAATATGCCTAAGCTATATGAAAATCCATACAAAATATCAATGAAATATGAGGTGAAATCACACTCATCAGGGACAATGAATTATAGTTTGAACTATAATGGGTGTCCTTCAGTATTATAAGGTTACACGGATGCCAGTTGGGTGACTTATACAGAAGATCATGCTTCAATAAGAGGTTGGGTCTTCACACTTGGTGGGGGTTCTATTTCTTGGGGATCCAAGAAACAAACTTGCATTGCTGACTCCACCATGGCTGCAGAATTCATATCATTGGCAGCAGGAAGCAAAGAAGTTGAATGGCTTTGAAATTTGATGTATGAGATACCAATTTGGCCAAAGCCAATAGCACCAATATCCATACATTGTGATAGTCAATCAACACTGTCAAAGGCATATAGCCAGGCTTATAATGGAAAGTCCAGGCACATTGGGCTAAGACATAGCTATGTAAAAGATTTGATTACAAATGGAGTAATATCCATAGTCTTTGTGAAAACAGAGAGGAATCTTGCAGATCCTTTGACGAAAGGACTGAAAAGGGATATGGTGTTGAAAACATCATTAGGGATGAGACTTAAGACCATATCTACATGATCACCAATGGTGGAAACCCAACTCACACTTGAGTAGCATCAAGTCTTGAGTTCAATGTGGCCAAAGTACACTCTGAGAGTGATTGCAAGTACTTGACGAATAGATACATCCCAAGGTTTAAAAGTACTTGGATACCATAAGGACAAAAGGAAAAAGGTGAGATTTTGGTCTTAATGGACCTATAACATATATGTGTTGAGGTGCCCAACTTATGGGGGTGCTTTTGGTAAAGTCCACCTATATGAGAGTGAAGTGGGGCCACTTCTTAGAGTTGGGTTTGACTCTGTAAGCTCTCATGAAAAGGATACACGACACAAGGTCTTACCAAATGTGTCACACTACCATGTCGTTCAATGGTACCGAGATTTGATGTGTAAGTCATGCACGCTTGTTCTAATGAATATTTGGTTCAAAGCTTGTCTACCAAATTATTCGGGGATGAGTGAAACCCATGGCTTACTAAGCAAAGGTTCAAATCCCCAAGATACCTTTGTCTGAAAGCATGCGATTTCTGAAATAATGGGATTTAGTTTTATTTTGAAAATGGTGGGGGATTGTGAGAGATTTCCAAAATACATGTTTGAAATATTAGATAGTCTTAACAGTTAAATAAAATTAATGGTTTATACTTTATGCAAATTGATGCCTTGGTTCAGTGGTTGTGTCACTTGGAACAATACATGAGGTTTCTAGTTCGAATCTATGTGGTGGTTGTTTTAGAATTTTTATGACCTGTTTTATATAACGGGCAGAAAATAAAAAATCTAAAAAGGGTGGACGTAGGATTCGAACCCGGTACCCAAACGTTAAAGGACAGGACTGCTGACCACGGGGACTTGGAGAGTTGTTTTCCTTCACCAAGAGGCATCAGTTGGTCTATAAATAGAACCACTCTGAATGCATGAAAACATATGAAAAACTCAGAATCTCTCAACCATTCTTCACTCCAAATCACCTTATTTTCTCCCTTGTGCGCAGAGAGAGTTAAGAAGACTATTGTTCTGTAAACTGTCATTGACGATACACTTGGTTTAGGGTGTACAAACCAAACCAAGGTTACTCCATTGTATCCTGAAGGGGATTCGCCAGTTACACCTGTTGCATCCAATCTACGAGGAGAGATTGGTGGGGACGAATCGAACCTAAAGCTTAGTATTCCTACACGTCTTGGATATTGCGCATTACCTTTGTTTTCTTTTTCTTTGTTGCAGACCATACCCCATTTTCAACACATGGGTCCTTTATTTTCCAAACTTCATACATCAAATTGTAGAGTATAACTTGGAGGGTGGTTGGATTTGGACATTAAACTCACAAGGTAATTATGATGTCAAATTTCTTGGAATAACATAGGGTGTGAAGACACAAATGTGGCTGTCATCAATCTTAGCATCCTCTCCACCTATCATTTGGCCTCCGGACAAGTGGTTTATTTGCACAAATTCAAGACCATCTATAGTCGAAACGAGCTTGCAAAGGTCAAAGAAATGATCCGTAACTGGATAGGGTTAAAGACCGTGACTTCTCTTTTCTCCTTTGTCATGGATCATATGTGGAGCAACTTGATAAGTTGTTTGTTAGGATCTATTTTCTGGCTTGGAAATATCCATTTGGCTTTTGATCATTCTATATACAATGTTGTTTGGTTTATCTAATGAAATATATGTTTTACCGTAAAAAAAAAATTTACGATGTCAAATTTGATTACCTTACTTTTACTTCTAGTAGGGCCCCTACTCCTTGCCTTACATGTTGGAAATTCAAGTGTGAGTGGTTAGTCCACATTAGCTAGGAATGAGCTAAATGAATGATATATAAGAGAGGTGACCCATATACTCAATGCCTTAAGGTTTTGGGTGGAGATGTGGTGTCTTGATCTCTTGGTGGTCCTGGTCATTAGCTCATTGTTGCTCCCGGTGCTCCCCGGACTCCCCAACAAGTGGATCCAGGTGTATTGGATCCTTGTATCGAATGTCTTCCTGACCAAGGTGGAGTCAGGCGGCGTGTCCCGTTGTTTGGTAACGGCGGTACAAGTATAGTGATATGGGAGACTCACACTTGAGGGGGAGATTGTTGGAAATTCAAGTGTGAGTGGTTAGTCCCACATTGGCTAGGAATGAGCTAAATGAATGATATATAAGAGAGGTGACCCATATACTCAATGCCTTAAGGTTTTGGGTGGAGATGTGGTGTCTTGATCTCTTAGTGGTCCTGGTCATTAGCCCATTGTTGCTCTCAGTGCTCCCCGGACTCCCCAACATTACACCTTTTGAGTCAAGAAGATTGGAAGCTGTTTTGGTGTTAAGTCACACATAGGAATAGGATAGATGTGTAGACTAAGAATCCTTTATCACACTTGGGGCAATCATGAGTTAGGTTTTGGGGTATAGTTAAACATATTTATCAAATATGCTATGAATAATTCTAAATCTTCCTATTTAGGCCTCCTAATAATCTTTGTACTTATTAAAAAAATGAAAATGTTGAATGTTTTTAATATTTTCAAGACATTGAATAAACTATTTTATTATTTAATACTTTCTTTGTTTAGTATTAGTAGGAGGATATAACAAAACTTGTATGGTATAGATGGGTATGAACCTTTCATAATAACTTGGACAACTTTCCCTTTTGCTAATTTTTGGGATGAAGATAGACCCAACTATTCTTTTTCTTTTCTTTTTTTTTTTTTGGTTTAACAGACCCAACTATTCTAATATTGGGAAATTGAGCATTCTTAAAAAACATAAACGTTTGGGTGGAAAATTTTATGGAAGGCCCTCCCAGTTGCTGTGGTTCTTAAGCAATGGTTGCCTGTTACAAATGACTTATGATTTATGCTCTGCGTGTTCAACCCAGCAAGAATGCTTTGATCATCTATTTCTTTCTTGCCCTTTTGTATAGAGAAAGTCTTGCTACATTGAAATGATTTCATGTTGAATGTAAATGCTCCATGATCTCTTCCTCCTTTTAATTGGTATAAACTGAAGTTTTATGTATCCTTTTGTGATAACCAAACAACTGTGGCAGTAATATGTTGGAACTGTGACTTTGCTCCATTGGCCCTTTGGACGGCAAAAGAAGTCCTTACTTCTACTGTCTTTGCAGAAGCAAAGCTGCTTCTCTTGCCTTGAGACTTTCCTCTTAGAATCTAGAGTCTATTGTTTTAGAAGCTGATGCTGAATTAGTAATTCACTCATTGCAAGACCGGTCAGTTAATCCTATTTTGAAGCATAGACACTTCTAATCACAGACTTAAGATCATCTTTCTCATTGCTTATCAAAAGAAAAAGAAAAAGATCATCTTTCTCATGCTTTAACAATTGGTCTTTGAGCAAAATTCCAAGGTCTACTAATTTTGTAGCTCATAATGCTTGTAGATGGGTGTCACCAGCATGCAATTTTGGGCCTATTCCCATCTCCTCTATCTATCCCTTGATTAGTTTTCCAGGCAGGTTGAGAAGAATGGTGCTTCCTTTTCTTTTCTTCTATTCAAGTTTCTTAGCAAAAAAAAAAAAAAAAAGAAAGCAAAAGAATCCCTTGTTATTTTTTTGGGAGAATGACATACATCTTTGCATAGATGAGAAATATTTTGTATTTGGTGTATTACTTAAAGACAACCAACACTTTTCAACATCTGTCCTTCAAATCCGTGATGGTTGACCATAGGTAAATTATTGGTTAAACTAGTTTATTGTATGGTTAATGCACCATATGGGAAATGTTATCCATCAAGCTTAGATTCTATCATTCTCCTTATTTTTTTATTTTTATTTTTGACCATGATATAGGTACGGAGTATCCACCACCGTTAGGTGTGACTAATCTTTGTTGGGGAACCCGTTGGGCACACAAGATGGGTTCGCCCCTTCCAACTAGGTTTTCTCCATATACAAGAATCAGGATTTGAACCCCTGACCACTTGCTTAAGGCGTCCAAGTTTCTTACCACTTGGACCAACCATATGTTGGTATTCTCTTTATTCTTTTTTATTTCTCAAAATGCACTCAGCTTAATAATGACCTCAACATTTTTTTTTCTTTATATCTCAGTGTTGCTTTATGCCAGCATGGCTAAAATTGTCAAAGTAAATAGTTAATTATCTTATGTTTTTACCTTTTTTTGAATGTTAAGTGCATTTAATTATTGCCAAATGATGAACATTTTGTCTCAAGAAGATGCTGCAATGAACATTTATGATTGGCTACATAAACTCAGGTCATACTTGATAGTTTGATATATATAAATTAGATACGAATATCATATGGTGAAGGTGGCTAGCCCTCTTCATTGCAGACACACGACCTCTAAGCATGGCCCTACAGCTTCCAATGCAGAATTGTGGCCACATCTTTTACCTAACAAAGAAGAAAAATGCAGTGGTGAAACACCTTAATTAAATTACACGTTGCTCCTAATTTCTTGCATAAAAGGAACTTTAATATTTGGAGAGTGATGGAGAATCTCCATCTACTTTTATTTGGATAATTGTTGCATTACAAGGGTAATTACATAGTACATTTTAGAGAGGAGAATACTTAGGGAACCAAGATGAGGTCATTGATAATGGTTGATGTTCATACGGAGAAAGAAGAAGAAAGGCCAAACTGAAGGCCCCAGAGCTCAAAAGTTCCGTTAACAAAGTCATAGTATCCTCCTTTCAGTGCCAAAGTGTTGTTCACCAAGCCATCTCTAACAAATGGGTAGGTTAGCAGGTTTCCAAGGGAAACATTCACTGCTTCCTGCAAATAAATCCAACTCAACTAGTTAGCTTCACCTAGTGCCTGCTCGGTTGAGATTATTCTCAACGCAAACGTAAAAATAACACTTTCTGAGACAATTATTTTACAAACTTTCTCCCAACAACATGATTTTGCCTTTGTTGCAAAAATCTAAAACAAATAGACTGCTACATGGTTGCTTGTAAATCATCAATTCATCTTGTAGTCATTGCAGGGGACCATTATGTCAAAGTTAATTCTCTCTTGAGTTTAATGAAAACATTATAAAATGTTCATCTAGATGGTGTCTTTTGTAGTCACATGCACATACCTTCTCACAGTGTGTGCACAGCTCTGGGAATGGTGCATCCGGATGTGCTGCTTTCACCTTTGCCTTTGCAGGTAAACCAATTTTGACCCATTCCTCTATGAAATCACTGCACAGCACAAATCAGAGATAAAAAGTAAATTTTTTTAGTGAATCATAAGGAAATATACTTGGTCCGATTAATTAAAAGTTTGGCCAAGTTGAATGAAGCATTCTCCTTCCTTCGAAGTTCCAACATTTGGAAACAAGGGCAGGTTTTTTTTATGGTACATTAATGGGTATGACATCAAACACTGGAAAATTTCTGCTTCAATTATAATGGTATAGAATAAAATAGTTAATAGAAAAGTGTAGTTTGTATGTAAAACAAAAATGACTTACGTAGAGTAGGTTCCATCATATGGAAAAGACAAAAGCCCCTTAATACCACCACAAGCACTGTGCCCAATGACCACAATGTTGGACACCTGCAGGAAAATTAGTTGGTGTTATAAACTTCTGAGTCCTCTGGAATTATTAATATTCATATGGGTTTTACTAATAGGAAAAAAAAATTAGGTGCTGTTATTTGGGTTATTTTTCAATCATAATAGCACATGTGTAACATCTATTAAGCATGTTATATTTTCATTGATAAACCTTCTTACTTAATAATTCAGTGAATGCTTTTCATTTCATTTAATATTCAGTATTTTTTGTTTTAAAGTGTGTGACATCCAGACATTCCTTAGAGAAACCTTTTTCATATTAGTACTGTAGTAGTGGAGAGAGTACACTATGCATGAAATTGTGTGTAGTTCATTTATCTTCTAATGATTGATGATGTACCTTGAGATGCAAAACTGCGTACTCAATGGCAGCTCCAGCTCCAGAGTATTTAGTCTGATACAAAGAAAGTAACCATTTGAGTTGAGTACTATTTATATTAAGACAAGTCAATAAGAGGCATTTAGTTGATTGTTTTAGGAACATACCTGGTCATATGGTGGGACAATGTTAGCAACATTTCTGACCATAAAGGCCTCTCCTGGCTGGAAATCTAGCACATGAGATGGGCATACTCTTGAATCAGAGCAAGCAAACAGCATGAACTGCAAAAATCAAATAAGACAGTTAGTCTTCAAGATAACCAAAATTTTAATCTATATCCAAACAATACTGTTATTTGGACATAAAAAATGGGACAAAAATCGTCAACCGGTTAATGACGTTGAAAATTGTAGTTAATCGCATGTTGAATTTGGTTAATGGGTATACTTGTAGTAGATGTGGTAACTTGTAAACCGACAACTTGATTAATGACGTACATGTATAAAATCTTAGTTAATGTAGCTAAGTGGATGGTCAGTGTGTTATCCATTTTAATGTACCCATTAACCTAGTTCAACACCTCATTAATCATGGTTTTGACCGTCATTGATTGTTGTCTCATTTTTAATGTGCAAATAACAAAACTGATATCCAAAAGGGTCATATTCTATAAATAATTCCTCACAAAGTACCTTGGGGCTCTGGCCTTTGGCAAGTTCAGCATACAATTCTGGATTCTTGCTGTGGAAAATATATAATAGGAAATTATGAGAAAGCTTAAGCTAAAAGAAACTAATGAAAAACTAATAATGAAGATATAAGGTATATATATAGTGACTGACTCATATTTCTCTTTCTTGAAGTGAATGAAACCAGCTTTGATCCTCTCAGATGCTTCTGATAATGGGATGCCATCAGATGATGTTGTTCCCAACTGAGCTGTTATTTGCTCTACTTTTTCAGCTGCTGTGGCTTTCAGATTACTCTTCTCCCTTCATTTGAACACAATATAATGCATGTGAATTTGCTAGGAAGAAGAGTGATATCGTGAAATGTTAATTGCATATATTTCTCAACAGAGAGAGTGTTTGAGCTTCACCTTAACAGTTTCTGGAGTTCCTCAATAGCTTCCTCATAGTTCTTACCCATATCCTCTCTCTTAAGGAAAAAAAAAAGAAATAAGTGTCAGTTGAAACTGACAAGTTACCATTACCATGAAAAAGAAATGAGAAACAAAAAGTAATTTTAACACTCTTAGACATATAGTGGAAATTTAACACTATAAGTCTGTAAATATGAGAACAAAATGGAAAATAATCTTTAGAATTTGACTAGTAAATAAATGGTGTCAAGTTTCATAAAAATAGAAGTTGGAAAGGATATATTTTCTGATGTCTCAGGATTAATTAGTAGCCAATTTGGCAAAACTGGTTTTGAATGTGGACCTTTTCTTCTATAGTAGTTTGGATTTGCTGCTTTATCCGCCTTAGAATCCTCCACCTAACAAGGCTACACTATACTAAGCAATTTCACATTCTATATATAGTTTTTATTTTGGGCATAAGTTTTCTTCATAATGAAAAAGTTGGTTAATTGTATGGTGCTGACATATGACACATACTAGTACATGAATAAATCCATATATATCACACACCTGTCACTTACTAAGCTACCAATATGATGGTTCAATAGAAAAATCAAACGGTGTAAAGTTCCACGTGAAAACTCCACTTTAAAAACACAATCAAACGTTTATGTTCCAAGTAGCAACCAAATTCACTCCACGTACATACACGTGGAGTAGTCGTGGACAATGTTAGATTGTTGAGCACATGATATATCACCTAAGCCAAAATCTATGGCACTCCAAATCACACATTATGACTCAAAAGTGCAAATATAATTTTGGGTTTCTTACTAAAAATTTGAAAGACAAAGAAACAAACAAACAAAACAACAAATGTAATTTTCAGTAATTTTTGCAACTCAAAAGAGATTAATCTTAGACTATCAGTTCAGCAAATGCAGTTGCAACATTTAAGTGATCAAATAAAGTGTGTTTTGTATATATATACCAAAGTAGGGGTGATGATGGGAGAAGGGGCAGCAAACACAGGCTTGTCTTGAATGAGAGAAGGGAAAGAAGAGGAAGAAGAAGAAGAAGAAGCGGAAGTGCTAAGGGTTGCAAAGACTGAAGGGCGTGATGTGGCTCTCTTGAGAGAAGTTTTGGCAGGGGAGATGGAAGAGATGCACCAGCCGTTGATGGTAGAGGTCGACATTGTGCAGTGGAGACTCAACTGGTGTTGATATATATAGCTATGACATGTGCATGTGCATGGCTATCCCGGCCCCATTTTTATGTGACCATCCATAAGGTCATGGATAATGAAAGTGAAAGCTAAGCAAAGGAGAGCTTCATCCCTATCTTTGTAGATGAGGTTTGAATGTTGGAGATTAACTACAAGAGAATGAGCATAATCCAATTTCACTTTGGATCTCATATACCCTTTGTTTTCTATCTCCCATTTACCTACATAATAACATAGTCATATCATACACACACACACAAAATGAAAAATTTTGCTATATATTTTAGGTGCTCTAAATTGATTTTTGAGTGCTTAATACACGTTGTTATATATGGACCATTCCATTGTGTATAGATATTATCTATGAGATTCACGTTAATTCTTATGAGCTAAAGAAATTGTGGTACTGGGTATTCCAAAGGGATTTAGAGGTTGTTGTTGTAGGTTACGTTTTGTCCCCTTTTAATTTATGTGTCATGACATGCAGCAATACCGGTTTGCCACGTAGCAGAAAAATGCAACCACTTATACTATACCCCTGCTGAAAGTGGCGAAATGTACATTGCCGGTATACTGCGGTAACTGCATATTCTATTCACTTTGCTAGAATTGAGGGTAACACTTTTCTCTGTCTTCATTTTATTAATTAAAAATGAAAAGACACAAATGTGCGAATAGTAAAGTAACGAGTTCATCACCGGTGCCTAAAGGGTTTTACCTGTGGAAGCATGTAGGTGCGTAAGATATAGAATGTGTAAGTAGTAAATATTCTTACGAATGATATGTCTTCGACTCCAATCCTTGCGAAAAATAAATTCCTTGAGATGACCTATGTCATTTGCAGTCTCGGAGTGATAGCTCATTCGCCATCATTTATTTCACACAAAGAAAAGTTCATTACTGAGTAAATAGTTGAGTTTCTTCAGTATATTGTCAGTGATTCGATTCCTTATGTATGTACTGAAAAAGCTTTGTTGAGACACGTAAAACTCACTTCAATAATTTATACCCTAGAAAAAGATTTAGTCTACAACTATCACCCGGAGATTCATTTGGTTAAAAAAAAAAACAGAGAGTTTTTATTACACACACATACACACAAAGTTCATTAATAATATAGTACACATACATAATGCAATACTGTGACATCTCCTTTCACTCAGTGAAGGGTTAGGATCACTCTATATTTCCCTCTGGCTAACATCTCTTCTGTCTCCTGTATGAGGCTTCAATATGATTGGTTGATACAGAGTGATCCAACCGTTCACTAAGTAAAAGGAAATTTCTGCTCTTTACATTGTTGGAAAACTGAGATGTTTGGAACTTTGGAGATTTACTTATTGTTTTTTTCGTTTCCTCTACATTATTTTTATTAGGTTAAATGTGGTACAAAAGTTCTAATTTAAGTATGATATAGGTCATCAGTCATCACAAAGTTATATTACATTTTTTTGCTAGTAGACTCTCGATGATGAACTTGAGTGAAAGTAGAAAATCCTAATATCAAATTAGTTAGTTCCAAAAACTAATGCCAAATTTGACAAAAAGATAGAAAATGTTGGAGATATTTTCACAGTTTCAGCATTAATTAAGTGTAGATTCAAAGGAAAAAAAATTAAGAATAATTATATCATCTAAGCCTCCTCTATCCTTTTGGTAGAACCAATGGCTAATATATGACGGACCAGACAAGCTATGGGTTTTACAGATAAAACCCTATCCTTGAAGCTTCAAATATGTGGCTCTGGATCCAAATACATCCAGAATGATTTCTGAATGTGCCAAGTATTGGTGGTGGGCTTACATATATTATATACACAAACAAGCTTCATATGTACTCACTCACATGCGGCTCAGTTTTACCCTTTATTCAACTAGCGTTGCCAAATAATTGGGTGCTTAAAAAGCACTTATCTAATACTTCAAATAGTTTGAATAATATTCTTAAATAAGCAGGAACTCAAAATAATCTTTTTCTTTTTTTTCAAGAGAAGCTAAAATGAATTGCTTCTGAACAAAATAAAAGAAGTAGAAGAGAGAGTTCTATTTTAAAATTACCTTTTTTTTCCTTCTAAATTCTCGCTATTTGGAAATCACATTGGATTTCGCCTTATTCTTTGAGCCGGGTGGATCCATATGAAGGAGCAAAGCTCTTCCAGCTTCTATTTTTCCATTCACAAGACTCGTAATCAAGACCTTGCTCAAGGGGAACCAAGCTCCATCCATTTGGACCAACAAGTGTTTTCCAATATACAGGGAATAAGAAATATTTTTTTAAAACAATTTAAGTCCCAATTAAACTTGTATTCATTTCATGTAAATATTCTTCATTAATTAGTAAGCTAAGAAATTAGATGTCTATGCCCTTTAATTGAACAAAAATGTTATTTGAACATCTGAAAAGTTGACACTTGCAACATTTAGTTAATAACACTCAAAATCGTATGAATAATTCGTTAACGGACAACTTGGTTAATTATGTACAAAATCTTGATTAATGAAGCTCGGTAAATGGTTAATGAGTTGCCCAATCTTGATGTACCCGTTAAACAAATCTAATACGTCATTAATCACGATTTCGAATATCATTAATATCAGGTGTTAAATTTTCTAACGTTGAAGTAACATAACTATTAATTAAATGTGCCTATAATAAATAAACTAAGAGAGACAGGGTGGGAGGGAGGGATTCTCACCCAAGGCTGCACCAAAATCATTGGGCATTCGCCAAAGTGGTTAAATCCGGACTATCTAACGTTAATAAAATAATAATAAATTTGGATGGTCAAATCCTTCAAGTAGTAATCTGGATAGTCCATATTTGATCATTTGGGTGGTGCACCTTAGACAACACCTTTTTAACATTATCTTCCACATATTTTTTTTACACTTTTATATGAAATCCTCTAAATTACATGGGTTCAATTTCTATTTAGCATGTCTAAAATAAATTTCAGCAATAAAGAGTGGGTTGAATAAAATGTTAAAAAGAACATATTACTTACATTTCTCTTGTTATTTTTAGGAACTCTCCGTAATTTGGCATTTGTCTCTTCAATGAGTCCATGGAGTATCCCACAAGCTTAGATCTTTTGAACACGTTATGGGACTAATCTCCGTTCGGGTGCTCAGTCATAGTCAAGGTTTTTCATCCCTTTCCAAAGATGTGTTCTGTGGGATTCGAACTCAAGTCCTCCTCCCATAAGCTCAACCTGCGCAACCAACTAAGCAACACTCGTTGGGTTACATTTCTTTTGTTATAATAATAAGCAAGCCAAGAAGAGATAAATGTAAGCAAATTTGGAACAGCTTTTGGAGCATTATGCATTGCGAGATATTAGGAGAAAGGTTGTGCAGAAAGTTGGAAGTGAAACAATTGGGTTGGCTTTCTGATGAGTGATGACCAACTTGGTTGTTATATATATTATTATACTCAGTTGTGACTATGGCATTTGATTTTGATGTCAACATTCAGTGTACACAATGAAAAGATTATGGCAACATTTTTCTTGTCCTGTTTCGATCGGTTTCTTAACGAGTTGCACGGATTTAAATTAAAACAGCAATATTTATGTTCCATACGTACGCTTTTTTTATAACATTACATATAATAATGTCAACACTTTTTTTAATAACATTACACACATTTTACATTTTTATTTTCCATTTTGCATGATCATATTATGAGCATGCTTGGTTTTGATGTCAACATTCAGTGTACACAATGAAAAGATTATGGCAACATTTTTCTTGTCCTGTTTCGATCGGTTTCTTAACGAGTTGCACGGATTTAAATTAAAACAGCAATATTTATGTTCCATACGTACGCTTTTTTTATAACATTACATATAATAATGTCAACACTTTTTTTAATAACATTACACACATTTTACATTTTTATTTTCCATTTTGCATGATCATATTACGAGCATGCTTGGTTTGCCAAATCCACTAGCATATAGCGGATGAAAAAGTAGTCCCGTTTGGTAACCATTTTTTAAATTAGCATATATCATTTTTTTACAAATGTTATAGCGTATTTTCCAGACACTACTTGAAGTAGCGTTTAAGCTTATAGCATATAGCTTATCATTTTTTCTTCCATTTTTATTCCTATTATCTTAATTAAATTCCTCACTTATCATTAGCTAATAAAATAAACTCTTAATCATTTAGCATAGTATATAAATAAGAATTAATTTAACTATTTAGATTTATATTTAAGATAAAAAATAGAAACTACAGTTTTATCTATAAAAAAATAAAATTTATATGAAAATCATATCAATATATAATTTTATTTTATTATTCCATTTTATTTATTAAAAATAACTAAAACTAAACTAATATTAAAATAAAAAATAATATTTTAATTTTTTAAATGATAAATAATTTAAAATAAATTAAAGTGTCAAAAATGATAATTATTTTAAATGAAATAACATAAATAATATATATATATATATACATATAATTTATATAAAAAAATGCATACATATCATTTTATATCATTTTAAACATTTATCAACTAGTCCAACCGTTAGTTTTACCGAACACTTCAAATTCAATCCGTTATCCGTTAGTTTATCCGCTATCTGCTATCCGCTAGTTTTTACTAAACAGAATTTATAAAGGATCTGTTTCTTTTTTTCTTTACCTCTGTACTTTAATCATGTAATATTATTTAGTATGAAAAGAAACTTGACAGTAGTTTTCATTTATTGAATTGATTGATATAAAGAGAGATAGAAACATTTGATAACTCTAAACTTATTTCCTAATAATAAAACTAACTTCCTAACTAACTTTGTTTACACATGGTTTTCACATCTAATACATGTATATTATCCAATATCCCCCGTCATGCTGGAAAGTGTATACTAAGAACTCTAAGTTTGGATACAAAAGAGAATGAAATAATATTTCTTGAAGAAATTTGTAGATGAAAAAATAGTCGACTTGTTGAAATTTAACATAATCTTTTGTTGCTCGTAATTGGCTTTATTGACCTCATGAATTTTGTACGAAAATCGTTTTTGGGTTTTCTTCACCGTTCTTTGAATTCTTACTTTGAAACAAGGGTGTTGGGATTTCCTCACTGTTCTTTGAATTCTTTGTTGTTATCTTGAATGCACTCTTGCTTGGTTCAAATATGAGTGCTTGTTCGAATACGAGGAGCACTAGCAGCTTTACCTCTGCTTGGAAGCAGAGGAAGAAGAAAAGAGAAATATCACCCTGTAGCCTTATTTCACCCAGTAGGCTGCAATACCAAGAATTGGAAATATGTTCTGGCAGATTGGACTTTAAGCCCAAAAAAAAATATTGCATCAATTTGAAACAAAACAATAATGATAGCACCAAATGAAAATCCTTGAAGCAACCAATAATTGCCCACAATGTGAACAAGCACTAGATTGACAGAATCTCTTGTCCTTCGAAATGCATCTTTCATATAGAAGGGGAGGTGACTCCCACACGTGGACCTTAATTTTGGATGCACAAAAAAAAAATGAATATAAAGTATAACACCTTGTTGGTCAGAGGCAGGTTCAACGCCGAGATTTAATCTCCACAACAACTTGATCGATTCAATTTCATTACAGAAAACGAACCAAGAAATACCAAATGAAATGCAGAACACGATCCAAAAAGATGAAAAGAACCAGTTCCAAAGAAAAGAGATTTGTGCAATATAGATGGTGAGTGTCCCACGGTTGCAACCAATATCCAGACAATCCTTGCTGGCAAACAATTTAATCCCAATAATACGAAGATATCAAGCTGGCAGAGATAAAATTGAAAAGGCAAAAATGGGATCCAAAATGGGTGCTTTCTTGTTGGCTATGTTCTATTCAAGAATAGCTTTTGTATCATACCAAAAATAGTTCCTTTGTTACCAAGAAGGAAACTTTGAGGATAAAGGAAGAGATTTTAGCAACATAGAGAAAATGGGTGTCAATTACAGAGCAATCATAAAAAGGGTTTGGCAAGCAAAACCAGAAGCAGAGCTAATGCAAAGTGATCAATTTAGAACAGAGAGAAAGATAAAGAAGAATTGCATGGGAATGTGAGAATTGTGCTTGGGGGAGAGAAAATGATAGAAAATGAACAGGAAAAAGAAAGAAAAGGAAAAGGAAAAGTGTATGCAATGGAGTAAAGTTCATGGGGATGCCAACACTCGAGGGCTCCCATGGAGAGAAGAAAATTGGTATTTTTCAAGAAGAAGAAGGAGAAGAAAGAAGAGATATCTAAAAAAAAATTGGTATTGATACCATATGAGAAAAAACTTGATAGTAGTTTTCGTGGATTGAATTGATTGATACAAAGAGTGTTAATATAGAAAAATAAAATAAAAAAATAGAAACACTTGATAGCTCTAAACTAATTTCCTAACTAATTATGTTTGCACATGGTTTACACATCTAATACATGTGTATTATCCAATATTATTTTAAGAAGTTGTAGCTTGATTCATGGAAGAAGGAGAGAAGACCGCTGGAACAGAGGATATACGGGAAGATTGTCAAAACAGGTGATAAACGATGGAGATTGGCTTTTACCCTGATATCACGTTAGATTCCATCATAAAACCAATTGGTGTTAAGTTGAGTTGTCCAACAAATATATAAACCCCAGATCAGGATTTGAGACAGGCGATGTGGGAATTCCAACAGCACTTATGGCAACATGAACTGCTCCTTTGGATCACCTTGACAAAGTTGGTTCCTAGAACAACAAAAATTGTTAAAATTTCTGTAAGAAGACAATCACAAGCTTACTTAAAGAAATATGAATGTAACAAACGTGAAGAAATATAGCTCTAGAATACACATACATCGCTAATTCAATAAACTATTTATGAGGGGGGAAAGTAAAAGCAGCAAGCAAGACAATAAATTATCAAAAGACAATATGGATATTAGGCGAATGCTACGATGAGAGATGTTGTCATGTCTCTCATGTGAGCAACCACGTAGAACCGTCTGATAATGAAGTTTCACGAATACTACTATGTCTTTGTAAGCACATGATTATTATTTTGTTTTCTCTCTCATTCTTATCTGCTTGTCATCAATAGTCGAGGACACTCTGACAGAGATTCACACCACCGCACAACGCCCAGAACGACCACGCCGCTGTTGTGCATCGCCATTCCGTCGTAACCCGTACAGATAGCATCGCAACAATCGGAGGAACCTATCATCGCCGTCCTCAGCCACCACGCCACCATTGAGCTCTGCGAGTCAGAACCGCCGTGTCACGAGCCCGAGCCACCACTGCCTTCCTTGGTTGATCCGCGTGCTACCTCTGCCAAATTTGTGGAGGCTTCGATGGTGGGTGCTCATTTGGTTTGTGGTTGATCGGCAATGAATTTTTTTTTTTTTTTGGTTGCCTTCATCACAAATAGAGACCACCAAAACTAAACCTACACTTACAATAAACCTCCAAACCCAAATTGAAGAATGGGTAGAATAGCTCTTGTTGGAAACCCAATTATCAATTTCATTAGCTTGAGACTACGAGGGTTGGAGAGAACGGTGGCGGCGGCGGACGATAGCTCCACGTCGGTTCCAACGGTGTATGAGATTGAGGTGGTGGAAGCCAAATGAAAGAGAGAACCAAATTACAAAAAGATTAAGGATTAAATTCAAATTAACAAAAAATATTGTTCTTAAATATAATTGTTAATCACTGATCATTATAAGTAAAACTAAGGTTGTAAAAGTTTGCAGAATTTGTTAGAAGTCAAACACAAAATTGTCAGCCTTGGTTGCACCATAAGTTGGATAGTGGAGACGGCTCGACACATCGACAGTGAGAGAGGGGAGAGAACAAAATGAAAATAATAATAATAATAATAAGATGTGGGCAATCCATGATAGTATTTCTGAAACTTTTAAATCCAACGATGAAAATTGGTTTCATACTGTACTGGCCGAAGAGTGAAACCCGGCCACCGAGCTCAAATACCCGGCCCAGTCCGGAAGTTAAAGATAATAAATTAAAGATCACCTAATTAAGGCATATGATATTATCCTTAATTAAATCCTGATATTATCTGAAATAACCTTATCTGGTTAAAAGAGATAATATCCCTTAAATTAAGGAATCACATCTCAAAAGAGATTTAAGAGATAGAAAGAGATAAATCAGATCTCTAAAAGATAGGGGAATCCTATTATAAAAGGAGGAGTACCCATGATAGAAACTCACTTTTGACTGAACTCCGGTGGCTCTCTCTTAAGCGTATTAGAGAAACTAGTTCGACCAAGAGACTATCAGACAGTCCTTGCTCCCTAGTATTCATCAGATACAAAATTAAGAGATTGAGATCACCACGGCCAAGGGTTGAACCGAGAACTACGTCTGGCTTTGATTCCCATCGGGATACGTAGGACCGGAATATTACATTCTGCCAAGCCTTAATCTAAAACAACCCCTATTATTCACTCTTGGTCTGACATTTACGGTGAGATCGGATCTCGGCAGGAACATTTGGTGCCCACCGTGGGGCCGAGGTGAAACTTTCCCCGGTTCCACAAGAAAGCTTAATGGTGACCACACGGAATGGTCTGCGAGGAGGGGCGAGCAGCATGAATCATGAGGACCATGAGGCTTCCAACGCCCAGAACCACGGCAATTATCATTCCTCCCCCCTCAATGAAGACAACCCTCGGTTGGGAGAAGTTATTGAACAGCTTAAGCAGCTGCGGAAAGAAAACGAGGAAATTCGCGCGCAGAATCAGAAGCTCCTTAGAGCGCGAAAAAGAGAGAGGTCCCTGACACCTTCCGACGAAGAGCAATCCTCACCCGAGGCTGGCCAGAAGGATCCTCCGACGCACTCTCCTCGGGGAACTAACCGAGCATCCAAAACTAAACCTCCCCCGGGGGCTTCAGAAGTCAAGTCTCACGCAGAAAGGACTAGCCAGAAAGGAAGGACATCGGACCGGCGTCCGAGGTTGCCCTTCACTGATGACATTAATGAAGTAATCGTGCCTAGCCATCTTAAGCCTCTTAACATCGACAAATTCAATGGCACCACTGACCCAACCGAGCATGTGGAGTCCTTTATTTCCTCTATTTACTTGGTGACTGATTCAGAGGCTGTCATGTGCAAAGTTTTTCCAACCACCTTGCAGGGCCCAGCTCTGACCTGGCTAACAAATCTACCACCTCGGTCGATTGATTCCTTCGATGTGCTTATAACCAAGTTCACTGCACAATTTGCAGCAAGTCGAAGGCATAAAAGGCATTCGGTCTCACTGGTAAATTTCAAACAGGAAAGGAATGAATCACTCAGAGATTACATGGCTCGCTTCAATGCTAAGCAGATCCTGATTCCCAACATGAGCTCGGAAATCTGCCTCCACACCGTCATGGCCGGTCTCAAGCCAGGGCCATTCTTCGAGTACCTATCTCGGAAGCCACCGAGAGATTTTGAAGAGTTGCGGGAAAAGGCTACAGGTTTCATGAACTCAGAAGAGATGTTGGAATTTAAAAGGAGAGAGAGAGGTTTCAAGGACAAGAGCTCAGCCTCGAACAAAGACAGAAACAGGGGGTCTGACTCACAAAGGATCCGAAAAACCAACGACAGAGAATTCCCGCAGAGGCATCCCAGGTACCAATCTTATACCCCGTTGAACCGATCTCGGGCAGTCATCCTTCAGGAGGTGTGTAGCGCCGAGTTGCTTACCTTACCTGGACCGTCCAAAACACCGGACAATGCTGACAGAAGCAAAGAATGCATGTGGCATCAAAACTATGGACACTCCACTGAAGAGTGCAAAACACTCCAGAGAAAGATTGAGGATTTACTACAAGCAGACCGTCTTGATCGTTTCATCCGCCTAGATGACAACGGAGGCAGACTACCCGGTCGAAGACAACGGAGACACGGTTATGATAACCGAGACTGAGATGCAAACTTACGAAGAAACCATCAGGGCGAAGACCGGTTGAATGACCAAAAGACCCCTATCGAAGAATCAGAAGGAGGAATCAGGGGGGTCCACAGTGTCTGGAAGGCCTCCAAGAGCAAGACCCCCCATAACTTTCACAGATGATGATTTCCAAGGGGTAGATCCAAATCAAGATGACCCAATGGTGATAACGGTCGAGCTGGCCAACTTTTCAGTCAGACGAACGCTTATTGACCAGGGGAGCTCAACAGACATTCTGTACCTGGCAACCTTCAAAAAGCTCGGAATTCCAGAAAAGCTGATAAAGGAGCAGGAAGACAAGCTAGTAGGGTTTGCCGGGGAGCAAGTCAAAACCCGAGGTTACATAGACCTCTTAACAACGTTTGGAGAAGGAAAACTCTCCAAATCCGTATCAGTCAGGTACGTCATTGTAGATGCCAACACATCATACAACATCCTTATTGGAAGACCGATGTTGAATGAACTCAAAGTGATTGTCTCTACCCCACACCTGACAATGAAATTCCCAGCCGACTCTGGGGAGATAATTGCAGTCCGGGCTGACCAAAAGCTAGCCAGGCAATGCTATGTGGATAGCCTGAAGGTTACCCGCCACCAGGACGGCCCAAAGAATACCGAGGATGGTAAAGCAGTGGTAGTAAGCTCGGTCATCTCAGTAACTTCAGCCAGCTCGGTCAGCATGTTTGAGCTGGACCCAAGGACGGAGATGTACGAGTCCAGGGCCGAACCAACAGAGTCTTTAGAAAGGTTCCAGTTGGGAGCCCATCCTGAACAATGCACCCACGTCGGTAGTCAACTGGACCCCTCACTCAGAGATAGGCTTCACATGGTCCTAAGAAGGAATGCTGACCTGTTTGCCTGGAAGACATAGGATATGCCGGGCATAGACCCCAACTTTATGTGCCATAAGCTGTCTACATGTCCCGAAGCTAAACCTGTAACTCAGAAAAAGGAAACTTGGAGAGGAAAGGCGTCGAGCAGTGGCCGAGGAGACTTCCAAACTGGTCAAAGCAAATTTCATCCGAGAGGTGAAATACACCACTTGGCTAGCCAACGTGGTATTAGTCAGAAAGGCCAAATGGTAAATGGCGAATGTGCACTGACTATACCGACCTTAACAAGGCATGCCCAAAGGATTCCTATCCCTTGCCCAACATTGACAGACTGGTGGATGAGGCCTCAGGTTACAAAGTCTTGTCCTTTCTGGACGCATATTCAGGTTATAACCAGATCAGGATGTACCCACCCGATGAGGAAAAAACAGCATTTATGACTGATGGGGCAAACTACTGCTACCGAGTAATGTCCTTCGGCCTAAAAAATGCTGGTGCAACATATCAAAGGCTTATGGACAAGGTTTTCGCCAGTCAAATCGTAAAAAACTTAGAAGTATATGTTGATGACATGGTGGTAAAATCCGAAGATCTGAGCCAGCACCCCGCCGACCTCAAAGAAATTTTCGGCCAGCTCAGAAAGTACAACATGAGGCTAAATCCAAAAAAGTGCTCTTTCGGTGTACAAGGAGGAAAATTCTTGGGATATATGCTAGCACACCGGGGAATCGAAGCTAATCCAGATAAATGCAAAGCCGTCATGGAAATAAGAAGTCCTCAGAATGTGAAAGAAATTCAGAGGCTAGCAGGTCGATTAGCCTCCCTATCCCGCTTTCTCCCGAAGTCTGCAGAGAAGGCAAGGCCTTTCTTCCAGCTCTTAAAAAAGCCAAAGAATTTCATTTGGACTGAAGAATGTGAGAAGGTCTTTGAAGATCTAAAACTCTTCTTAGCATCTCCCCCAATCCTCACTCGGCCTCAGCTCGGCAAAGATCTGTATCTGTACCTCTCCGTCAATGATTGTGCAATCAGTGCAGTGATCATCCAAGAAGAGGAGGAGCAACAGATGCCAGTGTACTATGTCAGTAGGATCCTGAAAGACGCGGAAACGTGATATCAAGTAATTGAAAAACTGGCCCTCGCCTTAGTTATGGCAGCTCGGAGGTTACGGCCCTATTTCCAGTCGCACCAAGTCATAGTCAAGACTGATCATCCAATAAAGCAAGTACTCAGGAAACCTGACCTAGCCGGACGAATGATAGCTTGGTCAGTAGAATTGTCAGAATTCGATCTACGGTATGAACCGAGAGGGCCAATGAAAGCACAATGCCTCTCTGACTTTATTGCCGAGCTCTCTTCCAAACCGGGGTCAGAGTCCTTCATCTGGCTCCTATATGTTGACGGATCATCTAACTTGAAAGGAAGTGGGGCTGGAATAATTCTTAAGGGACCTGACGATCTAATCCTCGAGCAATCTTTAAAGTTTGAGTTCACTGCTTCGAACAACCAAGCAGAATATGAAGCCCTTATTGCTGGGCTATTGTTAGCTAAAGAAATTGGGGTCCGGGAACTAAAATGCCGAAGTGACTCATAGCTCGTAACATGACAAGTCTTGGGAAATTATCAGACAAAGGACCCCCAACTAACCAGATATCTCTGCAAGGTTAATAGCCTCATTTCTAAATTTGAGCATTTCTCCATTGAGCACATACCTCGGGAAGAAAATTCCAGGGCAGATCTGCTGTCCAAATTGGCTAGCACCAAGAGGGCTGGCCAACTAAGAACTTTCATTCAAGAAAACCTCCTCGAGCCGAGCATAAAAAGTGTCGAAGTGACAATGACCGAGTACTATGACCGGGGCTGGATGACTCCAATTTAGGAGTATCTAACCTCGGACAAACTACCTGATGACCCAAATGAGGCGAGGTGAATCCGTCTGAAATCTTGCCACTACACCGTCCTAGACGGTGAGCTGTACAAAAGAGGATTCTCCAGGCCATTACTGAAGTGCCTCACAAAGGAGCAGTCCGAGTACGTAATGGATGAGATGCACCGAGGAATTTGTGGAATGCATTCAGGTGGCCGATCTCCGGCAACTCGGGTCCTACGAGCAGGGTTTTACTGGCCAACCATGAGACTGGATTGTTCTACTTGGACCAATAGGTGTGAGCCCTGTCAGAAGTTCGCCTGCATAGCTCGTGCTCCAGGAGAAGAGCTCCACTCCATGTTCTCGCCATGGCCCTTTACTATGTGGGGGATGGACAGAGTCGGTCCTTTCCCAATGACCAAGGGTCAAGTCAAGTTCCTCCTGGTAGGTGTAGACTACTTCACCAAGTGGATTGAAGCAGAACCATTGGCTACGATAACTGCCAAAAAGGTCCAGAATTTGTATGGAAAAACATCATATGCAGGCATGGCCTTCCTTATGCAGTTGTTACAGACAACGGAAAGCAATTCACCGATAAGGAGCTTGTAGAATTTTACTCCAACCTCGGAATTAAACACAAAGTGACCTCGGTAGAGCATCCACAAACAAATGGCCAAGCAGAGGCAGCCAATAAAGTTATTCTAAACGAGCTCAAAAGAAGGTTAGGACAATCAAAAGGGGCTTGGGTCGAACAATTACCAAGCATCCTGTGGGCTTACCATTGCTCACCACAATCTTCGACGGGAGAAACACCGTTCAAACTAACCTATGGAACCGATGCAATGATTCTAGTTGAGCTCGGTGAGCTCTCTTTCCGAAGGCAGCATCACGATCAAAGCAAAAATGAAGAAGAACTCCGAGTTGAGCTTGACATGGTCGAGGAAGTCCGAGATACGGCAAAAATCAGAGACGAGCTATGCAAGCAAAAAGCAACTTGGAAGTACAACTCAAGGTTGCACCCAAGGGAATTTGTGCAAGGTGACTTAGTGCTGAGACTACAAAGCGACACGAGAAAAGACCCCAGAGAGGGTAAGCTCGCGGCAAACTGGTCAGGCCCATTCAGGATAGTAGAAAATCTAGGAAATGGTGCCTACAGGCTAGAAGAATTGTCAGGAAGGTCGGTTCCAAGAACATGGAACACTTCCCACCTTAAGTTTTATTTTAGCTAAGGTTAGAGGTGATGCACTCTTTTTCCTATCTCGGTCTTTTTCCCATGAGGTTTTGGCCGAGAAGGTTTTAACGAGGCACACTAGGAAAAATAAATAAATAAAATTATTTTCAGTTGAGCTATTATGCAAAAAATACGGCGTTAAAACTGACAAAATCCTAAAGAGGCTCACCGAGCTAAAATCGATCGATCAGGGTCGAAGTGTCGAGCCTATAAAGGTGTATAAATCCTAAAGAGGCTGACCGAGCTAAAATCGACCGATCAGGGTCGAAGTGTCGAGCCTATAAAGGTGTACAAATCCTAAAGAGGCTGACCAAGGTGAAATCGACCGATCAGGGAGCCTACAAAGGCGTATTGAGACACCCCGTTGTGCCCCATTGTATTATTACATTAAAACCTTAATATTTATTTACTTAATCGCGCGCTTACTGTTGAAAATACGTAAAAATTAAAACTTAAATAATAATCATATAACTTCTACAAATACAAAACACACCAAAACTATATTACATAAATACACACATAATTATTCTTTATTTTACACAACACGGTTTAGGGTATCCTCTCAGTAGGATCCCACACCGGTACTTATTTATACAAACATGCTTATAACTAACTGAAAGCAAGAAACGTCTTATATGACTCACTGGCCCTAAACTTACTACGCTACATTATCAGGATCAATAGATGGTTCTTCAGCGTCGACTTCATACGGAACGTCGTTCAACTCGTCAACAATCTCCGTCTCGTATGGGGTTCCATCCATCTCCTCAGCAACATATTCGTTCATCTGGTCTTCTAACGTAACAAAGTAGACATACACAAAATACAGAAATAGGGAGATAAGAAACAGTTCTATCATCATAAGTGGAAAGGATTCATAGCATATAATACAATAACAGTCACAGACATGCATCATTCAAAATCAACAATCATCCTCAATTCACTATATATCATCCTCTACCCTTCAACTCATGCAACTAAACCTTTATGCTGACGTGGCCACTACTACTCCTGTCACACATCCCTCGTTAGGGATGCCAGTCAGTCGCCCAAGTGACACGTTCCCCACGCTGGTGCACATTCTTATCCATGGTAAGAATGCTCATGCAAAGCAATGACACTATAGCTGCACTGTATCGTCGGTGCACACCCTGATTCTCTCTCTCACTCTGTCAAGGGTGCTCATGCAAAGCAATGACACTATAGTTGCACAACCTAAATTCTAATTTGGAACGGTCCACGAGAACTTCGGACCTCGTGTATCTCAAATACACGGTTATGAACACCAATGCAACATATGATTCTCACTGACTTTTATCAATAACAACCTAGTACCTCAAGCTTTTCCTCATAACCTCCACTTACATACTATATCACATTACTTCTATACCATAATAGCGAGGCACTTCTAATTCATATTCAAAACTCTCACCCAAACAAAATACCTCCGAGCAATATTTATCTTTCCTTAAAATCATCTAAGCATAGTATCAAACCCAGGCAGATCATGCATAACACATTAATCAACAGAATATTCAAATATCTCAATATCATATAAGGCAATTTATCACAACCAAATCATAATAGTTCAACCAAATAAATAACAAAGTCAGACTCTGTCACGGCCTGGCCATGACAACCATCACGGCCGTGACAGACAGCAAACATCCTTAATATCATAATTATTCAAACACCGAAACAATACGTCACATGCAGATGGAATACCTCAACCAGCGTATCACAAACAGTCAAAAGTAAATAATTCAAACATCCTCAAATATGAATAATCAACCTAAGGCGATAAACCCACAATTCCCAAATCGTCATTGGTTTTATGGAAAAGATTTCAATACGATTTTGGTATTGTCGATTACTCGACCACTAGTAGGGTTTAGGTCGCCCTACACCATTATTATAAATTATATACTACTTATCGATTCCGACGATGGAATGGTTCTTTCTCCCACCTGAGTTTGCACCGAAAACACGTACACAACGATCCTTGTTATCCCGCCACGAGTTAACACAATCACCTTCAACCAAACAACATAATTATAATTAATCAACTAACACCCATCTATGACACTTTAGGGCTAGGTTCGGCCAAGACTTAGAATTAGGTTTAGGATTATCTTCTTAATGTCATCTTTTGGATCCTAATTACTAGAGTCTTAATTAACATAGATTACTTATTACATGACTAAAATTTGAAACAAAATCCTCTAACCTTTAGGGTTAGGGTTTCGGCCAAGGGCTGACTTTTAGGGTTCAAAATCCTTAAAATTCCTAATCATGATTAAGTCATAGATTAATGATCCTTGATTAACCTAAATCATGGATTAGTGACTAAACAACTAAAGTTGAAACTCAAAACTTTCTAACTCTTTTATACATAGATTCGGCCTCAACATAATCTTAGGGTTAGGGATCTTAGTTTAATAAACCAACTTGGATTTATTAATCATACATACTAATAGCTTGATTAACAAGATCATTAATGAAAACCATGAACAAAAACTCTACCAAACCTACTTTGATAGATTCGGCCAAAGCTAGGTTTTCAAGAAAGAGATTTTTTGATTACTTCATGATCTTGGATTTAGATAGTAGACATGATATCTAGAAGGTAGAAAGTAGTTTCATCATCATTAGATTTTCCTAGGATTTATTATGATTTTTCAAAGTTCTAGGGTTTGAAACTTGAAAATGATGAACCACCATGATATAAGTCTTGAATCAAGAAACTATCTAAAGAACATAGACATGATTTAAGACAAAGATTAGGATTTACCTCTTGAGAATCAATGATGAAGACAATCCAAGAACTTGCTTTGAAACTTAGAACTAAGAACTTAGAACTTTAGAGTTTTAGAAGACAACTAACCAAAGAAATAAATGAAAAGTGAGAGTATGGTTTTTATAGTGATAATGGTGCCATCATGGGAAGGTTCTAGATGAAGATGAGTTGTCATGTTAAAAGGATCAAAGTGCAATTAAGTTCCAAGGACCAAATTGCAAAGATTCCAATAGTTGAAGGACTAGTTTGCAAATAGACAATAAAATGTCATGATGATGATTTTTGTCACATTAAATGCTAGATTATCTTTGACTTAGTTGGCTGATTTTGGTGTCATAGATATTTTAGAGAAAACCTAACTTGTTGAAGAAGATTGTTGAAGAAAAATCAAGAATGACGTAGAAAAGTGTGGAACATTCTAGAAAAATCTTGATTCATCCATCAAATGAGAAAGTCATCTTCTCTCATGGGCTTATGTATTTGGGCTTGACACATTTGGGCTTAGTTTCATTTTCTTGTTTGTTGTGGGGCCCACTTGAAGATTTAAGCCTTTAAACCTAAGATAAGAAACTTAAATGGGCTTTATGGACTCAACTATGAACTAGAAAAGTTTGGGCTTCTAAGCCACGACCATTTAAGGTTAGAAACAAGGATTCTAGCCCAATCCACTTAAAAAAACGAAAAAAAAAACTAATTTAGGGACAAAAGGGTAATTTCTGAAAGTTCGGGGACTTAACCGTAAATTTCAAATTTTCTATTTAACCCTGAAAAACCTTCTAGACTTAAAAATATGATTCATCCCATTGAATCATCTCAAAATCCTAAGATAAACCCTCTATCCACTCTTAGAAACTCTAATTTCCCCTTCGTGCCTACCCGATTCGTGTTCCTTTGAAAAACGTAATTTATTTTATTTTTCTGAAAAAATTCTATCAATACAGAATCGTATAAAATAAAATACTAAACTTAAGTCTTTCGTTCACGAATTAAAATTTGGTTTTCTGAGAAAGAAACTTTTCTTGTCGCAATAAAACACGAAAAACGGCACAGACCGGCTCCGTCTCAATTTTCAACCAAAAACTTCCCCGTAACCTTATGAAAATAAGTATAACAAGGAAATGACCTTGGTTTATCCAAAATCATTTTCTAAGTCTCGGATAAAAATATATATTTATATATTTATTACAGAGCATTACAAAGAAATGAAAATCGGGGTGTTACATTACTACCCCTCTTAGAAAAAAATTCCGTCCTCGGAATTTCTTAACTCAACACTAGACATCATCTTGTAATAGAATCTTAATCTAAAGCTCCAACAATATATTTCTCATCGCTGTTTTTCCCCTAGGTGACAGCGGTAACTTCATAACAAAATTCATTCTTATATCGTTCTATTTATCCTCAAAACAATCCACCACTACATTATATTCATTTTCCTTAACGTTTCACCTTGATCTATCATCCTTGAAGGACATAATTAAGACTTAATCATTTCATTCTTCTTACTACTGATCCACTAGAGAACTTTATTTCAACATCTAACTCCCGCAATTAACACCACAATCAATTCCAACATTTAACTTCTACAATTAACCACAATTAACACCACAATCAATTTCAACATCTAACTTCTACAATTAACACCGAAATCGAACTACCCTAACTTCCTACTTCATGTATCCAATCGCAGTCTTAGTTCCTTAGAATGTATTTCACTATTCTGGATTATATCAAAATCACACCTTTCAAATCTCCAAATAAACCTCTCAACACTCCGTAAGATAAATTGCAATCAAAGATCAACACCTGTTAGGATTATCTAACTTAACAAATTTGAATTTCTCTAGTAACCTCAATTTACATCGAAAATCATCTTTTTTGCTCATATTCAACTTAGGTGAAAGCTTATATTCAACTTAGGTGAAAGCTCATATTCAACTTAGGTGAAATTACTATATACACTTTCGTTTACTCTTCCCAAACTCATACAATCCATCTTAACTACGATCATTAATCATTGCCCTAGATTCCATAATGATACTATGCCTCGATCAACATTTGACTTATAATAATGGTCTCACTCACTGATACTGATCTTAATCTTACCAGTCATATCTATATCTCAAAACTCCCATCACTTCCTATTTATCCTACTATAGGGAAACAATACTTAGGTACTATACCTAGATTATATGTTGCTCAATCAAGTCTTCATTGCAATCCACAACCATCAGAGCTTAAGGTGAAATCCTAACTCACCATTTAAACAAGAACAACATATCATTATAACCATTATCTCAAAAATAATAGGCTACAAAGCTTCAACCAAATCAATCCTATACTAGCTAAGCTCCAAACTAATTCGTTATCTTTTTATTATTTTCAAGGACTACCCATACTATCCAAATATATCAAGCACTTAAGATAAAGTTCCTTTAATAATAATTATCCCACAACAATCTATACTTTCACTGTAATTGATTTTAAACAAGTATGAAAACCACAACTGACTGACTAAAAAAAAAAAAAAAAACTTGCGGATTTCCGTTACCATCTGCAGACTTTCCCACCAAGAGCACGATTTCCACTTCCGTAAGATCATCGACAAGTGTTTACAATAAATGTCATATTATTAACAACTATATGACACTGATGTCAAACACATACCTTATATGAAATCTGCAGAGTGAGAAGGTTCAACTCCCCTCACTGTAAACACTCTCCCAGTGACCCACTGTCCGCAATCTCTAGCTATATGACCAGGTTTTCCACAGTGGAAGCAACTAGGTTTCTCCTTGCAATTTCTAACATGATGAGGTCCTCCGCATCTGAAGCAAGCTAAGCTCCTCTGCGGCTGCTGACCTGCTCCTGGATCTCTTCTCCTTGCTTCACCTCCATAACTTCCAGCTCCTTTATCAGCAGCTACCGTCTGCTGCCTATTTCTCTGTCTACACTTACGAGCATAATGGCCTAGTTTACCACAATGGAAACAACTAGGTTTTTCCGTGCAATCTCTAAAATGATGCGATCCTCCGCATCCGAAGCAAACATAGACTTGTTGTTGTTGATCCGATCTAACCACTAGTGTTGGTGCAACTGTCTGCACTGGTTTAGTATATGGTCCCCATCTCCCTTGAGAACCACTCTCTACCCTCCTTGAAGAACCTGATCGATTAGGGCCTCCACTTCTTGGTTGTTTCATCTCAGCATCTTGCCTCTGGTCTATGCTCTCTATAGCACTGCAACTATCAACCAACTCCGGAAAACACTGAATATCTAAATACACTACAGCTCTTCGCAGCTCATGTCGCAATCCTTCTTCAAACCTTCTACACCGCCAATCCTTATCTGGGAATCTCTGATAGAATTTTGAAAACTTAATCAGAGCCTCAAAGCGTGATACGTAATCGCCTACAGTCATGTTTCTTTATCGGAGACTAGTAAACTTCCTCTCCTTTGCACGTCGAACTACATTCGGAAAATAATTCTCGAAGAAGCATTTAGTAAACAACTGCCAACAGATAATCCTACCCTCTAACTCCAGTAATCTTATCTTATCTCTCCACCAAGACTCTGCTTCTCCAGTTAACATGTATGCAGCATAAGTCACTTTCCTCCCCTCCATGCAGCGTATGGTGTCAAATATCTTCTCTATCTCTTGTACCCACCATTCTGCCTTCTTTGGGTCATAGTCCCCTCGGAACTGTGGTGGCTTCCCTTTTAGGAAAATAATCAATTCTGCCTCCTCAGTTTCAATGGCTGTTATTTGATTCTGCAGTTCCTACTGCTCTTTGTTTATTTGTAGCATCTTCGTATTCTGCTGTGTTTGTAATAACAAGGTAGCAGCTATCGTTTCCATGATATTGGGAGACACAGATGACTCTCCTCCATTTCCAGTAGGATTAACCTCACCGTTGTCAGCTCCAATGGTTCCCTCAGGAGATCCGTCACCACTAATAATCGAACTTCTTCTTTCATGAGCCATGATTCTGTAACAAAAATTATCCTCTCTCATCAGTGTGACATATAATACTACATAGACAGGTATATAAATACCATATGCCATACTAATGCTAATTATCGCATCGGGTTCGGACACACTACCCAACTTCTAAGCATAGTTAAAATCCGATGTGGACTCAACTAGACACGGCCAGTAACACATCCTAGACCTCACAGTCCGATTAGAATCGAACTGCTCTGATACCACCAAATGAGACACCCCGTTGTGCCCCATTGTATTATTACATTAAAACCTTAATATTTATTTACTTAATCGCGCGCTTACTGTTGAAAATACGTAAAAATTAAAACTTAAATAATAATCATATAACTTCTACAAATACAAAACACACCAAAACTATATTACATAAATACACACATAATTATTCTTTATTTTACACAACACGGTTTAGGGTATCCTCTCAGTAGGATCCCACACCGGTACTTATTTATACAAACATGCTTATAACTAACTGAAAGCAAGAAACATCTTATATGACTCACTGGCCCTAAACTTACTACGCTACATTATCAGGATCAATAGATGGTTCTTCAAATCGACTTCATACTTTGAACGTCGTTCAACTCGTCAACAATCTCCGTCTCGTATGGGGTTCCATCCATCTCCTCAGCAACATATTCGTTCATCTGGTCTTCTAACGTAACAAAGTAGACATACACAAAAATACAGAAATAGGGAGATAAGAAACAGTTATATCATCATAAGTGGAAAGGATTCATAGCATATAATACAATAACAGTCACAGACATGCATCATTCAAAATCAACAATCATCCTCAATTCACTATATATCATCCTCTACCCTTCAACTCATGCAACTAAACCTTTATGCTGACGTGGCCACTACTACTCCTGTCACACATCCCTCGTTAGGGATGCCGGTCCACGCCCAAGTGACACGTTCCCCACGCGGTGCACATTCTTATCCATGGTAAGAATGCTCATGCAAAGCAATGACACTATAGCTGCATCATCGATCGCGGTGCACACCTTGATTCTCTCTCTCACTCTGTCAAGGGTGCTCATGCAAAGCAATGACACTATAGTTGCACAACCTAAATTCTAATTTGGAACGGTCCACGAGAACTTCGGACCTCGTGTATCTCAAATACACGGTTATGAACACCAATGCAACATATGATTCTCACTGACTTTTATCAATAACAACCTAGTACCTCAAGCTTTTCCTCATAACCTCCACTTACATACTATATCACATTACTTCTATACCATAATAGCGAGGCACTTCTAATTCATATTCAAAACTCTCACCCAAACAAAATACCTCCGAGCAATATTTATCTTTCCTTAAAATCATCTAAGCATAGTATCAAACCAGGCAGATCATGCATAACACATTAATCAACAGAATATTCAAATATCTCAATATCATATAAGGCAATTTATCACAACCAAATCATAATAGTTCAACCAAATAAATAACAAAGTCGGACTACTGTCACGGCCTGGCCATGACAACCATCACGGCCGTGTGATGAACAGCAAACATCCTTAATATCATAATTATTCAAACACCGAAACAATACGTCACATGCAGATGGAATACCTCAACCAACAGTATCACAAACAGTCAAAAGTAAATAATTCAAACATCCTCAAATATGAATAATCAACCTAAGGCGATAAACCCACAATTCCCAAATCGTCATTGGTTTTATGGAAAAGATTTCAATACGATTTTGGTATTGTCGATTACTCGACCACTAGTAGGGTTTAGGTCGCCCTACACCATTATTATAAATTATATACTACTTATCGATTCCGACGATGGAATGGTTCTTTCTCCCACCTGAGTTTGCACCGAAAACACGTACACAACGATCCTTGTTATCCCGCCACGAGTTAACACAATCACCTTCAACCAAACAACATAATTATAATTAATCAACTAACACCCATCTATGACACTTTAGGGCTAGGTTCGGCCAAGACTTAGAATTAGGTTTAGGATTATCTTCTTAATGTCATCTTTTGGATCCTAATTACTAGAGTCTTAATTAACATAGATTACTTATTACATGACTAAAATTTGAAACAAAATCCTCTAACCTTTAGGGTTAGGGTTTCGGCCAAGGGCTGACTTTTAGGGTTCAAAATCCTTAAAATTCCTAATCATGATTAAGTCATAGATTAATGATCCTTGATTAACCTAAATCATGGATTAGTGACTAAACAACTAAAGTTGAAACTCAAAACTTTCTAACTCTTTTATACATAGATTCGGCCTCAACATAATCTTAGGGTTAGGGTTCTTAGTTTAATGAACCAACTTGGATTTATTAATCATAATACTAATAGCTTGATTAACAAGATCATTAATGAAAACCATGAACAAAAACTCTACCAAACCTACTTTGATAGATTCGGCCAAAGCTAGGTTTTCAAGAAAGAGATTTTTTGATTACTTCATGATCTTGGATTTAGATAGTAGACATGATATCTAGAAGGTAGAAAGTAGTTTCATCATCATTAGATTTTCCTAGGATTTATTATGATTTTTCAAAGTTCTAGGGTTTGAAACTTGAAAATGATGAACCACCATGATATAAGTCTTGAATCAAGAAACTATCTAAAGAACATAGACATGATTTAAGACAAAGATTAGGATTTACCTCTTGAGAATCAATGATGAAGACAATCCAAGAACTTGCTTTGAAACTTAGAACTAAGAACTTAGAACTTTAGAGTTTTAGAAGACAACTAACCAAAGAAATAAATGAAGAGTGAGAGTATGGGTTTTATAGTGATAATGGCGCCATCATGGGAAGGTTCTAGATGAAGATGAGTTGTCATGTTAAAAGGATCAAAGTGCAATTAAGTTCCAAGGACCAAATTGCAAAGATTCAAATAGTTGAAGGACTAGTTTGCAAATAGACAATAAAATGTCATGATGATGATTTTTGTCACATTAAATGCTAGCTTATCTTTGACTTAGTTGGCTGATTTTGGTGTCATAGATATTTTAGAGAAAACCTAACTTGTTGAAGAAGATTGTTGAAGAAAAATCAAGAATGATGTAGAAAAGTGTGGAACATTCTAGAAAAATCTTGATTCATCCATCAAATGAGAAAGTCATCTTCTCTCATGGGCTTATGTATTTGGGCTTGACACATTTGGGCTTAGTTTCATTTTCTTGTTTGTTGTGGGGCCCACTTGAAGATTTAAGCCTTTAAACCTAAGATAAGAAACTTAAATGGGCTTTATGGACTCAACTATGAACTAGAAAAGTTTGGGCTTCTAAGCCACGACCATTTAAGGTTAGAAACAAGGATTCTAGCCCAATCCACTTAAAAAAACGAAAAAAAAAACTAATTTAGGGACAAAAGGGTAATTTACAGAAAGTTCAGGGACTTAACCGTAAATTTCGAAATTTTCTATTTAACCCTGAAAAACCTTCTAGACTTAAAAATATGATTCATCCCATTGAATCATCTCAAAATCCTAAGATAAACCCTCTATCCACTCTTAGAAACTCTAATTTCCCTTCGTCGTCTACCCGATTCGTGTTCCGCTTTGAAAAACGTAATTTATTTTATTTTTTCTGAAAAAATTCTATCAATACAGAATCGTAGAAAATAAAATACTAAACTTAAGTCTTTCGTTCACGAATTAAAATTTGGTTTTCTGAGCAGTAAACTTTTCTTTGTCAAATGAAAACACAAAAAAAAGCAGACAGGCCTTCCGTCTGAATTTTCAACCAAAAACTTTCCCGTAACCTTATGAAAATAAGTATAACAAGGAAATGACCTTGGTTTATCCAAAATCATTTTCTAAGTCTCGGATAAAAATATATATTTATATATTTATTACCGACATTACAAAGCAGCGAAAATCGGGGTGTTACACGTATAAAACCTAAAGAGGTTGACCGAGCTAAAATCGACCGATCTGGGTCGAAGTGCCGAGCCTATAAAGACATTAGAAAATTTTCTAAGTGCAAATAGATTCACAAGTAAACAGGAAATTTCATTAAATAAAAAGGGCAGGGCCCCGAATACATAAAGGTTCAGAATAAAAAGGCGACTGCACAAAAACAATATGTTTCCTAAACCTACTGATACAATTTCTGGAATCAAGGTCATCCTCGGCATTAGGAGGGATGATAGCAGATTGTCGAGGTGAGACCACTTCACCTTCGGGTCCCTCCTCGGCCGTTTGACCCTCACCCTCTTCCCCGTGGGTTACGGCCTCCTCGTCCTCATCCTCCAGCTCGACCAATGGAACTAGGATTCCATCTCGGTTAAAATCCTTGTCCACATCAGCACTGGAGAAGTCAGCAGTCGGGTTGAAATGCTGAAGTTGCTTCACGGCTCGAGAAAAACCGTTAACATGCTCCCTCATGATTGAAGCCTCGGCTTCATCCAGATCAGCATGGAGCCTCATATTCTCCTCCTTCTTGGTCTCCAGCAACTTCTGCAGCTCAAGACCGGCTTCCTTCTCGGCTTGAAGCCCTTTCACAACATTCTGAAGGTTGAGTCGGTCTGCCCTTTCCGTTTCCAGCTCGGCCGTAAGGGCGGCATTGCCTTTTTCCAGCTCTATCTTCTGAGCCTTCAGCTGACCGATAACCCGGCCTTGCTCCTCACACTTGGCCATGGCCTGAGAGAGCTCGTCCCTCACCCTCAAGGCTCGGGCTAAATCGGCCCTCATTACCTCCATCTTCTTAGCATTGTCAATAACCTGCTGGCTCCAGAAGCGAGTAATAGAGGTGATCCTGAGGGCATAGGCAGCGGCAGCCTCCATGCTCTCCTCTGGCCCTTGCTCCAGCAAAAGCCGAGCGTCAGAAGGTTTCAGCACTTGGCTATCAATCATGCCTGTAGGATCGAACTCATTCCCCCAGAGCGAGCTAATCCGCGGGTTGCAGTTCCCGTTATACCATTTGGTATCTGACGCAAGATCGGCCACCCTAGGAGCATCGCCCGACCTCATTGCACCAGCAGGAGTTTCCTCAATCATTAGCAGAGGAGAAGGACTTCTAATCGGTATTTCTGACATCATGTCTTCCCGACTCCTCTTCGGAAGCCGGGTGTTCGGCGCAGAAGCTTCAGCCATCTTCTTTTTCTTTCCTTTGACGTTTGAAGCTATGGCTGACCCGCCCGCTGCTTGGTGGGCTGACTTCTTCATCAGAGCCTGGTAGTTGAATTTTCCCATTATCACTGAAAAAAGAGGAAAATCAATTAGAAACGAGTACGTGGCTGGGCAAGGAAAACACCCATTAAAAAACTACTTACAATCAAAATCGGCTTGCCGAGTTGACGACTTGGGGAGCAATAAGAGTCTACCATAGGGCAATGGCCGAGGATAGAATTTTAGGAGCTCAATGTCGGCTTTTTCTTGGGTTGTCATGCAGCCGACGTCATAGCTGTGGAACTTAGTTGGGTGGGGTTGCCAGTAGAAGGGAAATTTGGAGACTCCATCTGAGTCATAGAATAAAGACTCGTTCCCTACAGTAGGTCGGACTTTGAAAAAGTCCGACTTGAAAAATTTATATGAACTCTTATAGAGCCCAATAATGCCTCCTGACTCAGCTCCACTCAGGGAAATCCAGCCAACCCGGTCCCCAAACCTAACCTTATAAAAATGAAGGAATATAGGAGCAGTAGCCACCACTCCTATCTGTTCACAGAGGATTTGGAAAGCCTTTAAAAAAGCCCAACTGTTTGGATGGAGCTGGGTTGGGGCAACATTCATGATCTTCAGCACATCACACTCGAACTGGGTAAAAGGCAGAGTAATTCCAATATGTTCAAATAAGGTTTTATATACATATGTGAAGGAAGGTTGCCCTGGAGCAGAATGAAGAAAGACATGTTCATCCCCAGAACACGGCAGACACTCTACACTGCCTCCAAAGGAAGAAACTTTGTTTTTTAGGGAGGAAAGGGATTCGAAATTCCTAAAATTGGAATGAAAAGCCCCCACATCTGGTCTCACCCAGAAATACCCAGGTATAGTGATATCTGGGTATGGGACCCTAGGCATTCTAGTGGTATGCTTGCGACGCTTAGCAATGGGTACTGCGTCAGGAGTGGCTGAGCTATTCCCATCAGTGGAGGAAGAGGCACCAAGGGCACCACCACCACCACTACGAGAGGAGGATAGGGAAGAACGAGGAGAACCTCCAATTAGATGGATTTCAGGCTCCACGACCTGAACCCCGGAAGAGGCATTCTAGGATACCTCAAATGAAGACTCCATGGATGAGCAATCAGAAAGTAAACCTAGGGGAGTTTGAAAGAGCAGGACGTGCCTTGAAGGGAGTATGAATGCTTGGACCAGAAAGAGCTCGAGAATAAGGAAAGTCTAGGGCTTAAAGAAGATGAAATCCCGCGCCAGAGGCTCGCCCAAATTTATGGGAAAAAGTGCAACGTCCTCTCGGCAAATTAAAGAGGGTTGTTGGAAGAGAGAGCAGGGAAACGTCCCTTCAAGTATGACCGCATTCGCCAACTAATGGAAAACAACCACGTGGTAGAAGTGTCATAATGTACACTGCCATCACCGGAAGATAGGGGCACGCCACAACCCACAAATCTCGGAAATAATGCCACAAAGGCCACGCGTCACACAGAGTAACATTTCCTTTCCATCTCGAGAACCGAGAAAGTATGGCGTCAGCCCAAAACAAGTAATTATCTCCACCTCGGCTTGCCTCGGCTCCCACGAAAAAGCTTCCACGCCATTGGCTCAAAGCTTGGGGGACTTGTGTATGAGCCGAGATATAGAGTTCGGCACCCCGAAAGCATCAAGCTCGATCATCCGAGCTGCTCACCGAGTTGGAGGATGTATATATATCAAGCTCGACCAATCACCTCGCCGAGCCTAAAAGATGAAACCGAGTTCCTGAGCTCGGCTAACATCATGAAATCTTTTACGCTTTAATAGCTCAAAGCTTGGGGGGACTTGTGTACTGGCCGAAGAGTGAAACCCGGCCACCGAGCTCGAATACCCGGCCCAGTCCGGAAGTTAAAGATAATAAATTAAAGATCACCTAATTAAGGGATAGGATATTATCCTTAATTAAATCCTGATATTATTTGATATAACCTTATCTGGTTAAAAGAGATAATATCTCTTAAATTAAGGAATCACATCTCAAAAGAGATTTAAGAGATAGAAAGAGATAAATCAGATCTCTAAAAGATAGGGGAATCCTATTATAAAAGGAGGAGTACCCATGATAGAAACTCACTTTTGACTGAACTCTGGTGGCTCTCTCTTAAGCGTATTAGAGAAACTAGTTCGACCAAGAGACTATCAGACAGTCATTGCTCCCTAGTATTCATCAGATACAAAATTAAGAGATTGAGATCACCACGGCCAAGGGTTGAACCGAGAACTACGTCTGGCTTTGATTCCCATCGGGATACGTAGGACCGGAATATTACATTCTGCCAAGCCTTAATCTAAAATAACCCCTATTATTCACTCTTGGTCTGATATTTACGACGAGGTTTCGGCAAACCGGATCTCGACAGTAACACATACCATGAGAGACTTGGCAAGGTGATGAATGCACCGTAGCATTCGCCACGGATATTATGGTATGCTGAGGTATCTAACAAAGATAATTTATTGTTTTAGGTCAGCTAGCCTAGCTACCAGTGCTCAATATATTGCAAAAGAATCATAGCTCTCTCTTGTAAGTTGTAACAAATCATATAGGATTAGTTATAGCTTATAAATAGATAAATCGAAATGAAAAAAGCACATACTGAAAATAAAAAATGTACATGCTTTCTGCTAGTGCCGAAGAGAAGGCTACACTTTTTCAGCTGATTTCAGATACAGAATTACAGGCATAGCATGATTGATTAATTATACTTTTGTTGAGAGAATGAATAATGAATTGCAGAGGAAGCTTGTTGTGATTGTGGAAGAGAACACTTTTTTTTTTACTCAATTGTGGAAGAGAACACTGAAGTTAATAGAATCCGAAGCGCATAAACCGGATTTAATAAAACCTAAGGGGCGGCAACTTATAATGCTGGTATCATGTCTGCATGTTTAGTAATGTTTAAATTTTGGTCAAACAATTTTTTTATTAGAAGTTCTGATAGCTTTTAATATAAATTATTTTAATTATATAATAAATCCTAACATATGACTAATTAATACAGCAAAATTACATTTTCATATAACTTATAGTAAATCCTCTCTAAATTTTACTCAAAATGATTTATCGCAATGAAATTAGATTGCACTCTAAGACAAACTTTATCTGTAAGATCAATGGTTCGAATCCTAGAATCATCACTTAAGGGATGACTTTACCTAACTATCACCCCAATTCAGATATTAAGTCTTACAATTAAGCCACTGATTAAACTCGATTAAAGACAAAAAAAAAAAAATCCCATATAAATTTTATTCACGGGGAATCCCAATACATTCCAACGGGGGAAATCCTTCGTGCTCCAAAGTCCAAACGATGAATATGGAGGAAAGAATTCGTATAGTGGTTCCTTTGTTTTTTGTTTTGTTTGTTTTTTACAAGTGTATGGTGGGTCCTTCCTTTCTTTAGTATTGTATTGTAAATGATGAGATTAGAGGTGTTCACGGATTGGATTGGATCGGTTTTGAATTAAAGTCATTCGATCCAATGATAAAAATAATGTGCGGTTTGGATTGGATCGGTTTGCTTCCTTAAAAAAATCTGATCTGATCCAATCCAATCAAATACGGTTTGAATTGGATTGGATAATTCGGTTTTTGTCATCCTTTATTTTTTTCTTATGTCAAGTATCATTTTTACTTATTTAATGGTGGACAAAAGATAATCTTCATTTAAGTTAGCTATTTTAGGGCGCATAATACTTATTTTAACACCTCTTTATATTAGAACAATAGAACCTTTATGAAAGGTATCAACTATTTGTTCATTTTAACCATTATATGATTTGATGACAAGTGAGGAAAATTCTAGAGAATTCTTGACAAAATTTTAATTTGGGAGTTTGAGAAAAAATAATTATTGATATTTTTAACACGTTCTTTTATGTCAAATATTCTTCTATATTAATTTTCTATATCTACTATCACTTATTCTATTTTTTTTTCCTTGAATCGACTACAAATAAATTGTAGCTAATTATTCTTCAAATTTACCTAATTGATTTCCTATATTTCATATTTACTCAATCAAGTATATATATGTTATGCATCAAAACTTTTAGCAAAATATAACTTCAAGACATTAATATTTATTCTAAATAGTCTCATATATGTCATTCCAACAAAAATATTAAAGTGAATGAGGGACATAAAAGTATGAAAATAATGCTTAAGTATGAGTGATACTCTAATTTCCAAAATAATAGTATATGTATATGTATATAATAGATCAATTTGGATTGGATTAGATTAGATTTCACTAGGGATCCAAAATCCGATCCAATCAAATTAAAAAAATTGGTTTTTTCGGTTTTCGGTGTTTCAATTTTTGTTTGGTTCGGTTTTCGATTTTTGTGGTTTAAATCGATTGATGAACACCTATGAATGAAATGACGATATTTTGGCCCTTTTCCAATATGTACTACGTAAGCCCCTTCAAGTATTGGGCTTCAAGTCCTACATTAAGAAAGACAAATGCACGTCTTTTTAGTTTTTGACTGGACAAATGTACGTGTTTGAGTGCAAATGAATTGGACTTGTTATTTAGTATAGGTTTTTTTTTTTTTTTTTGGGATATGACTTATTTAAGAAAGCATAAAACTTACCTTGATTTAAAAGACTATTTAAATACATATATTACATAAAGACCTTCATGAAAGACGAGATTTTTATTTTTGATAAATAAAAGTTTGGATTTGGGGGAAGCATACCCCTTGTAAGACCAGAGAATACCACCAATCTCAGTGATGATTTATAATGGAATTTACATATTATCTATCATCATGATAGATCTAGAAATCGAATCCAAGTCACCACTAATATATTCTTTAACAAAATTTTTATATTCTATATAAAAAAAATATATACAACCTTAAACTGCATATGACACTTTTTTCTACTTGTCACCTTGCATCAAAACATAATACATGATTTTCTTATTAAAAAAAAACATAATACATGATTTGAGCTTTAGCCCTCTTGTTAACAAAGAAAAAACATCATATATACATAATTGCTATCGTAAATGTGGATATGGATGGATGAAAAGCAAATCCAAACACAGTAAAAATATATTTGGGTCATTCACAGAATCATACATAAAACCATTTTACCTTCTCCTAGTCATCTTTCCCTTCCTCGTTCCTCATTTTTGGGTCTCAGATTTCCTTAACCCAATGGTGGTCAATAAGGATGTCAACACTTTTTGACTTTCAAGTTTGGATTTAATTGATATGTTTGATCAATATAAGTTTTTTTACACTATCAATCAATTATAAATTAATCTCTTAAAAAATCTAATCATAAATTAATATATCATTAAAAAATATATGACTCTTGTCATAACTAAATCAAAAGTTTCAACATGATAATTTATGATTGATTGCATAAAAAAATTTATAGTGACAATCTCATCATTAAAATTGAAGAGAATATAATTCATTCTAAAATAATTATAGCAATTAAAAGATTTCTCATTTCTTTTTTTCTATAAAAAGATTTCTCATTTCTTTTTTTCTAGAGATAAAAGATTTCTTATTTCTATGCTCTATATATTTCAATACATCATAATCCATGTATTATTACTCTTTCCATGAACCATGATGCAGCGTCAAATGTTATAAATTATCATTTTCAATATAACTTAACATCAAAAGAGCCTGTCAAAAAAAAAAAAAATCAAAGGAGGCAACTCACAACAGAAATATGCTTTTCAATATTCATTATTGCCGAAGGATTTATTATTCTATTCTATACTGATGCTACACAGTATGTCAAGATACGCATGCTAATGTAAAAAAACTATAATGAGTATCTTTTTTTTTTTTTTTGAAAAAAAAAACTCTTTCTCTGGCTCTGAAACTAATTTTTTTTTTAATAATCCTTACTGTAACAAACCATAATTTACTAGAGATAAAAGATAAAACAGGGCATTGTGAAAAAATGATGATCAGAACGGAGTAAAAGCTCTACCCATGCCATTGAGACTTGCGCAAAACCCAACCAAGTCTTGTTTGTACGGCAAAAACGATCTTCTCTTATCCACTCTCCTCATCTCTCTATTCCTTACATACAGCGACTCGTGTGCCGACACCGTCGCCGGCGGTTTTTTCCCGGCGACTCTTCCACCGCCACCGATTTCGTTTTTCTTTCCAGAATCGCGCCGCTCTTTCGATTTCTCAACCTTCGCTTCTTCCTCCTCTTTCTTCTTATTCTTCTTCTTCGCCGGCGTCAAGAAAACGAACGTGTCCTTTCCCTCGCTGTTGCTTCGCCGGAGCAAATCCAGAAGCTTCCATCGCTTCGATGACGAAGGCGAAGACGACGATCCTGTCGAATTGCTCTTCTTGCACCTGTTCGGCGAAGCCTGAGGCGATTTCGGAGTCCACACGGAGTACGTACCCGCCGGAATCGCGTCCAGATCGTCGACCTCCGACGACGATGACGACGGTGGATCACGGCGGCGATCCTCGTCCGAAATCAACAATTTCCTCATCGGAAATTGAAGCGCCACCGCATCACCGTCATCATCGTCATCCTCGCCGGAATGCCGTATTCCGCCGTCGGTGTCGCTCTCCGTCGTCGACTTCACAAGGTCGCAGTTGAAGATTGGGAAAACTGGACCGGCGTAACCTTCAAAGAAAACCTCATCGGAAGCCTTTCGAAACGCGACGAACTCGAAGTCGTTTTCGGCGTCGTCTAGGTAGCGGCGATGGTCGTCGTCGTTTGAGTCTAAACGGTTGTCGTTTTGAGACTCTAAATGTTCTCGAGTGACCTGATCCGCGATATCTGCGGTAACGGAGGAGTAGGTGCTGAAACTTGGACACACCAACGTGTCAACAACACTCTCTTTCTCTTCTTCTTTTTGCATTTTTTGGATTTTACCTTTTTGCCTTTTCTTTTTTCTTATTTTATTTTAATTGAGTTGGGAATTCTAAGGAATGAGGAATGGTTTGATGCTTATTTATACGAGGCAGAAGCAGAGGAAGATGGATTAAGAAAAGGGAGAGAGGGAAAGGGCAGCCTCTTTTTTAAGGAACTGTTTGGCAGCCCCCTTGGGTCAAGCATCAATAACAATAATGGATACGACGCTGTGTTCTGTTTTAGTTTTGCACATAAATTAATTGATTAAATATCTTTCTTGTCATGGTTCATACCCCCATGACCTTAAAACACGTTTACACGCGCATTAATTATATATTATAATTCTGATTCACGATGTAAAAAACAAAACCTTAAAACACAGCAATCAAGAAAATATATTGGAATGAATTATTTATAATTAATACTTATATAAATTTTTAAAAAGATCATTTCTAATTTTAATTAATATTCTGATGGTCTATAATTAATGACAATAATTAATAAGGGCAAGATTGAAAATTAATATTTAATATGTGTGAAAATTTATGTAATTTTCTTATATTTTGGACAAAAAAATGACCCATTTGTTTCTTATACTGTGGATCAGACTCATATAAGTTTCCAAAAACACCCATTCTAATTTTAATTAATATTTGATAACCTATAATTAATGACAATAATTAATAAGGGTAATGTTGGAAATTAGTATTTATTATATGTGAAAATTGATACATGTTTCTTATATTTTGGAAGAAAAAAAAAGGATTCATTCGTTTCTTATATTGTGAATTGGAGGGAGTAATTTAGATACACATAGACCAATCACAAATCAAACTTTTAGGATAAAATACAAATATTGTTAATGATATCATAATTTATAAGTGATTGATATTTGATAGTGTATAATCTGTGGACTGATGATGCATATCAATTAAATCTATATATTTATTCCTGTCACTTACATAATTTTATATATTTATATAATGAATTTAATCGGTATGTTCTATCAATATAAAGATTTATTAAATTGTCAATCAATCAGAAATTGACATATTATAAAAAAATATATTTGATTCTTATTCTAACTACCTTAAATGTCACATCACTCATAATTTCTACTCTCCAGACTTAATTATAAGCAAAATTAACTAACTCCACACTTATCAAGAAAATTAGTTAATTTAGTTTAGTTATCTTGATTTATGTAAAAAAAAAAAGTTATAATTACTAATATATCCTTTAATTGCCGTGAGAGTCAGAAGTGTGAAATACTCTTAGAAAGTAAAATGAGAATTGGTTGGATTGGTTAATTTTCATGAATTTTATTTTTGATGAATAATTTTCTTAATTTTTGAAATACTGACATTAAATAGAGTTGAATTTGTTGAATTTTAGTTATATTTAAGTGCACAAAACATAGGTAGTACTTTTTTTTTCTCATAATTGAGTCTAGATGGATTACTTTATATTGTCAATGCATAATAATTAAACTCTTGTATGATATAATAGCCTGATAAAAAAAACTCTCATATAATCTTATTATTTAATTAAAATTGATTTTAATAATAAGTTTTCTAATTTTATCCCATGCTTCCAACTGTAAGACGTGAAGCTTATGTACTACAAATGTTTTTCTTACACATATGCTTGCATATTGCCAAAATACATCTTTATTTGTTATCTTTTTCTTGATTTGTCACTTTTCAGTTTTTGAAGACAACTAAACCTTTTTGCCTTGTTTTTTAGTGCTATATTTTATTATTTGCACAAATTTGGGACCTAGTGTCTCACCCCATGACCATGTAGCATGTTTATACATATGGCTGCATCCTGCATATGGCCAAACCGCCAAAGTAAACCTTTGTTATAATTTTTTTCCCCTTTTTTCTTGTTTGGACTTGGGAGACTTTTCAGTCACACACGAACAAACGTTTTATTTTATTAAATGTTTTAGTTATTATTTGCCTGCGCTAATTTGGTGCTAAGTGTCTTCCACTTGAAGGGCATGATTATGAAAATTACGTTTTATTTTGCGATTGCTTGAAAGAGTCGTAATTTCGAGGGAGAGAAACAGATGTGTGAAATAAATGACCATGATTTTGGGGCAAGAGGAAGTCCCAATCAAGAGTGGCGGGATATGAATTAGGTATCTTCGTGTATGTGTGTGACACACAAAACACACATGAAACTTCATGCAAAATGTATATGGTTATGTTGTTTATGGATTTGGTTATCAAGGTAAGTGCAAATTTGAAGGGTTGATCGATGAGGGAACTTACAATAATTGGGATTAAAAAAGCTAGCAGTTTTTTTTTTTTTTTTGACTGAAAAAAAAAACTAGCAGCTAGGATCTTTTTAAATAAGAAATCTCATTATTATAAGTAAATATGTAAATAAATAAATTTTGGTTAAAAAAAAGTAAATGAATAAATAAAAGTAAGAAATCTCTTGGATTAGATTTATGATTACCTGATTGGGTAAACGGCTTAATTAAGCGCTTATAATATAAATTATAAGTTGTTTTCATAAGCTATATATGTGGCGTTTGGAAGAAGTTTTTTTATTTAAACTTCTTTTGACTTATCTTATGACATAAGCTCTTATGCGGTGTGTTTGACATAGCTTATCAAAAGAGCTTATGATATCTCATAAGGAGTTTTTGACTTATTTTGATAAGTTAGTAGGAGAAGCTTATAGAATTTAGCACAAGTGCTTATGGACTACACTCTACCGTGTTTTTCACAGTTCGACACCTCTCCTGCCCCTTCTTTCTTTTTTTTCCTTCTTATTTCTTCTTCAATTCGTATCCTGGCCAGAGCCCCTAAAACCCTCGCCCTCTTCTTCTCAGCAGAGAAGCTTCCCCTGGCCATCGTAGTGAGAGGTGCGGTCGTCTGCCTCCGGGTTCGCCACGAGCAACAGGCTGTGAACGATGTCTCTGCTAGAATGGCCGCCGCCTTTCGCCGCCCTTCTACTGAGCCATCCGCCATCCTAATCCATATCTGTGTCGCGCCCCACCCCAATCACCGCCCTATCCCGTTTTTGTGTCGCGCCCCGCCCCAATCGCCGTATTGTGTGCCTATCATCCCATTAGCCACACCTTATTCCTGCCTTTTCCTTTTCTTTTGGGTGAGTTGTTGCCTTCTTATTCAAATCATCTTTTTATTTTTTTTATTTTACCAATCTTTGATGGTTCTGGAACACATTTGAAATATGTCATTATGTCACACATCCCAGCATCCAAATGTCCACATATTGCTTGTTCTTGCATTTGAGCAATATAAAAATGATTTTATTTGAGCAATAAAAAATGCCAAAATGCAATACAAACCCATTCCTTCTTTGATTGAACAATACTGAGTTGCCATCCTTTTAACATAGAATGGTTACTTTGGGAATTGGCAGAGACTCACCGAATAGAGGAGGTCATTAACGTAAAAAAAACTTCATGAAGAATGAAGATATTAGTTTTTTAATTAGAATTTAAAAAATTTGTCATTACAAGCACTTATATAGTAATTTAGCCAAACGCCTTAATTTTGTATAAGTGCTTTTCGAAGTATACATCCAAACGCACATAACTTATTGAATTTAAGCGCTTATGGCATAAGTTCTCGTGTGATAAACTCTTATGCGATAAGCACTTAATTAAGTTGTTTACCCAAACGTGACGATAGTCAAATTATTTTTATATAAGTTATAAGTTATTTTCATAAGCTATCATGGAGAGCTTATCAAAATAGTTGAAAACAACTTATGGACATGTCATAATCTGTTTTCATAAGCTCTCCCAAACACTCTAACAAGTGCTCATACCAGTAGAGAAGCCAAAATAACCTGTTTATAAGCTAATCCAAACATGCCATATGTCATTCTAAGAAAGATTTGTAATTATCGAAGTGTTTCACAATTTTGTGAGTTTCTTGAAACATCACTGTAAATTCGATTACAAAGTGTTACCGTGTGCTAGTAAACTTAAAAAACAGAAAATAAAAAATAGGGTCATGCTAACGAGTGTTTAACGAGTGTCCTTACACTTAGTTTAAGAATCATAAAAAACAAGTTTTCATTGGGAAAATAAGTATTTCATTTCTTTAAATATTAAATACATTAATTTCTAATAAAAACTTTCTTTTCTTGATCTCGTTAGCATTTCCTTAGAAAATAAAATAGTTTCAATTTAAATAGAAGTTAATACTATTTAGGGGATTGCTGCACTACCCCAGCAAATTCAACGGTTTTGGTACCGTTGATTTCATTACTCTATCCATGATTATAGTTTTATAATCATTATTTTTATTAACTCTATTTCTTTATCATATTCTTTACAATCACAATATTCACAGTAATAATTCATATGTTTTTCACATGCATCTATAGCTTTAGCTTTTAATTCTTGTATTAAACTTCTTAGATTATTTTGATTAATTAGGTCTAACATGCTTAATTTGTGTACAAATTTTTCTATATTTTGTTGATCCATTTACTTACTTAGCTCTGATACCAAAATGGTACCCCGATAATTTTCTTAATTTTATTCATTTCCATTTTTGTTTTATTAATTTTAACTTTTGTTCTATTTTTAGGGTAATATTCATGCATGGTTTGCTTCACTGAATAATTTATACATAAATTCTTCTATTAATCCATCTATTTCCATTAATTCCTTAATTATCTGTTATATTTGTTTTAGATAAAGGTCTTCTTGCCAGTGTTGATGCTTTAACTTATTAATTATTATTTGTTTACACTCTTTTGGTAATTTCATGACTAACATGTTTAACATTTCTTTATCCATTATTCTGAATACCAGTATTCATCATCGGAATATCTTTGTTCTTTGATTAATTCCATTTCTTCTAAGTATTCAAATGCAATTTCAATACCTAACCAGTGTAGATAGTATTCTTCTTGCCAAAATTGTTCTTTTATCTTTTTTATTATAATTTGCTTACAATCAACTGGAAGATTAAATTGTAATACACTTATTATTTCTTTGTAGTTTGTTCATCTAAATCCATTTTTCTTTTATTCACTATCTTCAAAAGGTGGTGCTTCAATTCTGAAGTGATTAGTTGAAGTTGAATAGGAACTTGAAACCTCAATATCCAAATTATTTATACATTCCATTATATTTTTCATTCCTTTTTTATATTGTATATTTATTTTTTCTTTCTTTGTTTTCTAAATCGATTAGCTCCTTTTCTATTCTTATTAGATGTTTTTCAATTAATTTTCTATTTCTATTTTCTGGATCTCTTTCTAGATAGTAATCTAGAGCTCCAGTAAAATCTTCAATATCTATTTGGGCTCTATCTTTCCTTAGGTAAAAATCCTCCATGAATTGTTTTAGTTATTCTCTTTGTTTCAATTCTTGATATTTTATATCTATTTCATCTTTTCTTTGGTAAAACTCTTTCATAAATTGTTTTAATTCTTCTCTTTTGTTCATATTTTATTTTTTACAAATAGAGTCAGTTCTTTTACTTGATTAGATAGTTTTATTATATCATTTTCTTCATTAGATCTTTTTTGCTCTGGGAGACTAATTGGTCTTAGAATTAATTATATTTCAAGAATTCTTGGTCTACTTATAAAGGTACCTAATTTTGTTATTTCTTTTTTCCTTGGATAATATATTTTTCCTATCTTCGAATAATCTTGGGATGTCTATTCTATCATTATTTCTGAAAGTAATGATATGGTGTGAATTGGTTAATACATAGTTTACACAATATGTAATTGAAAATATTTTATCTCCTGGTTTCATTAAGGTTTCTCTTAAAAATTTATGTTCAAGAGTTAATGCTTGGTTTAGTCTTTGAGTATTTAATGGGATTCCTATATTTGGTCTGATTTCAAACGTTAATTTTACATAGGCTAAATTTCCTTCTATTACGCCTAGTATTTTATCATTTGGATCATTTTTTCTGTTATCTTTTAGAACTAATTCGATTGGTGAGTTTATTCCTTCTTGGAACGTTGCTTTGATTAGAACTTGTATTGCTCTTATATGGATGTATCCTAATTTCTTAATATGTTATTGGTTCTTTAAATTTCTTTTTAATTCTGAAACTTTTTTCTTTTCTTATTAACTGAATACTTATATTTCCTTGTGTTTCAGATATATCTATTGGTGATTCATTCATTATTTTTCCATAATATATTATATTTTCTTTTTGATTGAATTTCTTTAGTATATTCAATAATTTTTCTTTCTTTCCGGTCATGTTTGCAATTTCGACTAAATCTAGATATTCTTTCTGAATTTTCTTAAATAATTTTGGATTAATTAAAATACTTCCTTCATAATTTCCATCTTTTTCAGAAATTTGTAAGTGTTCTATTTCGCTAGTTTCTATTTGATCTGGAAAAGAGTGGTTTAGTAATCATACCTGATCTTTGGTTTTTTGAAATTATTTGCTTCTTCCCACTTCTGCTTCCGTTGATTCCTTCTTTTAATTTTGCTTGGTATAGAGTGATTGACATGATAATTTATAGAAAGAGACTTTACTTAGTAATTGGTATTTTACATGAGGGGGTTGGATGGACACCCAACCATCCGAGCTATACCACAAAGGTTTAGCAGATTACTCTCAGGGAGAGATTACTTAAGTGAGAATTGAAAACTGGTTCTGAATTCTGCTCTTGCCTCTACATAAGAGGACTTGTTTATAGCCTATCTACACAAGTATAATTTACATAAATGACCTCAAATAATTGCATCCGGCCTTAATAATTCGACTGATGACGTTAGTGCTTACGTCATTGTTCAATAATTCTGTTTGATGATGTCAATGCTTACGTCATTCCACTACAAAAAAAGGTTATTTAGCGACCGAAAATAGTGACCGAATTTGTTGGTTGCTGTTTGCGACCGAAATGGCGACCGATTGTAGGATCTAAATCAAACACTGATTATAGTTGATATTGCGACCGAAATAGCGACCGAAATAGAGCGTAGCAGAGTTATCGGTCTCTATTTCAGTCGCAAAATAAAGGAAAGTAAAAGTCATAAATTTATGACTTTTTAGCGACCAAAATGGCGACCGAGTTAAATGCAACGGTTAAAATTAAGTTATCTTTTGCAACCGATATTAAATCGGTCGCTAAACGGCGCGTAAAAAATTAAAATAGAGTGTTTCAGCGACCAAAGTATTCAGTCACTAAAATTATGAATTCAAATTTCAAATTAACCATTTTAGCGACCGATTTAGTGACCGAATTATTCGGTCGCTAAAACTAAAATCCCTAAATCACGATTTCCTTCCTCTCTTCCCCCATTTCTCTCTTTTCCTCTCTTACTCTCTTCACACGCAGCACCGCAGAAGCCCCTCGCCAGCCACCACCTCCTCTCCGCCCACCACCTCCTCCACACGGTAAGCATACATATCTCTCTCCCTCTCCTTCTGTCTCACTCGCGTCTCTCTCTCCCTTTCCTTCTCTCACTCGCGTCTCTCTCCCCCTCTCATTCTCTCCTTCTCTCTGTCACTCGCGTCCCTCTCTCCCACTTCTTCTCTCCTTCTCTGTCTCACTCGCGTCTCTCTCTCCCTCTCCTTCTCTCTGTCACTCGCGTCTCTCTCTCCCTCTCCTTCTCTCCTTCTCTGTCTCACTCGCGTCTCTCTCTCCCTCTGTCTCTCTCTCTCTCTCCCACCGCTCTCATGCCCTCCCATTCGCCACCGCTAAGTAACGTGCCCAATTCGTGCTCATGCCGTTGCGTTCGTCCCCATCGCCCTACAACTATCATCCCACTCTCTGTTGGTTCTTTCTTTCTTTTTTTCTAGTTTTATTGTCCTATGAATTCTAGTTCTATGTGAATCAACTTGTTAGATTGAACATAATCTGTTTGAGAAAATGCTTGAATCAATTGCTCAATGTGTTATTGAATTTTATTTGTTGTATGAGATGTAAATTGGTTTTGAACTCCAGCATGTTGATTTTAGATTTTTGTATGATAAAAATGGTTGAACTCTTGTTAATGGGTATAAGCATGCAAGTATCTTTGAACTTTTGGTTATATGTGGTTTCAAGATATGTAACAATTGAATAATATTGGTTGAGTTTGAGTTTGCATTGAAATATCATATAGTGTGATTGCTATGTGTGAAATGCAGAAATTAAAATGAATTGGATTCAGTTGGGTATCTAATGGGGTTGTTGTTTCTCCAGCTTTTGAAGCGTATGATCAAGGTTTGTTATGTTTGTCAAGATAATATTTGTGCTTTAGGGAACATCAATTTTTGGAATTATATCATGTATATTATTTTCTTATTCGTAGGGTATGATGTATTTCTGGGTAATTTTTGTGGTTTGGCTTCTAGCGAACATGTCAACAAGAACATCTCTTCACGTGAGTAAGTCCACAAATCATATTAAACTTTGTGTGGAAACTTTTAGAAAGAATGAAATGTAAAGAAAAGGGAAGAAATGAATCCTACCCATTTCTTTTAGACTTAGTATGATATGCTTTCTCTTTCTCTTATTGATAAGACAACTTGATAGAAAAGGATTATAGCCTACAAGGTTGTTGAAGATTTTGCAGATTGTGAATTTGTGGATACATTTTATATCCAATTTCCCATTCAATCATATGTGTTCCATTGAATTAATTGCTACAGATTAAAAGTTTATAGACTTGTTATGGTCTTTTTGGTCTTTTGATTTTCTATAGGGTGTAAAGGTTCAAAGGGCTTTTTCTCTTTTGCTGCTGTTATCCCTAATAAGCTTTTAGGCACTAAATTGCCAATAGTTGGGCGGTGGATTGGTTTTAGATATTAGGTGCTGAGGAATTCTTTTTGGTCGACGATTAGTTAGTATATCAACCATTATTGTCTTCTCCGACTTTGGTTGAATCTCAACCTTATCCCTCTTGTATTTGGTTCTTTTGTTTATGAGTTTAGAGTACCCATTATACTCTTTCAATACACTTTAGCTTATAAAAAAAATTATATTTGGTTTGTTATATATTTTTTAAAGAAATTGGTCACTAAATTGGTCCCTATAACAAGTTTTGGGGACAAATTTAGTGACTAATTTTTTTTAATTTGGTGGCCAATTTAGCGACCGAATTAGCGACCGAATTTTTGGTCGCTAAAATTGGTCACATAACTGGTTTTAGGAGACCAATTTAGCGACCGATTTTTATAAATTAGCCACCGAATTATTCGGTCGCTAATAGCGACCGATTACAAATTCGGCCGCTAAATGATTTAGTGACCAGGGTTTTAGCAACCATCATTATTCGGTCGCTAATTTGGTCGTTAACCTATTTAGCGACCGAATTTTGATGAATAGCGACGGATTTCTTCGGTCGCTAAACACCCTTTTTTGTAGTGTTCATCAATTATTGCTTCACCCGAGTCTGTCTTCTTCCTAGGGCTTGCTGGTGCTTTCTGTCACTAACTGTCTTTTCGTGCATCTTTCACATTCATGATTCCTGCTTTCTTTAATTAGTGTGCATAGCTTGCTTAGGACGGCTGGCCTATAATTCATTTGTGGTACTTCCAATGCATAGAATGGGAATTCAAAGTTTGTCAGGATGCTTAGTGATAAGCCTCTGGCTCATCTAGTTTTATGGCTAGTATGACCAGGGTTTTGTGCAAATTATATCGTATTTTCACCCAACTTAGATTAGATTGTCCTCAAGCAAGGTTTTGAGTCTCTAGAGTAGATTTAAGTTAATTTGGCTAGTTTTGAGTCAAAATAATACACTTATGGTTATTTCCTTGTTTTCAGGTTAAGTAGAAGTTGAGAAAATAAAGAGCAGGGGATTCGCCCCGCGAAGGACACGCTCGCCACGCGACCCCGAAGCCTGACTGTTCCAAGAAAATGCTAAGTCTCTGGTTCGCCTCGCGAAGAAGGTCTCGCCCCGCGAGTCTTGCAACCCTGAAAAAGTCAGAGACGATCACGGCTTGCCCGTGTTGAAGGTTATGGCCGTGGCAGTTTTGAAGTTGAAGAGTCTCGCCTCGCGAGCGTCCATTCGCCTCGTGAGTCTGGAAGTCAGAGAGCATCACGGTTAGGCCCTGATGGCCATAACGGGCGTAAGGAGAAAACTCTTCATATCCTCGCCTCGCGAGAATGCCAAAGGTTGCTGACTCTTCATGAAATTCGCCTCACGAATGTGTGCTCGCCTCGCGAGCTAGCTGAATTCTGAATTTGTATAAAAAGCTGTTCTGAACAATTTGTGAAAACTTTTTGCTTCTCCATTTTTCTGTTTTACATTTTTATCTGTGTGATTTCGTTTGTGTTATGGAGAACTAAGTTTCTAGGATTGATATATTGTAACTGATTTCCATACACTTGAGGTTCTTGTATTTTCCTGTTTTGTATGCTTTTCCCTCTTCAATGCCATGCTTTGTATTTCTGTTTGCTTAATTCAGGAGTATACTGTATTGTGTTGATTTAGTTCTGGTGATATCATGTTCCTATAATTAATCGCATCTGCTTAATTTGCGTGTGTACATTTCGTGTTCGCTTAGTTCACGAAGGGCTTAACCCCGTTTGCTTAATTCGGGAAAAGGGACATGTATCTGTAGTAGTGGTTTCGCTTGTGAATTGCTACTACAACCAGGAGGGGATTAGAATCTGCTTAGGACTTGGAAATTGCATGAACCTATGATAGTTAGGAAATTGAGAACAATAGATCAATCTGTTTTTGGCTATTTGATAACCTCCTTAAACTGCTTGTTTTCAATTACTCTGTTTTTACTATTCTGTTTTCTTTGATTGCATCTCAAAACAAACCCCCCCCCCAAAAAAAAAAAACTTATTTTTGTGGAAAATAACATTTTAAGAGTCCTTGAGAGACGACATCCGAGTTGTCGCACTAAACTACAGTTTTAAACCCGCTCGTCCTTTTTGGCGCGTGCGCGACAGCGCGACCACTTAGGTCTTTTTCTTTCATTACTTTACCAAGTGTTTTGCTTAGAAGCAAAGTATTTGGGCCTTTGTAATTGGTTTTGATAAAAGAATTTTGTCCTATTGCATTGCACTGTTCGTAGATGCTTGCCAACTGGTTAGCCATAATTGTTGTCATATCATCTTCATCATAGGTGATTCTCCTTGCTTCGTCCATTAATGGAAAATTATTGTTGCTTCTGCCTACGAATGCGAAATGCTTGGCTGGTTGTTTTGTTTGGAAGTTTGGGTATGCTAAATAGAACTTTAAATAAATAGTTCTTTCTCCAGCTACCTTCTTCTTGTATGGTTGTACTGCTTCCCTGAAGTAATGTGGGAACAGATTAATCTCATTGAGATTCCTGCTTGGATAAATACACTCAATTAGTCCAAATTGGAACATATTGAATGCTAGAGCTGGGGTTGCTCCTAGAGTAATTATTGTCTTAAGTCCATAGACATTTCTATCAACCATATAAAAACAGTTGATTTTTTCTTTTTTGTTCCAGTTAATTAATCTTCCGAGGTGCTTATAAATTTTTTCTTCGGAGAATTGAACTAGTAATTCATGGTCTTTTCTGGTAATTATTGGGTAATTATCTAAGGAGGATGGAATTCTCCCTAGAATCTTCATTGGATTCTTTGTTTGTTTTTATTATTTGTGCTGTTTCCGAGTAAGTTCTTGGTCCGAGATAAATCTCTTTACCTGTTTCTTGGACTTCTTTTCCTTTTCTTGCTTTTTAATTTTCTTGAGAAATCTTTAGAGCTTTTTCTGTTGCCTCTTTGGTTGGAAATGCTTGATGATGAACTCCTGATATTCCTTGACAACGAGGGGTTGCTTTGAACCAATCATCATAGATTCATGACATTAGGTCGTTAAAGACAACGTACCATTTATTTGTTTCTTTTCGTGATGCTTCTTTGATCTCTTTTGGGATTCTTCTTTCCAAAAGTCCTTCTGTTTGCATTTGGAGTTCCAATACTTTTAAATCTGATTTAATTAAATCTAATCCCTCCAGTTTTTGTTCTTCAAGTGCTTTTTTGAGCTGGTACTGCTGCTTTAATAAAATTCTGTTGTGCCTCGCTCCATTCTCTTGATAAAATATCTGCAAGAACATTCTTTTCTCCCTTAATATGAGAGATTGAATAATTGTATTCAGATAATTCATTTGCCATCGGATTAATCTCCCTTGCTTATAGGTTCCTTTGTGATTAAGGCTTTTGAAACCTGAAACATAGGTTGAATCAGTCCGAACAATGAATTATTTATCTAGTACATAGATTCGATGTTTTTTCCAACATTCGGATTAGTGTTAGAGTTTTTTTTTCATGTGTTGGATAATTAATTTCGCTGTCTGAAAAAGTTCCAGAAGTGTATCGACATAATGATTCATTCTTTTGCCCTGGGGGCTTTGCTTTCATGACTTCTCCCCAACAGTCATTAGATGCACCAGTTTCTATCATAATTAGATCATCATCCGATGGATGATATAGCTCAGGAAGATCCTGGCATATTAATTTCATTTTTTCGATAATTGCTTCGTCTTCCTTGATCCAAGACCAGAGGGCATCTTTCTTTAATTTTTGTTAAAGTGTTTTCCTTTCTGCTGCAAGATCCTTGATATATAAAACCTTCACTGGAAATATATGTCAGTAATCTAAGAAATCTTTGTAATTCCTTTTTATCTTTTAATTTGGTAGGAAAATTTCTTAATTTTTTTAACACATGCCTTTGCATCAAAATCTTTCCTTTCTCAATCTCTAATCCTAAATAATTAATTTTGTTTTGGGCTAGTATCACTTTTTTCTTGCTTAAGACCACTCCATGTTTTAGACATTTTTTAAGTACTAATTCCACTTTGTTAAAGTGATCATCCAAATCTTTATTGGTAAAGACCTAGATATCATCAATATATATAATATAGAAATGCTTGAATTCTTTAAGTATTGAATCCATTCTTCACTGAAAGATTCCTGGTGACTGCTTCATTCACGTTGGAAGTACATTACATTCATATTAACCTTGAGGACAATTGAATGTTGTTATTGCTTTAAATTCTTCAGATAATCTAATTTGATAAAATCTTGATTTACAATCAAAGATACTAAACCAATTCATATTTCTAATTCGTTCAATAATTAAATCTTTTCTTGGAAGAAAATAAGCATCACCTTCCATTGCATCATTTATCTGTTTATAATTAATTATCATCCTTCTTTTTTCTCTTCTTATTTCATTATGATTTTCTACATAAAAGGCTGGTGCTGAATGTTTACTTTTTGATGGTCTAATTAATATTTTTTTGCACATTTCTTCAATATCTTTTGTAAATTCATCTCTATCTTGTTTTGTGTAAATCATTGGCTTACATTTAACTTCTTTTGTTGGATCTTTTAATTTTAATACAGCTAATTCAGAATTTTTATTATTAATATTTGGATCTATTTGGTTCTAGATTTATTAATACATGGCACATTTTTAAGCAGATTTCTTTGACTAACTCACCACGATTCAATTTGCGGAACTCTGATTTCTTATAGTAAATACATTCAGAAGAGGGAATAATTGGAATGTTAATTATCTCTCTTTGTTGTTTCTTATAAATATATGATGTTTTTAGTGATATATATTCTAAATACGGGAAAAATTGTGCATATAATCTCAAAAAGTTATTTCCAATAATCATATCTACGCTTGTATCTTGTTGATATATTGTTGATATTATAAATAATTTTCTTGTATGATTAATGTAATTCTTGTTGCTACCCAAAATAGTGGATGTATTGATCCATCTGCAATTTGTATTTTGACTGGTTTTCTAATTTTTCCCATTTATCAAACAACGCTCTTGTTGCTAAACAAATACTTGCTCCAGTATCTATATATGCTTCTGTTTCTCAATTATTTTTTCTATTATTATTTTTATATAAGTATTATTCGGATTCTATTTCTTTTGAAGATAATTCATGTTCAAGACATTCGTATATACTTTCATCAGTATCAGTTAGTTCTTCTTCTAATGGTTCAAGATCATATATTCGATATACTTGCTTTATTAATTTTGATTTTTCTTTAAAATCTTTTTCTTTTCGCTGAGGACATTCATTAGCATAATGACCTTCAACATTACATATCCAACAAACACATTTCTTTTTTCCTTTTGGACAATATTTTCTTGGTGTTACTTTCTTTTTTCTAAAAACTTTTTCTTGTTATTTTTATAATATGTTTTCTTTTTTGGATATATTTGCTTTTTAATTTTGGTTTTCTATAATATTTTCTTTCTTGCTGGTTTTTCACGGCCATAATTTTCAGGTTTTTCCATTTCTGGGATATCACGGTAAATTGCAATGCTTCCTCTGTTTAATTGTCTTATTGTTTCTCTTGCTATACATTATTCTCTTAATTCTTGATATACAGTTTGAATAATTCATCCTAAAGTGTTAGCTGTTTCATCTTGTCTGGATTCCCATAATTTATTTATTCTAGTATTAAGGGGATTTGGTAACTTATCTATAAAGATATGTTTATAAGTTTCTTTTGCTTCTTCATTCACTTGATAATAATATTTTTGGTATTCACAAATAAATAAAGCTTTCTATTTGACACATGTCACATATTTGCATTTTGTTTATATGAGTTTTAGCCCTTTCATTTAAGAATTTATTTGTTTTTTTCTTGTTGATCAAATATAGTATTTCCTAGAAATTATTGATAGATTATTGCCATAACCATTTTGGCAAAATCTTGGTTATTTTTTACCAATCTTGCATGTCTTTGTCAAGCTTCATCTTTTATACTAAGTAAAAATCTTTGTACATTCCTGTTGTTTTAAATGTCAAGAAGTTTTTTACATCCATTATATTTAACTTATTAAATCTTTCAACGGTTACTATTAGTATCATTTCATTGGTCCATTGTACTAATACTTCTTTATTTATTGCATAGTCAAGGTTTAATACATTTCCTATTCTAATTGATTCATAATGAGGTTTAAATTCTTCTTGGATTTTTGTTCATTTGCTATTTTTTCTTACATATCATTTTTTATACATTGTTTCTTCTTCGTATTTGTCTCATGCTCCATCGGAAGTATATTTATATTATTCCCATTTTCTTTTGGGCTTTGTTCAACTATATTCTCCTTTTTCCATTTTTATATAATTTTCTTCAGATTTTGAGGTTGAACTATAGTTTAAAATTATTTCTTCGTTTTCATCATTTTCTTTTATTACTTGATCTATGTGATCAATTTTTTGTATTTGGTCATATTCTTCTTCAATTATTTTTAGTTGTTCTAATAATTGTTGAATTTCTTCTAAATCATTTGATTTCTTTAATATTTCCATATAATCTTCTTTCATCCTCTCCATGAGGTTACTGGTTTAGATAATATTGATGGTTCTAATTGTGTTTCTTGTTTTATAATTATTTGATCTAATTCTCTTGATTTTAGTAATTCCTCTAAATCTCTTATTGTAATACATTTATTATTTTTTTCATCTTCTAAAAGATGTTCTAATTGTTCAAGAATTTGTCTAATTCTTTCAATATTTTTATTTTCGTTTATTTTTTTACCTTTACTTATACTATTTAATGTATCTCTTATATTATTTATTTCATTTCGTCCTTTTTATATTCTATTATAAGTATAATTCGTAATTTCATTGATATTTTCTATTAGTTGGATAATATTTTTATTCAATTTTTCCATTATTTTTTCTATCACTTCTAATTTTATTATCATTTTTTCAGATAAATTTTTTATTTTAATATTTTTTGAAATTGACTGTACCGGAACCATCGATTCTTCGAGGGTACGGTAGAAATTGCTTATTATTTATTGGTCTTGTAAAAAAAACTATTTATTGGTGGCAAAATGAGTCAAATTCAGCTGAGTTGGCTATAATTAGCTCAAACCAACGAAATCTACTCAATTTTTAATTCACACAGACGATTCCATATCGATTCAATTCACCCCCAGTAAATATAGGCGTGAAATAACAATTCTCAATTTAAATTTCATTGAACAATAAATTTTAATAATAATTATAAATTTATGAACTTAATTTATATACACTATCGGTATAAAGATTTCTATACAGACATCAATCAGAAATCATAAAATTAATGACTTTTAATATGATTATGATAAGAATCAAATATTTATCATGATATGTTAATTTCTGATTTGTTGACAGTGTAAAAAAACTTTACTCTATCAGTATATACCAATCAAATCCTAAATTATTATCATCATCATCATCAGATTATCACGCTATTTTTTTTTACTGGATTATCACGCTATGTTGATTGCATTACCTCCTGCTTAACTTTTTTTTTTTTTTTTAAATGTTAGCTAGTTTTTGGGTTTCTCCGTTGTTTATATATATAAAAAAAAAACCTTTTTTTTAGTTAGAAAAATATTATCCACCCCCTTGTATTGCGGTATTTTAGGAATTTTTTGGCTTTATACCTGATCAAATTTTGTTCCTTTAGTATTCATTTTTCCTTTAATTGACATGCTTGTACAAAAGGCAAATGATTTTTCACCACAAAAAATGACATCATAGGGTGTCTTTTTATTTTGTATTGTGTATTTTTGAAATACGTGTATACAGGAAGATAAAAAACAAGTAAGAGATAAATATAAATATATACGATGTCATATATGATGTCAAAATTTTGGGTTCAAATAACATATCTGGTACAAAAATCTAAAAGTAATGCTAATTGAACACACCTTTTGGGACACCATAGGCTGACACCGTATGAACATTGCAATTTTTTTTTCCTGAGTATGAACTGTAACGCCCTTCGTTACAATAGTAACCCGAAATAGATTCACATAAAAAAAATATCTAAATAAAATTTTCATAAATATAATTGTCTGAAAATACCTTAATGATTATTAAAGTAAAATAATAGTAATAAATCTTTATATAAATGAAATGAATTGCCTCAAAACCCGGACGTCTACTAAAATAACCCAGCATAAAAAATAAAATAAACATGTCTAGCCACAAACGGCTCCTTATTCAAAATAAAATACTAACAAAGCTAGATAATAAATAAGTAAACTCGCTAAGTCTTCAATCCTCTTCAGTTTCAGTGATGTCGTCCTCGTGCTCTAAAAACAACACTTTTAATGAGACATAATCCCAGTGAATAAAAATCATTTAATAAAAAAGTTCGTAAATAGTATTGTTCTCAGACGGCGCGGTAACCGGAAAAACATTCATGGTACCCGCTAATTTTTTAAATATTGAATATAATAAACCTCCAAAATAATAATTATATATAAATAAAATTAACGTCAAGCATTTAAAGTACAAACTCATAAGCTCAGCAACGGTCACATCTCATTGCATTTAATCACATTCACCATGCAAACTCTACACAATACAATACAACTCCATGAACATGACTCGGTGATTCCCAGAATCACTTGACTTGACTTTGGTTCCCAGAACTGGTGTGAATCCCAGATTCACTAAGGTCCATGAGCTCATATCCATGCAATGGCGTCCCACTGCCTTCCCCATCCCGGATGGGGGTATCTAATAATATTCCATCCCAGCTGTGAATATTTTAATCATCTGATATCCCATCCCAGATGGTGATATCTCCATCCTATTGCCGGAATAGAATGTAGAACCGTCATCCCTTCCCGGAAGGTGATAACCAACTCATATACACTATGCAATATGTCATCCCAGAAGACTACCAAAATTTTATCAAACTCCATGGCATCAATTTCATGAACACTGTAACAGATGTATAACACAACTATCATGACAAATTAATATTGAATTTAATATGTTTATTATAATACCAATATTCTAATGTAACCGGCTTTTAAACACAAGAATCCCAAGCATGCAACAGGTGTTTCACCTGTTCGCCACTGCAACAACATTATTAACATAAGGTACAAAAAGTCTAGCGTGAAATTCAAAATAATTTGCATTCAAATGGCATTTACAGTTTTATAAAAAAAAGTAGATTAGATAAGCCAAAAGGACTAATTTAGTACATAATAGCTTAAACAGAAGCACGTACAGCATTGCCACACAAAAATATATTCTTTGATAAAAATCAATTATCAAAAGGTGAGATGTTTTAAAAATCTCAAAATCAAGAACCCTAGCATATTTTACTATGTCAGAAAAGACAAAGTTACATGTAGAAGCATCAAATTATTTGTACCATGAAAGTGTGAGAAAAGTTATTTTTACTTACCTTTTGCAGACCTCCAATGCGCTCTAAAAATTACGTATGATAAAGATTTACGCTTCCCTAAAAATTTCCCTGCCGTTTGGTGACGTTCTTGGATCTATGTTGTTACGGTTGTACTGGTAAGGAAAGAAAAAAAGGAACCGACGAACTAAACCCCTCTGCGGTGCTGATCCACGTCCCCTTCTCCTTTTTTTTCACTATTCACTGTATATATTTATGTTGTCGGTGCCTTAGGTTTTCTTCTTCTTATTTATTTTTTTTATTCTGCGTGGGCTTAACGCCCAATTGTTTCTCCCCTTTTTTTTCATATATATATATATATATATATATATATATATAATTAATTAAAAATTCTTTATAATACTTAATAAAATTCAATAAATTCTTATACTATCACTTCTTCACACTAAATCTCTTATTTATATTTTATTTTATTTTCCAATTTTTACACTCTTTTGATTTGTAATTATTAAAGAAAATTCTGATACATTCTCATACTACCAATTTCTACACTAAACCTCATAATAGCTTAATGTTTCTATTTTAAAAATTATATTTAAAATTTAGGATGTTACATTTTCTTCTCTCCTTAATGAATTTTGTCCCCGAAATTCTCACGTCTCACCCAAACTACACAACATTAAAGGTAATGCAATACTAAGTTATGTACCTGTGCCGAAAAGATCTGGATGATGTTGTCTAACATCTTCCTCAAGTTCCCAGGTAGCTTCCGCTGGAGTTAACCCTTCTCAAATCACTTTCACCAATGTGATCATCTTGTTCCTCAGAGTTTTTGTGCTCTTGTCAATGATCTGAATAGGTCTGGGCTTAAAGATTAAATTATCCTTCAATTGTATTGACTCAGGGGCTATCACGTGCGAAATATCTGGTACGTACTTCCAGATTTGAGACACATGGAAGACGTCATGGAGATTTGACAACTGTGGTGGAAGAGCCAATTGGTAAGCAACAAGCCCGACTCTTTTTAAGATTTGAAACGGACACATGAAACGAGGGTTGAGCTTTTTGACTCTCATTGACCTTCCAACCCCAGTCTTAGGAGTGACTCTCAAGAATACATGTTCCTCTCCCTGAAATTCTAAATGCTTCCTTCTCTTGTCGGCATAACTCTTTTGCCTACTCTGTGCAGTGCGCATCCTTTTCCTAATGACTTTAATCCTCTCTGTCTCCTGGACCAACTCTGGTCCTAGCAGGGTCTTCTCACCCACCTCACACCAACATAAAGGGGATCTACACTTCCTCCCATAGAGAGATTCATAGGGTGCCATGCCGATGCTAGCGTGATAACTGTTGTTATAAGCAAACTCTATAAGAGCTAAAAATTTATCCCAACCCCCACCTTCATCTAAAACGCATGCTCTAAACATGTCCTCAAGGGTCTGAATGGTCCTCTCCGACTGACCATCCGTTTGGGGATGATAGGCTGTGCTAAAACTCAACTTAGAACCAAAAGCCTGATGGAAAGCCCTCCAGAATCTAGAGGTAAACCGTGGATCCCTATATGACACTATAGAGGTAGGTATGCCATGAAGCTTCACTATCTCCTTAATGTATACGTCTGCTAACTTATTCAAACTATAGGTTGCTTTAATTGGTAAGAAGTGAGCAGACTTGGTCAACCTATCCACAATTACCCATATGGCATCTAAACCCAAACGAGTCATAGGTAACCCCATCACAAAATCCATAGAAATCTTCTCTCATTTCCATTGAGGAATTTCTAAAGGCTGCAACAAACCCGAAGGTCTCTGATGTTCTATCTTAACCTTTTGACATACTAAACACTTGGCTACAAAGCTAGCCACATCCCGTTTCATTCCTGGCCACCAATACATCTTCTTTAGATCTTGGTACATATTGGTTATCCCTGGATGTAAGGTGAACTTCCCCTTATGCGCCTCCTCTAAAACTTTCTCTCTAAGGCTCCCCTCCTTAGGAACAACGATTTTATTCTTAAACAACACTAGACCATCAGTAGACAACACATAATTCTCTTGATCTAAAAGAGATTGTAACTCCTGGTCTAAAAGCTGTTCTCGCCTAATCATTTCTCTAAGGTCACTGCAAATTTCCAGCCTATTCAACTTCAAGCTTAGAGCACTAAGAGACACATTTAGATTCACGTCCCTGAACTCCTCTAACATATTCATCTCTCGGATCATCAAACTAGACACATGCAAGGTTTTCCTACTGAATGCATCAGCCACCACATTGGCTTCCCCTGGATGGTACTTCAACTCAAAATCATAGTACTTAAGGAATTCCATCCACCTCCTTTGCCTCATATTCAATTCTTTCTGGTCAAACAAATACTTAAGGCTCTTATGATCACTAAAAACCTCAAACTTTGCACCATACAAATAGTGCCTCCAAATCTTAAGAGCAAAGACTACTGCTGCTAACTCAAGGTCATGAGTAGGGTAATTCACCTCATGTGTCCTAAGCTGCCTAGATACATAAGCCACTACTTTGCCTTCCTACATCAACACACAACCTAAACCATTCTTAGAAGCGTCACAATGTACCACAAAACTCACTGAAGGATCTGGAATGATTAAGACCGGTGATGACACCAATCTCCTCTTAAGCTCCTCAAAATTCTCTTCGCATTCCTTATCCCACTCGAAAGATTTTCCTTTCCTAGTCAACTTGGTAAGAGGTAAAGCTAGTCTAGAGAACCCTTCTATGAACTTCCTATAGTAACCTGCCAGTCCTAGGAAACTCCTCTCTTCCGTCACTGACTTAGGTCACTCCCATCCAAGCACTGCATCAACCTTACTAGAGTCAACCGCTACACCACTCCTAGATATGATATGTCCTAAAAACTTCACCTCATCAAGCCAAAATTCACATTTTTCTGGCTTTGCATACAGTTGCTCTTCCCTCAGAATCTGCAACACTGACCTCAAATGCTCCTCATGATCCTCTGGTGTCCTAGAGTATATCAAAATATCATCTATGAACACCACCACAAAGCTATCCAAGAATGGCCTAAAGATCCGATTCGTGTAGTCCATGAAAACGGCTGGAGCATTGGTCACACCAAAGGGCATCACTACATACTCGTAGTGCCCATACCTTGTCCTAAAGGCTGTCTTAGGAATGTCTTCATTCTTGACTCTAATTTGATGGTATCCCGATCTTAGATCTATTTTGGAAAACACTGACGCTCCCCTCAGCTGGTCTAAGAGGTCATCTATCCTAGGCAAAGGGTATTTATTCTTGATGGTCACTTTGTTCAACTGCCTATAGTCAACACATAGCCTCATGCTCCCATCCTTCTTTTTCACCAGTAGAACAGGTGCTCCCTAGGGTGACACACTAGGCCTAATAAACCCCTTTCCTAGCATCTCCTCTAACTGTTTCTTAAGCTCGCTCAACTCTAAAGGTGCCATTCTATAAGGCGCTACCGATACTGGTCCACTCCCTGGCACTAGATATATGTTAAACTCAACTTCTCTATTCGGAGGCAAACTAGTGACATCCTTAGGGAAAACATCCTGGAACTCACACACCACAGGTATAGCCGTCACATCACTGTCAGCCTCTATCTTAGCAGAGAATAAGAGTACACATCCTTGAGCTCCCTCAACTAAGCACTTATGACAAGCAACAACAGAAACAATAGAACTGGGTACGGGGAAAATCATTAGACATTGGATGTGAAGAGATAATGATATTTTGTCACAATACTTATGGCAATGAGTCTAGATGCCAATAAGTCAATACCAAGAATAACATACAATACATAGATAACAATAAGATTGATGTCATAAGGAGTGTCTTGACGCACAAGGAAACAATTTAAACAACCAATGGAAGAACAAGAATATCCCTATAGGAGTAGAAACGTATGAATCAAAGGACAAATGAAAGATTGGTATCTCTAATTTTTCACACATAAAGGGTGTATCAAGGAATGCGTTGCTCCTAAATCAAACAATATAATAAATTTTTTTTATTTTTTTTCTAAACGAGTAGAAGAAATTCAGCCTCCTTCGGATCTAAGCTGCCTCAGAATGATGGCGAATTGTTCTTCATGAATTTGAAAAGCCCCACGTGTTAAGGGTCCTAGGTTGCCACCACTTCATTGGTGACTGACCTCCATTCCCTTTCAGTTGACGGCGAATCTCCGTCTGCCCTTGCATAGCCTTGGCCATACAATCCAAAGCTGCTGCAAGTGCACATTCGTCCCTCGCCTATTAGTCGCCATAAATCTGCTCACTACCAATGAAATACTGGGATGATCAGGTCCAATATCCCAAAGAATAGCATGCAGCATCTATAACTCTAACAAGCATCCTATGCGCCCAAGTTTTATTTTAGAAAAAGCCCCATTAACACGGTCCGATTTAGAATTGAACTGCTCTGATACCATAAATGTAACACCCTTTGTTACAATAGTAACCCGAAATAGATTCACATAAAAAAAATGTCTAAATAAAATTTTCATAAATATAATTGTCTGAAAATACCTTAATGATTATTAAAGTAAAATAATAGTAATAAATCCTTATATAAATGAAATGAATTGCCTCAAAACCCGGGCGTCTACTAAAATAACCCAGCATAAAAAATAAAATAAACATGTCTAGCCACAAACGACTTCTTATTCAAAATAAAATACTAACAAAGCTAGATAATAAATAAGTAAAATCGCTAAGTCTTCAATCCTCTTCAGTTTCAGTGATGTCGTCCTCGTGCTCTGAAAACAACACTTTTAATGAGACATAATCCCAGTGAATAAAAATCATTTAATAAAAAGGTTCGCAAATAGTATTGTTCTCAGCCGGCGCGGTAACCGGAAAACATTCATGGTACCCGCTAATTTTTTAAATATTGAAGATAATAAACCTCCAAAATAATAATTATATATAAATAAAATTAACGTCAAGCATTTAAAGTACAAACTCATAAGCTCAGCAACGGTCACATCTCATTGCATTTAATCACATTCACCATGCAAACTCTACACAATGCAATACAACTCCATGAACATGACTCGGTGATTCCCATAATCACTTGACTTGACTCTTTGGTTCCCAGAACCGGTGTGAATCCCAGATCCACTAAGGTCTATGAGCTCATATCAATGCAATGGCGTCCCACTGCCTTCCCCATCCCGGATGGGGGTATCTAATAATATTCCATCCCAGATGTGAATATTTTAATCATCTGATATCCCATCCCAGATGGTGATATCTCCATCCTATTCCCGGAATAGAATGTAGAACCGTCATCCCTTCCCGGAAGGTAATAACCAACTCATATACACTATGCAATATGTCATCCCAGATGACTACCAAAATTTTATCAAACTCCATGGCATCAATTTCATGAACACTGTAACAGATTTATAACACAACTATGATGATAAATTAATATTGAATTTAATATGTTTATTATAATACCAATATTCTAATGTAACCGGCTTTTAAACACAAGAATCCCAGGCATGCAACAGGTGTTTCACCTGTTCGCCACTACAACAACATTATTAACATAAGGTACAAAAAGTCTAGCGTGAAATTCAAAATAATTTGCATTCAAATGGCATTTACAGTTTTATAAAAAAAGTAGATTAGATAAGCCAAAATGACTAATTTAGTACATAATAGCTTAAACAGAAGCACGTACAACATTGGCACACAAAAATATATTCTTTGGTAAAAATCAATTATCAAAAGGTGAGATGTTTTAAGAATCTCAAAATCAAGAACCCTAGCATATTTTACTATTTCAAAAAAGACAAAGTTACATGTAGATGCATCAAATTATCTGTACCATGAAAGTGTGAGAAAAGTTATTTTTACTCACCTTTTGCAAACCTCCAATGTGCTCTAAAAATTACGTATGATAAAGATTTGCGCTTCCCTAAAAATTTCCCTCCCGTTTGGTGGCGTTCTTGGATCTATATTGTTACGGTTGTACTGATAAGGGGAAAAAAAGGAACCGACGAACTAAACCCCTCTGCGGCGCTGATCCACGTCCCCTTCTCCTTTTTTTCACTATTAACTGTATATATTTATGTTGTCAGCGCCTTAGGTTTTCTTCTTATTATTATTATTATTATTTTTTATTCTGCTTGGGCTTAACGCCCAAGTGTTTCTCCCCCCTTTTTTTTCATATATATATATATATATATAAAATTAAAAATTCTTTATAATAGTTAATAAATTTCAATAAATTCTTATACTATCACTTCTTCACACTAAATCTCTTATTTATATTTTATTTTATTTTCCAATTTTTACACTCTTTTGATTTGTAATTATTAAAGAAAATTCTGATACATTCTCATACTACCAATTTCTACACTAAACCTCATAATAGCTTAATGTTTCTATTTTAAAAATTATATTTAAAATTTAGGATGTTACATGAACAGTGCAAATATATATGGTTTTTCATAATATCTGATTAATTCAGTTTATTATATGGTTGATGGGAGCTTACTATCATTTTCAACAATCTTGTAAATATATGATTAATCACGTGTAAGTATTTAGTTAATTCAGTTCATTATATGGTTAATGAGTTAACCAGAAGCTCATAATAGTTTTCCCACAACCATATAAATATTTGGTTATATAATCATGTGTAAATATTTGGTTAATTCATAATTCGGTTCATTATATGATTAATGTGTCATCCTGGAGTTTACAATCATTTTTCACAGTCATGTAATTATATGGTTAATCACGTATAAGTATTTGGTTAATGCTGTTTATTATATGATTAATGGGTTACCTTAAAGTTAGATGACCAATTAACCATATAATAAACTGAATTAATCAAATATTTACACGTATCGATCAAATAACCAAGTTTTCAAAACAACTAAATATTTTGAAGAAAAAAAATCCGAAAATTATACTGTTCGTGCACTATTCACAGGTGTCGCCCGTACGTGTCTTGGAAGTGTATTCAATTAGCATTATTGAAAATGTAATTTTCAAATTTTAAAATATCTTAGATCAATATAAAGTCGTATCTTGAAAATCGTTCCAGAAATGATTTTGAATTTTAATTACGTAGAAGTCAATTCCGGGATATCGATCATTATCCTACAATTGAAAAAAAGAAACTCCAATTTTTATTTTTATTTTTAAAATTATTGCATTTTATCAATTATAAGGCTAAGTAATTAGCTAAGTAATGTTAAGTACATGCAATTTAGGATTGGTTAGGGTGATGTTTAAACAACACCTTTCATACAATAACAATTAATTTCAAGATTTACACTTATTATAAGCACAATTTGCCTAGGGTCGTGCACCAAAAAATAAATTACCCAGCTTCACATTTCACTTTAACTACGACAATCACTTCCAACTATTCAAATTTTCTTACTATAGTTAACTTGTATGGGAAAAGAAAATAAATGAATCAAATATATTTTTAAGAGAGAATAAAAAAATAATATAAAAGATAAATAATTTTTTTTAAATGATTAACTTGTACGGGAAAAAGAGGAAAATTAAATCAAATAAATTTTCTAGAGAGAATAAAAATAATATGATAGAAAAATATATTTTCTAAAAATGGTTAACTTGCATCAGGCAAAGAGTATAAATAAATCAAATCGATTTTCAAGATAGAATAAAAAAATTCATATCATTACTAAGATCACGATGACGTATTAAGTATTAGTGTTTAAAAAATATATTACATTTACAAACGATTAGTCTGGTTGAAAGCAGTTGTTGCTTTGAAAAAATATATTTATTATTAATTGTTCAGAGGAATACGATACTAAGGTAATGAGAAAAGAAATTGTTTGTGTTATATTATAATTTTGCTTTTAAAAAAGAAATTCACAATAAAACTTTAATGCCTATTATTAAATATTATGTTAAAGTAATACTTTGATCCCTATACGTGACATGAATTCTCGATTTGGTTCCTATACATAAAAAATTATTAAAATGGTCTTTATACGTACAAAAGTCTCCATTTGGTCCCTATACATTACCCGTTTGATCCTTATATGAGCAAAAAATTATTAAATCAGTCCTTAACATTTTGTAGGTATGGACTAAATAGAGACTTTTTGTACGTATATGGACCATTTTAATAATTTTTGATGTATAGGGACCAAATAGAGAATTCGTATCACGTATAGGGACCAAAGTATTACTTTAACCTATGTTTTTTATATTCTTCATACATGTCTTATTTTTATATTATATTTTTTATACTAAAATTGTAAAGGAGACAATATGTACTTACTATTTAAACTTAATCGGCATTATCTATATTTAATATTTATAATAATTATTAAGTTAATATCTGTTATAATCTATGATCGACGATTCAGAGATAAAATAATTTTTGAACATTTTTGGTATATAATTTTCCACAAAAAATTTTAAACCACAAAACATGAATTTAACAATTAAATATTTAAAAATAAAATCCTAAAATATTAACATATTGCTCGTGCATGGTACGAGTCCATCAATCTAGTACAATAACAATTAATTTCAAAATTTACACTTATTATAAGCAAATTTTGCTTAGGGTCGTGCACCAAAAAATAACAGAAATAAATTACCTTATTATGTTGTCCATTTGGATTGTCACAATAACATTTCTGAAAAATAAATTACCTAGCGTCACATTTCTTCACTTCCAACTATCCTGAAGCTAATTGTGATAGATTTAGATTCTAGAAATTAGATCTAAAATATGTTTTCGGATCAAATTCGGATTATGTTTCATATTGTTCCATGATCGCGAACTTATTACTATTTATATTTAAATATATTTAGTAAGATCTCTTAACTTAATGTTACCAAAAAAAAAATCTCTTAACTTAAATTAGTGATATTAATTTTACCTAACATAATAATATTGTATATTGATATTATTTATTTTGAAATATTATATTTTTGTTGTAATTATCTATTTCTTAATTTTATAAATACATTATGCATGATATTCGAATTTATACATTATGTCAATATATCGGATCATTCAGGCTATGTCTTTATTAAGTCATGACCAGTTTTATGAATTAATAAAGGATATAAGAAGTACACAAACTCATATATAAAGAGCACCAAAAAAAATTACATAACCATATACAAAAGACAATGGATGCTTTCAACCTAGAGCAGAAAAGATCACCCAAACAAATTCCATGTAACCTATGGTAAATCACCCAATCATGTCATGACCAGATTGGATTGTTGATCTATATATATATAATACGATTAAATTGAGTTGATCTGATGAAACTAAACCCGTCTAATTAAGCCTCCTTAGTTTTAGCAAACTCGATCTCCCACTGCGTGATTCAGTTTCTGGAAGCCGGTTGTGGTCCCATCCCTGTGTTCCGTTGCTTCATGCCATTTTTTTTTTTGGAACCCACCCCGACCGTTATGGGATTAATCTCTGATTCGACTGATTGAGCAGGATTTTATCCCTTGATTCTCAGCCTCCCAATGAAAGTAACTCCACAAAGATTCGAATTCAGGTTCGCAGATCCTCCCTTCTATGAGGATAAGTTACATTCACTTAACCAGCACTCCATTGATTGCAATCATCTTTTTGATAGAACAGATTCTTGCTAGAAAATGGCAGCATGTTAACTGTGAGGAATACACTTATACACAGTTTGATCAGGTGCCATCGTTTCTTTCTACTAATTTCCCAGAATGATTCATAGGGTAATTATTATTGTGTAGTTTCCTCGATTATCCAATAGAATGTTAACTAAGATTAATCATTATTATTTTATATAATAATAATAATAATAATAATAGTAGGTTCATCCACTAGAGCTCAGTTAACACGTGCACATGTGCTATAAAAAGTTTTGATTATCAAGTCCATCGACCCATAAATTATAGAAAGTTCTTCCACTTCAAAAGTTAGCAGCCATGTTACTTCTAGAAATATTGTTTGAATCCTTAAAAGATAGGAGATAAATGGAAAGAATATATCATATATTAAAATTTTAATGTGATTTATGTGTGTATATGATTATTTTAAAAAAATTGGATGAGGTGTTAGGCAATATTGTGTTGGACAAAGATGAAAGATGAAAATACTATTTTTTTTTCTTGATTTATCGATATATAGTATATACTATATAGAGTCCCTTGGATGATTTTTTTTTTTTTGGGGGTTAAAACACTTATTTGAAGAGAGGGTACGAGAATGGGCTTTGGATGGGCTTTTTTAAAAAAAAGTAAAAGGAGCGAAAAAGAATATTTCAGTGTTTTGTTAAGAAGTTGCAGTTTTTAGCTTCTTAAAAAAGCAGATGCGATTTTATACCACAAAAAAAAAAAAAAAAACAGATGCGGTTGAAGAGAGGCTATGAGGATGAGTCATGTTTCATTTGATAATAATGCCTATGCAACAAATCTCATAAATCTCCTTTTTTAAAGTTTATTCAAATGTAAAATAGTTTATGTTTCTAATAATAGTTTTTACTTCTAGATCACATAAGCCTTTTTTTTAGAATTTAATTGATATACACTGATATTGTAAAGTTTTTTTACACTGTCAATCAATCAGAAATTGATATACCATTATAAATGCTTGATACTTATCTAACCACTTTAAAAGTCATAAATTTCATGATTTCTAATTAGTTGTCAGTGTAAAAAATTTTATACTGATAGTACATATAGATTAAACTCTTTTTTAAAGCTCGTCCAAAATGTGCCCTGTGTCAGATCAAAAAACAAAATGTGCCCTGTGTGTATTTAAAATTTTTTCCTTTTCCTTTTTTTTAAATCATAATATAGGTATGAAGTATCACCACCGTTGGCAGTGACTAGTCTCCATCGAGGAACCTGTTGGGAACACAAGGTGAGTTCTCCCCTCTCAACCAGGTTTTCTCCATATACAAGAGTCAAGATTCGAATCCCTGATCATTTGCTTAAGGTGCTTAAATCCCTTAGTATTTGGACAAACCATATATAGGTATTTCCTTTTGTTTTTTTATGTATCGGAACCGGTGATGTGATTCGTGAAACTCATACATTTCTTTCTTCATATTTTTGGTATACAAGATTTCGTGTAAAATAACATCTCTCCTTTTTCTTTTTCTTTTTTCTTGACTCCTTTTTCTTGTATATAAATATAAGTAGATTCTCCAATATTCTAGCCTCCTAATTCTCCCATACCCATCATAAGTAAGTGGAAAAATAAGTCCAAACACTTGGGCGGAATGCAATGATGATGAGTGAATTTCCCACTAACCACCACTCTCGAAATAGCTTGAATTGAAAGTGGTTGATTTTAAGTCTCTCTTGATTATTCATTCTAGAATGAAATATTATGATGCTTATGGCCCAAACCGTGGACTTCCTCTAGAAGGAAAATCCTGGACAAGGATACATATATATGTATTATAAATTAAAAATAACACCAGGCATGACGTTGATTAAAGAGAAAGAGTGTATATTTTTTGATTATATTAAGCACAAAAATCAAAACCTTGCTTGTTACGAAACCAAGTAATTGAATTATAATGTAGCAAAGCTTGGCAAATAAACATGAGGTGACCTCTTTGAAAGGTCAAGAAGCCATGTTATATATGCCATTTAGCAAGGAGTCAACTACCACATAAGTCTGCCTCAGCTACAACGTCATTTCCAGTGATTGTAGTGGTTATTAATTAATTAATTAATGAAGTGCCAATATATGGAGAGGGCAGAAATTCAAGATTTCTCATTTTCTCTACAGGGGATTATTGGCGGTTAATTATTATTTTTTTGTTGCCATCAATTTACTGCACACCTAACTGCTGACGATTTTCTACCCTTCTGATGTGGGATAGTTAAAATATGTCGTTTTGTGGCCCTATCTTAGAGATATCTATTTTTTTTTTAGGTCTTCAGCCTCTGAAAAATATATTAAATTAACTTGAGTCAAGTCGAAAAGATTTTTAAAGAGGTCTTTTAATATCTATTTAATTTTTATATTCACAAGACTTGATTCCTAAACTTGTAACCAAACTCTTGTTACTTAGATGAATAGGTGTAAGTAATTTATCTTTATATTTCGAACAAATATATATATATACAAGAATATCTTATATAAAAAGTTTATATGTCATAAGTCCTTTCTAAATTAAGTTATTTATGGTGCGTTTGGATAAACAACTTAATTAAGAGCTTATTACATAAGACCTTATCGCATGAGAGCTTATGCCATAAGCGCTTAAAGAAATAAAAAGAAAGAAAGGGGCATGAGAGGATTCGAATAGTGAAAAACACGAAGATGGTGTTCAGTGCATAAGCTTTTATAATAATTCCATAAGTTTCTCCCAGTGACTTATGAAAATAAGTCAAAAACTCCTTATGGGATGACATAAGTTATTTTTATAAGCTCTGCCAAACACACTGCATAAGAGCTTATGTCATTAGATAAGTCAAAATGAACTTAAATAAACTCTTCCAAACACCACCTTAGTACTTAGATACATGTTCTAGTATGGTCGAGTATATGTGGGATCCAGTCCAAGACATAGGGGGCTTTGAGGTCATAATGGGCCCAACGTTGGCCAAGCCTAGAGGTCAGCCCAGTTATACAATACGTTACAACTGTCGGTCAAAAAATATTCCAAGGACTTCATGACCTTTATGGGACATTAAGGTGTATTCGGCGGTAACGTAGCATGGAGTAAAGATCAATATTAATTATACGCCGAACAGTAACGCCGTGGATTAAAGGATGATTATAGCGGGTAGAGAACGGAAGAAGTATACGAATAGTTTCGTGTAATAGTTAGCCTATATATAGGGCTACATCCCATTGTAATAGACAACTTCACTTGAATACACATACAATTCTCTTATCCGAGATATACCTAGATTCTTGAGTTCTTGTATGAACAATACATATATTTGAAGAATCGCTTTCAAAATTTATAATTCTTCTGTAAAATGTATAAAATAATTTCTGCCACTTTTCAAGAAGCTAAAAAAATTGACTTCATGAAATAAGTTAAAAATAATTTTTTGAGGGTTAATAAATATATTATTATTTAAGTTTACTCATATAATATGCATTTTACATAAAGCGCATTTGATAGAATACAAGCTTTAGTATGTGTTTGGATGAGCGTTTGAAAAAAAATGATTTTAAATGAAATTGATTTGAATAGAATTGAGTTTGAAGTGAAGTGACTTATGTTTGGATGTTCTTATTTTGAAAGCAAGTTTGATATAAAACTTAGTACAAAATTTTCAATTCAACGTAAAAGCTACTTTTTGTAGCTCCTAGTCATAATCACATCTGAAGGTATAATCAATTTTATATGACAATGACCAAATACTTCATTTTTACTAAAATCATATTTGACAGATGATAAAATCAATTATGAAGGTTTCCAACGTGAAACCAAACACACATTTAATTGGTTGGAAGTTATGTTATCCAAATATATGGGCCTCTAGAAACTGTACCATTTTTATTAGAAGTGAGATAAGAGTTTGACTGCTTTTATATAATTTGTTTTCTAATATGCATTAATGGATGGCTCAAACAGCAAAAGACTGGGTTCAGTCGATTCAGCCATCCCCCATTTCAAGCCATCCCTCCTTTCGTCTTTCTGTTTTCTCCCTTTCAAAGATCTTCATTCTTCTTTTTAATTTTTTTAAGGGTACTCTAAAGACTTTAATTTCTTCTTAGGCACTAAACTTACACTAAATTTACTTTGCATGTCTGCTTATTAACAAAATAAGAAATTCATTGGAATGTGTTATATATAATCAATGATGGACTCCACACGTAGTAATCAAAAAATAAATAAAAATGATGGACTCCACACGTGCATGCAGCCATGCTCTCACTAGTGAGTAGGGATCACAATGCAAGTTCAACTCCCAAATCCCTAAAAGGGTAACTCCCTTTTGATACCTAATTAATTAGCATAACCCCTAATCTAAATTAGTGGGAGTCGTAGTGGGTTGTGGATATATATATATATATATATATATGTAAAAATATTAGAGAAAATATTATTTATATCAGCCACCCCATGCTTTTTCTACATTCACCCATTGCTAATTATTAATCAATGTGATGGCTGGATATTAGCTAGGGAAAGCATGATGCCGGGTACGGCACAATTTTCACATGCACAACCTTGCTTGCTGCTCCCATCACTTACCCACTTGGCCACTTCCACGAAGATTGTTTGTTATGTGTTTTATCAAAAGATGTAAGAAACGTCATCACTGACATAAATTCATTCTTGTTTATTATTTACTTGAGACGATGAAATTAATTAAGACACAACCTTTTACATTTCCTTCTTCTCCAATCTCCATATGATCTAATTCCCTCTTCCTTAATCCTTTCTTCTTCTTTTTTCTCATATAGAAGCTAGCTGCACAGGGATTAGAGCCTTTATTTAATCTAACAAACTAACAAGACATCAAAGTATACTCTCATATATGTGGATTTAGGTCATCTAAAGTGAGCTTATTTATAAGGGTTATTTTATCCTGTGCAATTTTACACAGGTTAAGGATATTAAAAAAATAAATTTATTTAGAAACCTGTGTATTTTATACTTTCAAAACCGAAATGCTTAATTTTCTAATAAATAGTTGTTACTTTTGGATTTCTTAATCTTTACAAAGTTGCACATGATAAAAAAACCTTATTTATAAAATGAGAAAATAAGAAGATCTCTCTATAAATCTTATCAAATCAATGATAGATATAAGCTTGCCTTCTTACTTTAAAACCAATATTACTTTGAAGGAGTCAAATCCCGCATATATCATGTTGGCTTACCATCTAAACTAGCACACGACCATTCACACTATTCTCACATCCTTCTAGACCCGTAACTAATTACTGAGATTAGTAGTGTAATTAATTTAGTTTAGTTGCGAGCTGGCACGATTAGGGACGGTTACTTTGTACCTAAAGACATACTAATCTGAGTTCATACAATGGAGTCAAGTATATAAGCTCCACGCATGATGCATCTCACAGATTCTGTTTTCATCCTTCACATTTGATTCACAGTAACACGGATTTCTCTCATGGAGAACCTTCAAAGCATCAAGATGTTGTGCTTAGGTTAAATAATTGTGTTATATTACTTATAATTAAAAAAATTGTGTTGTATTATATTTTAAACTCGACATGTTTTGAACTGTTGTGTTTAGATATATGATCATCGATAAAGATCATATATCTAAAATACAATGTACAATTAGCAATGTTACATAGCAAAAACAAAAAACAAAATTTTGGTAAATTTTAAAAAATAATTATTGAATGAAATAAAACAGCAAATATCATTTAATTATCTCGGAGTCAAAAAGCATACCAACACATTATGAAAAGTAAAAAAAAAAGGTTTAATTTTGATAACATTATCCACCAATCACAGATCAACCAATGTTTAACTTTTAAGACAACCATCATAAGAGTTTCATTTTTAGTGATCAAACAGTTTTAGTGATATAACAATTCATGTTCAATTCATGATTGATTGACGGTATAATTTTTTTTTACACTTACAATATATCTAACATTTCATGTAAAATATATCATCTTTTATGTCAGGATCGATTTGGGATCCTCTTGGGGTTACTATTCTCAAATGCTGTCCTCTTTAATGTTGTTGTTCTTTCTTTTGGGCCCCTAGCCCGTATTTAACCAAAAACATACAATGTAACGTTACTTTTTCATTAACAAATATATAGGCGATTTTTGATACAGCCACACTAGCTTTACAAAGAACTATAAAGGAAGTCACATGCCCCCAGGATTCAACTCACCTAAATTTTTATTCACCAAAAGAAAATATGAAAGGCACATAATAAGCCTTGTACAAGGGGGAGATGGGAGAAAGGAATGAAAAAGAGATGGGGCGCTTTGTGGGGTCTACATCAAGCTATTGGTACACAAATCCTGCATCTACAAATTATTTGTTGAATTGGAAGGTTTTAGATAGGGAAGGAGGAAAAGAGAAAAACAAGTTAACAAATAATAAGACTAATATTGAATCGATGTAGTGATGATGTGATTACAAAAAAGAACCCTAGGTCCTATTTATACTAAAATAGAATCCTAATCGTGATCAAATAGAGAATCAAATCATAAAATATAATTAAGAAATAAATCTTAAGAGGTCATCTAGGATACTCTAAGATATGCTAAGATATGAAAAGATATCAGATATTTCTCTGATTTTTTAATACTCCCCCTCAAGCTAAAGCTTACTGAGCTTTAAGCTTGTTACACGAAAACAATGCATATTCCCCCTCAAATTAAAATTTAATGATCATCAGCCTGACAGAAATTTCTTGGCAAGCAAACTAGCAGCAAGACCCGAACTTCTCAAAACCGCATTTAGAAGCTTTAACAACAATATCGGAGACCAAAATTATTTAAAATTGAAATTTAGGTAAATAACTACTTCCAGGACTGAGATGAGACCAGTGCATCTGGGACAAAAGGCCAAGGCTAGTGCATCTGGGAGAAAGACGGACAACTACTTCCAGGACTGAGACGAGACCAGTGCATCCGGGACAAAGGACCAAGGCTAGTGTATCTGGGAGAAAGACGGGCCGGTGCATCTAAGAAAAGAGTCGGGCCAGAGCATCAGGGACAATAAGTTGGGCTAGTGTGAGTCATAACCAACATAAGTCAATCATCGACGGAAATAGAAGTCACGACTAATATGATTCATATGTGGGAAAAGAGTCACCACCGGAATGATCGTCGGTGGAAACAAAAGTCACCACTAATATGACTCGTCCGTGGGAAAGGAGTCAACACCGGAATGATCGTCGGTAGAAAGAGAAGCCACTGGTATGATCCATTAGTTTATAAGAATTGCATGACAAACACTGAAGAAGCAAACCATAACCAAAAAGAGCCAAACACATCGAGGTGGTTGCTGAAAAGTGGTCCATATAGGGAGGTGAGAACAGATCCAGAAAGAGGAGGGGCCGACAAGTCAGGCATTAAAAACGACGGTCGGAACGGTGGTCGGACGGGCCGTCACGTGCCGGAGAAAGCTTCGCGCGTGCGGCTGCACGCAGATTGAAAGAGACGTGTGTGGAGGCACGTCGGGAGGCGGACGACGACGCTATTTGGACGGTCGGACAGATCTGACGACGGCGAGTCTGGTGGTGGGTTCGACGACAGGATACGACGATGGACAGTGACTGATGGGACAGAAACAAGGGTCATAACAAGGACACAACCACGGAAGAGGCTGCAAAATCGGAGAGAACACTGTTTTGCGGAAAAAAGACATTGGCATAACCCGTTTGAAACAATGATAAGATGATTAAAATTCCTTCAAACTTAGCGGAACTCTGGAATAGTGACGAGATAGGTCACGGAGGATGGTATCTCTCTGATACCATGTTGAATTGAAAGGTTTTATATAGGGAAGGAGGAAAAAAGAGAAACAAGTTAACAAATAATAATACTAATATTGAATCGATGTAGTTATGATGTGATTACAAAAGAGAACCCTAGGTCCTTTTTATACTAAAATAGAATCCTAATCATGATCAAATAAAGAATCAAATCATAAAATATAATTAAGAAATAGATTTTAAGAAGTCATCTAGGATACTCTGCGATATGCTAAGATATGAAAAGATATCAGATATTTCTCTGATTTTCTAACATTATTAAAATAAAATTAAAAAAAACAAACAATTGGAAACCGATAGAGGAATATTAAAACATAAAAATATAAAAAACAAAAAACAAAAAACAAAGCTCTTTCAATGCTTGCTAATTGAAGCCACTTCCAAACTCATCGGCCAGAAACCAAATACAACTCAAGTTCAAGTACAAAAGTTTAGAAGCATTTACATTTCAATCACGGCTCTCTTTGCTTCAATCTCTCTCTCAGATGAATTAGTTTGCCCTGAACTTGCCTAGGCAACTCATCAGACATCTCAATTTCAAACCCTTCTACTTGTTTCCTCTGTATAATATCATGGTACATTGGTAGAAACCGACTTTGGAAAGCCCTATAACAGAAATAAGGTAGAAGTACACACAAAACAACCAAAAGGGTAACTAACCAATATAGAGCACTAGAGGCACATGCTTCCACAAAAACCATGTATGCTGTTGTGGATATTTCTGGAGTGATATAACCATAAACCAACAAGAATACATACCATAAGGCAATGCTGCCCCATATGAAAAAATGCTGGATCCAAGTGAAGTAGTTAATGGAAAGTGCCATTTGGCAATTCACAGTCCAAACCACACAAGTGTACATTATGACCCCAAGTATTTCAAAATCAACCACCTGACCATCTCTTCTGAAGGACTGATTTAAGACAGAAGTGGTGGTCAAGAAGAAGATAAGTAAAGAAGTGATGACTCCATTAAGCATCCAGCCAATAATCCGGGGCCAGCTGAAGAGGGTACCCTCTACTCCCTCTAGATATAGAAAGGGATACTGTAAAAAAGAGAGTACAGTTATCACAGGGTTTCTTGGTTCCAATTAAATAAATAATTTAAATCAAGACCCAACAAAAGAAATCAGTAAACACCTGAATACATTAGCACAAACATTTATAGAGGTGTATGTTTAGATTTAAACATGTAAGTGAGCAAACAAATTTTTTTGGTCATTGACCGGGTATTCACACAGGCATAGCTGTGAGACTAACCCTGTCCCTGGGGCTAGGGATGGTGGTAAGGTGAAGTCCTACACAAAGCGACGACCATGACCTTACAGGCAAAGTTCGCTTGGGTCACGATCCACTTCCACTACAACCAACTGTTGTTGGGGGACCAAACCAATTTCAGATAAATTATAGTCTACTCATATGCCTTTCATGACATTTTGCAGTCACATAGGGTATCTGTTTTCGTTTAATACATCCAGTGATTGGTGTATCTGATAAGAGGAATTTCAGGGTATTTATAGGATCTAAGGTGAATTTTATAATAAGAGCTCCAAAGTTGACAATGCATTATGAAGCATTTTACAATTTAAGCAGATATATTCAGGCACATAGAGATAGAAGAAACAAATAAATATTAAAATGCATCTGAAGACAGAGATGGCATGTTTTTGATTGAATAGGGGACTGAAAGCAGACCCCTTTCCATTGGTTCCAGAGGAAGAACCAAGACTTTTAGAAAAGTGATAAATCTAAACTGAAAGGTGTTGATTGTATGCAATTATAAAACAAGTTTTGGTGACTGAGAAATATAATTTAACCAAATGATCATAGAAAAACTAGTGTCATAAAATTCCCATAGAGAAAAATTTTAAGTGCACACAGAAGAAAAAATGTATATCTACCCCAGGCTCCATTTTTATCCATTAACATGTACATAAGCAATTTACAAAATGACAATTCAGTACCTTTAGGCAAAGCCGGGCAGAAACATCCTGATCGAAAACACCAAGAGCGATTACTGGAAGTGAAGTGAAGAAGACATTGTAAAATGACAAGTACCAATCATTGTAAGCGGGTTGACCGGAGAAAGAAGCATATGCCTCAAACCAAAATAGGGTAAATCCAAATGCAATGTTTTTATAGAAGAAATAGCATATCTGCATTAACAAATAAAACAAGTTATCAGAGTGGAAACGTTTTGTTGATGGAGTTCTCTAAATTTATTTCTGAACAGACATTATACAGTTCATTGCATTCGCAAACACCTATATTTCTCTTAAACAGAAAAAAAAAATTTAAGATCATCTTCAATATGAGTAACCAATCATCAACCCATGAAAAGGGTTAGAAAAGATACCTAGAAGGTAAAGGGAAAATGCAAGAATCTTACATAATGTTCATTTCAGAATACTAAAAGAACTAAAATTGGAACGCACTAAATTTTGAGTGGCAAGACTTTAAGAAATAGATGGATGCCTGTTTTTACCATCATTGATATTCGCCTATAACACCAGTGGCCATGAACCAACAACAAACGCTCCAAATAACGGAATTGAGCTATTGCAAAATCACTTGCCATTACAGCCTGTAGAGTGTAGACAGAAAATAGTTCTTTAAAAAAAAATCAGAATCCGAGAGACAGTCATTCAAACTTAATTCACCATTAGTTTATCATACATACATCGGTACATATGTGAAGAAAGAAAAAAGTTCTAGAAAAATGCAGCAAAGAATCATCAATATTCAATACCAATATGATCAGGTAACATAGTTATCTCCAAAAACAAGAATGAAGTTTTGAACAATGAAAAAGTAAAATACTGCAATGCTGCAACTCTGAAGTATAAAATGAATGCTCGGTAATGTTAAAAAACAATGATATTGATATATAATCCCAATCAATTTAATAAAAAATTCTCTTAAATTTCTCCATAAATTAACATAATATACCAAGTCCTTGCTCGCATATTAAGACCATATGTTAAACAGTACAAAAGGGATAAGACCATATATGAGCAATGACATGGTACGTAATTTATTATGGACTAGAGAATATGTCTTTTAAAATGGAAGAGATAAAAGACACGGCCCAAATAGGTGCCGTACAAGAAAATGTATCTTTATACCTGCATCCCTTCAGCACCACTAATGCCAACTCCAATATCAGACTCCTGAAGCATGCCAACATCATTTGCCCCATCACCTATAGATAGTGTTGTCTTCCCTGTTCCCAATTTCACCAATCTTGTAACCTGCATTTTTTTGGATAATATGATAGTAATGTTTTGACACCATACAAGGAACTTCTATTATTTGTATGACATGGAAAATCAAATTGTACATCCACAATACTCACACGAGCTTTCTGTTTAGGTGAAGATCGACAACATATGACAGAAGCACAATTAGTTGCCAGCTCAAAGAAGGACCTCTCCAGATTCTTGTTAAGGGAAAAATCCAAGGATTTCCCATCAATTATCAATGCAAATGCAGAAATTTCTTTATCTGCATTAAAACTCTCTTTCATGGACTTGATTTGTGAGATTCCCTCTCTAATTTGCTTCTTAATGCTTGCAAAAGAGGCCTAAGCAATTATTGTATCAAGGATCTATAAACACGAGAGAAAATTAAATGCCAAAAACTTCCAAGGTCACTTACCTTTGCTAGAGACTCCTTATCTCCTTGTTTTTCCAAGGATAGGATGTCTGGTGAATCAAGGGTGATCACTATCTTCTTCATGCCTTGCCTAAGTAAACTACAAGCATACCTGTAAAAGAAAAACTAACGTCAACTTTATGCTACTTCAATACAAACAGAATCCAGCACAAGCCTTGCTGACGTACCCTATGTTGACTGCAGTTTCCATCTTGTCCCCAGTTAATACCCATAACTTGATTCCTGCCTGGGCAAGCTTATCAATACATTCCGGAACCTGCATTTTCGAGTAAACATATTAAACTTTATCAGCTAATCAAGAACATAACTAATGATGTTAATGATTGATTTTTTGGGGGTCATTTCCCCCCTCAATTTTGTTGGTCTTTTTCCAAAAATGGAGTTTTTTCCTGTTACAAACTTCTATTTCAATTTCATCATCACTGTGTGTAAAAACATGTCCCAGGTTTCAAGCTTGTAAGAATTACACTATATTAAATGCATCACTTATATAAATAAAGGTAACAAAATCAAAATTTTATACTGACCCCCATTTGTAGTCTATCTTCAACTGCTGTAGCACCAAGAAGTATCAAATCTCTTTCCATCTTATCAACAGCTGCATCCACCAATGCATCTCGGTCTGCTGATACAGAAGTTTTAGCCTTTGAAAACTCCTCTTCCCATAACTTGTATTCTTCTTCACCAAGTTCGCGGTATGTGATTACAAGAGTTCTCAAACCTGCATCAGCATATCGTTTGATATGATCTTTGGTTTCAGCCTCGAACTCTCTTCCATATTGTGAGAGCCTCTCAAACATCACACTGAATATACACAGGGAAATGCAATATTTGACATCACCACATGCAACTCACAACTTCATTAATTATAAAGCATGTGGTTTGTTGATTGAAACCTGTCTGCACCCTTGCATAGGAGCAATAATTGATTTTCCTCATTCCTCATTATCACTGACATTCTTTTCCGGGAACTGCTGAACTCTAAGACATGCAGAAGCTGGTATACTCTAATCATCAAAATTAGGTCAATGAACACTAAATAATATAAAGATTTCCAAAAGAATGAAAATGTGCCAAAAATTACCATAAGAATACAAAGGTTTTAGAAGTCATTGTAAATCACTTTCTTACAGTATGCCAGATTATAGATCAGAGATATCAAAATCAAAGAGGTTCAAGCCTATTGAAAGAAATTAAACAATATAAACAAAGGGAAAAAATACAAACTAGAAATAGTATATAAAATTTCAAAGTTGAATTTTCTCCGAATGAGGGTTAAATATAATATGCTTAACAGATGCTATTTTCTTTGACATTTATTCGCTCCTCTGTTTTAAGATTGTCAAGAACCAACTCTACCAAAAAGCTTAAGCTGCAAGGTGAAGGAACAATAATGGTTTTATATACTTAACATGCCCCCTCACGCAAGAGTCCTTTGGGCTTGATGCGTGGATAATGCACGAGTACACTTACTGTATGCTAAAATTCAACTTTTAGCATGTCATGATCAAGGATCAAACTATAGACCACGTGGTCATAGAGGCTTTGATACCATGTCATGAACCAACTCTCCCAAAAGTTTAAGCTGTTAGGTGAAGGAACATCAATGATTTTATATATCTAACAAAGATATTAAATCTTCTGACCTTTACTATCCTCCTTTATCAGCTCTATCCTTCCCAAAATGAATGGCTTTATACAAAGAAATTTTCTTCCCCTTAATCTTTCATCTTGAAACCAGCTTTAAAAACACAGCCACATTCTGAAAATCTTTTTCTTTACAGATTATTCTGCAAAAGGAAAATTTCCTCGCAACTATAATCTATGTTATCCAAAAAATTGCAATAAAGCGGTAACTACAAGTTTTTTTTCCTTTCATGGGCCCTATATATGCAAAAATTATTTGAATAGATACATAAAGATGGCAAAGGAAGAATATATTATAACTTCGAAAGGCCATATCCTAAGTTTGTTTTAGTGAGAAACCAAATCAAACTTGTTGACAACAAGAACTGAACTAATCTTTATTAAATCAAAATTAAAGAATCTCACATCTGAGGTGACAATTTTCACCGCTAAAATCACAGGGAGCTTATCAGCAAATAGGGTGAAACTATATTTTAAAAAATGGTAAAAGGAGCTAGCCAACCTGTCAACCTTTTTTCCACTTTCATAAATTAATTCATGCAATGATATGCTTGTTTGTGTCCTTGCATAAAGCTCAAATCCAAGTTCCCTTGCAGCTATGACAAAAGCTGCTTCATCTGGTGACTCGGCTTCATACGAAATTTCTCCCGACTCTTCATCTACATCTGGAATAGCGGTATTACATATAGCTAGAACTCGAAAGAACTTCTGTATGATGTCTGATTGCGGTTCATTAACCCAATGTCCATTCATTAAGCGTTCATCTCTAAAGTTAAAGCCCTTAATTGGTTGCTGAGAGTCCACTGCATCACTACTCTGACCCAATAAACTAGATGATACACCAACAACTCCAGATTCCTGATTTCCCTTTCTCCTTTCAAGCGCCTTCTCCACTTCTGTCATACCACGACCATATGGAATGCCAGCTATGGAACATTTGACAAATTCCATAGAGTTACATGTCAAAGTACCAGTTTTGTCAGACAATATCGTATCAACTTGACCAAGTTCCTCGTTCAAATTAGACGTGCGTGCACGAGCTGGCCTATCTGCTTCTTCATAATACATTTCCTGATCTTGGTTGATGAAAATACTCTGCAGAACTTTCACCATTTCTATGGACACATAAAGTGATATTGGAACTAGATATCCATACAACATAAGGGCAGTCAAAAAATGAAGAACAGCAGCAAGCGTCGCGCTCCTAGGATCATAGAACACAGTTTTTTTATCTGGAAGAAGATACCATCTTCTGTACTTTTCAGCACTAATATCCCTTTTGGTCTCAACACCAAAAAAGACAGAACCAATAAAGGATATCAAAACCAAGGAAATGAAGAGGATGTAGATTATCTTATCCATTTTTCTCTCAATTTTGCTTCTCTTAGATGGAGGATCTGTGGAATTCTGCATCACTTTTGTATCAGGGCCAGTAAAAATAACAACACCATAGATATATTCAGTGTTTTTCAGCTTAGAATCTCTTAAAAGGATCTGCTGCAAGGAAAGAGGATATTCTTTACCCTCATAATATAAATTTCCAATAAATGAGTACAGATTTTCATTGGGATCCTCACATTTGACCATAGCCCTAAACTTTTGGAGAGATTTTTCATCACGAAGATGATTTGTCACCTCCAAGGCATGCTTTAATTTTAGATTAGTTTCTCCATCAAGATTCATTGTCTCAACATAGCAAACCCCATCCTCATATTTTGATGAAAGCAGAAGTAGATCGGCAGGAAAGTATTCATCCTTATACACTTTAATGATATCACCAACACGGAGTTTCTTCCATCTAGTCTCCACAAATGTATAATTCCTACTATATACCTGAACCTTTCGGTTGTTTGCCTCTATATCCTGAAGAAATTAAAGATATTTAGCAAGCAAAACCTTCACCCTAGCATAATATATGGGATATATCAATGAAATTTTTAAAACTTTCCAGAAGACAATTATTTAAAAGAAAACAATAGAACATAAATAAAATGTGACTCTTAAGAGAGTACAAGGGTTGAGCACATACAAAGCAAATCACCAGCAGGAAAAAGAACATGCACAAAAAGACAAACAGGTTATGCAGACATAAAGCAGTACTTAATTATATGGCAGAAAGATACAGAACAATATCGTTTCTTAGAAGCTTTTTTCCAGGAGTGAGGAAGATGAATAATTTCTGACACAAATTGGAATATACTTGGAATAATATTAGATGTGTTCAAAGAGGAGAAAAATGAAATTTTTTTGTTATCCACACTCCTGTTTCCAGAAACAAAAGATTATTGGGATACTGAATAGTCTGAATATGTTAATAAGGTAGTAACAATTTTCAAATATATGTGCATTGTAAGATAATGCAGCTTGTAAACCTGAATTCAGTCAGGTATTTCATATGCGATTAACAGCAAATATGAGTATACATTAGATCTTAATAGACAGGCTTAAATAAAAGCTTAATTCCACCTTCAAAAGCAAATCACATTGCATAATTAACCAATTAACAATCTAATACCAGTGTAACTTTACTACTTGATCATCAACACTAGTAAGGGGAAGGGAAATTACATCCTTTTTTTTTTTAACCAATTTATACATAACTTTTGTAATTTAAAACCAACACAACTGCAAACTTACTTATATTGCCAATTGAGTATTGTCTATCCAATTTTATTATACTTATACATAAACGTGGACCTATCTAAAAAACTTCCACCTGCTTTATAGAAAAACAGTACTAAAAAAATACTGAAACATTACCTGCTTTCTCCTCCTCCAATCTTCTACAGCTTCCTTGACCATAGTAGCTCCAATCACAAGCAGCAAAGGTGCAACAATACTTACAGCTGTATAAGGTGCCAATGGACTAAATGAAACACACGCCACAATAAGAAAGTAGATATTTGCAACCCTCCTGAACTGCTCAAATAAAGACTTGGGGATAAAATTAAAAGCAGTATACTTTGTTGTTGAAACATAGTTGCCTCTGTAATTTAACTGAATTGCTTCTGGATTATCAGGATCATTGCAGTACACAACCCTCGAGAACCCTCTCTGCCCAATTTGGGAATGATCATCTCTAAATGGAGGTTTTAAACAAGAAAAGGAATATAGTTTGCTAAAATTTATCCTCTTTTTGCTCCCTTCAGCCATTTTTTTCACAAATGGGGTTCTCTTCTTTTCACCTATAAATCAAGCATTTCCAACTAATTCTCTAATCTACCAAGAAATCAAATAAGCAACCATCACAAGCACCTCAAGCACAGATTTTTATTCCTAAGCATGAACACCCTTCACCTACTTCATTAAGAAACTAAGAGCACCAAAGTAGAAGGTCAAATAACAAAAAACCAAAAAACAAAATTAGGCCAACCCCTTTACCTAAAATGGGTACAGTTGGTAAATTTGAACATAACCAACATGGCAAGCCAAGAAAAAAGAATCAGCTTGATTAGGAAAATGAGCTTAGAATACTCAGTTTCTGTGTGCTGAAGCAGACAACAAGAAAAATGCAAGCTCCTTTAAATACCAACTAGAAACACTACCTTTCAATTGCACCACTGTTACAGCTAAAGTAAGCTGGAAAACCCCTCAAGTTAGAATATTTAAGAATTCCTTACTCTCATTGAAAGCTGTAGATGCCACTGCCTTGTGGGTTCAACCAAATTCTAGAGAGAGAAAGAGAGAGATGAAGAAAAGGTAAGAGCTTGGTGTGTATGTGTAGTAGTAGTTAACTTTGCTGCTTCTAAAAGCAAACGAATGAGAGAGACAGAGAAACATTGATAGAACCGACTACCTAGCAAGTCAGTAGTACTACTATACTATCACTGCCTTCAGTTCACCTTTAATTCCTTCACTCATTGATGACCATTGACCAATCTCTCTCCTACAAGATCCACATGTCACCCCACAAGTCGTTTAATTTTTTATAATTTAATCATAATTAAACTCATTTCATTTTTTTTTTAGTACTCAGGCTCAAATTATATCTGCCGTTGATTTCACGGATTGTGAGGGTTTTAAAACGCGGATTGCATCACGTAATGCAGTCGTAATATGTTGATTGTGGTATCAGTCGCAATCATATTAACTGTGATTATGGATTGTATCGATATGATCATATCAGGCCGCAATACAACTATGACCGTAATATGACTGTAATCTCAAATATACTCTAACTGCAAGATCAGGGGATCGAGTCCTAGAATTATCACTTTACAAAAGTTTTATCTAAACACTATCTCTAATTCGAGAATTAATCCCACAGTTATACATGTAAGATATTCGATCAAACGCCAAAAAGAAAAAAAAATCTATCATCTTACTTAGAAGACACGTAGTGAAGAGGAAGATTATTTATATACATTTATATCAATAGCAATATTCAAAAAAAAGATAAATATAGTCAAGTAGAGGAAAAGGATAAATATAAAAGAATTTTATTATTGGGCAAATCACAAATTATAAAATTTTATTTATGTCTATTCCCTAACTTGGATAATCACACAAATTAATACTGACGTGCAGCACGGGTTAATTATTCCATACTTGAAATAGTATGTTGTTTGCATGAAGACTTGGACTAATTGGAATAGGAAAGTTTTGATGCATACATATCACTCCAATCCAATTACACTTTGAGGAGTTTTTCTTTGTTGCCGTGTTACATGTGGTGTTCAACATTCGTGACAGCAAAGCGCCATACAGATAGATACTGCTTCCTTTGTCGCACTAACTTCCAGATGTGTCTTCCATCTTCCTATGTTAGAGTGAGACTTGGAGTAATAATTTTGTTATTTTCTTTAACCTTTTTCTACATTTTGGAAGCGTTGATCGAAAGAGATTGATTGTGCAATTTGGACCACATCAACTTTTCTAATAATTGGCAGTCAGTCACATATATAATGAGAATGTGTTACATATAAAAATGTTACGTACACTAATAAATATTGAGATGTACTAAGCCCAACTTAATTAAATGTGTTACTGTTTTTGTTTTTTGTTCAGTTTTATGGGTTAACAGTTGAAAATAAATAAAGGTGGATGCAATTTGCACCAACCATAACAGTCAAGAAGTCACATCCTACCCACACAAAAAAAAAAATATATCTTAGGGTTGAAATAATAGACACATACAAAATGATAAGGTTTTTTTTTTAACTCAAAATTTAGGATGAATAAATGATATTAGTCTAACACGGTAAAAACTTTCGAGCTCTATGAGTATTTAAAATGGGATCATATTTGCCCCCACACACCCAAGAAGACTAACGAAGGTTCAAACCTATAATTTGTTATATATGAAATCATGTCATACTCTATACTAAACTAACCCTTTGGGATTAAAATGATAAGGTTTAAATATGAAGAAAGTTCCATATATCACCATGCAAGTATAAGCATGTGATCAGCATTTACCATCACAGCAGCAAAAGTATCAGCCATGTGGCCTTGCACCATTAATGTGTAGGGAAGTCCCATAATTCCTACATATGTATGATTGATCGGAGACAAGAACAATAATAATAATTTTTATTTACACACCAAATTTTTATATTTACACCGGCTAAACAATGATGTCTCAATTATTGGTTAACAAAAATACAAAATAGTTAATGGGTGAACTTCCATCTCATAATCAGGTTGCCAACTTTTTTACTACATATTTAACGGGTGAAATTCCATTTTATTAACATTGACTAATATCTAAAATATCATTACAAAATTTAATGTGCAAGGATTATATTAAAAAAAATTTAAAGATTGTGATTATAACACTTTAGGATGGACTTGATTTTTTTCGGGTGAATCCGGCTATCCTCCGGCCGGGAGGCAGGGACTAATCCCTCGAGGTACTGAGATCCATCTAAGGAGTTGATCTCTCCCAACAAATGTTTTTTCATACACATGAGTCAGAAATCGAACCCCTGACCACATGTTAAAGGGGTTCAGTTATCTACCAACTGTATCAAGCCATGTTGGTGAAATGGACTTGATTTTATTATAATATATTATATATTTATAGTTATATTAATAATGAGGTGAAGCCGCAAATATGGGAATTCAGGTAAAACAAGTTTCTGAGATTTGATGCACAGAGAGATGAATGGCAATTGGGTTGGGTCAATGCATTTTCTGGGTATGCAGGGATCGATGTTTAAGATTGTCCATGCTGAGGTAGCTACTTGACATCATAAGATCAATTGTATGACAAGGTCTAAGGTTCTTTAAAATTTTGTGGAGGATCAAAACTTTAAATAATTGTTGGTTATTAATTTATTCATTTTGAAATTTGTTAATATAATGTTTTAATCAAATGTTAAATTTTGTGGAGGATAAATTCTCAAGCTTTGGATGAGTTCCTAGTTTACACTACACTTCTGGACTCAATCTATTTGTGATGTGTTTAGAATAAGGTCAGCAGCTTTAAAAGTGCATCTTGGATGTAGAAACTACTCACAATAGCTTCTAGCCAAAAACACTTTAACCCAAATCAAGTTTCCAAACTTGTTATTGGTATAGATGGAAAGTCTTGGGTAGCTTTTATAGTTGACCATAGTTCAGAGGATTTTCTCACGATTATTTGGATTATGTAAAATGACAAGATTGGTTGCTGCTTGTAAACCAATTAAAGTGTCAATTCAAAACGTAAATCTTACGGCTTTATTTATAGACAATGATTTATTCTACTTCAAAATATTTTTGAGTAAGGACTCTAAGAATCGTACTTCTAAGCGTTGAAAAATGTTGGGGATGTAAATGGCTGAGTACATTTTGTGCTCTTACATATATAAACATACTTTTGCTGATAAAAAAATAAATAAAATTGAAGTGTTCAAAATCGCACCTTCTTTAATAATGGCAAAATAGGTAAATTGGTCATGTACGTTTATTTTATTTTTCATATTTGGGCTGTAAGTTTTTTATTTTTCAAATCGCTCCTACACGTTGCGTTCTGTTTTCACATTAGTCATTTCCATCAATTTTGACCTAACGCCGTCAATTTTGATGCCATATGTCGGACTAATGTGATAGTCACGTCAGATCAAAACTGACGACGTTAGGTCAAAATTGACGAAAATGACTAATGTGAAAACGGAACGTAACGTGTAGGACCAATTTGAAAAATAAAAAACATATAGGACCAATGTGAAAAATAAAATAAACGTATAGGACCAATTTACTTATTTTCCCTTTAATAATTGTTTTCAATTGAAGTGTTCGGGCTTAGGCTTGAAATTTGTATTTTTATTTAATTAGGATTAGGATATAGATTTTATTATTATAAATAGGATTTATAAATATCCAAGAGAGCTTGGATGAGATGACACGGATCTTTTCCAGCTTAATCAGAGGTCTTGAGTTTGAATCATAGCCTTGGGAATGCAGCAGCCTTAAAACTCTTGAATGAGAGTTTTGCGGCCCTTATAGTCCTACCCGGGTCGAGATATTAGTCTCCGTAGTTGCACGCGGAGGATATCCTGAAAAACTAAACAAAAAAAAAGGATTTTTAAATAGGAGTTTATTATTATAAATAGGTTTTTTTTTATATTTGCCTTTTATAACACATTATCATTATATTACTATTATTTCATCATCTCGTATCAATATTATTTAGAGTCTATATTCTATAATCGTCTCATATTCCTTTTTTTTTTTACAGGTGGGTTAAGCCCAACACAAAACAAAAAAGCTACAAAATGAGCAAAAGAAACGCCAACATTGTCGTGGAACAAGAGTGCACAGACCATTCAAATGGTGCAGACCCAAACTCTTCCGAGTGTTTGTTTGGATGAGCGTTTGACAAACGTGATTTTGAATATAAATAATTTTGTAGAATTGATTTCAACACAATTGAGTTTGAAGTAAAGTGATTTATATTTGGATTTTTTTTATTTTAAAAACAAGTTAAATGTAAAACTTAGTGTAATTTTACAATCCAAAACAGAAGCTACTCCAAGCTGTTTCCGATAGAATCAATTCTAGATGCAAAACCGCTTCTCCAATTATGTAACCAAACACCTGTTTTTTTATCAGAATAACGTTTGACAGGTGCAAAAGCATTTCTGGTGTCTCCAGAAGTGGAATCAAACACACACTGAGTTAGGGATGGCAATAGGTAGGGTCTGAGTATGGTACTGTGGTATTTGTCCCCATACCCGCGTTTGAAAAAATTACCCGTACCCGGACTTATACCCGCGTAGGTAGCAACTTTAGTACCCTTACTCGTACCCTCTGGACACCTAAGTACCCACACCCAGATAGAAAATAGGGAGAAAACTGAAACGTATTTCATTGAATAATAATAGTTACAGTTAGAGGTGGGTATTTGGACTCGGGTCCGCGGACAGTCCGTTAAACCCGCAGTCCGCGCGGACTTGGACACCCTAAAATGCGAGTCCAAAAAAATGCGGGCTTTTTGAGTCTGGTCCGTTTAGCCCGCGGGCTTAACGGACTCGGTCCGCGGATTCGCGGACCGTCCCGCGACGAGTCTGTTTAAAAAAAAAAAAAGCTCTTTGGGCCAAAAAAGCTGGCCCATCTCACTTATACACTCACCCCTGTCACTCGTGAGCTCGCGGGTCTCTGATTGTTCTAGCCATTATTTCCTTCGGACTTCGGTAATTATATTTGATGTCTTGCTGTTTTTGATGTTTGCTCCTTGGCGCTGGGCGCTGGCTCCTGGCGCTGGGCGTACTTGCACAAAATAAATTCTCGCGAGGTGAGATAAATTTCGCGACGCGAAAGTGTAAAGTCCGCGGACAGTCCGTTTAGTCCGCGGACTATGCGGACTGGACTTGGACTCTATTTTTCAGAGTCCATTTTAAATGCGGACTATAAAATCCGGTCCGTTTAAATGCGGACTTATGCGGACCGGACTTAAACGGACCGGACTAGTCCGTTTACCCACCTCTAGTTACAGTAGTGTTGTTATATAGATACAATAAGATAACAAACTTCCTAAGATAGAGATAATTCAAACTATAGATAAGATCCTAAAGCTTATGATCAAAACTGATCTTATCAAATTTACTACATCTGGAACATTATCTAAAAGTAACAACTTGATTACTATCATAATAAGTAATAACAACATATCTGATCTTATCCTTTAACTCCCCCTCTAAAACGAGTGGGTGTAGGCAGTACTCCGAGTTTGTCTCTAAGCTGACTGAACCTAAAATGTGAGAGAGCTTTGGTGAGACAATCTGCAATCTGATCAATTGATGGAACATAGGCTACAGTGATTTGATTGTTCAGCACTTGGTCTCGTATAAAGTGAATATCAACTTCAATATGCTTAGATCTTGTATGCATGACTGGATTAGAGGCCAGTGCTTTGGCACTCAGATTATGACACCATAAAATTGGTAGCCTTGGTACAGGAAATTTAACTTCATGTATCAATGACTTGATCCATGTGATTTCAGCAGCTAGATCAGCCAAGGCTCTATACTCAGATTCAGTGCTTGATCGAGAGACCACCCGTGGCTTTCTAGAGGACCAGGAGATGAGAGTTTCTCCTAGAAAAACACATTGTCCTCCTACTGATTTCCTATCATCAGGACTTGTTGCCCAGTCAGCATCTGAGAACCCAGAGATGTCCAGATCAGTGGAAGGCTTGATGTGTAAGCTCAATGTCTTAGCTCCTTGGAGGTACCTGAAAATTCTTTTTACTCCTTGCCAATGAAGAACAGTTGGGCAGCTCATGTATTGGCTCAATTTGTTCACAGAATAGGCTAGATCTGGTCTTGTATTTGTCAAGTACTGAAGTGCTCCTATTGCCTTTCGAAATAAGGTTGGATTCTGCATAGGTTCTCCTTCTGCTATAAAAGCTTTGCCCGTGATCATTGGAGTTGGACAAGAAGAGGAGCTTTCCATGTTGAACTTCTTCAATAAATCAGTTATGTATTTTGTTTGTTTGAGATACATCCCAGCTGAGTCTCTTTGAACCTCAATTCCCAGAAAATAATTTAGTGCTCCAAGATCCTTTAGTGCAAAGGTTTCATTTAGCTGTCTGATGAAAGTCTTTAGAAAATTCGGATCACTTCCTGTTATGATGATATCATCGACATATATCAAGAGGAAAGTAATATGACCTTTCCCAGTGAGAAAGAACAAAGAAACATCACTCTTGGTATTTTGAAAACCCCATTCAAGCAAGGCATTTTTGAGCCTATCAAACCAGGCCCTTGGAGCCTGTTTTAATCCATAGATAGCCTTTGTCAACTTGCAAATGTGATTAGATTTTGATGAATCCTCAAAACCCTCTGGTTGATGCATAAAAATAGTTTCCTTGAGATAACCATTTAGAAAAGCATTGTTAATATCCATTTGTCTTACCTCCCAGTTGTAATGAACAGCAAAAGTCAGTATAACTCTCATTGTGCTTGCTTTGATGACTGGACTGAGTGTTTCATCAAAGTCTATGCCTGCTGATTGCTGAAAACCTTTGGCAACAAGTCTAGCCTTTCTCCTTTCAATTGTACCATCAGCCTTGTACTTGGTCTTGAACACCCATTTAGAGTCTATGACATTTTTCTGACCTTCATAGGGTATCAAGGTCCATGTGTCATTAGATATAAGTGCATTGAATTCTGATCTCATTGCTTCTTTCCATTCGGGCCTTTAAAGAGCTTCACTGACAGATTGTGGTTCTATTTCTTCTTACATTTTCTCAGTCATGCCAACATATGGATGCTTTGGTTTGAATATCACAACCTTTCTTCTTGTACACATTTGATGAGTATCCAATGGTGAAGTTGAAGCAAGGTCCGTGGCTGCATTATTAGAGCCTACTTCTTCATTTTGAGGCGTAATTCTTGATGAACTATCTGTTCTGTGCTCTTCAGTGGACTGCTCATGAATGTGGGAGGTTCTGACAGGAGAATTTGGCTGCATGCTACAGGTTCTGTTGTTTTGAGATGAGGAACTTTGGTTGATGTTGTTGTTGTCGTCATCGTTTCCTAAGCTTTCAGCTTCATGTTCCTGGAGATTAGATTGTCCTAGATTTTCATTGTCGTTTGCAAGAGCAGTAGGATAGAAGAAACTTACAGGGTGAGTTGTGAATTCAACAGGCCTTCTTGTGTTTAGGAATCCATCATGAAAAGGAAAATGATCTTCATTGAACACCACATGCCTTGATACATAAATTCTGCCTGTTGGACTGATGCATTTATATCCTTTATGTGAGCTGCTGTATCCAAGAAAGACACACTTTGTTGTGTGAAATTGCAATTTGTGTTTGTTGTAAGGCTTTAGACAAGGATAACATGCACACCTGAATGGATTTAAGAGGCTGTAATCTAGACTTTTGCCAAGAAGTAATGAGTATGGATTTTGTTTCTCAATTACTGGAGAAGGAAGGCTATTAATTAGAAAAACAACAGTTGAGAATGCTTCCCACCAAAAATACAAGGGCATCTTGGCTTGGGCTAGAATAGTCAGTCCTAACTCCACCACATGTCTATGCTTTCTCTCAGCTCTGCCATTTTGAACAGAGGTATATGGACAAGAGAGCCTTAGCTGGATTCCTGATTCAAGAGCTAGTTTTTGGAATATCCTGTACTCACCTACTCCATCACACTACAATGCTTTGATTTTCTTATTAAATTGATTCTCAACTTGATTTTTAAATTGAATAAAGGCCTGCAAAGTCTCAGATTTTTGTTTCAATGGAAAAATCCAAGTATATCTACTAAAACCATCAATAAATAGAACATAGAATCTAAAACCAGAAGATGAATTTATTGGTGCTGGACCCCAAACATCAGAATGGATTAAATCCAAGGGTTCCCGAGCACGTGAAGTAGACAAATTAAAGGGCAATAAATGAGACTTTTCATATTGACAAGCTTCACAAAATGAAAAGGGGTCACTGGGTGACACTTTTATTTGACAACTTTTCAAGATTTCTTCTAGAAATCTACTACTGGGATGTCCAAGCCTCCTGTGTTAGCTCTCCTTGACTGATAGGAAAGCTTTGGGAATGCCTTTTGATTGAGGTAGGACATTTGTCATCTGATATAAACCTTCCTTAAGCTTCCCTTCCACCAGGACTGTTCCTGTCATCTTGTCCTTTAACAAAACAATGATTTGCATGAAATTCAACAAGAATGTTATTGTCAGCAGCAAGTTTGGAAATACTCAAGAGATTTTTAGTAATATTGGGAACATAAAGTATTTCATTCAGATTTAATGGCTTCTTATTGGTATTAATAGTTGTGAAGCCTGATGCAATTATTTTCATTTTTTCTCCATTACCAACAGTTAAAGCACTCTTACCATCATTTCCAGTTATCTCTTGAAATCAATTGGAATCATGAGTCACATGGTTGCTGGCACCACTGTCAAAATACCATTATGGATCCTGAGTTGTGTGTGGAGAAGCAATGAAAGCACTATGACTTTGGCTTGTGAAGTTGTTCTGGTTGTTTTCTTCTGGAGGCTGTCCCATGTAGTTTTTATCAAAACGATAATAACAATTTGCTGACAAATGACCTGGTTTTCTGCAGAGTTGACAAACAGGTCTGCCTCTGGAGGTCCGGCCTCTACATCTTCCTCCTCTAAAGCCTCTTTGGTTTGATCCTCTCCAGCCTCCTTTTGAGAAAGATTTGTTGCCCTTGTAGTCTGATATAGTAGCAACATTTGCAGATGGATTGATTGTCAGATTAGAGAAATTATTCAGTTGCTCGAGTCTATTCTCAAAGGTCAATAGCTGAGCCTGCAAATCAACCCATGTTAAATTAACCTTGTCAGATAATTGAACCACTTTGGCATTATACTCACTATCTAGTCCAGTAAGAGTTTCAATGATGAGATCTGCACTCGAGATTGGACTGTCTGCAAGTTTGAGATTTTCTGAAAGAGTTTTCATTTTGATCAGATAGTCTTCCATCTTCATTGATCCTTTTCGAGTGCTATGAAATTCTGAATTGAGGAAAGTGACCCGAGATCTTGTATGTGCACCAGCCAAACTTTGAGCATCGTCCCAAAGTTCCTTGGAGGTCTCACAATGTAGCAACTGAGTTGCAATGTCTTCAGCCATTGAGTTAAATATCCAACCCAAGAGTTGTTGGTCACTTGCAATCCATTCCTCATAGGCAGGGTTGATCTCTGCTGATTCTTTTGTGAGGTGTTGTTCTGGACACTTCTTTGTCCCGAAGATGAGACCATCTAGCCTGCTTCCTTTGATCAATGGTAACACAAGAGACTTCCACAGTATATAGTTGTTTCTGTCCAACTTGACATAACACATGGAAGGAAGGGTGTTCTTCTGATTAGCAGCGGACTCCATGATGGCAGGATCAAACAGATTTCTCTAAGCGCTCTTGATACCAAGATAGAAAATAGGGAGAAAACTGAAACGTATTTCATTGAATAATAATAGTTACAGTAGTGATATTATATAGATACAATAAGATAACAAACTTCCTAAGATAGAGATAATTCAAACTATAGATAAGATCCTAAAGCTTATGATCAAAACCGATCTTATCTAATTTACAACATCTGGAACATTATCTAAAAGTAACAACTTTATTACTATCATAATAAGTAATAACAGCATATCTGATCTTATCCTTTAACTCACCCGCACCTGTTACCCGCACTTTAACTAAGAAAAAACAATAAATAACATAAAGAGCATTTTACCAACTCAATTAAAAACCATCCAAAGATCTTTTAAAACTACTCATGAAACATTACAAACCAAATTATTAAACTAAATAAAAATATCCAAAACACCTAAAACGAGTAAATATCACAATAAACTTCCAAAACAATAAATTCATAAACTTATAAGTCCGGAAAGGGAAAAAAAACTAATGAGCACTAGGTTTAGAATTTTTACATTAATTTTATTCTTAAAATGGCTATATAATTATAATCATACATACATACATACATACATACATACATACATACACACATATATATATATATGCGGTTGTGGGGCGGGATGGGTACTAAAGTACCCGTACCCGTACTTGTACCCACACTCATACCATCTCTTGTTTGCGGGTAATTACCCATACTCGAACCTATATCCATAAAAGGGTAATTACCTACCCGTTGTGAGTATTTTTTGCAGGTACCCAAAAGGCAGGGTCCAAATTGCCATTCCTACACTGAGTGTCCAAATTTAGCTAAAATTAGCTATTAGATTCGCCTCTCGAAAGACGTGTGGGATGCGAACATCATCTCTCTTTTCTTTATTTATTTATTTTTGATGAAAAAATGGTGGCAAGTGAGCAACCATTTCGCACGGGGTCGGTCAATTAAGGGCAAAGTGCTGTCTCGCGTTGTCGTTTTGTTCCCAAGGATCGAACACACAATCACTTGGTTAAGGGACGAGGTGCCGAACCACCATGCCAGCAACGTTGGGTCTCTTTTCTTTATTATTACTTAACTCTCAATCCCAATTTTTTCACCTCAAGGAACTCTTTTCTCTTTTTGTCCGGAATGGAACCCAAGGTATCCCCAGAGCCGATAGTCGTAGGACTAATCCCCAGAGGATATAGAGTATCAGTTACCTACAGATGCAGCTCTATTCTCATCACCAAGATTCAAACCCTGGACATATGGTTAAAAGACCCAAGCAACTGACCACTTTCACCTCAAGGAACTGTTTTTCTTTAACCTTTCGATAAATATTGTAGCAACAATTTTTTTTTTCATTTGACTACATTTTTAAAAATTATTTTGCACTTTTCAATTAAAATTTTCGCTATTTTTTAAAAAGAAACTTGACGACTTCTATGTTAATTGTATATTTGTGTTTATTCGAGTTAATATGAATTTTAATGAGTATTGTGTATTATTTTTGTGTTGTCAATCAACTTTAATATCAAAGTTTATATTGCTTATTGTAACGTCCTTTATTACATTAGTAATCCCAAGATAAAATCAATAAAAAAATCCTTTAAAACATTTAATTAAAACATATATCTCATAAAGAAAAATTAAAAAAATATTTAAAGTCTAAAAATACATCATATTAAATAATATAGTAATAAAATATCCATGCAATGAATATAAATATAAATGAAAAACCACAAGCCTCAAAATCGGGCGTCTAATTACAATCTGAGAAAAACAATACGTAAACAAAAAGAACGTCGTCAGCACCCTCAACCATGCTGCGTTACTAACCAACTAAGTGATGAGAAGATGTCTCCTTAGGCCTCTGGGTCTTCAACGGTAATGTCCTCGGTCTCTGAAAACAATACTTATAATGAGATATAAAATCCCAGTGATCAACAATATAGTTTTATAAAATATTTTCGAAAATAGTATTGTTCTCAGCCGACGCGGTAACCGGAAAAACTTACCATGGCATCCGCTAATTTTCCAAAATATGTATATATATATATATATATATATATATATATAAAAGAATACTTTTAATATCAACAATAATCACAACCACTCAATAGCATATAACGTAGCAATGGCTTCTCTCAATACATCACATTCCATATACCAAATAAATTCTAGATTAACCCAAGCGGCCCGAAGACCTCCTAATTAAATTGGTCTCTTCCCGGCATGCCATAAATTCACACATCACACTACAATGGTGTCCCATTGCCCACCCCTACTCATGAGGAGTGTTTCGATGTCACCATCCTGTCGGGGACATTTCCATTTCGATACCTCCCATGTGCACATGGTGGTATTTCTCCTTTTTCGACACCCCATCCTGTGGCGGTGTTACTTTTGATACTCCTTCTTAGGTAGTATTACTCATTTTCGACATCCCAACCACATGACGATGTTACTTTCGATACCCCATTAAGACAGTATTTCTCTTTGATACCCCTATCATAGGTGGCATTACGGCAAACATCATACAACTCATCATAAGGCATAAATTTCATGTCTCATACATGTAACAATTCATTTACCATAAATTAAATATTTAATCCTATCATGCATACTAAATAGACTTATGTCATGTCTCCAAGTAAATTTTTAATTACAATATGACAATCACGAGCATCAAGACATAAAATATGGCATTAAGTATATCATTCAACTAGTACAAATATCAATCATGTATTCAATTCAAATTCCAAAAAAAACTATAAGGTAGACCCTTCCACACACATACAAATGAGGAATACAATCCTAAATTTTGTAAGCAAAACAATGAATTGAAATATGAGTTCATCAATTTTAAATTCACCGTAAACACATAAAAATATCATGGAAAGTGTTCGCAAAAGGTAATGTTACTCACCTCTCGAAGAGCTCCAAAATGCTCTAAAAATCTTGTATGATAAAACTAATGTCTCTGAAAAAATCTTCTTCCCTTCAGTGTCATGATTGCACTGCCAAGGAAAAAACTGTCTCAAATCCTATCCCTCTCTGTACGTCCCGCGGCGCTATTGCATTGCGCAGTTACTGGGAGCATTTATATATATAAGGCATTAGGCGGCGTGCAGGCTTTCTAGGTTTTTTTTTCCCTTTTTTTTCTTTATTATTTATTTTTTTAATTATAAAACAACTAGGTCCACTTGACTTATGAGCTACCCCCTTGACCCCTACGTGAAAAGTCTGCACTTATGTTTACATTCATACATATATATATATTAATTTATTATTCCTTTTGTAATTCCTAACCAACTCTAATAAATTTTATACTAACAAATCCTTTACCTTAATCCCCTTAATTATATTTTATTCCCACTATAATTTTAATAACTTAATCTTTTTTTTTAATCAAATTATTTATATTAGAATTTTAGGATGTTACATTTTCTCCCCTCCTTAAAGAATTTCGTCCCCGAAATTCGCCTCACACTCACGCACTCATTTTAACATACGACATATTCAAACATAAAGGTTACCATACCTTAGATAATAAAATCTGGGTATTGACGAACGATGTCCTCCTCCATCTCCCAAGTGGCTTCCTCAGGAGTAAATCCTTCCCATAACACTTTCACCAATGGAATTGTCTTGTTCCTCGGAGTCTTAGTGCTCTTGTCCATGATTTGACTAGGCTTTGGCTTATAAATCAAATTATCCTTCAATTGTACAGACTCAGGAGCTATCACATGAGATTCATCAGGTACATATTTTCTGAGTTGCGACACATAGAAAACATCATGAAGGTTTGCCAACTGTGGCGAAAGGGCCAATTGATAAGCAACAGGCCCGACTCTTTTAAGGATTTGGAAAGGTCCCATGAAACGAGGATTTAGCTTGCAGATTTTCATCGACCTCCCTACCCCCGTCTTAGGAGTGACTCTCAAAAATACATGCTCACTTTCCTGGAATTCTAGAGGCTTTCTCCTTTTGTCGGCATAGCTCTTTTGTCTACTTTGCGTCGTGCGCATCCTCTCCCTAATCATTTTGATTCTCTCGGAGGTTTCCTGGACCAATTCAGGTCCTATCAATATTTTCTCACCTACCTCACACCAACATAAAGGGGACCTACACTTCCTCCCATATAGGGCCTCATAGGGTGCCATGCCTATACCTGCGTGATAACTATTGTTATACGCAAACTCAATGAGAGGTAGGAGCCTATCCCAACTCCCTCCTTCATCCAAGACACACGCTATAAGCATGTCCTCGAGGGTCTGAATGGTCCGCTCTGACTGACCATCCGTTTGGGGATGATAGGCCGTGCTAAGGTTCAACTTAGTCCCAAAGGTCTGCTGAAAAGCTCTCCAAAATCTAGAGGTAAACCTCGGGTCTCTATCCAACACTATGGATGTGGGTATCCCATGAAGCTTGACTATTTCATTGATATAGAGGTATGCCAACTTGTCTAAGCTATAGGTTGTCTTAATTGGCAAGAAGTGGGCAGACTTGGTCAACCTATCCACTATCACCCAAATGGCGTCTAAGCCCAAACATGTCTTAGGTAACCCAATCACAAAGTCCATAGAAATTCTCTCCCACTTCCATTCTGGAATCTCCAAGGACTGCAACAACCCCGAAGGCTTTTGATGTTCTATCTTAACCTTTTGGCACACTAAACACCTAGTTACGAAGCTAGCCACATCCTTTTTCATTCCTGGCCACCAATACATCCTCTTAAGGTGTTGGTACATCTTAGTTATTCCAGGAAGTATGGTAAACTTACCCTTATGAGATTCCTCTAATATCTTCTCTCTAAGGCTCCCCTCTTTAGGAACAACGATCCTATTCTTAAACTTCACCAGCCCATCAACAGACAACTCAACCCTCTTGTCCCAACCGAGACTGCAACTCTTGGTCTAAAAGTTGTTCCCGCCTAACCTCGTCTCTAAGGTCACTATTAATTTCCAACCTATTCAGCTTCAAACTTAAGACATTTAAGGACACATCCAACACCTCCAGATTCATGTCCCTAAACTTTTCCATAAGGTTCAGCTCTTGCATCATCAAGCTCGACACGTGTAGGGACTTCCTACTCAAAGCATCTGCCACCACATTAGCTTTTCCCGGACGGTACTTCAACTCGAAGTCATAGTCCTTAAGGAGCTCCATCCACCTTCGTTGTCTCATGTTCAACTCCTCCCGGTCGAACAGATATTTAAGGCTTTTATGGTCACTAAAAACTTCAAACTTCGCCCCATAAAGGTAATGCCTCCAAATCTTAAGGGCAAAAACCACAGCTGCTAGCTCTAGGTCATGGGTAGGGTAATTCCCCTCATGTGGCCTAAGCTGCCTAGAGGCATATGCTACCACCTTGCCCTCTTGTATCAAGACACATCCCAAGTCATTCTTAGATGCGTCGCAGTATACCACAAAACTCACTAAGGGATCCGGTATAGTTATGACTGGTGATGACACCAATCTCCTCTTAAGCTCTTGGAACCCGTCCTTACACTCCTGGTCCCACACAAAAGGTTTCCCTTTCCTAGTCAACTGGGTCAAAGGTAAGGCTAGTCTAGAAAACCCCTCTATGAACTTCCTATAGTAACTAGCTAAGCCTAAGAAACTTCTTACTTCGGTTACTGTCTTAGGTTGTTCCCATCCCAACACCGCATCAACTTTAGAGGAATCAACCGTCACACCATCCTTTGAGATTGTGTGTCCTAAAAACTTTACCTTGTTTAGCCAAAACTCACACTTATCCGGTTTGGCATAAAGACGCTCGTCCCTCAAGATCTGCAACACCAACCTTAGGTGTTCTCCATGTTCTTTTGGTGTCCTAGAGTATATTAAAATATCATCTATGAACACCACCACAAACCTGTCCAAAAAGGTCCTAAAGATCCGATTCATGTAATCCATGAAAACGGCTGGGGTGTTGGTCACACCAAAGGGCATCACTACATACTCATAGTGCCCATACCTTGTCCTAATGGCTGTCTTAGGGATGTCATCGCTTCTAACTCTAATTTGATGGTATCCCGATCTTAGATCTATTTTGGAAAACACTGACGCTCCCCTTAACTGATCTAAGAGGTCATCTATCCTAGGTAAGGGATATTTGTTCTTGATGGTTACCTTATTCAGTTGCCTATAATCAACACACAACCTCATACTCCCATCTTGTTTCTTCAGTATAAGCACCGGTGCTCCCCAAGGTGACACACTAGGCCTAATAAACCCCTTTTGCAACATATCCTCTATCTGTTTCTTGAGCTCGCTCAACTCTAGAGGTGCCATCCTATAGGGTGCTACTGATACAGGTCCATTCCCCGGTACTAGATCTATGGTAAATTCAATCTCTCTATCTGGAGTTAAATTAGAGACATCCTTAGGAAACACATCTGGGAACTCACACACAATAGGCAATGTCGCTATATCACTTTCAGCCTCTATCTTAGCAGAAAAGGGAAGTATATATCCCTGAGCTCCCTCAACTAAGCACTTACGACATGAGGCGGTAGAGATAAGATGTTCTGTCCTATGAGAGTTAACAGACATGGACCGTGGAATGAAAGAAATAGTTCGACTAGCACAATCAATAATAGCATTGTTACGAGACAACCAGTCCATGCCCAAAATAATATTTAGACCACACATAGGTAAACATATCAAATCAACAATATAAGTCAGGTCTTGAAACAATAAGGAACATTGCAGGCAGACAAAAGAAGTAATCAATCTATCTTTAGCAAGAGTAGAAACACACAAATCATATGACAGTTTAGTAACTGGTAACTCTAAGAATTGAGCACATTTAAATGAAATGAATGAATGTGTTTCTCCCGAATCGAACAATAGAGTAACTTTTCTCCTGTACGAGTTGAAGAAATTCAGCCTCCTTCGGATCTAAGTTGCCAAGGGTCCTAGGTTGCCACCACTCCATTAGTGATTGACCTCCATTCCCATTCAGTTAACGGAGAGTCTCCACCTGCGCTTGCAAAAATCTGGCTATACAATCCAAAGTTGGTGCAAGTGCAACGTTCGTCCCTCGCCTATTAATCGCCATAAATCTGCTCACTGTAACATCCTTCACTCACACGCTTCCCGGGAAAACTTCCCAGGAGGTCACCCATCCCAGAATCGCTCCAAGTCAAGCTCGCTTAACTGTGGAGTTATTAAGTGATGGGCTACCGAAAAGAAGATGCATCTTGTTAGTATAGGTAGTACCAATCAATTCATATAAGCCTTCCTCAACTGTATAGTCCCATACCTACACAGTCTCAGGATCCTTCTCATTCGGGTGTGTAATCGGTTCATTCATGTGTCCCTCCGCCTAGAAGCCTGCCAGGAACCGCTCCTTGTCCATGCCTTCTTGCACCGGCAACCACTCCCCGCCCTCGTCGGTACCCGGGTGTTACACTCACTACCAATGAAATATTGGGTTGATCAGGTCCAATATCCCAATGAATAGCATTGAGCATTTATAACTCTAACAAGCATCATATGAGCCCAAGTTTTGTTTTATAAAAGCCCCAATACCACAGTCCGATTTAGAATTGAACTGCTCTGATACCATAAATGTAACGCCATTTGTTACATTAGTAATCCCAAGATAAAATCAATAAAAAAATCATTTAAAACATTTAATTCAAACATATATCTCATAAAGAAAAATAAAAAAAATATTTAAAGTCTGAAAATACATCATATTAAATAATATAGTAATAAAATATCCATGTAATGAATATAAATATAAATGAAAAACCACAAGCCTCAAAATCGGGCGTCTAATTACAATCCGAGAAAAACAATACGTAAACAAAAAGAACGTAGTCAACACCCTCAACCATGCTGCATTACTAACCAACTAAGTGATGAGAAGATGTCTCCTTAGGCCTCTGGGTCCTCAACGGTAATGTCCTCGGTCTCTGAAAACAATACTTATAATGAGATATAAAATCCCAGTGATCAACAATATTGTTTTATAAAATATTTTCGAAAATAGTATTTTTCTCAACCGGCGCGGTAACCGGAAAAACTTTTCATGGCACCCACTAATTTTCCAATATATATATATATATATATATATATATATATATATATATATAAAAGAATACTTTTAATATCAACAATAATCACAACCACTCAATAGCATATAACGTAGCAATGACTTCTCTCAATACATCACATTTCATATACCAAATAAATCCTAGATTAACCCAAGCGGCCCGAAGACCTCCTAATTAAATTGGTCTCTTCCCGGCATGCCATAAATCCACACATCACACGACAATGGCATCCCATTGCCCACCCCTACTCACGAGGAGTGTTTCGATGTCACCCTCCTGTCGAGGACATTTCCATTTCGATACCTCCCATGTGCACATGGTGGTATTTCTCCTTTTTCGACACCCCATCCTGTGGCGGTGTTACTTTCGATACTCCTTTTTAGGTAGTATTACTCATTTTCGACATCCCAACCACATGGCGATGTTACTTTCGATACCCCATTAAGGTGGTATTTCTCTTCGATACCCCTATCATAGATGGTATTACGGCAAACATCATACAACTCATCATAAGGCATGAATTTCATGTCTCATACATGTAACAATTCATTTACCATAAATTAAATATTTAATCCTATCATGCATACTAAATAGACTTATGTCATGTCTCCAAGTAAATTTTTAATTATACTATGACAATCACGAGCATCAAGACACAACATATGGCATCAAGCATATCATTCAACTAGTACAAATATCAATCATGTATTCAATTCAAATTCCAAAAAAAAACTATAAGGTAGACCCTTCCACACACATACAAATGAGGAATACAGTCCTAAATTTTGTAAGCAAAACAATGAATTGAAATATGAGTTCATCAATTTTAAATTCACCGTAAACACATAAAAATACCATGGAAAGTGTTCGCAAAAGGTATTGTTACTCACCTCTCGAAGAGCTCCAAAATGCTCTAAAAATCTTGTATGATAAAACTAATGTTTTTGGAAAAAAAATCTTCTTCCCTTCAGTGTCACGATTGCACTGCCAAAGAAAAGAATTGTCTCAAATCCTATCCCTCTCTGTACGTCCCGCGGCGCTATTCCCTTGCGCAGTTACTGAGAGCATTTATATATATATAAGGCATTAGGCGGCGTGCAGGCTTTCTAGGTTTTTTTTTTATTTTACTTTTTTTTTCTTTATTATTATTTTTTATTATAAAACAACTATGCCCACTTGACTTATGAGCTACCCCCTTGACCCCTACGTGAAAAGTCTGCACTTATGTTTACATTCATATATATATATATATATATATAAATTTATTATTTATTTTATAATTCCTTACCAACTCTAATAAATTTTATACTAACAAATCCTTTACCTTAAGCCCCTTAATTATATTTTATTCCCACTATAATTTTAATAACTTAATATTTTTTTTTAATCAAATTATTTATATTAGAATTTTAGGATGTTACACTTATGACAATGATAGAAGTATAAATCTGCTTCAAAGCTTTAACACTACAAGATTACAGAAAAAACTTAATTAGTAATGAGGTCGAAAGTAAAGTCTGCCTTCTTCTGAACCAATGAGTCTTCTTAAATAGAGGGGAGAAAGACTTTGGTGTTGACAGATTTGAATGTGTTTGGAATCCGCAAAAGCAGGTACTATTTAACTTTTGACTTTAATGCCAGGTTACTGTAGCCATGTGACCTTTTGTCTGCCAATAAATCTTCGTCGGCACAAACGGACAACTGACTTTACTTTTTCTTTATTGTGAGTGACTGAAAAGAGTCTTTGTCGGCCATCTTGAATTTGTTGAGATGCGATAAATCTTTTGAATTAATGAGTTATTGATCAAAGAAGCCAATATCTGGATCATCAATTTTCAGATAAGGGTTGTAGTCTGATCCTGCAGAAACTGAATTATTGTCCTCGTCTTCGTCGGAATCAACTGACGAGAGAGCCTCTCTTAACAATTTTTTGTATTCCTGGGGAGTTGAGGCACTGAAGTTAATCGTGTAGGGAGTTACTGCTTGTGATGAACTGCCAATTTCCTTTGCCTTTGTAGGAGGAGTCTTGGGGGGATTCGAAAGCCGGAGGGACCCTTTTTGTACGAACCTTATTTTTCCAAGAAATGAATTTTGTTTCTACTACCTTCTCATTACATTTTCTCCACCATGAGATTGTGTTGACTGAGCAAATATATTTCGGGAATGGTTCTGGTAGATGTGAATGATACTCATAATTAAACTTGAGTAGCCAGGCAATCCCGAATTGTGCACAGAAATGAAATAATTTTTCAAAAATTGGTATTGATGGGGTTAACTTTTTATATTCATTATATATCTCATAAAGAGAATTTGGAAGAATATCTGCGGATAGTCCATTCTCCCAAAACCATTCCGTGAACCAATTTGGGTATCTGGTTTGGTTATTTAGGAAATTAAAGTACCAAGAATGGCGAGGGTTTGGTTGATAGAGAACCATTTCTCAAGCCTTTTGATAATCCCAATAATTGTAAAAAGGAGGGTCAAAAATTCTTGAAAATCTTTTTGGCATGAATGGACCCTGACCCCAATCTGAAAGAGTGAGCACTTTCACTATTTTGCACTTGGAATAAGCAATTTTTGTAGTGGTGTTAGCGTTCACTTCCTGTCCAATTTGGACAGAACATGTATCAATTAAAATATACTAATAAAACTATAAACTTTTAGTAGCACTGCTGGTAGGGACCCAGTCGAATCCTTTGGGAATTAATTGTTGAAGCATGTCCTAAGGATTATCAGTTGTTGGGTTACCATATTCCTGCTCAAGAAGAGCGTGCTTTTTACAAGCTGGTTTTATTTTGTAGGTCGGTGGTTCTCTTTGGGAGGTTAATTTGGACGGTAGTTCACTATCCAAAGGAGCAAATTTATTTGGGCTTACAGTAGGGTTATTTGTGGGACTTATTGGTGGCAAGTTTTTCTGGGTTATTTGAGAAGCAGAAGGAGCAAAGGAGTCGGGAGTTAATTCTTTGGATTTGTTGGGTGAAGGAGGAGCCCCTCCTCGAATTGATCCACCTCGGGCTCTGGAAGTCATTTAGAGCTAGTGCCTTGCAAAAATTCCCTGGTTAGAAAATTAGGGATAAAGTTATTATCACCTTTTAAATATTCAATTTCAAAATCAAAACAACTTAATAAACTTTGCCATCTGGCGAAGATGTGTTTTGAAACTAAATTTTTAACATCCTTTTGCAAAACATCTTTTGCAGCTTTGCAATCAATTCTGAGCAAAAATCTTTTATTTATTAAATCATCTTGAAATTTCGTAATACATAGTACTATAGATAAAATTTCTTTTTTAATAGTACTATATTTTTCTTGTGATTGGATCCAAAGACCTGAATGAAATCGTACCACCTGCTCAATAATCGAGACCAATCTTCATGATGGTCCCACTTTTTTCAATAACTTTCCAAATTATACAATGTCTTTAGAAAGTTTAGAAAAAAATAAACATAATATCAAATTAGATATAAAAATAAAGGAAGGAATTTGGAATTCAAATTCTTATCCAATGACAGCAATATATAAAATATATTATAAGGCCATGAGAACAAATATTTCTCCAAAAGCATTAAATAGTTCTTCAAAGGAAGACACTTTGCTTCTTCAAGTCAACCTTGAAAAATCAAATGCAGTTACTCCCAAGAGACTCACTCATAATGAGGTCTCTAGGAATCTTGAATGGAATTTACAAGAGATCATGCCTCCTGAAGAGCCAGAACCCTCTCACATGACAATACCAGTTGAATATGCTTCTGGAAATGTCTCAATAAGCTTTGCACCATTTAGTAGAAGTAATTCTACTAGATCGTTTAGAACTCCTGAGGGATCTAAACAAACAAATAACTCACGAAAATCAATTGACTCATTTCATTCTTTAAGATTAGCAGGAATAAGAGATCATCCTGTTATTTCTCAACCTGAATATAGGGTGGAAACACCACAGTCGGTCCAACCAATAAATCAGAGAGAGTCACTGACTCAATCTGAAATCAATCAAAGTTTTGAAACCCATAATCAATGTTTTGTTATTACAAAATTTTACATTGATAAACAAAAACTTCAAAAAGAATTTTTGGAATCCAAAAATGACAGTAAAAGAAAATGGTTTTTTACCACTTTCTCACAACAAGAGATAAGGCAATATAGGGAAGCCTATTATGCTTATCTCGAGGAGGTAGATGATGACAACATTCCCCACTTCACCTGGTTCGAAAATCACTGTTTCAAAAATTTGGAACTAAAAACTTTAAATTCCGCAAAAAGAATTTGGAAAACAACGAAAGGTAAAGAGGTTATTTCTGTAATTCCTCCTTTCGAAGAAATAACTTTTCCAAATATAGATAATATTGAAATAACAACATCTCCTTTCAAAACTATGAAAGAAGATACAAAAACTTTTGACCATTCAACATCCCACTCGTAACGACATCAAAAATATTCAACAACAATTGAATTTTACAAATCAACTTTTATACCAAGTTGCTAACACTTCAAAAGATAACGAAATACCCTCGAAAGAAGAAACCTCAAAGAAATTAGAAAAATCATTAATAACTCCTATAAATTGTCAGATTCTGAAACAAAAGAGATAAAAATAGGAAAGGAACATTCAAGTGACCTTTTAGAAGAAATAAATATGAGACTAGCTACGCTAAAAATATCATCATCAGAAGTAAATATGATAAAAAATGAAGATATAATAGAATTATAAAAACAGTTTGATGATACAGGAATTGATACGATCAATAAGATAAAAAATACCTCAAAAAGCTTCCCAACCTTTAGAAATTATTATCATGGACCCACTTTGCCAGATATTCAATTTGAAGATAATACCCTTGATTTAGCCTCTCAATATACTGGAGATGGCATAGTAGAATAGAATATAGATGGATTCTCAGAACACCAGATAATGAGAAAATTAGAAGAAATGTCAATGGCGGCGACTGCCTATAGAGCAAAAAGAAATAATGCTCTAAGTATAGTCAAATTATTAATTCAAGGTTTCACTGGAAGCCTAAAAGGATGGTGGGATAATAATTTAAGAGAAGTTGATAGACAAACGATTCTTACATTTGTAAAACAAGAGATAAGAAATAATGAACAAGGTGAACAAGAAACAATTCAAATAGAACAACAAGTAGAAGCATTAATTTTTTCAATTTCTCAAGCATTCATTGGAGACGCCAATGTTTTTGCTGACAGGTCCCTTGAAATATTAAATAATCTTTATTGTCCAACTTTAGTAAAATTTAGATGGTATATATAAAGATAATTTTTTAGCAAAAATTTACACCAGAACAGATTGCAGACATTCTTATTGGAAAGACGGATTTATCTCTGGTCTTCCTAAGAATTTTGCACAGAAGGTAAGAACTCAAATAAAAAATGAGTACCCAGGAACCCCTCTAGAGGATTTAACATATGGGAGAATAATCTCAATAATAAACAAAACAGGTTTACAATTTTGCACAAATATAAAAATGTATCGACAAGCAAAATTTGAAAGTAAAACCAATAATAAAGAATTAGGAAACTTTTATGAGCAATTTGGTTATGAGAAAATAACCCCTCCTTCTAAACAAAGAAGGATTAAACCACAAAAATTTAAAGGCTATAAAAGATTCAATAAAATGGCACAAAATGAAAGACGCATTAAACCTTATAAAAAAACCCCAAAATAAAGCTTATAATAAACCATACAATAAAGGTTTTGATAAAAATACTATTTGCTATAAATGCGGCCGTGCAGGGTATATAGCAAGAAAATATAGGGTAAAACAAAAAACAAAAGAACTCAAAATGGATGATGAAATCAAAGAACAAATTGCAAAAATACTATTATATGAAACAGAATCATCCGATAACTCATTCACTGATAAGGAGTAGGAAATAATATATCATAATCAAGAGACATCCTCTGATTCTAATGTTGGCTGTTTACGTTGTGGATGTCTTGGAGATAACCGTGACTGCAAATTCACTATTAACGTTATTTCCAAAGAAGCTAGAGTCCTATTAGACCTAGTTGGTCAAATAGAAGATTCTAAGGTTAAATTAGCTATGCTAGAAAAATACAAAGAGTTAGAAAGTCAAGAAATAACAATCTAAGATATATATATATATATATATATATATATATATATATATATATATATATATATATATATATATATATGGGACAATCTTTTGACCACCTAAATCAACTATTAGTGTTCAAGTTAGCTTGGTTCAAATTTGACGTCTTGAAATCAATGGAATCTGCCACTCACACTCACTAATGATGTATACATATAAAAAGAATAGAAATGTTGAGAAAGATGAGAAAAAGAGATAGAGAATGAACACAATAAAAAAATCTCTATTATTCACTTCACACTTCACATAATTACACTCATTCACATTTATACTAAGGTAGCGTTTGGTATTTGGAATGTTTTATTCCCAGACAAACTACATTCCTGAGAATGTGATTCCTAGAAATAAAGTTTTCTCACCTTCATACATGGGAATAGAGTTTTCCCAAGTTTATAACTATTATTCAGTAATTTTATTCCTGGGAATCTTTTATGTCTGGGAATAAATTTTTAAAACTTGTAACAAACATAGGAAAACTTTATTTCCATGCCAACATTTCCGGGGAAATTTTTTTAAAACTTATATCAAACGCTACTTTAGTCTATTTATACTTATATATACATTAATTAACTCACCTAATAGCTCCTAATTAACTAATATCTTTAGTTACAACAAACTAATCACACCTCAACAAACTAACTAAACAACACATAATTGAATTACATTCCAACAGAACCAACCCATCCATTTGGACATTTTGTTTTATCTAAACCCGTCCATACCAATTCGATTATCCAATTGCACCCCCCACTAAAACATGATTGATTACTAAAGAGTGTGAAATATATAATTTGAAGTGGAAAAGTATTATCCTTAAATAAAATCAAAAATCAACAATAATGTCATTGCTCTTTTGTAAATCAGGGACTTTTCTCAAAGCCTGACAACAATCATACATATACCAAGTTGAGATCAATCTTGCGGAGGTTAATAGAAGATATCTTAGACAGATATCATTGATGGAGAAACATTTGAGATACCACACGGTAAAATCCAGCAATAAATAATGGTTGGATTACACAACAATCTCACGTTGATTTTGGGGCACACATAACATGCATGAATGAATATACCTTTTGTTCAGAGGAAAGGGTCGGGGTCCATGGGGTTGAGTTAGGGTCTATCCACTTTTTGTCGTTCTTTTGCATGCTTATGCATGTACGTTCAGTTAGGTTGATTTTGTAGTTGTCGTGGGTAAGTGGTTGAAGTGATTCAATCACAATAGCATTATTTGAACATTTGAAAAGTTGATAATTGTAACACTTAATTATTGACGGTCAAAATTAAGGTTAGTGATGTGTTGTGTTTGATTAATAAATATATATGTGATATATGAATAATTCGTTGATAGACAACTTAATTAATAATATATAAAATATTGATTAATGTATCTCCGCAGATTATTAATGAATTACACAATCTTTGTATAGTCGTTAATTAAACTCAACATACCATTAGTTATGATTTTGAATATCTATTAACTAAATTTTAAAAATGTTGTGAGGGGTTGTTGTTGGATAATAATAACATGGGTGGAAAAGGAGGTGAATAAGAGAAGGAAGGAAATATTTTGAAAAAATAAAAAAAAGAGAAGGAAGGAAAAGATGGGCCCGGACGTTTATTTTTCTTTCTACTGATTGGGCTCCTTTATATTAGAGAAATGGGCTCTTTTTGTCTGGACAGTGGGCTTTTCTTTTATAAGGCGTCACGAAGCTTTTATTTTTATGTTCTTTAAACTTTATATAATTTGTTCAGGGACTTATTCGTGGAACTAGTGACATATTGATTCAATATTTTGCCCAGGTTAATAATTGATTCAAGTTTTAAAATTATGTTGTTGAAATTTATAGAATTTGGAGAAGAGCAAAGAATGACCTTATGTGTATTTTGAAGGAGGGAATGTTGGAAAATTTAGGAAAGAGTGAAACTTGTATCACAATAATTATATTGTTTTTGATATATGAATTAATTCAGATGATAGAAATTTTTAATAAATGAGTACTTTTTTTTAATATATTTTTAAGTATTATTTTTGTTTTGTTTTGTTTTATTAAGCTAAAAAAATAAAGTAATTTCTTGACTAAAAACATATAATAGTTGATCATATTTTGAGTTATATTTATATTTTATTCTTTTTATTTTCTTTGTTAAGAAGTTAGAATGTTGAATATTAATTATTGATATTCGTTTAAACTATATTTAGGTATTAGAATATGTTTTTAAATAATAATTTTGAGATATATAAACTCTTATGAATGATTCGAGTTTAATTGAGTTCCACGAATTTACTTTAAATATGGAGTCATGGGTTTAACATAGGTTTCATTTTCTCATTTTTAGACACGATACATTATTATTATTATTATTATTAAATTTGAGCAATAGGCCTAACTCAATCCCCACAAAATCGGCTTGTAAGATGGGGATTGCTCAAGACTTATAGCAATACTTAGGTCATATCTCTAGTCGATGTACACCCCCTCACCCTCAAGACTCACTACAAAAAAAGGTTATTTAGCGACAAAAAATAGTGACCGAATTTGTTGGTTGCTGTTTGCAATCGAAATGGCGACCGATTGTAGGATCTAAATCAAACACTGATTAGAGTTGATATTGCGACCGAAATAGAGCGTAGCAGAGTTATCGGTCTCTATTTCGGTCTCAAAATAAAGGAAAGTAAACGTCAAAATTTATGACTTTTTTGCGATCGAAATGGTGACCGAATTAAATGCAACGGTTAAATTTTATTTATCTTTGCGACCGATATTAAATCGGTCGCTAAACGGCGCGTAAACAAATTAAAATAGAGCGTGTTAACGACCGATTTTTAAATCGGTCGCTAAATTTATGGATTCAAATTTCAAATCAACCCGTTTAGAGACCGAAATAGTGACCGAATGTTTCGGTCGCTAAAAATGAAATCCCTAACTCCACCAGAACCCCTCTTTCTTCCCCATTTCACGAAACTTCTCTCTCTCTCACTCATTCTCTCTTCCTCGCGAGCTCCGACCGCCAGCCTCCAGCCACCGCCGTCAGGTAAGCTCTCTCCCTCTCCCTCTCCCTCTCCGTTTCTCTCTCTCCCTCTCTCCATCTCCGTCTCCGTGTCTCTGTCTCTCTCTCTCTCTCTCTCCGTCTCTAACCGTTTCTCTCTCTCTTAGGTCCGTCTTCCTCCGCACGTCTAGAGCAGCGCCACCACCGGCACCACGAGAGCAGGGCCACCGTTACCACCGCAGCACAGTAAGTCTTCTTCCCTTTGGCAAAATCAAATTATAATTCTCTGCTATAAATTGAAGTTAAAAGTATTTTCATGTTCTAATTGTCTTATCTCTAAAATCTCTGTCTAGCATGTGCACCTATTATACAATCTTGTTCAAGTATCGGTCTGGTAGCCAGTTCATAGTTTCATTGATGTAGAACCAAAGCAGAGAGGTACCCAATAACAAGATAATTGGTATCAAGAAAGAAAGAAAAAAAATTCATACTGAATCCAATGATAAAAAAGTTCTCTTTGAAGTGCTGATAGGAGGGTCACTTATAGCCCTCTTACAAAATAACCAAACATAACTAGTTTTATATTAGATTTGAGATTTTGATAGAAACCTTATAAAACTATATCTTCAAGATAACCTTAATAACAGTTACAATGATCTTCAACAGAATAATAATAAATAAATAATGTTTTCTATTAATTTTTACTTAGATACTACTTTCCAGAATCTTGTCAACCCTCTTGTATTGACAAAAGAACTATTAAAGTGTTATCCAATGAAAAAGGAGAACTCATGGAGAGAAAGAAAAAGGAAAAAAGGAAAGAAAAAGAAATAAAGAAAAAATGAACTCATTTTCTTCCCTTTTTATTTGATGCATTGTTTGCAATTGTCAGGATCTCTTTTAGAAGTAATACCTCTAAAAGGGCATAATAAATAACCCTTTGTAATTGAACCCTGCATGAATCGATATATTGCTTCATAAGGGGAAAACTTCATTGTGGGTTAATATATTATTGTCATTAATACACAAATGGTGCAATGGTTGAGCAAGTTGAGTACGTAATATCTTGCATTCCCCTTCCTCCCTATTCCCTAGACACAAACAACTAGAGATGGATAGTGATGTTTAAATCATTAGAAGAACAATAAATTGACCCAATGTGATTTTCATGTGATGAAATGGAGTTCTATTCACCAGATACACTCCATTCAAATCAACTTGAGTTTAATTTTGTAATCATCATTTTTCATTGAATGAAAACAACTTAAGCAGCTTATCACCGGTATTCCAAATTCAGGAAGAAAAGGAGATAATTGCATTTGTATATAGCTTTGTAAAGAGAGCAGATATAACTAAACAAACTGAATTATAAGGTTGTGAGTGGGAATGATGGCACGGCAGATAGGGAGAGATGGCTTGAGAAGAAGAGAGAGGGATATGGGCATCTGTGTCATCAACGAATGAGATCAACCAAACCATTTTTGTGTTTCACTGTGATAGTGTCTGAATAAAATGTAGAGGGGTAATGATGGCCTATACACACTATATATCTTGTTGTTTGTTAGTGGGGAGCTGAGCTCAATAGGAAGGTATCCTGCCTGAAAGGAAAGATGCTGATTGTGTGCTGATAATTTAATATTTATGCATGTATTTGTAATTATGTGTTGTTTGTTAGCGAAGAGCAGAGCTCAATAGGATGTGATCCTGTCAAAAAGGCGGGATGCTTGTTGTGTGTTGCTAATTTATAAGTTATGCATGTGTTTGACAATTATGTGTTACCTGTTAGTGGAGAGCGGAGCTCAATAGGATGTTTGCTACTATATTTTATCTAAGTTTGTATTGAAATATGCTTCAATATATATTTGTTGAAGTATGATGCAATCCTTATAAGTCAATGGTTTTATTTCTGCTAGAGTTAATTATTAAGCTACGAAAGCCTTAGTTTCCTATTTGAGATTCAATATTAATGAGCATGCGTACCTTCTCAGGGCACGCATGCTCATTCAATATTTTGGATGTGCTTGAAGGATTCTTGAAGTTTGAGGTTTTTCTTTAATTCTGCCTTAAGGCCAAGGTCTTAGATAATGAAGGATTAAGTATAGGGTTAGATAAAATGAAGGGTGGGGCACAATTTGCCAGGCACATGACGTGCCTCGTCATTCAAACATTATTCACATTAGAAAGCAGCTCTATACACAATATTATGAAAGCAACTCTGGTTTTCTACTCATTTGTTTCACTAGGCAATGGAGCTTTCCAGAAATAGTTGTAGATGATCATCCTTACTAGGTTATCTAGGCATTTCCAGTAGGAAAAGTCCTCTCTATGACCATCCTTCAAAACGACGTAAAAACATCTGCTTTCCTGAAAACTACTATGTTTGCTAATCTGTAAAGTTGCATGTGAAGTTGCATTTCGTTGTTCTATTTTAACATGCTAATATGCTACATGGATCTTTCCATCTTTTCTTATTATCACTTGATGAAGTTTAGACATATGACTTGTTTTCCTTATCGTTTTATCATAAAATGGATCCGACTAAATGTTTTGAGACAGTCATCCATATAGACCAGGTACAGTATCTCATCAACTTAAGAATAATGACCAGATTCATGTAATGATGGTTAAGGCATAAACTAATCATTACTAAATTGTTCTTGTGTATTTGCAGGATTTGATTTCAATCCCGCGATCATTCTACCGTCGTTGGGGACAAGAAATACCGCGTGTTGTGACTATTGAAGACAAAAGCGAAAATATGTTCAATGGGAATATAGTAATCCACGAGGATCGCCCATATTTTGCAACAGATACAAATGGTATCAGGGAGTTGTATTTGTTGTCCACTGGTGCATTGACAAAGTTTAAGTACCTTGGGGGTTCTCGCTTCTACATGTTCATCCCTTTGGAAGATTGATGAGTTTTGATATTCTGATTAGTACTTATTGACTGTGGTGTGTTTTTATGTTTTGATCATTAATTAGTACATTATTAAACTTTTTTTTTATAAACAATTATTAAACTTGCGTTAATTAATGTATATGTTTTCTTGATCATATTGATTGTGGTGTTTTGGATCGTTAGTACATCATATTTACGTTTTCTATTTATTCAAAAAAATATTGGTGTATTTTGTGTATATCAGAAATTAAAAATCAATGGGGTAATAGTTGAAAAACAAAATTTGGTCGGTAGGATTAAGTTTTAGGAAATTTTTTATAAAATTTGTGACCGAAATAGCGACCAAATATCGGTCACCAAATTCGGTTATCTAAGCATGCGACCAACTGTACGGCGACCGAAATATATATTTTGTGACCGAAATATCGGTCGCAAATTTGCGGCCGAAATACAAATTCGATCGCTAAGCATTTAGCCACCAGGGTTTCTGTTACCCCCTTAATTCGGTCGCTAATTCGGTCGCTACACAGTATAGCAACCGAATTATCATGTTTAGCGACCGAAATCTTCGGTCGCTAAATAGGTTTTTTTTTATAGTGACCGTATTTTTGAAGCGTGGACTGATGCAAGTGGAATAATATAGATCTCAACACACCTCTTCACACCTAGGATTGAACATTTGGAGAGATCTAGGATAAGCTCTGATACCAACTTAAATTTGGGCATAAATATTTAGGTATTAGAATATGTTTTTAAACTATATTTACGTATTAGAATATGTTTTTAAATAGTAATTTTGAGATATATAAACTCTTATGAATGGTTAAAGTTTAATTGAGTTCCACAAATTTACCTTAAATATGGAGTCATGATGAGCACTACTTGGGTCATATCTCTAGTTGATGTGGGGCTCTCAACACATCCCCTCACGCTGATCAAGATTGGACTTTTGAAGCATGGACTGATGCGGGTGGAATAACAAAGATCCCAACACACCCCTTCACGCCTAGGATTGGCCATCCAGAGAGATTTGAGATAGGCTCTGATACCAAACTTAAATTTGGGCTTTAGGCCTGATTCAACCCCACAAAATTGGCTTGTAAGATGAGGATTGTCCAAACCTTATAAGCACTGCTTAGATCATATCTCTAGTCGACGTAGAATTCTCAACACATCCCTTCACGCTCGGGTTTAGACATCTAAAATATGGACTGATGCCGGTGAAATAATAGGGATCTCAACAACAACAACAATAATAATAATTATCATTATTATTATTGTTGTTGTTGGATGAACATTTGGAGTTGGAAATACATAGTGAAATAGTTTCTCGTGTTATCACTGCTTATAATCACTTGTTAATGAATATTGATAGAGCTCAAAGAAAATATTATTGACTCTAACTATTTTCCTTGATGTGAGAAAATTGTTGAAACAACAATTCAATAGTTTATTAGGAGCTCACACTTCAATTTATATATTCCGTCTATTTGGATTTCTTTGGTGTGGAAAATAATAAATTAAGCGTAGGCTTTTATAAAAGCCTCTTTAATTATAGAGGCTAAAGTTTAGAGATTATAATGGATCGAGCTAAGGTATCCAATCTATCCACCCAAAATTGATCTGGTGGATTTAGTTTATTTGGATACCCACGTACTTCTAAATTGAGTTGGATCAAGTTTTTGAAAACCATTGAATTTGAAGGTTTTCGCTAAGTTCGGTTGCTTCCATTTTCCGAACTCACTATGTTATTCTAACTACAACTAATACTCCTTTTCACCCCAATCACGATATTGTCAAAATGAGGCAGTGTCGACATGTGAATATGGGTGTGGCGATGGTGAAAAATATATAATTGAGAAGAAGGCAACAACAACGAGAAGTCTTTCGGGCCTATATATATATATATTTTACTTTTTTAATATTTTTTTCGTTTTTTTTATTTTTATATTTTTAATTTTTTTTTAAAAAATTTTGTTTACATTTTTTTAAGAATCTTTTTTTATTTATTTTTTTTTTTACATTTTCCTTATTTTTTTAAAAAATTTCTAATAATTTTTTTTTCTAATACTTTTTTTTTGAATTTATTTGTATACACCGATAGTGTAAAGTTTTTTTTACACTGTTAACCAATCATAAATTGACAAACAGTAAAAGTAGAGTTGTCATATTCTTGATATTTTAATTTTTATATATTTATATTTTAATGTATATATAATTTAATAGTTTAAAATTTAAAATTTTATATATTTTTTATTTATATATATATATATATTTTCCGGTTCGAACCGAATCAAACCAAACCAATAATAAATCTATATCTATACTAATTGATAAGGGGAAATTCTGATTTTAGTGTAGCACAATGGTGCAAGCCACGTGTCAAGTTATGAAATATTTTTATTATTATTTTATTTATTTTCTAAAATTTATATATTTTTTGTTTTAAAATATTTATAAACCGATAAAGGTACATTGTTTATTATATATATATATATATATATATATATATATATATATTTTCCGGTTCGAACCAAATCAAATCAAACCAATAATAAATCTATATCTATACTAATTGATAGGGAAAAATTTTGATTTTAGTGTAGCACAATGGTGCAAGCCACGTGTCAAGTTATGAAATATTGTTATTATTATTTTATTTATTTTCTAAAATTTATACATTTTTTGTTTTAAAATATTTACAAACCGGTAAATGTACATTGTTTATTTTTTTTACGTTTTCCTTAATTTTTTAATTTTTTTTTCTAATAATTTGTTTTCCTAATACTTTGTTTTGTTAAATTTATTTGTATACACTGACACTGCAAAGTTTTTTTACACTGTCAACCAATCACAAATTGGCAAACAAGAAAGGTAGAGTTGTCATGTTCTTGATGTTTTAATTTTTATATACTTATATTTTAATGTATATATAATTTAATAGTTTAATATTTAAAATTTTATATATTTTTATTTATATATATATTTTAATATTTTCCGGTTCGAATTGAATCAAACCAAACCAATAATAAATCTATATCTATACTAATTGATAAGGGGAATGTAGGACAATGGTGCAAGCCACGTGTAAAAAGTTATGGAGTATTTTTATTATTATTTTATTTATTTTCTAAAATTTATATATCTTTTGTTTTCAAATATTTACAAACCGATAAAGGTACATTGTTTATTTTATATATTTTTTATTTATATATATATATATATATTTTAATATTTTCCGTTTTTAACCAAATCAAACCAAACCAATAATAAATCTATATATATACTAATTGATAAGGGAAAATTCTGATTTTAGTGTAACACAATGGTGCAAGCCACGTGTCAAGTTATGAAATATTTTTATTATTATTTTATTATTTTCTAAAATTTATATATTTTTTGTTTTAAAATATTTAAAAATCGGTAAAGGTACATTGTTTTGGGAGTCAAATACGACAATCTCTGTATTGACATAAATAGAGGCAGAGCTATTCATATTTTGTATTTCTTTTTTGCTACATCCTTGCCTTTGTTTTTTCTATTTTAAATAATAAATCTATGTGAACACCTAATTTTGCCCGGGTATATTTTTATCCTTTTAACAATAATAAATAAATAAATAAATAAAAATGCCAAGAAAAAAAATAATTTGTTTGTCTGATTTCTTGATTATTTTTAAGAAAAGTTAAAAAAAAAAAAGAAAAGAAAAGAAAAAAGAAGAAGAAACGTTGAGTCCCTACAACATCTACTGTTGGTCTTTCTCCTCCAGCTTCCATCTTTAACCAACATGTACCCAAGCCACTTTTGAGTATGGCAAAAATCAGAACTCAGATGGGGACTGCTCAAGGAAGTCAGTGCAACTGTCAGCATGGTAACCTCTGCAACACTCAAGTTTGCAAGGTCCCAATGACATTGAGAAGAGTTCACAAGGTCCCAATGACATTGAGAAGAGTTCATCTTCTTCTATAAAAAGGACCCAGCAGAAACAACAAGGGGGGGGGGGGGGGGGGACATACAGAAAAATCTGAAAGAGGGAAACAGCAGAAAAAATACTCAATACTCTCCTCTCATCCTTCATCTTCTTCAACAACCCAACAGCAATAAAACAGAAAAAGAAGAAAAATCCACATACACTCCCACAACTCAGATCCGGTTCTGGTTCGTGCTCCACCATTGCGAGCCATACGCCGACCGCTGCTTCATCCTCCACCACCAGATCCGCGAGACCACCGCGTCTCCTGCCGCTGGGGAGTTGCAGATCGGCGTTCTGGTTCATCCTCCACCAGTCCAGATTCGTGTCCCCGCCGCCGCTGCGTTCGACCCGGACCGGCGCCGTCCACTGCGTGCTTCTGCTCCCGTTCGCCGACGCCAGCAACAGCAGAACCAGCGCTCCGCCGCGCCCACCATCTCGCCTCCAACCCAGCCGCTGCTCTCTCCGGTGTTCGTGCAGGTGAAGGGCCAAAGTTGGTTTCTTTACTGGTTTGTCACTTTCACTGTGACTCCCTATGCTCCTCTGATATATGAAGAGGGAGAAAGTACTTTTATTTCAAAAAAAATCACCTATTTACACTTTGTTTTCTTTTTCCTTCATTTGCTTTGGCCCTCTGTTTTTTTCTCTCCTTTTCCTTGTTGGGTTCGGCGCCTAGAGATTTGGGTTTCTGGCTTGATGATGTGCTTGTCCTTTTTCTTTTAGTTACTGATAGTTATGTCTCGTTCGGGTAAAAAAAAAAAAGAGAAACAAAATAATAAAAACAAAAAGTCATAAAAATAAAAAGAAAAGATCTTTTTGAATTCACGCAACAATCCACAACGTTGATGTATGATTTTTCATCCTCAAGTGTTGTACAAATTGTAAGGGTTCATCGTATAACACTGTTATCTTGAACCCTGTGCAAAAATGAATTCCCTTTTATTAAGAATAATAAATTTTCAACTTGCTCTTTTAACAAATTTTATCCAACATTTTTGTAAACAATATATATATATATATATATATATATATATATATATATATACATATATATAAAATAATAAAAATCCTTTTTTAATTCACGCAACAATCTACGACGTTGATGTATGATTTTTCATCCTCAAGTGTCGTACGAATTGTAAGGGTTTATCGTGTAGCACTGCTATCTTGAACCTTGTGCAAAAGTGAATTTATTCTGAAATAAAATCCTTTTAAAAAAAAAATGAAATCAAAACAAAATCAAATCTTTTTCATCCATGTTTTAAATAAAAATCTTTTTTTTTCAAAAAATCTCTTTTGAATTCACGCAATAATACATGACGTTGATGTATGAATTTTCATCCTCAAGTGTCATATGAATTGTGAGGGTTCATCGTATAGCTCCGCTATCTTTAAACCTTGTGCAAGGATAAATTCCTTTTTTTGTAAAAATTAAATGTTTTCAATTTATTTATTTATTTTTTAAAAAAAAAACAAAATTTTAGTCAGTTTTATAAAATAAAATAAAAACCTTTATTAATTCACGAAACAATCTGCGACGTTGATGTATGATTTTATCATCCTCAAGTGGCGTATGCATTGTAAGGGTTTATCGTATAGCGCTGCTATCTGGGGCCTTGTGCAAGACTGAATTTATTTCAAAAAATAAAATCCCTTTTTATAAAACCTTTCTAAAATCAAGTCCCTTTTTTTCAAAAAAAAAGAAAATAAAATTAATCAACACATCAAATCTTTTCCGAAAGAACTACGTGGCTTTGAGTTTCCCATCGCACCCGGGAATACGTAGGAGCAAGATAAATCATCTTGTCGGGCCAAAACTAAATTTTCCTTTTTTGTGTGTCTCTTTTTATATTAAAATAATTAATCAAAATAATTAAACTTTTCTCTTTCCAGGGATGCTCTATGGACACGGTGCCATGTTTAATCCCTTAGATTTGAGGTGCTCTGTGGACTCATGTGCCATGTTCAACCTCATTTAGTTTTTATAAACTATAAAGTTTTAAAAAATATATAAAAATTAATAAAAAATTAAAATATTAAAAGTTAAAAAAAAATTCTTTCTTGTAAATAATTTTTGGGGTAAAATAAATATTTAAAGGGCTGTTAAAATTTTTTTTTTGCACAATTAACTTGAGGTACCGTTTTTAAACGGGCGATGTGGGGTGCTAACACCTTCCCTACTCGTAACCGACTCCCGGACTCATATCTCTCCTTTTTAAAAGACCAGTTTTCCTTAAAATAAATGTTTTTCCCAATGTTTTTCCCAAATAAAAATATTGGTGGCGACTCCTCTGTCTTTACCCTCATCTTTCCGCAGCTCCCGGACGGGACGGTCGCGACAGCTGGCGACTCCACTGGGGACTTTAGAGAGTCAGGCCTATCATAGTTGGTTGTGCAACTTCTTTTAATAACTTTGAAAATATTAGTTTTACCCCTCTTTGTTTTATTTGTTTTGTAAATTGTTATATGCTTTAATATATGTCTTTGTACATTCTTGCAACCTTAGGGTAGAGAATTTTGGTATTGGTGTTGTCTGTTCCTTTTTTGCAGGTTTGGGTTAGTTTTGTTTTGGTAGGTTTTGTACAGGTTTGCTTGCTCCCAGCACACACATCACAATCACATATTCACACACTTTTGGGCTCTATACCCGAGTCTTGGAATGACATAAGATTAGAAGGGGCTTCAGTGATGTTATTGTGATGCTTTTGCGTCCCTGACAGACATTGATTCTCCCGCTCGGATTGCTACCGGAACATGGACTGCCATATTGTGACTCTTCGGTCCCTGTGGTGAGGTTCGTGGATTCGGATACTCATTTTTAGATGAGGGTAATCCGGGGACCATATGTTTAGGGGTTTAGATCTGTCCCGAAAGTCATGCACATAAAATGCCATTAACAGCCTACCAAAATAGGGTCCAGACTTCAGAAGTCCCAACTTTAAGATGTTACCCATGTAGGACAAAAGGGAGCGCATTCCGCCTTTTTCTGCAGCGTGAATAATTACATTTATACCCCATGCATCATAAGATCTTCTACATGCACCTTGACATGCCATTCATTCATGCATTCTGTTATACTCATTCTTATTGCATACTCATGCATGTAGTATTTTAGGCCATGCATCATCAATATGTCATTCATCCATGCATCTTGGTACGCTCTCATGCATAAGTAATTTTGCTTTCCAAATGTTATTGATAAAATGAAATTTTCCTTCGCACAGATAATTTGATAAGAGATAACACCTTTGATAACAAGAGATGGAAAAGGTCAGACACACTAGCAATGCTCCCACCACCAAGAGCTCCAGGGTGATATTAAACTCATTAGAGAATCTGAAAGAGTTGAGCCGATCTTTACCTCAAGAACGTCGAAGAAGCTTCGCCAAGAAGTATGGAGGGATCTTGGACCCAATCTTCATACCGGTTGAGACTGCTGCTTTGAGTGCTTTGTGTCGGTATTGGAACCCCCACCTCAGATGTTTTGAATTGCCGAACATGGACATTACTCCCACCATTGAAGAATATGCTTGCCTGTTAAGGTTGCCAATGCAGAAAAACCCCATTGTGTACTTTCACTTGGGGCAATACTTGACCACTACAAGCATAGCAGGGTTACTGGGGCTTCCTGAAAATGATGTGAAGTTGACCGGGCACTCAAACTCGCGAGGGTTAACCCGAACTCTTCTCGAAAATCACTTGAAGAAATTAGTGGATCAGCAAGATTGGGAAACCTTTGAGAGGGTGTTGGCGCTAACAATATACGGGTTGGTCCTATTTCCATCAGCGCTAGACATGATAGATCAAGCGGCAATGGATGTATTCTTCACAGTAGAAAGAAAGAAAAACCCCGTGCCGGCAGTGTTAGCCGAAACGTTTTTGACTCTAGAATTTTGCCAGCGGAATCCAAAGGGGAAGCTCCGATGTTGTGCACAGTTGCTCTATGTGTGGGCCATGACTCACATGTATGCAAAAGGTTATATCACCCACCATTCAGATCCACTAAGAGGCTTCCATAACATCCCTATCAGACAGCTAAATGAAGAGAAATGGAAGAGCGAGTTTGACAAAGTGGAAAAGGACTATTTTAGGTGGGTATGCCCATGGTACGATGGTCAGCAGGGACAAGATATAATTTATAGTTGCGGTGACTATCCCAATGTTCCTTTGATGGGTCCAAGAGGGTGCATATCCTACACACCCGCCATAGTCTTACGACAACTTTGTTGGACGCAAACCGTGCCAAGAGAAGAACAACTCGGCGGATGCTGTTTCCGGTACGAGGATGGAGAGAATACCAAGATGTTGGCAAAATCAGTTAGAAATGCATGGAAGGATGTGAAGATGGCAGGGAGAGCACAATTGGGCTGGCCAATCCTGATCATTGTCTCAGAATAAGAAGCATGGAGAAAATCAAGGAAAGGTCTCGTCAACTTTCCGGCAGAAAGCATGAAAGATAAAGATCACTCCCCTTTGGTAGCTCAAATGACAGAGCAACTGAAAGTTCTAGAAGCGCAAATGAAGGAAATGGAACAACAAAAGCAAGACGCCGAGTTAAAAGTAGCCATTGGACAGAAGCGTTGTGAGAAGTTAGCAAAGGAAAATGAACACTTAAAAGATTTGTGTGCAGATATCTCCATAAAGAGTCCAGACAATGTCTCACCAAGCATCATGGCTAAGGTCCAAAATCTTGAAAGAAAAGTATTGTCCTTGAAAACGGAAAGGCATCGACCAAGAAAAGAAAAGCGTCAGCTAGAAGAAGAAGTCATCCAGCAAGAAGATATGAGAAAGTCATTGGAGGCGAAGGTCGATCGACAAAGGGGAGTCAGTAGCAACTTACAAAAGCAAATTTGTGCACAAAGTAGGATGACTGATGAGTTGGTGCAGAAGGTCAAAGAACTAAATATCCTAATGGTCAAAATCAAGGAGTCTGATTTGGGGTGGACCTCGGCAAAACATTATCATGATCACGTGGTTCAAGCGATGAATGCCGTGAAGTGGTGGAGAGAAGAAGCGCGAGAGCGAGGGATAGATATTGACATATGGAAAAAGAGATATGTGAGCATGAGTTTGGAGCTAAGCCATTGCATTCAGAATTTTATCCAAAGCTTTGAGAAGGCAGAACAACAAATCTGTGGGGACCATACGCTTCGTCTCCCGTCTGAATTGGACGATTTTATGAAAATGTGTGGAGGGTTTGCTCGAGGACTAAAAAGAAAGAGACCGAAGTTGTTGACTTTAGGATGAAATGTTGTAACAATGTTGAAAATTATGATTTGACCATGATGTAATCCTAACCTATGTACTGCTTTGAGGAACTTCTAATGAAATCTGTTCTTGCCTCTATGGTTCGTTCGCACTCCAACTCTCACACTTAACTTGCGACGACACCTATCGTGGAGCATGGTCTCCCTTTAGTATGTTGTCAACTACATCTTTGCCTTATAGGATTCTTCCTTCTGTGCAAAGGGTAGGTTGGGATGTCTCAATTCAAGATTCGCACCGCTAGTGTGTTTAAGACAACATCTATTGTGGAGAGACGTTCCTCCCCTAGATTTGTTGTCAACTTCATTTCATCTTATGAGCACAATGCTCTCTGTGTGGAATGAAGGGACCATCCCTTGTCAGTCACAAGGTGTTAACTCAAGAAAGAAAAATAAAATAAAATAATAAATAATAGCTCCATAGGTGGTTTTCACCAAAGCTTTTTCTTTTTGCAATGTTCTTACTTTTTTCTGATTAAAACAGTGTGACTCTTCTGAACAATTGCTCCGAGACACCCTTATCGCACACGATCACAGGCAAGAGCCATGGCGGATGAACTAGAAGAAGTTCAGGAGATCAGAGATGAAGTCAGTCAAATCAAGTATCAGATGGCTAAGATGATGGAGATCCTACAAGAAATACAGAAGGAGAAGAACACAGAGGAGAACCCTCCAGCCTCGAACGAAGGACAGCCAGCCACACCTCTCATCCCGCCCGGTTTCTCTCAGATTCCTATTCAAGGCTTCAACCAACCAGGGTCCATGTTGCCTCTCCACCAAACTCATTTTTCATTTGACCCGAACAATCCCCCATACGGTTTGCCTCGTGGATTCGTACCACCAGCAGCCCCCAGTCCGCAAGATGGCATCACTCAGACACAAATTCCCACCAATGTTGTCGAAATACCGCAAACACAAAATGTCAACCCTACAGATGGTAACACCCCGATAGTGACACCTTCCGTCAATCCAAGGCCCCCACAATACACTCTACATTATGGACCCCAGGGGGCTCAAATGATGCCAAACTTCGGTTCCTCCTCCATGCCATATTCATTTCCCCATAATATGTACGGAGGAGCTCCGGCGAATCAGTCGGGAGGGGATCCCCAGTCTAAAGAAAAGCTGGAAGTACTAGAGGAAAGATTGCGGGCCATTGAAGGGGTAAATAGTTATGGTCTTCGGGATGCCTCGGAACTCTGTCTGGTGCCAAATGTTGTAATTCCGCCGAAATTTAAGGTGCCCGATTTTGACAAATATCGGGGAACCACTTGTCCCAAGAACCATTTGACCATGTATGTTAGGAAGATGGCGTCACATGCCCAAGATGACAAACTCTTGATTCACTTCTTCCAAGACAGTTTGGCCAGGGGCGACTTCAAATTGGTATACGCATCTCGAGCGGGCACACATCCGATCCTTCAAAGATCTAGCAGATGCATTCCTCAAGCAAGATACAAGTACAATATTGACATGGCTCCCGACAGGATGCAACTCCAAAATATGTCAAAAAGGGACGTGGAGACTTTCAAAGAATATGCACAACGATGGAGGGAACGGCTGCTCGGTGGAGCCTCCCTTAGTGAGAAAGAAATCGTAGCAATGTTCATTGATACACTCGATCACTCTTCTATGATAGGATGATTGGGAGTGTGTCATCAAATTTTTCTGACATGGTCATCATCGGCGAGAGAATTGAAAGTGGAATGAGGAATGGCAAGATCGCTGATACTTCAGTAGGGAACAGCCCAAAGAAAACCCCATTCGTGAAAAAGAAGGAAGGAGAGGCACATGCAGTAACCTTGGAACAGAAGAAACCGAACCAATGGAGACCAAACCAAACACCCGCCTTCCATGCCCAATACGCCCCATATTACCAACCACCTCCATATCACCAAGCCAACCAGCCATACATCGCTGCAGCCTCGCAATTTCAAAACCCTCAACAAATGGCCCCCTACCGACCATCATACCCTTCTCAGCCTCAAACACACCCCACCATGCCACCTCAAGTCGTCCAGCCTCTAAATCCAAACCCAAACCCCAACCAAACAAGACCACCATACAACCCGGAAAGAAAGCCAATGCGTTTTGACCCAATACCTATGACCTACACCGAACTATTCCGTCAACTTGTGAGCAAATCCGTGCTAACTCCTGTCCCGACAAGACCAATAGACCCTCCTTATCCAAAGTGGTACGACCCAAATGCTCAATGTGAATATCACGATGGGGCCACAGGTCACTCCACCAAGAGTTGTAAAGCTTTGAAGTTTAAAGTGCAAGATCTGATTAATGCCAAATGGTTGAGTTTTCAGAAGGATGCTCCAAATGAGGCATAGGGTCCTATGCCAAATCATGGGGGTTCGGGGGTCAATGCCATTGAGAGTTTCTTGGAACATACTCTCAAGAGTAAAGTGGCCGATGTTAAGACTCCTATGAGGGTTGTTTTCAGAGAAATGTGCAAATGTGGATTGATCCAAATCCCGGTCACGGAAGAAAAGGCTCTCGATGGAGATATAAGGTGTGACTTTGATGGGAGCATGGGGCATTCGATTGAAGACTGTTCGGAGTTTCGGCAAGTTGTGCAGCGACTAATGGATATGAAGCTTATCTTAATTGGTTGTGAATCAAATGAGTATGCCATTAATATGGTTGCTGAATCTACAATTCCCCCAACCCCAGTTAAGATAACCCCTTTTACTGTTGTGGTTAATCCTCAACCAGTTCCTGAGCTAGTCACTCCGAAACCAGTGGTGATATACTATACTGAGAAGAAACCTTTGCCGGTTCCAAATGGGCCAACACCAATCGTCATCCGAGTTCCAAGTCCTTTCCCTTACAAGGACACCAAAGCGGTACCATGGAAGTATGAGATGCAGGTCCAACCCAATCCTTCCAACGGGACTACTGTGGTCACCAACATTTCAAGAATCGGTGGAATGACTAGGAGTGGTCGCATTTACACTCCAGAGGTGTTGCGAAAGGGGGAAATAGAAAAGGAAGGAAAGGATCACAAAGGGAAAGAGAAGGTGGAAGAAATCCTGGATGACAAGGAAGCAAACGGGGGTGAGAATGAAAAGGGTGTATCTGATGAGGAGGTAGGTGAATTCTTGAAGTTCATCAAGCAGAGTGAATATAGGGTTGTGGATTAGTTAAATCGGACTCCGGCTCGGATATCTCTTTTGTCTCTATTGATGAACTCTGAGCCACACAGGAGAGTACTGATGAAGGTGTTGAATCAAGCGCATGTCTCCCATGACATCACAGTTGATAAGCTCGATAACATTGTAGGTAACATAGTTGCTGATAATTATGTCACTTTCACCGATGATGAAATACCAGCTGAAGGTATGGGGCACAACAAGGCTTTGCACATTTCTGTGAAGTGTCGAGATCATGTCATGGCTAGGGTTCTCATTGATAATGGATCTTCTTTGAATGTAATGCCAAAGTCGACGCTGACAAAGTTGCCTTTCGATGGAACTCATATGAAACCAAGCACAATGATTGTAAGAGCTTTCGATGGCACCCGAAGGGAAGTCATGGGAGAAATTGAATTGCCCATTCAGATTGGCTCCTGCACCTTTGAAGTACTTTTCCAAGTAATGGACATCACACCAACATACAGTTGTCTCCTGGGACGACCATGGATCCATTCGGCTGGAGCTGTACCTTCCACATTGCACCAGAAGGTGAAGTTCATTGTTGATAGTAAGTTGATAATTGTTTATGGGGAGGAGGATCTTTTAGTAAGCAAGCCATCAACAACCCCTTATATTGAAGCTGCCGAGGAAGCTCTCGAGACCGCCTTCCAGTCACTTGAAATTGCCAATGCCACTTATGTTGGGGAGGGAGCTCCACTCTTGAAACCTCGGTCATCCAAAGCGTCCATCATGATGGCCAAGGTTATGCTTGAAGGAGGATACCGACCTGGAAGCGGTTTGGGGAAGAACAGTCAAGGTGTCGCTGACATTCTCATGCTCACTGAGAACAAGGACAGGTTTGGGTTGGGATACAAACCCACTAGGACCGACAAGATGAGGGTTATCGAAGAGAAGAAGAGAAAGAGGTTGGCTCGGCTGGAAAATCGTGAATGCGAGGCTGAAAGGGTTCCCGTCTGTGACATTCGATAGAGCTTCCGAAGCGTAGGGTTTGCATTCCTGGACCAAGTAGTAGCTATTGAAGATGATTATCCTGCCGATCATGGTATCAATATGGTGTATCCATGCTCTCCGGATACAGAGCTCAACAATTGGGAGATCATTGAGTTCCCCAAGACCATAGAGTCCTTTTCAAAGTAATTCTGTAATGCTTATCCTTTAGCTCTGCCCAAGGCTTTAGGAATTTTGTTGTAATGGGCTTACTTGTTTCTATTTCAGTATGACTTATCAATAAATGCATGCATTCAGTATCTTTGTGTTGTTATCTCTCTTTTTTTGTTCACCATTCCTCACCAATAAATGCAATCTCTCGTCTTTAACCTTTATTCATTCATCTTTCCCTGATAATTACCACAATGCAGATCTAAAAGTGACTCTCTTGAAAACGACAGTGTTAGTAACTCATCATACAATTTTGACTATTCCGTTGATCATGCTGAGGAGGTTGTTGATGATGATGGGGAAATTCCCCCTGAACTTTTGAGATTGGTAGAACAAGGAGCCAGGGAAATTCGGCCCCATGAAGAGCCGAGTGAACTAATCAATTTGGGAACCGAAGATGATAAAAAAAAGGTCAAGATTGGCCTTTCCCTGAAAGAAAAGGAGCGGAACAGATTGATCAGGTTGTTGATGGATTATAAAGATGTCTTCGCATGGTCGTACCAAGACATGCCAGGGTTAGACCCCAGTGTAGCAGAACACAAATTGCCATTAAAGCCAGAGTGTCCTCCCGTAAAGCAGAAGCTACGAAGGATGAAAGCAGAAATGTCCTTAAACATCAAGGAGGAGATCAAGAAACAACTGGATGCAGGTTTCCTAGGAGTTGTAAAGTACCCTCAATGGGTTGCTAACATCGTTCCTGTTCCCAAGAAAGATGGAAAAGTTCGAATGTGCGTTGACTATCGAGATCTGAACAGAGCTAGCCTAAAAGATGACTTTCCTTTGCCTCACATTGATGTTCTTGTAGATAATATTGCTCAACATGCATTATTCTCTTTCATGGATGGTTTCTCGGGATATAATCAGATCAAGATGGCACCTGAGGATATGGAGAAAACTACATTTGTCACTTTGTGGGGAACCTTTTGCTATAAGGTTATGCCATTTGGCTTGAAAAATGCTGGGGCAACATATCAGCGGGCTATGGTGGCTTTATTCCATGATATGATGCATAAGGAGATATAAGTTTACGTAGATGACATGATCGCCAAGTCCAAATCCGAAGATGACCATGTTGATAATCTGCAAAAACTCTTTGAGAGGTTAAGAAAGTTTAAGCTCCGACTGAATCCAGCCAAATGCACTTTTGGAGTGAAATCAGGCAAGCTTCTGGGGTTCATCGTTAGTCAAAGAGGAATAGAGGTTGATCCTGAAAAGGTTCGAGCAATCATCGACATGCCAGCACCTCAAACGGAGAAGGAAGTTCGTGGGTTTTTAGGAAGATTGAACTACATTACCCGGTTCATCTCCCAACTAACCGCGACATGTGAACCAATCTTTAAATTGCTGCGCAAAAATCAAGCTGTGACATGGAATGAAGATTGTCAAAAAGCCTTTGAGAAGATCAAACAATACCTACAAGAGCCTCCAGTTTTGGTTCCCCCAGTGCCGGGAAGACCTCTCATCATGTATTTGACTGTGCTAGATGGATCTATGGGTTGCGTACTGGGGCAGCACGATGAGTCGGGAAGAAAGGAACATGCCATCTATTATCTAAGTAAGAAGTTCACCAGTTGTGAAGCCAACTACTCACTGCTAGAACGCACTTGTTGTGCTTTAGCATGGGCGGCTCGCCGTTTGAGGCATTACATGTTGTGTTATACTACCTGGTTGGTGTCCAAAATGGATCCGATCAAGTATATCTTTGATAAGCCCGCTCTGACTGGAAGAATTGCTCGCTGGCAAGTCCTGCTCTCAGAATATGACATTGTCTATGTCACCCAAAAAGCAATAAAAGGGAGTGCCCTTGCAGAATATCTAGCCAATCAGCCGGTAGAAGATTATGGATCGATGCAATGTGATTTCCCAGATGAAGATATAATGGCTTTGTTTGACCGCGAGCAATCACCAGGAAAAGAAAAGTGGACCTTGTTATTTGACGGAGCTTCTAATGCATTGGGGCACGGAATCGGGGCAATCTTAATCTCACCAGAAAATGATTATTTCCCTGTCACTGCAAGACTTTGCTTCGATTGTACAAACAATATAGCCGAATACGAAGCTTGTGCACTAGGGATTTTGGCAGCAATGGAGGCAAAAGCAAGGATACTGGAGGTATATGGGGACTCTGCACTAGTTATCCACCAGCTAAGGGGGGAATGGGAAACCCGAGATGCCAAGTTAATTCCGTCCCCGAGAGGATAACCAATTAGCTGACGCGCTGTCTACCTTGTCCTCAATGTTCAAAGTAAGTGACGAGAGGAACCTACCACTCATCAAAATGGAAAGTCGTGATCATCCTGCATATTGTCAAGTGATAGAGGAAGAGTCTGATCAAAAACCGTGGTACCATGACATCAAATGTTTCATCCAAAGAAGGGAATACCCTCCAGGTGCTTCGGAAAATGACAAAAGAACTCTAAGAAGACTTGCAATGGGTTTCTATTTAGATGGAGATATTCTCTACAAAAGAAACCATGACATGGTGTTGTTGAGGTGCGTTGACGCAAAAGAAGCTAAACTGATAGTTGAGGAGGTACATGAAGGACCTTTTGGAACACACGCGAGCGGTCATGCAATGGCCAAGAAAATCTTGAGGACTGGCCAATATTGGTTGACAATGGAGGCTGATTGCTTTAATTATGCGAAGAAGTGCCATAAGTGTCAAATATATCTTGATAAGGTTCATGCGCGCCCAGACTCCCTTGAATGTCATGTCGGCACCACTGGCCGTTCTCAATGTGGGGAATGGATGTGATCGGGCCCATCGAACCAAAAGCCTCAAATGGACATCGCTTCATTCTTGTTGCCATCGATTATTTCACCAAGTGGGTGGAGGCTGCATCATATTCCAATGTGACCAGGAATGTCGTGATCAGATTTGTCAAAAGAGAGTTAATTTGTCGTTATGGGTTGCCGAGTGAAATTATCACTGATAATGCGACCAATTTGAACAATAAGATGATGAAGGAGATGTGCGAAAATTTCAAAATAAAGCATCATAATTCCTCTCCGTACCGCCCAAAGATGAACGGGGCAGTTGAGGCCGCTAATAAAAATATCAAGAAGATTGTCCAAAAGATGGTGGTGACGTATAATGATTGGCACGAGATGTTACCTTTTGCTTTACACGGCTATCGTACCTCTATTCGCACCTCGACAAGGGCAACGCCATATTCTTTAGTTTATGGGATGGAGGCAGTGCTCCCGATTGAAGTAGAGATCCCCTCACTAAGAGTACTGAGAGAAGCAGAATTAGAAGAAGCTGAGTGGGTCCAGGATCGACTAGACCAACTGAACCTCATTGAAGAGAAGAGATTAGGGGCATTGTGTCACGGTCAATTATACCAGAGAAGGTTGATGAGGGCTTATGAGAAGAAGGTACGCCCGCGGCAGTTTCGGGAGGGTGACCTGGTGCTTAAAAAGATTCTACCAATCCAAAAGAATCATCGAGGGAAATGGACTCCGAACTACGAAGGACCTTACGTTGTGAAAAAGGCCTTCTCTGGAGGAGCTTTAATTCTCACCAGGATGGATGGGGAAGACCTTCCACTCCCTGTGAACTCAGATGCAGTAAAAAAGTATTATGCTTGAACACACTTCCCAAGAAGAAGAAGGAAAGAAAAGAAAAAGTGAAAAATGAAAAAGAAGAGCTCGCTAGACTGAAAATCTGAAAAGACAGTCTAGGCAAAAGTTAGAGCAACCCGATAGGCTGAAAACCTGAAAAGGCGGTCTAGGCAAAAGTTAGGGTTCAAAAAAATAAAAATATAACAATGGAAGTGTCGTCGAGCTGATGAACTGGGGCAGTCAGTAGGTCGGATGTATGAAACTGGGGCAAACAACATCTCTGAAGCCAATTAATAAGCAGTCAAGATTGTATGGGGGATACTAACATTAGTCATTGATAGAGACGTCACCTGAGGAGATGCGATTCTACTCCGCAATGTTCTGCAATCTATGCATTGTACACCTTTTTCAATCCAAATATAATGTCATTGACTTCCTTTATTTTATTTCGCAACCTTTGTCTTTTTCTCCTAACTTTTGTCATTTGTGTGTGTGCATTCATACTGATAAGTATACACTGAAATGTGAAACAAGTATTGGTTTTCTTTAAGCAGTTAGAATTCCTTAGAAAGCCTCGAAAGGTCCTGGGGGGTACGACGCTTCCCCTATAAACGACACTGAAGAAAGGAAGGAATATTAAAGATCAACCACTGGGATAATTATCATCAAAGACGTCTACCATCAGAAAACAAGAGTGCAAGATATCTTTCCTCGATTAGACGGGCCTTCTTTTAGTTCATCCTCAAGACTGACTGTGATCGATGCTTTTAAAGGGTCAAGGATCCAATAATGAAAAGGAAACAACAAAGAAGAAATAATTTATCATCAATCTTTTGCATCATGCCAAATTAATAAGGGTTCTCATCACCATCATTCATTCTGAGAATTGAAAGTTAGTTATTTGAGTTTTCGCATTGTCATTCCATCAGTGAGCAAAATCGACATTCATATATTGCATTTGTCTATATGGCATCGTAAGCCCTTTTATCTTTCAGTTCGAGCTTTTGACGGGCAATCCACCCCGTAAGCTCTTTTATCATTCTATTTAAACTTCTGACGGGTAATCCACCCCGTAAGTTCTTTTTATCATTCTGTTTAAGCTTCAGACGGGCAATCCACCCCGTGAGCTCATTTATCTTTCTGTTCGAGCTTCGGAGGAGCAATCCACCCCGTAAGCTCTTTTATCTTTCAGTTCGAGTTTCTGACGGGCGATCCACCCCGTAAGCTCTCTTATCTTTCAGTTCGAGCTTCTGACGGGCAATTGATGAGTGTGATTCCACCTCATCTTTGTCCATCATTTTGCATGCATTTTCATGTAGTTTAGGCATATTTTTATTAGATTTTAGGTTAATTTTCCTTTGGAACAGGTAAGGCGGTTTTCGTGTGTTGTTTTGCAGATATCAAGGGTAAATTGCTCAAGATCAACCATGATGAAGTTTGGATGAAGATGGAGCTTTAAAACTGAAGAAAATGAGCCAAACAGAGCCCATCACGGCCTAGCCGTGATGCCCATCACCACCCCCCCCCTGATGCCCATCACGCCATGATCGAGCAAAAGCTGAAAAAGAAGAAAGGTGAAGTCGAGTGCGTCACGGCCTGGCCGTGATAGCCATCACGGCCGTGACCCAAAACCACCACAAGTCGAGAGCACATCACGGCCCAGCCGTGAAATTCATCACGGGCCATGAAAGGAAGGCTCGCGTCGCGAGCAGCATCTCGCGTCGCGAGAAATTGAATTTTCCAGATTTGCAGAGGCAGAGACCGTCACGGCCTGGCCGTGATGGCCATCACGGCCGTGACGCGCATTACTTGGACCTGAAGAAACCGAAATAGATCAGATTTTGAGTTGGTTTGGGACTCTAACTTCCCCATTTCTATAAATATGGACCAAGGCATCAGAAACAGAGGATGATCAACACATTAGGGGCTACTACTCTAGGCATAGATTTAGGATCTCTTCTTCTCTTCTCCTCTCTTCTCTTTTCTGATTTTTATTATGTTGTCATCCCAGCTTGTCATCTCCATGGCAAGACTGGAGTAGTAGCATAGTTTCTAGGGATTAGGGCTCTGCCCAAGGTTTGTAAATGATGTTAATTTGATGTTGAAACCATTGTTGATTTCATAATTGTTTTAGATCTGATTTATAGTGTGTTAATCACTCATAAATTTCGGCAACCGTTTATTTACGTGACATAGACGTTCTAAGGAGGAACCTAACGGTGAACTTAGGATCTCTAGGGTGATTCACTCGTAAAGCCCGGCAGCCACTAGTTTGTGAGATGTGAATGATCCAAGGAGGAACCTAGCGGTGAACTTAGGTTATTTGCATGACCGAGACATTTCAAGGAGGAACCTAGCGGTGAACTTGGGTGTCGGACCTATAGAAGTCAGACTTGGGACTGAAATCACGAGAGTTAGAAGCCGTCCCTCGAGGAGCAACGAGTTGTCACTGAACGCAAAGGGTCCAATCTGGGATCGACTACCACGAGAGTAGGGGTCGGGTCAATTGGGCACGGCTTTTGTAACCCGAGAGGGAGCTTAAGCTATCAGAGGATAAACTCGCCTTCAAGGCAATTTCGGTAATCAACAAAGGTAAATCTGTTAGCAACATAAACGACCTCAAAGGTAACCCAAATCCCTAGGAATCCGTTTTAGATCGAAAACCCCATAAACATTTGTTTTCTGCTCATCTATCTTTTAATTTTCAAATTCAAAACCTTTTTCAAAACCCTTTACAAAGTCCAGATATAATCGATTAGAATTTAATTGCGATTCGAGAACACAGTCTCTGTGGGTTCGATATCTTTTATTACTTGACGGCAGTCCGGTACACTTGCCGGATACGCACGAGCGTCGTCGCACGTCGACTGACGCGACACATCAAGTTTTTGGCACCGTTGCCGGGGACTGTGCCTTTTCGAATTTCAATTAGTTTTTAAATTGATTTTTCTGGACCATTTTCTTTTTATTTGATTTTTATTTCTGAATTATTAAAAAAAAAAAAATATTCTTTCCTTCTATTGTATCCATCTCTCTGTGTGTTATATGCAAAGATCCCTAAGTCTTGGGAGCCTTAGTGAGATTGATCCGGAGATTGAGAGGACCTTCCACAGACGTAGAAGACTACAAAGAGAGGGAGAAAGGTTGAGTCCCGTTCCACTCATGGCGAATCAACCGGATACAAAACCTTTGAAGGACTACGCAGCCCCAAATGCGAGAGGCTTGCGAACTGGGATTGCAAGGCCAGAGATTGAGGCGGAAAACTATACCATACCGCCCATGCTAATCAACATGATTAGGCAACATCAATTCGGAGGATTGCCTTCGGAGGACCCGACCGATCATATAGAAACATTCTTAGAGTTCACCGACGCAATCAGGATTAATGGAGCCTCAGTCGATGTTGTGCGTTTGAGGTTGTTCCCCTCATCTCTCACTGGAAAGGCGAAGGCCTGGCTAAAGCAAATTCCCGCTAACACTTTGGCTACTTGGGACCAATTGGAACAGGCGTTCTTGGAGAAATTCTTCCCTCCATCCAAGACGGCCTACATAAGAACCCAGATCACCGGCTTCTTCCAGAAAGACGGAGAATCATTATCGGAAGCCTGGGATCGTTACAAGGGACTGCTGGAGTCGTGCCCACATCACGGACTCGAGAGGTGGTTAATAGTGCACACCTTCTATAATGGATTGGATTACTCTTCGAAGGTGTCACTAGATTCTGCAGCCGGTGGAGCGTTTATGAATAGGCCTCTCACTGAGGCATTCAACATCATCGAGAATGTCGCCACCAACTACCACCAATGGGGATCCGAAAGAGGTAATAACCCGAACAAGATTTCGGGGGGTAAGTTTGAGGTAAATAGCACATATCTTATTATGTCAAAGATAGACTCACTTAATAAACGTTTTGATCGGCTTGAAAGAGCTAATGTGAGTGCATTAGGTGCTACTAACCTTGTTTGTGAGATTTGTGGAATGCAGGGACATGACATGATGGGATGCCCACATGGATCCGGCGCTTCGGGTGAACAAGTGAACTCTTGTAACAACTACTATGATACGAACCCGAAGCTGCCCAACTATGCTCCCCCAAATCCCTACAACCAAAGAAGGAACAACCCTTACCTCTCCTACGGCAACTACAGCAACACGCTCAACCATGAGTTCCAAGAAGGTCAAGGTAATAAGAGAACCACACGGGTACCCTCAGGTACAAAGATCTAAACTCGAGACTTTATTTGAAAGTTTTGTCGAAACTCGGACAAAACAGAATGAGGAGTTTAGACAACAAGGAAGGGCAGTGAGTGAGGCAATAAAGGATCTAGCATCTAAGGTAGACAACTTAGCAACTCATAACAAGATGCTAGAAACCCAGATTGCCCAACAAGCCAAAGACGTACTCGAGACCTAAGGGTGCATTCCGGGGCAACCCGAAGCAAATCCCAATGAGCATTGCAATGTCATACACTTGAGGGATGATAAGCTTGGGGTGGGGGTAGCTGAAATGGACGTGGAACCGGAGGAGGACACGAACGAAAAAGAAGAGCCGAGCAGAAATATGTCCCTCCACCACCGTACCAACCCCCGATACCTTTCCCACAGAGGTTGGTCAGGAAAAAGCAAGTAGATGTAGAGACTAAAATGCCTACTAAACTGAAAGACCCAGGTAGTTTCTCCATCGCTTGCTCGATTGAACAAGTGCAAATTGACCAAGCCTTATGTGACCTAGGGGCTAGTGCGAGCTTGATGTCCCTCACTATCATGGAAAGGTTGGGAAGGAAAGAGTTTAGACCATTCAAATTCCCCTTACAAATTGTGGATGGCTCAACTAGGACTCCTCTAGGCATACTAGAGAATGTTCCTGTAAAGGTAGGGAAAATTCTCATCCCTACCGACTTCCTGGTATTGGACATGAAAGGGAATTCTAAATTCCCCATCATTTTAGGAAGGCCATTCTTGGCAACCGCTGGAGCATTAATAGACGTAAGGAATGGCAAACTCTCTCTAAATGTAGAGGAAGGTAGGGTAAATTTTCAGTTGACTAACTCTTGTAACAACCCTCCTTTTGAGAGCCATGTGTGCAGAATTGATGTAACGTCTCCAGCGGTAGAGAAAGAACTTAGCATGGAAGCAACCCCAAAGATATGCATGGTTGGAGATGCACCCAGTGGTGAGGTTGGAATTGCTGTCCATGCAGAAACAATACTTCCGCCGGGAGGAAGGAAGGCTAGGAAGCTCCGAAAGAAAAGAGCAAAGCGGAAGCGTTACTGGCCGTATGAGCAGAAACGGCTATTTGAAGGAGCTCCATGGAAAAGAAGTGTTCCTACACTTCTACGCCCCGCCGACCCCGGTTGACTTGAGGAAGTATGGTCAAGCTTAAGACCATAAATAAGCGCTTCTTGGGAGGCAACCCAAGTTTTCTTTCCCTTTTTCCTTTTGTTTTTGATTTAACCTCTTGAATAATTTGAGAAGATCAAGAGGCAAAAATATCATTAATAAGTTTGTCTAGTGTTTTCAGGTTGAGAAAGAGAAGAATAGCATAAAAAAATAAAGTCAGAGGCCATCACGCCCTGGCCGTGACAGTGGTCACGGCCGTGATGAAAATAAACAAGAGCACAGAAAGGAACACGGCCTAGCCGTGACAACCATCACGGGCGTGATGAGTAGGATGCCAAGGTCAGAGAGCATCACGGTCTAGCCGTGATGTAGATCACGGCCGTGACAGGGCAACTCCTGAGGATCAGAAACGATCACGGCCTGCCCGTAATAAGCCTCACGGCCGTGATACAATTTCTACCCAAGTTTTGACTGGAATGTGAAGCCAACACCCGCTACCGACTCGGTAAGTTGTTCCATTTTTCTCCTCTCTCCGACTTGATTATTTACATTGGAGACAATGTAAGTAATCAGGCTTGGGGTAGGGGTATTTATTTTTGCATTATTCATATTGCATTCACATAGGCATAGATTGGTATGATCACATTCTCTAGATTTCCCCTCACTTAGAACATGCATCCGATTGTGAGAACTTGGAGCCAAATGAATTGAGATAGTGAATTTTGAACCCAATTTTTCATTATTCTTGTGATATGGCTAAAAATAAAAATTTCTTGACTCGGTCTGGTGATAGTTGATAATTAGCATGTGGTTCCTTAGACTTGTGTACCTCACTGATTTTTGAACTACTAAATGTAAGATTTTGAGCCAAAAAGGGGTATTCACTAAATCTACCCCATTTCTTGTGATAGAGTGATTTAATTCCTCATGGACTGTATTTTCTAGAACTTGACTTGAAACCATTTCAAAACTTAAAAATTTTTGAAAGCATTTTTGGAAATGATTGAGGCACTAGGTATTTTTCCGGCCTCCCGAGCTTTGAATGATAAATGCTACCCCTTAGTTGCCCAATTTTGAGCCTAAAGAAAAAAATACTTTTCTTGGTACCATGAATTAATTTGATAAATAATGCTTGGTATGGCACCTTTTAAAGTATTACAAAAAGGGTAATTGGTAGTTGGAAAAAGAATGGGATGAAAATATTTCTCTTGAGCTATAAATCTCCCCTTCTCCAAACAAATAAAAAATGAAATGAACAGAAAAAAATGGAGAAGGGGATGACAAAGAAAGTGAGAAAAAAAAAAGAAAAAAAAAAGAAAAAAAGAAGAAAGGTGGAAAAAGTAAATCAAAGCCCTTAAAAGGTAATTTAGAAGGTGTCATACTTTGTAATGTTTGATAATCTATCTAGCCTTCTTGAAAATTCCCTTTCTTTGATTTTCCCACCTTACAATAAATCCCATGGCCACATTACAACCAAAGGAAAAGACCTCTTGATTCTTAAGTGTTTTCATTAATAAAGTGGAGATTTGGTTAATAGTCAAGCCTATGGTAAAATACTTTCCTTGAGGAAATGGAGTGAATTGTCATAAACCCTAAAACACTTGAGTGAGGTGAGATGAGTGCCCAAATCAGTGAGGACATGAACTTGAAGAACCTAAGCTTCTAATTGGACTTGAACTTGATTATCTCTTGAATGCTTATTAAAAATGCCTATTACTTGGATTAGCTTCTAGGGTTCTTAGTTCACTATCCATGCTTTGAAAGATTTATATCTTATGGCCTGAGTAATTGCTTGAGGACAAGCAAAGTTTGGGCAATCCACCCCGTAAGCTCTTTTATCTTTCAGTTCGAGCTTCTCACGGGCAATCCACCCCGTAAGCTCTTTTATCTTTCAGTTCGAGCTTCTCACGGGCAATCCACCCCATAAGCTTTTTATCTTTCAGTTCGAGCTTCTGACGGGCAATCCACCCCGTAAGCTCTTTTATCTTTCAGTTCGAGCTTCTCACGGGCAATCCACCCCGTAAGCTCTTTTACCTTTCAGTTCGAGCTTCTAACGGGCAATCCACCCCGTAGGCTCTTTTATCTTCAGTTCGAGCTTCTAACGGGTAATCCACCCCGTAGGCTCTTTTATCTTTCAGTTCGAGCTTCTGACGGGTAATCCACCCCGTAGGCTCTTTTTATCTTTCAATGCGAGCTTCTGACGGGCAATCCACCCCGTGAGCTCATTTATCTTTCAGTTCGAGCTTCTAACAGGCAATCCACCCCGTAAGCTCTTTTATCTTTCAGTTCGAGTTTCTCACGGGCAATCCACCCCGTAAGCTCTTTTTATCATTCTGTTTAAGCTTCTCACGGGCAATCCACCCCATAAGCTCTTTTTATCATTCTGTTTAAGCTTCAGACGGGCAATCCACCCCGTGAGCTCATTTATCTTTCTGTTCGAGCTTCTGACGTGCAATCCACCCTGTAAGCTCTTTTATCTTTCAGTTCGAGTTTCTGACGGGCGATCCACCCCGTAAGCTCTTTTATCTTTATGTTCGGGCTTCTGACGGGCAATCCACCCTGTAGGCTCTTTTATCTTTCTGTTCGAGCTTCTGACGGGCAATCCACCCCGTAGGCTCTTTTATCTTTCAGTTCGAGCTTCAGACGGGGCGTAAGCTCTTTTATCTTTCAGTTCGAGCTTCAGACGGGCAATCCACCCCGTAAGTTCTTTTATCTTTCTGTTCGAAAGCTCTGTTATCTTTCTGTTTAAGCTTCTGACGGGCAATCCACCCCGTAAGCTCTTTTATCTATCCGTTTGAGCTCTTGACGGGCAATCCACCTCGTAAGCTCTTTTATCTTCCTGTCCGAGCTTCTGACGGGAAATCCACCCCGTAAGCTCTTTATCTTTATTTTTAAGCTCGGCAGACGATCCACCCTGCAAGCTTTTTATGTGTAAACCTCAGTGGGTGATCTAACCCGCGAGTTCTTCAAAGGAGATTGGTTTGTAGTCACGGGTCCTTTTGCTTGTCGGTGTATCCCGAACAAAATTGGAGTTCGTGTCTTTACTCGTTTCTTATAACGATAATAGGTTAACTATAGTTACACCGATTATCTAATAAGAAACAAGTAAAGAGGGGCAGCTGTGAACACCTAATTTTGCTCAGGTATATTTTTATCCTTTTAACAATAATAAATAAATAAATAAATAAAAATGCCAAGAAAAAAAATAATTTGTTTGTCTGATTTCTTGATTATTTTTAAGATAAGTTAAAAAAAAAAGAAAAAGAAAAAAGAAAAAAGAAGAAGAAACGTTGAGTCCCTGCAACATCTACTGTTGGTCTTTCTCCTCCAGCTTCCATCTTTAACCAACATGTACCCAAGCCACTTTTGAGTATGGCAAAAATCAGAACTCGGATGGGGACTGCTCAAGGAAGCCGAGTCAGCAATCACAAGATGGTAACCTCTGCAACACTCAAGTTTGCAAGGTCCCAATGACATTGAGAAGAGTTCATCTTCTTCTATAAAAAGGACCCAGCAGAAACAACAAAGGGGGGGGGGGGGGACATACAGAAAAATCTGAAAGAGGGAAACAGCAGAAAAAATACTTAATACTCTCCTCTCATCCTTCATCTTCTTCAACAACCCAACAGCAATAAAACAGAAAAAGAAGAAAAATCCACATACACTCCCACAACTCAGATCCGGTTCTGGTTCGTGCTCCACCACTGCGAGCCATACGCCGACCGCTGCTTCATCCTCCACCACCAGATCCGCGAGACCACCGCGACTCCTGCCGCTGGGGAGTTGCAGATCGGCGTTCTGGTTCATCCTCCACCAGTCCAGATTCGTGTCCCCGCCGCCGCTGCGTTCGACCCGGACCGGCGCCGTCCACTGCGTGCTTCTGCTCCCGTTCGCCGATGCCAGCAACAGCAGAACCAGCGCTCCGCCGCGCCCACCATCTCGCCTCCAACCCAGCCGCTGCTCTCTCCGGTGTTCGTGCAGGTGAAGGGTCAAAGTTGGTTTCTTTACTGGTTTGTCACTTTCACTGTGACTCCCTATGCTCCTCTGATATATGAAGAGGGATAAAGTACTTTTATTTCAAAAAAAATCACCTATTTACACTTTGTTTTCTTTTTCCTTCATTTGCTTTGGCCCTCTGTTTTTTTCTCTCCTTTTCCTTGTTGGGTTCGGCGCCTAGAGATTTGGGTTTCTGGCTTGATGATGTGCTTGTCCTTTTTCTTTTAGTTACTGATAGTTATGTCTCGTCCGGGTAAAAAAAAAAAAGAGAAACAAAATAATAAAAACAAAAAGTCATAAAAATAAAAAGAAAAGATCTTTTTGAATTCACGCAACAATCCACAACGTTGATGTATGATTTTTCATTCTCAAGTGTTGTACAAATTGTAAGGGTTCATCGTATAACACTGTTATCTTGAACCCTGTGCAAAAATGAATTCCCTTTTATTAAGAATAATAAATTTTCAACTTGCTTTTTTAACAAATTTTATCCAACATTTTTGTAATATATATATATATATATATATAAAATAATAAAAATCCTTTTTTAATTCACGCAACAATCTACGACGTTGATGTATGATTTTTCATCCTCAAGTGTCAATTCAATTGTAAGGGTTTATCGTAGAAGATTGCTTATCTTGAACCTTGTGCAAGAGTGAATTTATTCTGAAATAAAATCCTTTTAAAAAAAAAAATGAAATCAAAACAAAATCAAATCTTTTTCATCCATGTTTTAAATAAAAATCTTTTTTTTCAAAAAATCTCTTTTGAATTCACGCAATAATACATGACGTTGATGTATGAATTTTCATCCTCAAGTGTCATATGAATTGTGAGGGTTCATCGTATAGCTCCGCTATCTTTAAACCTTGTGCAAGGATAAATTCCTTTTTTTTGTAAAAATTAAATGTTTTCAATTTATTTATTTATTTTTTTTTAAAAAAAAAAATTTAGTCAGTTTTATAAAATAAAAAAAAACCTTTATTAATTCACGCAACAATCTGCGACGTTGATGTATGATTTTATCATCCTCAAGTGACGTATGTATTGTAAGGGTTTATCGTATAGCGCTGCTATCTGGGGCCCTGTGCAAGACTGAATTTATTTCAAAAAATAAAATCCCTTTTTATAAAACCTTTCTAAAATCAAGTCCCTTTTTTTCAAAGAAAAAGAAAATAAAATTAATCAACACATCAAATCTTTTCCGAAAGAACTACGTGGCTTTGAGTTTCCCATCGCACCCGGGAATACGTAGGAGCAAGATAAATCATCTTGTCGGGCCAAAACTAAATTTTCCTTTTTTGTGTGTCTCTTTTTATATTAAAATAATTAATCAAAATAATGAAACTTTTCTCTTTCCAGGGATGCTCTATGGACACGGTGCCATGTTTAATCCCTTAGATTTGAGGTTGCTCTGTGGACTCATGTGCCATGTTCAACCTCATTTAGTTTTTATAAATTATAAAGTTTAAAAAAAATATAAAAATTAATAAAAAATTAAAATATTAAAAGTTAAAAAAAAATTCTTTCTTGTAAATAATTTTTGGGGTAAAATAAATATTTAAAGGGCTGTTAAAATATTTTTTTTGCACAATTAACTTGAGGTACCTTTTTTAAACGGGCGATGTGGGGTGCTAACACCTTCCCTACTCGTAACCGACTCCCGGACTCATATCTCTCCTTTTTAAAAGACCAGTTTTCCTTAAAATAAATGGTTTTCCCAATGTTTTTCCCAAATAAAAATATTGGTGGCGACTCCTCTGTCTTTACCCTCATCTTTCCGCGGCTCCCGGACGGGACGGTCGCGACAATCTATATCTATACTAATTAATAAGGGGAAATGCTGATTTTAGTGTAGCACAATGATGCAAGCCATATGTCAAGTGAGGAAGTTTTTTTATTTTCAAAATTTATATATTTTTTTGTTTTAAAATATTTACAAATCGGTAAAGGTACAATGTTTTGGGAGTCAAACGCGACAATCTCTGAATTGACATAAATAGAGGCAGAGCTATTCATATTTTCTAGTCTATTTTTTCTACATCATTGTCCTTGTTTTTTCTATTTTAAATAATAAATCTATATCTATACTAACTAATAAGGGGAATTGCTGATTTTCTAATAAAGGGACATGTGTCAGCACCACATGATTTAAGAGGATTAGTTGATCACTAGTAATAATCAAAGAGGAACACTTAACACATAGTGTTACATTATGTATTGTAATATCATTTTAAAATAAAAATAATATTCAATTCTTTGCACTCAAATTATAGATAAAATTGTTTCAAGGTTTTTGCTGATCACTTCTGTATATAAATAAAAATCCTTGGAGATGAATTAGTACCACCATTATGGATGGGAATGAAATATTGAAAGCAAAGTGTGAAATAAGTAAAGAAAATGTTTGGATAGTGGACTTAATTTGGGATAAAGCAAAAAAAAAAGTTTGGTAGATATAGATGCACAATTCAAGTTATTAATGATAACAATACTATCAATAATAATAGCAATTGATGGTGAAAAAATACTAGTACTCTTTTAATTTTCTAAATTAACAATGTTTTATCAAAAGTAGAAGTGTAATTGAGTAAGTCAAGTACTTCAAATTTAGATTTGACTTATAAAAAAATAAGACGACTTAGGCTTCACTTATTTATTTAAAACAAGTGAAATCTAAAACCTCGAACATGTGTAATTTAAAACTCTGATTTGACTTGTTTTAAAAATTATAAAGCTTAAGGTTAGCTTGTATGACTTCTTTATGGCTTAATTAATTTTTCTTAATAAATTTATTATCCTTTTTTGGTGCAATACAAAGAAAGAAAACTAGTCAACGCCAGACACCACTAGGGCATCCTTAACCAAGATAGATCCTAAACCAACGAGGGGATCTTTCAAAACATGAAACTCGGAACTGCACCATTTCAAGGCAATCAGACTCACAATGAACCATCTTATAACCCAGGCTCCAAGCAAAGGATAAAATGTTCATAACTTGGTTGCTCAAAAAGAAACTTCAAAACATTTTCACAGAGGATACAAATTTTTAAAACTCGCAAAATAACCATCTTTCAAGTTATTGATAAATTAATTAACCACCTTTACCCTGCACTCACTGTGTTGTGCAGTATTTATGGAATGTTGCTTGGTATGTGTTATCGCATTACCTACTTTGTCACCATAATTACTGCCCTTACTTCGTATATGCTAATATGAGACAATGTGTTTATCGTCCAACTAATGAAGGCATCTTGTTATTCTAGTTCTGCCATCCTGTGCGCTCTGTAAGTTTTCCACGAATGAGGTGCGATTGTTGGCGTCAAAATCATGTGAGGGGAACTGGTGGTGATTGATGAACCAAAGGCGTCGGTGTCGTGATTGCAAGATAGGTGGATACAAATTGGGTCTTGCCATGGAAGAGATGGTTGAAAATCTCAGAGATCAAGATATCCACTCTTACATATTTAACTTGCACAAAAACCCAAGTGCCACGTTGATTTTTAGGATTGAGTTAGACCTTAAATCTAATACAAACTTAGGTAAAGGAAAAGCAAATCACATGACTTTTCTCTAATTGAGTATTCTAATCTAAGCCCTTAATTTAAATTTAGAGGCTATAACGAGTCCTTTTCACTCTCATACAAAGATGCCCCATATCACGAGCTTATAATGCAAAAAAAAAAAACCTTCATTTGACTTATTTGTACAGTAGCATCTAAATTTAAACTTAACATAATTTTTTTTTAGTTGAGTAGTTCTATTTAGTACGAGATGAAAGCTGCCCGAAGTGATGTGGTGGTGAAGTAATGAGTGAAGACACTGCGATCAAGGAGGATTGAAAGTATAATAAAAAGAGATATCCAGTCAAAACCATCCATTTATTCTTAACTAAGTTTGCTTTTGTACCTATAAGCATTTCTCTTTTCAGTTATATAAATAATCTTGATCAAGCATTTAATAATTTCGAGTTTAGATAATCTAGAGATAGTTTTTATTTTTGATTAAAAAAATACACATTCATTCAAATTGATAAAATATATCGAAAACAATACAAATTCAACATCACTAAAAACTGAAAAGAATAAATCTGCAAACAAACTGACAGCACCCAGGTTAATAGCATAACACGACAAAATGTCTACAAATGTGACAAAATCAAAGTGACCGAAATACCCATGCCTTCAGATCTGTAACGTTGAGGCCCAAGTCTTGATTGAATCTGTAATGAATCGAAGCTGATCTGTCAATCTGAACTAAACGAACACCGCAACAAGACGGGAAACCAAACGACGCCGCCGCAACAAGACGATGAACAAAATATCGCCGCACGCAGACGACGAAAACACGGAAAACACAAAAGAAAAACCAGATATATGTGAAAAACCACTTATTTAGATAAAAGGAGAGAAAAGAACGATGTAGAGGGATGATTCCAGGCAAAAAAAAATTGGCCCAAAACCACCCATTCCGGTGGATGAGGAAGAAGAAAAGGATTAGGGGGAAGGTTGAGAGAGAAAGACGACTCTAAGTTAGATTTTGAAATTCCAGATAATCCAGAGATAATTGAACCCATATAAACTCTCAAACAAAAATTAATGATGTTGAGTAACAAAAAGAGTTAAGTTGTGATGGTTAATGAGTTCCACTTTCAAACAAGATAGTTGTCTAAAGACCTCCCCATTAACAATATACAAATCCAGTAAAAAAAACATTATTCAAAGATTAGTCCCACGATAAGTTACTTGATACAAGATAAAAAACTAAAAAAAAAAAAAGAGTTAAAGACTATCTATGACAATTTTAAATAAATAAATAAAAAAAACTATTGGGAGTAAAATTATAATTTAACCTCTTACTTTTTATATATAGAGTAATGATATTTGGATACAAGAATGGTGTCAAACATTATATAAAAGTATTCATCCTCACTCGTATATTGTTTTTTTCTTTCTCATCATATATCTCATCACTATCGGGATATTTATAAGCTCTACAGCAAGAAAGGTGTTTCAAAATATCTTTACGATTTTTCATATTCAAGAAATTTATTTATTTAAAGTTTCTCCAAAAATACCAAAAATAAAGAAAAAGACCAGAGACAGATTCATTCAATCAGAAAGACTGAGAGTTGAACTGTTTTGGCACAGAAACACATAAGCTGAGAGACAAACAGACAGAGAGAGAGAGAGTGTTGAAGGAATTGAGACATGAGAAGTGAAAATCCTTAATCTCCGTTTCGTTGATAAGCAGTTGAATCCAACGCCCAGATGAATCGACGTCGTTTTGATTCGATTCCTCAGCGTCTCTTCTGACCTCGTCAGATTCATTCAGCACTGCTTCAACTCAAGTAAACACTGGTTCTTCCCCAAACCCTAGCTTCCTATTTTTTCTTCATTTTTGATTCTAATCTTTCAATTCAATTCGCTATTCTCTGTTCTCAATCTATTGAGTTCTGAATTACGATCATTAACATAAAAAACAAAAGAAAAAGTACGTCTTTTTTTTTGTGCTGATGGGAGTGTTCTTGCTTTATCAATTCATTGCCTTTATGGGTTTTATTGATCAAATGCATATAGCGATTTCTAGTTTGTTGAAGTTTGTAACTATGACAAATTTCTGTGTTTTTTTTGTTCTTTAGATTTGCTATAAATTGTATATCTAGATGCTCAAGCTGGGAAGCAAGGAGCTTCTGCAGTTATAGAGCTGATAAAAATGGAATTTTCTTTAAAAGATGTGAAATTTTAGGAGAATTAATAGAAGGACTGCTAACAATACAGTTCTTTTTGAAATTTTTGTGTTTTTATAATGGGAGGCTCTTAGGTATCCCCAATCGATTGGTTTATTATGCATCATGCAAATTAATCTGACAGCCAAGAAGCATGCTATACTGGGCGAATACTTATCGGGTCAGATACTTCTTGGATGGGTTTAGATACTTATAGCTTACATATTTCAAGTATTATCTTGTTTTTAATTTTGTACTAATACAAGTGGGATACGACGACGATTAGATGAATGCTAGTATTTATTGCATCTACTATGACTAATACTGACGTAGGAAACATCGATGTCGTTACTCTAATTTAGGTTTTTTGCTTTTTTGTTAACATTATATTATTTACTTGTTATATCTTAGCCGTCTCGTTTCGTGTATTTATTAGAATTTTCCATTTCCAAGTGTTGGCATCGTGTTAGAATTTTCCATTTCCAAGAGTTGGTATCGTGTCGTATCAGTGTCCTATAGTTTCCTAGTCTAACATTCATACATAACTAACATGGCTATTTCCCCAATTTTAGGTGGATTGAAATTAGGCGAAAGAGGAAAAAATTCATGAAAAAAAATCATCTTGTGTGGTTTAACTTACTATGTTTATTGTCAGTGCTGAGATAATAGCAGCCTTTATAAATGAGTAATGAAAAACAATGAGAGAACTTGGAGTTTTTGCTGCTAAAAGTTTATTTATAGCTTGCAGAGATGAAGCTATACTTACATTTGACATCAAATTTCTCCTAGATTATGCGATCTAAAAGATCTTGAAATGCTGTTTATACTAGGAGGAAGTCGTACCTTACGCCCTGATACCGTTTGATCCCCTCGAAGGCAGGTGGGGGTTAGTTTGTATTAGAATTCAATTCAGTATGCTGCTAGGAAATCCATTGCAGCACTAGAGGATCTACATGAAATTTGTAACTTATATTCGCATTATACAGATTCCATTAGGAAAGACTTTATGATAAATCTTGTATTGTAGGTTGGAATTGCCATGAGTTATTGTAGATACTTTGGTTTAGCAATTGGAGATTTAGGTAAGTAACTAGTGAAACTGATGTGTGATTGAAAGTTTATTTCTAGTGAGACTAAGTTTACAAAGGGTGGGTTAAACAAATTAGATCTATTTGTTGCTAAAGAGTGATGGGCAAACAATTGGTTTATTTTGGTTTTGCTTCTTCTTGTACGTGGAGGGGATTAAACGAATCACAGAATCTAATTTTCCCTCCTCAATCATGGGAAGATGCCTAGGCTAGGGCTCTCAAGTTTTAAGGAAATTGTATTGTTGTCTTTTTTTTGATAAAAGAAGAAAATCATGGAGATGAAGAGAAAAATTTACGAAGAGTTGGAGGATAAGGAATCCTCCATAACTTAAGATGAAAAGACAAAAAAACAAAGAAAACATCAACGGAGTGAAGCTGCCCAATCCCGCAGCATATCTGTTAGGGAATCCCCTTAAAAGGGTCACATGCTTTACACCAAATAGAAGCCAAACGCCTTATCTTTTCCTAAATCAACTATCGTGCTGTAGAAACATCCTTTAGGTTCATGAATTATGCTCCATATAGCGAGTGATGAAATGTCAGCTTAGGTTTTAAAATACATGGAATCTCATTTCCTAATTATTGGGGGATAAATGATATATTTTTTTTCCAGGAATATATACCTCAACTTCCACATGTTATTATCCCTAATTTCGTAATTAATTTATTTTCTGCTTACAAATTTGTGTGGGTGTTCGTTGATGAGTTTGTAGGAATGTGTTCACTTAGATGAATCATATGGAGCTTTGGATGACTAGCTTGGAATATCCTTCCATTGGTTGATTGTGCATCCAATTAGCAGAGAAGAAAACATCATATCTGATCCAAAAGTTAAATTACATTTGGTTTAGAAAATATTTTCATCTTTCCATTTCTATAATTTCCTGAAAATATTTTTCTTTTTTTTTTTACCATTTAGATTACTTTTTTGGATTTTAAACATTGAAATTTCATTCTTGATTTTTTCAATCGTGTTTCACCACACAGGACAACTCTGATTCTCATATCCTAATGCACATGAAATAGTAACACAAATGCAGAAGATCTCTCAAAATTTAATTCTCTCTACACTATTGTAGATCTAGTTCATAACATTGCATCGACAACCTCTTAATAAAATTGGAGCTTCTTTTGGTTTTTTTCTCCATCTTATTTTCTCAGTGAAAACTGTATTAAACTATTTGCATCTTTATCCCAGCATAGATGACTCAATTATTCAAAATAAAAGGGCAGATAGTTAATTAGAGAAATAAAGGGTGCATGGTGGAGCACCATCCCTAATACTTGCAAAGAGATCAGGATTGCACAGAGAGTGACATAAAGCTTTTGGGTTTATTGGGAGTATATGTGTCGGATAAAAAATAAGGGAATTTGTTTTTGTTACATAAGATGGGGAAAATTTAATAAATGCAGGTGTTCTCATTTAAATACAGAAGAGACTTTTATGGTATTTTTAAATTTTCATAATATTAGAATCAAGTTTACGGGAAACGAGATTAGCAAATAACTAACCAAACCCGTTTTCTGATTCGATTACCTTTTTCACTGATAATGAAATTATAAAATAGGTGAATCTAGGATTCGGAATATATAGATGATGGTTTCTAATTTTTGCTTGGATTTGTGTCATTACTTCTTGAAGGGATTGAAGGCCTTTTTGTAGGTAGCATTGACAAGTTGTTTTTGAGGTCTAAAATATGAAGGGATCCTCTATGCTGCGTAGTTTTCAGCAAAATTTAATAAATGCTGTCATGGGGAATGGAATATAGACCAGACCTGTCTTTGTGAAATGGCCATAGCTCTCATCAATTCTTGTTTAATGAGGTGGCTGGGTAATATTACGTTGTTTTACATTTAATATTGAAATTTAAGTGAAGAATAATTTTTTTAAATGAAAATATAACAATGACATAGACTGATTTAGATTGAGGATTGTGGTAAACGTCATGGTAAGTTGGATCTAGTTCCAGGCCTCCTAGTTTAGAAGTGTTGGGAAAGATTGCAACAAGATGATAGGGCGTGGAAAGGTCAAAGGTAAGGATTGTGCTACATATGCTATCCCTGTACTTCTCTTTATACTAATACCACAGCTAGGCAGAGAAACATATTCCTTCTACTTTGGATGTACAGTGTACTACAAGAAATCACTCTCATGATGCTTAATACTTACCTAAAACTAAATTCTACTTAACAAAAACGTGACAGACATAGACCTGTTTACTTTTTTTTTGCACGTCATTAATTTTCTAGAGATGCACGTTGATATCATTCCTTGTGTTATTATTGCATTAATTTATGATTCTTTCTCCCAACTCTGTTCCGTGATAGTTTTTAATTTGTAGGGATAATTGTTAATTTTATCTAGTAGTGAGTGGGTCTGTCTTTGCCACCTTTGTTGCAGATATTGGAGATTTTCCTCTTACCTATTTCCATGCAGCGCCAAAAAGATCCCTCCGGTTCTGGTCTCTGGTTGTTTTAGTTGCGTAACTTGATAGTTTCTGTTCAATTTGTTACATCAAGCTGGATAATTAGCAGATGAGTATATATGATATTTGAGTTTTGAGATAAGTTATTTGGCAATATTAATTAGTATTATTTGAGAGCATTTGCGAGTTATATTATAATTGGAGTTGAAGGAAAATTTTGGTTGGGAAAAATTAAAAGAGCATTTCTGTGGGGTTGTTGGATGCCCTTTCTAGTTTGTGATCTATCTTTGTTTAGCGATATATTTAATAATAAAGGTGTGGATGTTATGATATAAGAAGAAAAATGGAGCATATATCGGAAAAAAGATTTCCTCTCAATGCAAAAGATTACGAGTTATATGAAGAAGTTGGTGAAGGTGTTAGTGCCTCGGTATACAGGGCTCTCTGTATTCCTCTCAATGAGAGTGTTGCCATCAAGGTTCTCGATCTCGAGAAGTGCAATAATGATTTGGTATGTAGGCTATTCACTTATTCTATAAGTAATGTTTATTTTTTCAGTTTCGTCTGTGCGATAATTTTTATTGCATATTTGTTTACTATATTTCAAATAATTGAACTCTTCTGATTTTATTAGGGCGTTAAAAATATTTTGCTTGTTATAAGAGGGCCTGTGCTTGTAGCTGACTTAGCTGCCATGGAATGAGGCTCTTTATCTGCCAGGCTCCTTAGAATCCTATCTTACTATTTAGCCTAACCATTTATATGGCATCACTACATCTTTTTGATAAAAGAATAAATTTATTGAGACAGCGAGAAAAAGTTACAAAGAGGGAGGAGAATAAGGAATCCTCTTAAACAAAAAAACAAAACATAAAACTAACAGGAAAACAGAGAAAATCATTATTAAGACAGTGAGAAAAAGTTACAAAGAGGGAGGAGAATAAGGAATCCTCTTAAACAAATAAACAACACATAAAACTAACAAGAAAACAGAGAAAATCAATGTAACAAAGCTCCCCAATCCCTCAACATATCTATTAGTGGAACCCCATCAACAGAGCTTCCCAATCACTATATTGTTTCCATATTTTACTGTACTTTTCTTCCCACTTAAATATTGTTTCTAGATTCAATGGCTTATGAATGTATAACAAGCAGTGTAGTTAGAATCGCATGAATCGTAAGATTCATATCGCGATTCGTCACTGAGTCTTCCACCCAGCGATACAGTAACAGGGTTGAATCAAAATCGAGCGTGAATCGGAGAGGGAAATCGTGGATCACATACGAATCAACTGAATTGTGTTTTGGTTTCGTTTATGCCGATACAAGAAAGTTGCCGCGTTAGTGGGTCACGCTTGAAAACGGGTCATATCCGAGCGACCCAGATTGGAAAAAAACAAGTTTTTGGGCTTTTGGTTGCGGTTTTAATTAATGGGTAGGAGTGGGCTTTACGAACTGGACCTTTCTAACCTAAAAAACACTCTGTATAATTATTTTCTAAACCTAAAATAGTCTCTAAACATGTATTCGGCCACATTCCCCGTTGCTGAACTGCTTTGGGTCCCTTTTGTCTCTGTATCTTCTTTGTCAACCAAAAAATACTTTTCAATTGCTGGTCCCCATTACCGGAAATGTTGTGTCCTCTTTGTCATTTTGTTTTGTTATGACTTGAATATTGGTTTATTTTAAAGTTCTATTTTAGTTTATTGGTTATTTAATAAATTATTTGGCCTTAAAATACTAATATTTATTGTTTCTTTATGTGGAAATATAATTTATGTATTTTTTAATATTAGTTATGTATCTTACGATTCACGATTCGATTCACGATTCATAAAATAGGTCTTATGATTCATGATACGAATCTCGATTTGATAACCATGATAACAAGGATGACTTCTGTCATATTACACTGTTTGTTGCTAAATATGTATCTGTCTGTCAAGTTTGAATTAAAATCTTTAGTTACATAATAGAGTATAGGATTGACCTAGTGTATAAACTCATTGTAAGCATAACCGAATGTGTTGAGTCAGCACCATTCGGTTATGGCAGTTAGCACAAAGTAGTTAGAAGCTGTTAGAAGCTCCAAGCTATAATTCGGTTATGCATACAATGAGTTTATACACTAGGTCAATCCTATACTCTATTATTACATAGTTGACCTCGTTTTTCTGAACACAAGGATAATTTCAGTCATTTGTTCATTGTTTGATGCTAAGTTGTTTGTTCGTCCATGTGTGTATCTAACTCAACAAATCATGCAGGATGGCATTCGGAGAGAGGTACAGACCATGAGTTTGATTGATCATCCAAATGTTTTACGGGCACATTGCTCTTTTACTACTGGTCACAACCTTTGGGTTGTCATGCCATACATGGCTGGGGGGTCTTGCCTTCATATAATGAAATCTGCCTATCCTGAGGGTTTTGAAGAGCCTGTTATTGCTACTTTATTGCGTGAGGTTCTCAAAGCTCTTGTATATCTTCATGCCCACGGTCACATTCATAGAGATGTCAAGGTATTGTGGCGCATCTTGACTAATATCTGTCCTCTTATTTTTTTATAAGATATGGAGCCTTTTTATATTGAACATTGAGAACCTGACAGTTAGAATTCTTAATCATAAATTAAGTGTTATTGTGCAATTGAATATGAGATTTTGAACGAACTCAGTTTTCTGCTTTTGTGGTGCTTATAAAGCTGTATCTAAACTTCCTTTTATATGCATGAATTTTTCTCTCGTGTTTGGTTTTTTGGTATTTTCTTTTTCTCATCTTAACATTCTTGACGATGCAGGCTGGGAATATTTTACTTGATTCGAATGGTGCAGTCAAAGTTGCTGACTTTGGAGTGTCAGCGTGTATGTTTGATACTGGAGATAGGCAGCGTTCGAGAAATACTTTTGTTGGAACACCTTGCTGGTACCATTTACTTTTTATTGAGCCTCTCTTATTGTAGTTTTTCATATGAACTCTGGCCACCATCATCTAAATTTGGCTATTAAAGCTATAAATTGTGTTATTTTCTACAGGATGGCTCCAGAAGTTATGCAGCAATTACATGGATATGATTTTAAGTCAGTGTCTTCTATTCTTCCCCTCGCCACAGGCTTAATATTTTTGCATTTTTTATCTCGCTCCCTGATATCTCAGTCTTTGCTAATTTTTTATATTTTTAATAATTCTCTATAAACAGAGCAGATATATGGTCATTTGGTATAACAGCACTCGAACTTGCTCATGGTCATGCCCCATTTTCCAAGTATCCACCAATGAAAGTAATTTACTTGTCTTCTAAATTTACTTGCATGTACCCCCGGTAGCATTTCTCTGTTTTTGTAAACTCAGTTGTATTTTTGCCCTTATTTTTCTGGATGTAGGTTTTACTTATGACTCTGCAAAATGCCCCTCCTGGTCTTGATTATGAAAGAGACAAGAGATTTTCGAAGGTTTTGGCATTCACTCAAAACTTTGTACCATCTATCACATATACAGTTTGTTTGTATATAAATAGTTCCTCCTCCCTTTTTTCCAGTCTTTCAAAGAGTTAGTTGCCACTTGCTTAGTGAAAGACCCAAAGAAACGTCCAAGTTCAGAAAAGCTTTTAAAGCACCACTTCTTTAAACATGCACGTGCCACCGATTATCTAGCTCGCACCATTCTAGATGGCCTTGCTCCATTAGGAGATCGTTTTAGAATGCTGAAGGTTTGCTGTTATTTCCAAATTCTTCTGTTCCGTGGAAAAATTGTTTGGCTTTTGCTATCATTCCTCTGACTTGTTTTTTATGCTCCAGGCAAAGGAGGCAGATTTATTGATGCAGAACAAGGCACTTTACGAGGATAAGGAACAGTTATCTCAGGTAGGTTTGTTTTAAATTATGGTAGTAATGTTTGTTTCTGGTATGGTCTATGCAAAGTGGTGGTTTTAATGAGTGCAGCCTCTTGTCATGTCAACGTTGAGTACCTTTTGTTTTGCCATATCCTCATGACTGTGTCGTAGCCATGCTTCATTTGGTAATTAAACCTATAGTTTAATAATATATTATATTTAATTTGTAAAACTATTTCATGTGCAGAAAGAATATATTCGGGGAATTAGTGCCTGGAATTTTAACCTGGAAGATTTAAAAAGTCAAGCTGCTCTTGTGAGTACTTTCACCTTCCTATTTTGTCTTATTTATTTAATTTAATTAGGTGGAAAAGTTAGGCATTGCTGGGCATCATTATCTATCGCCTTGTAAATATTTGTGTGCTGCCTGTAGATTCAAGATGATGGCATGCCAAATGCAGAAGAGCCAGATATTGATAAGAAGCAGAACGACAGATCTGACAACTTCAGGGTTTCAGACGTGCGGCTATTATCTTCTGTAGCAGCTAATCATTTAGGTTCTGCACCCACACTTGACAAGGAGGTACTGTTATTGTCCTAAAATGATCTACTACTTTCTTGGATTCCTCACTTTACCTCTTTTGACCTCTAAGCCTATTTTTAAGTATACTGGCTTTGCCTGGATTAGTATTTACATTACATCTTATTTCAGGATGGATTCGACAATCTTCAGGATTTGGAGAGTTCATTTGCTTCATTTCCTATTAAACCTCTTGAAGCACTTAAGTATGGTTATTTCCTCCATTTTTTTATTTTCTACTTTATTTCTCTCTTTTCAATTGGCAAGTATTGTGTTTGGGTTATGATATCATTCAAGTTTCCAGTTTTTGTGAAAACTTATGTTTCAAGCTGACACAATGTTGATTGTAACTAATTAATATGTGGGGATAATTTTATTTAGTTATTATTGTAAAGTACTCACAAAATACGAAGTAGTTCTTTGTTTCTCTCTTGTATCAATTCTTTATTAAATCTAGTGTATAATATATGTCTCAATTTTTTCTCTTTTAAGATCTATATAAAAATCTCTTTAAAAGTTTATGCAATATTCTTTCAGATCCACTTCTTCATTCATCTATAGAAATATAATATTCTATACTACATTATTTTGCATGATAAAGAATTAAAAAAAAAAAATTGATGTGGCAAATAAGATGTGCATTTGAATTGTCAGTTGAAAAGTTTTTCTTAGTGAGTAGTTTAGTCTGTTTAATAATCCTTTCTCCATTAGAAATTATTTTATCGTTTTGATATGTGATTTATGCAGAGGTTGTTTTGATATATGTGAGGACGTTGTCAATAATACTAGTCCAAGAGATTTGGATCAGGATTATGGAAGAATTAACAATGAAAGTTCTGGACCAACTAATTCATTCCCACAAAATGCTATATGTCAGCATAAAAAGTTTTCAAGTGGTCCTTTGTTGCCAGATAATTTTCTTTCTCCCAAAAAGGTTGTTACTGATGGGGACAGGTAAGTTTTTCTTTTCTATAGCAATTTTTTATAGCTTCATTTTTCCTTCCTGTTTTCTAGATTTATTACTAGAACTTGTACACAGTTTCTTTCCTGGAAATGAATTCTTTTGTTTAAAGGATTTAAGCTGGCTGAAAAAAATATCTCAGACTTGTTTTATAAATGCAGTACAGCGTTTCTGACACTTGTATTTTTTGGGTTGTGCCTGTCTTTATTTCTCTTATTTATGGTAATTATCATTAACAAATTGTGTATTTGCATTGGTAACCTTATGGAATGAAACATGATTATTGAGAATTTATGAAAATTTGGTATCTGCTGAAAGCTTGATTTTGTATTGATCTTGACTGTGAGAATCAGGATAATTTCTTTATTGTTGCTTTATTACTGCTGCATATTTGACTTCCAATATGTGTGCTCTATTCTGATATGCTTTGTGTATCTTAAAAAGGGATTATCTACAAACAAAATATTCTTCTGAGCGGAATCATAGTGGTCCATTGTTTCATCGGCAGAAGAGAGATACCAACAACCTTCCACTGGGTATGCATATTTTTCTCGTTAATGCAGCTAGTATCTGATAATTTTTTTTATATTCTTTTTCTTGTATCTAACTAGATTTTTACTTGTTTTATCTGAAAATAAGCACATTGGGAAATGGTTGTTACACATGTTTTAATGCGTTTTCTATATGCAGTTGATGACACATCAGAAGGAGCAATTGTCCAGCGTAAGGGGCGGTTTAAGGTCACATCGGCAGATCTCAGTCCAATGGTATGTATTACATGGCATATCATCTTTGTTTGTTTTTTTTAGTCCTCACTATTCAGCTCCTTGAAGAAGCTTTCTTTGTATGCTGAAGCATTAAAGGTTACAATCAAATGTCTAAAGTCCTAATTTTTCCTATTAATTTCTGGTTAGCTCTTGGAAGTGTGATTATATGTAGACTATAAATTTGTACTTGCTCTTTGTTACCTTGAGATGATATGAAGCACCGATACGCGAAATTTCGCTGCACGTCGTCCTCGATACGTCCTGTTACGGCAATACGCGGTGATACACCGTCGACACGTGTCGGCGGAGTATCGGAAGACATTATTTAAAAATAATAATAATAAATCCCGAGACGCCGTGAGTACGTCGTCGATACGTCATGGTATGCCGTTGATATGCCATGGTACGCCGTGATGGTAGACGCAGCGGCTGTGGGGCAGCGGTGTGGGAAAGAAGATGCAGAAGCAGCGGCTGTGTTGGGTTGGGGCAAGAAGAAGAAGAAGCAGCAGCTGTGTTGACTGAAGAAGCAGCTCGTTAGGTCTGGACAGAAGCAGTATGTGGGCGGCTGATAGGGAAAAAGATTACTAGGGTTTTTTGTTTTATTTCTTGAGGTGCCTTGAGTCTCCACCCCAAATTGGGCTGGGCCATTTTATGGCAAACTCCTTTATAAATATTTGTACATTAACCCTTCTATACTATTTTTTTTACAGGATTAACCCTTTTATTATACTGATTAGTATACATATAAATATAAAATATAAGATTTTAAGCATCCTGTATTTTCTTTGTAAAAGAATATTTAATAATTTCTGAAAAATATAAAAAAGATTAGTATATAATTGTATATCATATGATAGAGATAAATAGATAACATAATATATATATATATATATATATAGAAATATAATAATAAAAATAGAATTAATATGGTAACAAGATATATGTATATATATATATATATTTTCTATACGTATCCTATATTTTTTAAGAAACAATGTATCACCGTATCGGATACGTGTACTCGTATCATGTCTATGCATCATAGGACGATATAAAAAGCTATGGTTGGATTTATGTGTTCTTGAATGTTGACTTCATTGATATTGAGGATGGAACTTAGGTGATTTATGTTTTAGGCAATGGCTTTGTAACCATTGCCATTTTTTTACTCATCCAGGGTCCTTCAAACTGCGTTTTTGGCCCAGTTATTGGAGGTTCAACCAGTCCACCAAATCAGAACTTCATGGCTGCCACTATTCTTCCATCACTGCAGTGCATCTTGCAACAGAACAGTTTGCAGAGGGTGTGTTTCTGTTGAACCTCTTTTTTCTTTCTTTCTTTCTTTCTTTTTTCTTTTTAAAATTGAAATTACAAGTCTGGGGAATTTTCTTTCCAATGTATTTTGACAGGAAGAAATTATTAAATTAATAAAGTATGCGGAGCAATCTTATGGTAACGACTCTTTTCTTCTCTTTATATGCATATTGATCCTTAAAACTGGCAAATCTGGTTATTTTATTTTCTTCACTTGTTACAGGCAAGAACACAGAATCAGCAGAGGTTGGGACAGTTGATCTTTTGCAGGTAAATTTATGCCCTTATGCTTGGTAGCTTTTAAAACCTCTAACGTTAGGTAAATAGTTATCAATCCCGGACTGCGGTGCGTAGCGGCCGACCCCCAAACCGCTATAGCAGGTTAGCGGGAGCGGGATGGCAGCTATTGCAATGTATATATACACAAGCTAAAAAATTAACAGACTACCCAAAATTGCAAACACAAACACATAATTAATAATAATAAGTTATAATCTTCATGTCAATAATAACAAAAGTCAAAAAGCTATCGAATATGAAGGAGCTAAAGGTGAAAAGTAGTCAACCTTGGTCCGAAAAACCGACAATACCCCCAAATATGACCATTAATCCGACAATACCCCCAAATATGACAGTTAGATGCCCATTGGAGGAGGGGTAAAAATGAGTTCTCAACACATTTTCATGTAGTGGCCGCTATTGCCGATATTTCCCGCTATTCCGGCCACTCTAGCGGCCGTTATTACCGCTTTCAGAAAACGCTACTCTATTTGAAAACCATAGCGGCCAGGGGCTGATCCGCTCCGCTTCGGCGCTATAGCGGCACTATAGCGTGCTATTAACTACATAGGTTATGTTACAAAAAATAGTTTCCCTAATTATACGTTGCCTTCAATTATGAGATTCATTCATTGTTGTAATGTGATATCTTAGATCATTACTATGGATGTAGTTACATAATAGTGTTTTCGCCGCTTGATGTTATGATATGATGATAACCAGCATGTAAGCGCATCCAATATCTATTTTTGTGCTTGAGTTTGGATGCAACTCCTTGAAATAGCATTTGTGTTGTTTTGCTCAAGAGCCTTAGAGCCTCAAGTGGCACCAAGTCTCTTTGGAGATTGTTTGATCCCAGGATTGAATTTCAGCCAGGCTGCTTTTCCTGAACTTATTCTACCCCCACCCCTCCTCACACCAGGTCATAGGCATCCTTTGTAAGCACAATGAAAAAAGGAAAAAGAAATTTTGTTGATTTATTATTCACTCAAGTGAGAATACAAGCAAGAAAATAAATTTAAAATTTACTGCTCATCTATTACATCAGGATTCGGATTGTGTCCATCCAAAAATATGACATGTAACTCTTAAGAGATAAAAATGAGTACAAGAATGCATTTTTGGTGCTTACCGTGACTTTCCTCCTTGCGATCAAAATGTATTTGTTCTAGGATTGCCTCAGCAAAACTACTTGAATATCTGAATTTGATTGAGAGAAATCTTCTCTACCTCGTGGATTCATGCAAAGTACATAGAAATCACAATCCCTCAACTTTTGGGATTGATATCTCTTTTTTCCTATTCTAAGATAACTACCAAATTTGTGGGGGTGGGGGGTACAATGTCAGCATGGAGGTCTGAACCTAGGATCTCCTGCACACTTAACAGCCCTTCATCACGAGAAGCCAAAGAATTATTCTAGTTGCTCATGCCTGGTACAATTATCTTAATGATGTCTAATGGCTTACTATTCACAATTCTTTTTAATTATTAACATTTTAACTTCATTCCTATGAAATGTTATGGTGGTAATTTTACCTTTTTCTTTTCTTTGGGGGAGGGGGTAGTGTGTGTGCCCGGGTGCAACCTGTCCTATGTTTTTAATACCTGTTTATTTGAACTTTACATGGCCACCAGTAAGATTTTTGCAGCTGTGGCACAAAGCTATTAGGGATTGGAAAAATATTGAAGAAATTTGGTATTTTGGAACAAAAGTTAGCACAATTTGGGAATCAATTTAAAATTAAGTTGAAGCTTAAGGACAACAATAGTAATCTAGTTTTCCTTTTTTTCTGGTGGATGGGAGGAGGGGTTTAAGAAATATCATGATTACTCGCGTTACAGGAGTTTACTTGCTGTTTTGTTATGTCAAGTTGCAGGTACCACCTGCGACAACTAGGGAGAGAGAGCTGCATTTTCAGGTGCTTCAACTCCAACAGAGGTATATGGATGTTAAGTAGTATATGATTCTTGATCTTTAAGTTTAAGTTCCACATACAACTTATTTTCAACTCTTATATCAGCATCGGGAGCCTTGGTGAGGAACTGCAAAGACAAAAAATGAAAAATGTTCAGGTATGCTACTCACTCTTTTTGTTCGGGTAGGGGTGCTTTGTATGGTTTCTGTGCTATTATGCTTTTGCTTTAGTCACAAATGAACGTATATGACTTTTTGAACGTTTTATTATTTTTTTTCCTTCAGCATAATTAGAATTATGTGTAGTGCGTAATTGTATTTCGCTTAATTTTTAGAGAAAAATCATAATTTTTTTCTAGAGATTTCTTGGTAAGATTTGATTAAAAGCTGGGCAAATTCTATGATACACTCTTAGTGCCTTACGCATTAGGGTGTATAATGCTCCCTGTGTTTTGAGTCTTGACCGGTTAAAACATATTAATAAAGTAGCCGGTTTTTAAAATTTATAATTGTTGAGATCTCACATTGACTAAATATATGATCAAAGTAGTCCTTATATGGTTTGGGTAATCCTCACATCTTGAGATAGCTTTTGGGGTTGAGTTAGGCCTAAACCCAAATTCTAAGATGGTATCAGAGCCTAATCCTAGATTTGTTATTGGGCCAGTTATTCAACTCTCTAGATGTCCAGTCTTGGGCGTGAGGCGGTGTGTTGAGATTCCACATCAACTAGAGATATGACCAAAGTAGTTCTTATAAGGCTTGGGCAATTCTCACCTCTTAAGCTAGCTTTTGGGGTTGCGTTAGGTTTAAAGCCCAAATTCTAATAATAATTAAACCCCTGAAGATTGTATAATTGAAAAATGTCCCATTATTTAACCTACTACATTACAGAATCAATCAGCTGCAGGCTTCAAATGTAGCACCTTCCCTTTGCTAAGCCAAGACCACAAAGTCCCAAACCTGATGAAGTACAGAGGAACGAGCAAACCAGTAAATATTTGATAACTATGATATGATTCGTTAAATATTTAAATCATTGTTTTAAAATAAATAAAAAAATTGAATCTGGTATGATCCGGAAACCAAGTGATAGCAATTTGGGCATTTTGGGATTGCCGGACTTGTAGCTGGTAAACATAAGGGTGGCAAGGCCTTGCTGAACTTTTGCTTCCCCTATACAACTACAGAGTCCTCGTTTTCTAAGCTAAACATACAAGCTGGGCAACAAGATGAGTGTGTGACCCAGTCACCATCAATTATCAAAGCTCCACCATTGAGCTGACTTAGGTAGCGTTTGGCCCAACTTTTTTCAGCTTCTCTTATCCTTGTAAGTAGAAGTTGGGCCAAACATTTTTTTAGAAAAGCTCTTTTAAAAAAAAGCTTATTTATAAAGAACAAAAATGAAAGATAAGGAGCTTTTAAAAAAGCTTTTCCTAGGAGCTTTCTAGTTCTTGCCCCTCTTCGATCCCAGACGAGCCTTTTCTTTTCTATTTTCTTTTTATGTTTTCTTCTTCTTCAGACGACCCAGCCATTGACCCTCAAGTTCTCTCCTTGTCTCACGTTCCCCTTTCCCTGTGTTCCGCCCAAATCATGTTGCTCCATTATGGCAAGACCATGGTTTTGCTTCAATTGCTTCTAGTTCTACCCTGACCCCCTTTGTCCGTATAGAATGTTGGAATCTATGAATATTATTCCTTGAATCATTGTGTACAGAGAAGGTTACAATATATAGGCTAATGCTATTGATTGCTATCCTAAAAGTAAGGGAGAAAATTCAGCCCTAATAAAAACAAGAATAAAATCATATTTGCACATATCCGGTTATTAATGCTAATATATTACAACAGTCCGCAAATTCCCCTTCATATTCTTACCTTCTCTTTTACCTCTCTCTGCTACCGAAACTTTCTTTTTCTACACCTCATGCCAGGAGATAGTTCATAAATGGAGGCAAGGCCCCACAGTCAAGTGTGGCCGAGAACCTCCTAGAGCAGCAAAGTCAGCCTCCCATTCCCCATTGGTCATATCCTTTGAAAAAAGGTTTTTCAATCAAACAACTTTAATTTGAAAGTAACGTTTCAGATGCTTAATTCTAAAATTTACCAAACGACTTCAACTTTAAATTTAAAGCTCTTATTTTCAGCTTTAATTTTAAAGTAGCTTTTAAGCTTAAAAAAAGCTAGGCCAAACGCTACTTTAGTATATTAAAGCCAATGAAGTTTGAAATTTTACAATGCATTGAAAACGATGAACACCCAACAAATCTGCTTTTGAAAAACATCCAACACTCAATAGTTCCCCTGCAGATCTGCTTTTGCAAAACACCCAACAGCGAACCTCTATAGATCTGCTTTTTCCGTCCCTATGCGCCAAAACGATGAACATCGCGAGCCCCAAACCATGACCTAACAGCTGACAACCGTCTCCATCGTGCACACCACCACGGCTTCTGGCAGCCACCTTCCACTGCCATTGTTGAACTTTGCTACACATCACCTGTCTCGAAGCACAAACGACAGTCGTAGTTTCTTCTTTCTGGAAACCATGACAATGGGGATCATGTCTCCGTCACGGCCACCACCTGGCTGTGTCAGTCATCGATTCATCATGCTGAAAACAATGGTCACCATTCATACCTATCAAGCTTATTCGATAAATCACTATTTTAATTTTCGTATTTTTTCCTTGTCACTTAAAATAGTTCAGGATTGTTGAAGGTCTTCGATGCAAAATCAAATATTTTGGAAGTACAATAGGTTTACCCAGTTTCCAGTCACGCATGACTACTGTTGATCTGATTCCTTCTTTATCAATGGTCCATATTCACGGTGCATGCCCTGCACCTTTTCTTCCAAGGTGCATACTATAATGCGCCTAAAAAGCTATTTTTGAAACACAAAATAAGCTTATCCCTGCACACATTTAGTACTTTCATCATTCATTTCCAATCCATTAACTCATTGCCTATGTGGGACAGAGTCTAGATTTACAATTTTGTCTAATTTAATTATATTCACTCACTTTAGAACAAGGACATGTCTGAGTTTATGAGGACATTATCCGGAAGACAGTGCATTGATGTAAGCATTGATTGACCCCCGGAGGAACATTTCCAATAAGACCAAGATGAAGTGCTTATTGTTGTCAACTTGTCATTTGCTATTTGATCTCAGGATTGTTTCAGATTTTTTGCATCTCTTATCACTTAGTTATACACTATATTTGTGGTTCACTATATGCAAGCTTTATCAAATATATTTAGCAAGCAATATATCATTCCCATACTTTCTAATACCACATTTTGACATGCAAATTGTAATAGCTGTAATTGTGCTTTCAAGAACCTAGAGTTGAAAATAGCAAGAGAGGAGGCAAAAATATTTATGTATTTAAAATGTTCAACGACATCAACCAAAGGCTTTTCCCACCGGGTCGGGTCGGTTACATGAATAAAACAAGCCATTTTGTTGTCATAAACCATGCTTCCAGAAAGGCCATTTAGGTCTAAGTTATTTTTAATGATTTCCCCTATAGTTTTCATGGTCTCTCTTCACCTTTGCCTCTTTAACTGTTGGGCTTTTCTTTATCTCTATTATTCCACCCGTATTTTTTCACGCTCTAAATATCCAGGCCTGGACGTGAGGGTGTGTTGAGATCCCTGTTATTCACCCACATTAGTCCATGCTACATATGTCCAGTTTCGAGCATGAGGGGGTGTGTTGAGAGCCCCACATCGACTAGAGGTATGACTTGAGTAGTGCTGATAAGGCTTGGACGGTTCTCACCTTACAATCTGATTTTGTAGGGTTGAGTTAGGCCTAAAGCCTAAATTCTAAGAAATTACAAAAAAAAAAAACCCTGAAATTTGGTTTGGAGAATGAGAGGGTATCCTAAAGTGGAGGCAAGCCTCCTCAATGGGATTCAATGCTAGGTTCAGGCAGTCCATAAATTGGGAAAATAGTTTCTGATGACTACCAAAGCTGCATACCATTTAGTAGAAGTTTCTTTGTCAGTCTATTTATCTATAATCATTAGTATTAAACTTAAGGAAGTAGCTACAACTCTTTGGGGAGGGGTCGTATCAATGTTGCTCCATGTCCTGGAGTGGTAGCTCACTCACCACTATTTGAATTCTCCAAAAAAAAAAAAAGGTTTTTCTAACAAGTGCCCTTTGTCAAGGAATCAAAATTGGAATGTGTTAAATAAAAAAAGTACAACATTTGATAGATCGGGAAATCAAAAAGCTGTATTTTTCATTTAAATTTTTTACTTTTGCGTCCTTAACAAGTGCTCTTAGCCCTTAAAACTTATCCTACTAGGAGTAGGATTCCTCGTATTATGTGAAGTAAGTGAGAATAGGTTTTTGGCTCATTCGTCATTTGGATTTCTGTAAGTTATCATTTGAGGTATCTCACCTTTTGTTTGGTTTGCAGTTAGAGAAACAATTGAGCTCTATGGTCAACAAGATTGAAAAATGAAGAACAAGATAACCAACAATTATGATGGTTTGACTGATATTGAACAACACCTGAAGTTCAGTGATAACATTCAGATGATGGTTTGCAACATACTTGAGGCATGGGGGACATCTCAGTTGTATTTTAAAGTATCATGTGTGAACTTATGTCAAGGCAGACACCAATTTTTGAGATGCTATTCCTTGAGTCACTTGTATAATGTAATTTATTGGCAAGAAGATAATGAAATAATGTAATTAAAACACCTTCTCTCTCCCCACCGACCATTCATATAATAATGCAGGTAAACTATACAGATTTTGTTGTGGACAAGACTTAGGTACAGTAGGTGTTATTTGTCAATGACAATAGAATATGTGTAACAACTCATCAATGAAAACATAACATGTTTAATAGTTGTTACATATGTCTTATTGTCATTGGTAAACAGTACATAGTGTACTTATGGAGTTGTGTACAAGTTTTGTCATTTTGTTATCCTGTGCCAAGCTTACAAAGTTTACAAACGCCAAAATGCATTGTATTGGTCATAATTAAAAGTAAAGAGGGATTCGTCTCTTACTTTTACTTAAAAGAAGAATTATCCTTTGTTACTTGTCATTCGTGTTTAGGGTAGATTATTTTTTAAAGAAACAATTTTTTTATTTACATTATCATTTACGTCTTTTAACCCTCATTATTTACAGATTTCTATACATGAATTCACTTGTGATGGGGCGGGTGCTAAAATAAGTATATGTGTGAGTATCTAAATCCCATAAAAATAAGTATATTTTTAAAAATCATGAACACATCTCGAAGGTCAAATAGAAAAATCCATTACTCAATTATCTTCTAATTCATATTCATCATTAGGAATTCTTTTAAATACTTTTCTTCCTTCTAAATTTTTCTTTAGCGAATCCCTATTTGTTTATTTTATTTTTGTCCAAACCTATTTGTTTACTTTCTTGCTGTCATAGAGTTCATGGAGTTGCCCAATTTTAGAAGCATACGGGCTGGTGTGGGTCTCTATCCATATGGACCAAAAGTACATGATTCAGTTTAGCCTAGCTCTACCTAGGTTGGTTTGGTAGCCAAGATGAGTCAACCCATAGAATATCTAGTTCTTACTTCTTAAAGGATTGTGAAAATAAAATATAATTAAAAATCAATAAATATCTTCAAAATATTTTTCTTAATTTTCGGCACCATTCTTTTGGAGAGAGTAGCTTAGGAAATTTAACCACTCTTACAAAATATACTCTAAGCAATCCCTTTTATTTAACAAAATATATTCCAATCAATCCCTATTTATTAAATTTGAGTCCTCGATTTTTAAAGCCAGAAACTCTTATAGTCTTATCAACTACCCTCTTCCTCATCCACATGGCTTCATGTATATCAAGAATATCTTTCTTTATATTTTATTTTTAATGTATTTTTTGAATTTGCCAATTAAAATTATTATTTATTTTTATATTATTTAAATTTAGTATATTTGACAATCAAATTAATTCCTTATATAGAATATTAATCGATGTCCTTAGGGCATGAATTAAGAAATAAAAAAAGATTTTTTTATTGCAAAATGGTGTATTCAAAATTTTGGAAAATAATATCTTTAAGTTTTCATTGAAAGCTTATTTTTATCGAAGTCGTTAACTAATGTCCTTAGAGTATTAATTAGCAAGATTCATTACTTATTTTCTTTTTTTATTGGCTGACTTTTATTTCAATGGAGCAAATCAGGGTCATGCTCTAAGTTTTTATTATTTTCAAAATAACAAATCCAAATATGATAATCCATTAATTGTATTATTTACTTTTTATATTATTTGAATTTATCATATTTTACAATAAATATACCAATTAATTGCTTATTTCTTCTTTTTATTAAAAATTCACACCTTTTCAAGCCATGCGAGGTTGGTATACAGTGCATCGAGTGGAACACTCCCATCAGTCCATTACTTTTCTTCTCGAATCCTTGTGCAAGAACTTCTCTCGAATCTTTGTAAAAATCACACTTAAGTAAAAATAAATAGTCATATATGATTTTTTTTTTGATAAACTAAATTTTATATAAAAAGTATTCGGGATACCCAACCCTTTTATACTATGAACACCAAGAAACCCATCATGTATAAATTAAACATTACCCAACACTCTAGATAGTATTGTCTTTACACACTAGCGAGAGAAACATCCCAATCCAAAAGAATATAATTACAAAAATACCCAAGACTACCAAACCAGAATACTTGACTCCAAGCACAGGATCCCAAGGCCCCAAACAAATCAGAGTGATGATCACAAAACTGAAGCACCAGCACACCCACATATAGCAGCCCCAACACCACAATCCAAAAGGAATAACCAAGTTCACCTTCATAGTCGTAATATACACCCCTACATGACTGAATCAACAGCAGTGAAAATCATAGGAAAACAAAGCCACATCACGCCAAGCAAGATCAATTACACGCCCAAAACCAAACAGCAATCATTAAAAAAATCACCAAAGAACCCCAATTGGCAATTGCATATTTAACCAGAGATTTAAAAAAGCTAGTCAGCCTATCCTGACGAAAATAGCATGACCAAGGCCCCTCTCCAAAGCATGTCTCCGAAGCCCACTCCACAAAGAAATCACACTACCACGGACTCCCCTCACAAGTCAAGAAACCAACGGAGCCTCCCAACTTCCAAACCGACCACAATAAAAAACCAACTCAACAGCACGCCCCAATCCTGACACCCACTAAATGTGTTTTAAGTTTCACTTCTGTAGACACTATAAGTGTTTTTATATCTGTCTGGTAAAAAAAAAAGTGATTGATTATACGTTTGGGAAAATAATTTGTATCAAAAATTGATTCTACTAGAAACAGTTTGGAGTAGTTTCTGCTTTTGAATTGAAAAATTACACTAAATTTTACATCAAACTTGCTTTTAAAATAAAACATCCAAACATAATTCACTTTATTTCAAACTCAATTATATTGAAATCAATTTTACAAAATGAATTCCTTCGAAACCCAAACACACGTTAAGAAGAGGCCCGTCCACGCGCACACGCCAACCCAAAAACAAAAAAAAAACGCACACTTTATATGACTTGCTTCATATTAATTTGCGTTGAAATGAAATCCCATTATATTCATTCTCTCACTGAGGGAATGCAATGGTCACACACTCAGCATGTAACCGGTTGTTATATCTCCTTTTGATCCAGGCCGTAGGAGTTGTTTTTATTTATTTTTGGATTAAATATGATTTTGGTCCCTGCAAAATGAACGAGTTTTGGTTTTGGTCCTTATAAAAAATTTCTTTGATTTTGGTCCCTGTAAAATTTGAAATAACTATTTTTTTCCCTACTATCATGTGATATCTATTAAGTACTTATATGTCTAACAGTAGGTCATATGATCATCCCGAGTGACACATAATAACATCTGTGGTGTCATGTTAGCATATGATTCCCTCAAATTTTCCTCGAATCCTCAAACGAATTATTTGTATCTTTCCTAAAATGGATGATAGGGACTAAAAACGGTAATATCAAATTTTAAAGGGATTAAAACCAAAGAAACAATTTAGAAGGATCAAAACCAAAATTTGCTCATTTTATAGGGACAAAAATTAGTAATTTCATATTTTAAAGGGATGAAAATCAAAGAAAAAATTTTACAGAGACCAAAACCAAAATCCACTCATTTTCTAGAAAGTAAAAATATATTTAACCATTTATTTTTTACAAATATGTCACATTATCACGTACAATTGTGGGGATTAATTATTCGAGTCAAATAGGATCACAAGGATGACGAAATCCTACTTGTGGAAGTTGTTTTTGTTTACACGGTTTTGGCCTCTAGCTTTTACGTAGCGGCAAATGTAAATAGATCAATCTTCTTTTGGAACAGTTGTTCAATTTTTGGCTAAAGCTCTTTCCAAATGTGTAGGAGAAGAATCAACCTTTTAAACGTGCGTAAGAATGTGACTATTTTTATTAGAGGAAAACGCATATAAAAGCATGTTTGATGGTATTCAAGAATGTTTGCATTTTACCAAAGACAATTGGTGTTGTTAACTGAAAAGCAATGCCAATTATGCCAAGTGCCAACCTTTCTATAAGTGAAATAAGTTAAAAGAACAAGCATCCTTCGTAAATTGGTCCATGAGCTTTAGCTCAAGTGGTAACAAGTCCCTTTGAGGATCATTTTTTATTCGGGGGTTTTTGTCATTTTGCCTCTATTGTAATATTGTAATGTGTGATCATGTATAGGTAACAAGTTTTTCAATCCTTCAACTTTAATATTTTTCAACTTTATCTTCTAACTTTTTCCGGTTTTGTATTCATCATTAAAGTCTATGTTAGATAAGCTCATCCTTCCATGATAAATTAGTCGATTGGAAAGTGAGGGAGGACCTGAGGAGGAAGAAGGAATTAATTAATACATTATTATTAATAAATATTATTATTTTTTAAATAAGTTTTTAATATTATTTTATTATAAGTAATTCTAGCTGGACGTCCCATGTGGCAGAACATTTGTCTTATAGTTACGTTCCCTAAGTTTTTGGACGACACTAATGGAGGGACTAATATCATAGTATACAATTAGAAAACCATGAGGATGATAATCGCTAACAAAAATTAAAGGGACAAAATTCACCAAAGTGAAAAATTAGATGGACGAAAAATGCATTTTAACCAAAAAAAAAATAAAAAAATTCTTTCATCAAAGTTCAATTATAGGTAGATTTAATGAATTTTTTGGTCCTTGAAAATATGGTCATTTTTGGTTGTCATCCCTATCTATTTTTTTCTTTGCATTCGGTTTTTTAACTTAGTAAGTTTTGCATTTAGTCTCTGCCATAAAAAACGTCTGTTAAATGCTGACCTGTCTAACATAGATACCGGTTCAGCATGCCACGTGGCATTAAATTTAAAAATAAATATTATTTTTTAAAATATTATTTTTTTAATATTATTTTATTGTAAGTAATTCTAGCGGGACGTGCCATGTGGCAGAACATTTGTCATATAGTCACGTTCCGTTAGTTTTTGGACGACACTAATGGAGGGACTAACATCATAGTATACAGTTAGAAAACCATGAGGACGATAATCGCTAACAAAAATTAAAGGGACAAAATTCACCAAAGTGAAAAATTAGATGGACGAAAAGTGCATTTTAACAAAAAAAAAAATTCTTTCATCAAAGTTCAATTATAGGTAGATTTAATGAACTTTTAGGTCATTGAAAATTTGGTCACTTTTGGTTGTCGTCCCTGCCTTTTTTTTTTTCTTCTTTGCATTCGGTTTTTTTAACTTTGTAAGTTTTGCATTTAGTCCTTGCCGTAAAAAAGTCTATTAAATCTTCAATGTCCTAACAGAGATACCAGTTCAGCATACCATGTGGCATTAAATTTAATAATAAATATTATTTTTAAAAAAATGAATTTTTAATATTAATTTATTATAAGTAATTCTAGCTGGATGTGCCATGTGGCAGAACATTCACTGCAAAAAAAACACGACTTACCGACAAAAATACCCATCGAAAATGACGAAATTCCGTCGGAAAACTACATTACCGACGGACACGGTTCCGTCGGTAATAGGCACGTAGGAAAGCTTTTCCGACGGATTTTGTTCGTCCGTCGAAAATTTCAGACGGTTTTAACCGTGGGAAAACTTGCCACACAGAACCCCTTGTTACCGACGGAAATTCCGTCGATAACTCTTTGTGGAAGTTATCGATGGCAAATTCCGTCGGAAAATGTAACCAACAGTTACCGACGGAAATATCCATCGGAAACAAGGTTTTTTCTATTTTTTAAATATTTTTATTTATTTTGTTTTATATTAATAATTAATAATTAATAATTAATTATTTTTATTAAAATTTATATATTCAATATTATATATTATATTTTATTAATTAATTATTATTATATTTATTTTAATTAATTATATTTTACTTATTAATTATTATTATAATTTATTTATTAATTTATATTTTATTATAATTTAATTATTATATTTTATTTTAATTAAATATTATTATATTATCAATCACAAAAAAATGAAATTAAAAATGAAATTTAGAAAGCAATTAAATTAAAATTAATTTAAAATAAAAACAAGCTCAACATATAATCCATAAATAAAATATCCGTCTATCTACAAAACTCTACTACACCTATAACTATCCTAATACCCATCACCATAATATCTGTCATCGTTGTCCTGTCGGGGGGAGTCTGCCGGCATCACATGACCATCAAGCTGCGGCTCAGTAGACAGACCGTCATCATGCGGTTGCGGTGGTGGAGCAGTAGTACTAGTAGAGGACTGGAGCTAGGGCTGGGTGGCATGGAGGACCCCCTGCAGAGCGTTGCGATTGTCTGGTGGGAGGAAATCGAACACAGCGGTCATGACCGTAGAGAATGTCTCAATCTGCTACATGATGCGCTCGTTCGTCTCCCTCTACTGCTGCACCTCATGCCTCAACCGTTGCACCTCCTCCGTGTCCTGTGAGCCGGGGGATGTAGGCTCCCCAATGGTCAAACTCGGCGTCGACCCCCGACGGATCGACTTGGATAGGGTCGCAGTACCGTAAATCTGTCCTTTGTTCTTCCCGCCCGCCACATCCATCCAGGCCTGGGTCTGTAGTTGCTCAACCTCGGTGGGGTCCAGTTGAGAAGTATCTGAGGCACCAGAGCAGGAGGAGCCTCAGATGCTACCTGACTAAACCTGCCGTTGTACTCCGCCTGCGATCAATACATTACAATCAATATTTATTAAACTATATATATATATATATATATATATATATATATATAATAATTACCAATAGTTTAAATATTAAAAAACACTTTAGCTCACCACCGTCTGCCTCGACCTCTCATCAACAAACTCGCTGGTGTCCGAGCGAATATGTGTCTGCTCAAAGACCCACCGTAGGGACATCAACGGACTGAGCTAGCTCTCCTGCCTACAACCGACACACCAATAAAATCAATTAGTTATAAAACAAATTTTTAATAAAAATATACAGTTTATAAATAATATTATTTATATATGCATACCATGTAAATGGCATGCTGCATGTGGGTAATAGAGGTGTGCATGCTCCCACCCTTCTCGGAAGTCCGATTTCTCTTCGCCTGTTCACACTTCAGCTTGTAAGCTAGAGTGTCCCGGTACGCACACAGTTGGGCCCAGATGGTAGACCCGATGTAATCTGGATGTATCCGGCTCTCCCTACGCTCCCGGAGCATTCCCTCAGTCGAGCAACTGCTCGGTCGTCAAAGATAGCACGTATGTCTAAGGTATGCTCCGGTAACCAGCGCACAAGCTCCTGTTAAGAAAGAAAAAAATATTAATAAAATTATACAAAAAATATATAAAATAAAGGGAAAATTACATGAACTAATAAACAATAACTTACCCCAAATCATCTGAAGATACAATCTCGATCCTCCCCGGGGATCACCCCCCATGATGGCCAGAAGCGACGATACTACGCCTTGATGGCAAAGGTAACATGCTTCGATCCCACTTTCGATGGGATGAAGCTAAAAAATTCATAATTTTATTAAATCAACAATATGACAACTAACAAATATATGCTTATTAAATAGTAATTATTTTTAAACAACAATAAATTAAATTAAACTTACGATCCAGAAACAGGACGGATCCATGGTCGATCCTCAGGTGCGGGAACCCTGGCCAACTCAGGAAAGTCCTCAGCCACGACCGACTGCTGCACAGATGATGATGATGGTATGGACGTGTCGTGACCGTATGTGGCCGCGGATGATGAGGATGGAATGGTCGTGTCCGGTTGTGGCATCATCCCAGGAGTCGGCATAAATGATAATCATGTTGGGTGTGTGGCCGGCGCAGTCGATGATGATGGTGGTGCTGGGTGTGGGTGTGGTGTGAGTCCAGTAGGGGCGGCGAGTAGCCGGCTAGTGCGCGCCGTGGAGCAAAGCGAGTGGAGGTCTGGACATGGGTAGAGGGTGAGGTAGTGTGGGTCAGGGATAGTGTAGTATGGGTAGGGGATGATGTAGTATGAATCGGTGAGGGTATAGAATGGGTGGGGGATGGTGTAGAATGGGTGGGGGAGGCTCCTGTAGGTGGCAATAGGGTAGGTGCGGTAGGGATGGGGGTGGGTGTGGTGGGTGCTGAGGGACCTCCAGGAATGCGAGCAAGCACCTGGGACTTCACGGTGTATCGTCCCCGCTTAGCCTTCCCCTTATCACCGCCAGGCGGTGGGGGGCGGGGGCGGTTGTCTTCATGATGCTGACATATCTATTTTTAGCACAATTACAAATCAGTGTAAAAACAATAAGTAATCGACATTTAACAGTCTAATATAAGCAACTATTTTTATAGAACAATATTTATCAAGTCTTACATTTAATTGCATAAGCAAATATTTAAAATACAATAAAAATAACATAATAGTAAACTTCCTATTCACACTCGGTATCGTCATTTGATTGTAAGTCCGACTCTTCTTCTTCTTGCATTGAGTCATCACTTTGGATTTCTTCCTCTGATGATGCATGCATGGATGCTTGATTACCAATGACCACTTCTTCCCCTTCATTTGCAGATCCCAAGATGCCAGTAATACGCTCGACCTCAATTACTTCATTGACATGTGACGATTCATCCACCTGGAATGATGTCTCATCCTCTGCATCATCGATTTATATGTGACCCCTGGTAGTGACTGCAACATACCAACCGCATTTTTCTGTTCTCATTGCTGGATAAGGGACATAATAAACTTGTTTTGCATTCTGAGCAATTATAAATGGATCAAACTGTTGATATCTTCTATCCATGCGAATGTCCACAGTTCCATACTTGGGATCCACTTTTGTGCCTGTCCTCGATGGATCAAACAGTTATAATAAAATAAGACTACGTTTTTAGGATAAGTAGTAGTATTGTATTGTAACTCGTATATGTGTTTTATGACGCCATAAAAATCACTGGTACCTTCACCTTGTACGACAACCCCGTTATTAATTGTCTTTTTGCCCACGTTCCATTCATCTGTGTGGAATTTGTACCCATTAACAAAGTATGTATGCCATGATCTAACACAGCCATAGGGCTCATATGCTAAATCTCTTAAGTGTTGATTAGTCACGCTTAACGGTTGTTGATACACCTACGAATAGGTAAGTCATATTAAATAATTACTTTTTTCCAGAGGCAAAATTAAGCTTAATATAGTGTTTGCATCGTCATATTACACTTACTTGTTGCTTGAACCATTCAGGAAAATCTGCATGTATACGAATAAAACCATCTTGTTCACTTAATTAATTAATTTGAAGGAACACATTAACAAATAAAATGTGTACTATGTGTTAAAGGAGAAATTATAATAACATGTGATACATTATTTCAAAAATAGGTCGTTAAGACTTACTCATGGTATGGTTTCACCTTTGTGCAATTTATCAATACATGAACATGGACCGATGCATACTCCTCTTCAGTTAACCAGTAAGTAAGCTCCTTGCCAGCATGACAGCTAGGAAGGTTAAATACGGATAGCATATAAGGATACCCTGCATTATCAGTATCTACATCGTTCCTAACATGTCTTGATGCCAACATAAAGTTGTTGAAATAGTGGGAACAAAAATAGATTGTCTCACGGTGTAAGTAAGACACATAGATTGATCCTTCCACCCTAGCCTTGTTTTTAACTGATCGTTTAGAGTCGCCCATGAATCTAAGCAATAAAAAACATCGGTGACAAGGCATTATTCAATGGTCGTTAATTATTTAAATGTCAAAATATAATAAAATTACCTTTCAAACGGATACATCCACCTATATTGTACTGGTCCACCAAGCCTCGCTTCATATGCAAGATGGACAGGGAGATGTTCCATTGAGTCAAAAAATCCTGGGGGAAAAACCCTCTCCATCTTGCACATAATTATTGGAATGTTTTCTTCCATCTTCGTCAGACCATCCGCTCTTAAAGTTGCAGAGCATATATCTTTAAAGAAATGAGTGATTTCTGTAAGTGGGTTCGAAACATACTAGGGCAGCGAGCTAAAAGCAATAGGAAGCAAACACTTCATGAATACACGACAATCATGACTTTTCAACCCATGAAGCCTCCCTGTCCTTACATCAGCACATCGTGTAAAATTAGAGGAATAGCCATCAGGGGTCCTAAGGTCTTTTAACCACCGACAAATTGACTTCGCTTCATTGGCGGTTAGAGTGTAACAAGCTTTTGGTTTGAACATTTTTCCATTAGGCTGCGGCTTCAGCTCCAAACCCTTTCGTCTACAGTACAGAGCTATGTCCACCCTTGACTTCTCACTGTCCTTCGTCTTGCCAGACACATTCATAACCGTGTTAAAAATGTTGTCAAAGAAATTCTTCTCAATAGACATCACATCAAGGCTATGTCCTAACAGATTATCCTTCCAGTATGATAGTTCCCAAAAAATACTTTGTTTTGTCCAGTTATGCCATTCTCCATACCCGGGTATTTTTGACACACCTGCTTCAGTGACTTTAGGAAGATCTCTAACCCGACCCCATATTTGTTCAGGAGTCAACAAAGGCGGTGGACCTTCCTCTTTTGTCTGATTCTTTTTGAATGCTCGGACGTTTCTTCGGATGGGATGGTCAGGATCTAAGAACCTGATGAGTGTGATTTCACCTCATCTTTGTTTATCATTTTGCATGCATTTTCATGTAGTTTAGGCATCTTTAATTTGATTTTTGTTAGTTTTTATCTTGAACAGGTAAGGCGGTTTTTGTGGTGTTGTTTTGCAGAAATTAAAGATAAAATGCTCAGGATCAACCATGATGGAACTCGGATGAAGATGGAGCTTGAAAATTGAAGAAAATGAGCCAAACAGAGCCCATCACGGCCTAGCCGTGATGACCATCACGACCATGATCGAGCAAAACTGAAAAGGAAGAAAAGTCAAGTCGAACTGGTCACGGCCTGCCCGTGATGCCCATCACGGCCGTGACCTGTCAGCTGAGCCAGACCCCCACAAGTCAGAATCTGTCACGGCCTAGCCGTGATGAGCATCACGGCCGTGACAGACCAATAACTGAAGACGTTCCCAAGGCAGAATCTATCACGGCCTGGCCGTGATGGCCATCACGGTCGTGACGCGTGTTTCTTAGATCGGAAGCAACTGATTTGGATCTAATTTGTGTTAGATTGGGATTCAAACTTCCCAAATCTATAAATAAGGCATCTGATCAGAGGCAAAAAAAGAGGATTTTTGGCTGCTACTCTTAGGCTATAATTTAGGATCTCTCTTCTTCCTCTCCTTCTTCTCATAGTTTTATTTTCATGTTATTTGTAACCAAGCTTGTCACCTCCATGACAAGGCTTGAGTAGTAGTTTAATTTCTAGGGATTGGGGCTATGCCCAAGGTTGATCTATGTTGTTAATTTGATGTTGTACCTTTGTTGATTTCGATTTTGCTTTAGATCTGATTTCTAGTGTTTTCAATTACTCGTAAATTCGGTGGCCACTTGTTTGCGTGTCATAGACATTCTAGGAGGAACCTAGCGGTGAACTTAGGTGTCGGATCTATAGAATCAGACTTAGGACTGAAATCACAAGAGTTAGAAGTCGTCCTTCGAGGATTAACAAATTGTCACAAAACGCAAAGGGTCCAATCTAAATTCGACTACCACGAGAGTAGGGGTTGGTTTAATTGGGCACGGTTTTTGTAACCCGAGAGGGAGCTTAAACTATCTGAGGATAAATTCGCCTTCAAGGCGATTTCGATAATTAACAAAGGGTTAATCGATTTAGCAACGTAAACGATCTTGTTGGCAACCCAAATCCCTAGGAATCCATTTAGATCTGAAAACCATAAATTGTTACTTTCTGTTTTACTTGATTTTGATTTTAAAGTCATCTGATCTTATTTCAAATATCAAATCCTTTTTAAAATCTTTTTATACAGTCCAGTTTTATCATTTAACAATTAGTTGCGATTCGAGATTACGGTCTCTGTGGGATCGATATCTTTTTATTACTTGGCGACAATCCCAGACACTTGCCGGATCGCACGTGCACTCGCACGACCATATCAGAACCGACGATGAGAATCAAACCAGGAACTTTTGCCACCATATCTAAGGGTAAAAGCCTTTCCATGTTCCATACAATACGGGCACGCCAATTTACTGTGGGTCCCCCAACCAGAGAGCATGCCATATGCGGGAAAATCATTGATAGTCCACACCGGTGATCCCCTCATCATAAAGTACTTCTTTGAAACGTCATAAGTCAACACACCATCCCACAACTTCTTCGGATCATCGATCGGAGGCTGCAAATATACATCTATCCCATCCTTCAGATTAGATGGTCCTGTATGAGACAAGTCAGAAACATATATGGTTTTGACATGCACATCTTGGGAGGAAGATTATGCGGTGTGATCAATCGGCCAACATGAATATGGCGAGGCTGACGCCTGAATGTACGGGGTAAAACCATCTGAACACAGCCCAAGTATCACATTGCGAGGATCTACTGCAAAATCATGATGAACCCGATCGAAGTGCTTCCAAGCTTCACCATCAGAAGGGTGGCGTATAATGACCGGATTTCTAATATTTCCATTATGCCACCTCATTTGTCCCTCATTTTGAGTTGATACAAACAGTCTCTGCAACCTTGGAATTATTGGCAGATAGAACATTGCCTTCGCAAGAACTGGTTTACTCTTACCATGGTCACTACTTTGAACGCGGTACTTGGATGTCTGACAAAATTTACATTATTCCAACGCACTGTCATTTGTACCAGACTGACTACCATAATATAGCATGCACCCATTTGGACAACAATCAATCCTTTTAGCACCCAAGCCTAGTTTCGACACCAATCACTTCGCATCATAATAACTTTTTAGCAACAACTCTTTGAAGGGTGTCACATATTGAAGCATTTTACAAAAGAACTCCAAACACTGCTCTAGGACATTCCAATTGGACTTGCAAGCTAGAAGCCTAACACAAATTGATAATTTTGAATCGACGCCCTTCAAAAAATGGCTTATTTGTCTCTAACAATAGATTGTAGAATCTCTGTGTCGATTCATTAGGAGGCTCTTCCATGTCATCGGACTCATCCACCTCAAAATTTCCATGTTGCCCAAGACAATCATCGACCATCATATGCATTGACTGGAGTTGTTCGACATATTCATCGTGGTAGCCACTGCCTGATGCACCCATTTCAAGATCGTCACCACCGACTTCATTCAAATCAATATCCGGCAACTCCTCACCATGATCAGTCCATATCCAATAATTAAGCTTGAACCCACGTCGGTATAGGTGTAACTTCACGTCATCATCACTCAAAACCGTCATACAATTGCACTTTGTGCACGAACATCTAATCCCCCCCCCCGTCGTCGTACTCCCAATGGAGGGGTGGGTTGGATATAAACTCCTCAACTCCAGCTACAAATGATTGTTTGTAAGTCGTCTCCCTGACTCGTTTCTATCATACACCCAACTACGGTTCGAGGGATAATATTCTATCCTTCTGTATTTTCAGATAAATTGAAGTATTTTTAAACATGATACTATAACCCCGAATCACTCTCTTTCCTTAAAAGGCGTGGCCCTATCCCATTCGAGGAAAAACTTTTTTACCACTGTATTATACTAGTTACTCATCACTTCTCATGTCTTATATCTGACGAAATTTCGACAGCATCTCCCATCGGTCTCCAAGTACATTACTTGACCGCGGTGAAATACCACAATGAAGTATGGACCCAAAGAACAAAAGGAACTGCTTCGACCCGAAATTTAATCAACTATTTCACAAATGAGAATCATCGAGTAACTAGTATATCAGTGGAGAAAAAGTTTCTTCCTAAACTGTCCTAATTGGACAATTCAAGATTCAATAAAATGAGCGATACCATGACTACGAGTACACATGCTTAATAATATTGAACCTCGAATGGGAAACTACGGTTTTTCTCAACTACGTATAATAATTGTACTCTAAAAAAAATAAAACTTTAAATAACATGGATAATTTTCATAAAATTTAACATTATTAGCAAACAATCAGAAACATCATTAAGCAACCATCAGAAACAAAGCATTAACAAAAAAAAAAATCGCATTCGTATTCATCTAACTTTTTATTATATCATTTATTTTTTAAATTAATTTTAATTATTAAAGTATTTTATTGAATTAGTTAACTGCATAGTTAATTAATTATATAAATATTATTTATTTAAATATAATTAATTATTTGAATTTATTGTTATGTAAGTATGCAACTTTGTTTACACTATCTGTTTTAATCACGACCTCCGCCTCGTCCATGCTCTCCGATGCGCCATGAGTACCTAGTAATCTCATCTTTGATTAATATTTATTTAATATGCAATTTATATTAATTATTACAAAAATTAATTCAAATAATTGTGTTTGATACTCTCGCTCACTAACACCTAGTCATCGATTCCATTCGCCACGGTAACACTTTGGATATTTGAAACACTTCTTCGATCATTTAATTTATTGCTTCAAATCATTACTTAATTTGATGGATGCTTCATTATTTCTAAGTTATTTAATTAATTCATTATTTCAATTAATTGATTTCATTAATTTAAATATAATTGCATCAATTAATATGATAGCAAAATATTAGCTACAATAATAATTAAAATCCTACATTAATTATAAATCAAAATCACAAATTCCTACACTTCCAAATCAACAAAATATAATTTCCGTCCTAAAGTCTGCATGCTTCTCCATGGCTACTGATCCAATTGTGCCATGGAGTTTTCTTGATGTTCATTCCTCCTCTCCATCGCTTGCGCAGCCTCCCCACAAGAAGTCTTTTACTCAAGCGGTTTCAAACTCTTTTGATCTTCCTCTGATCCATGCCCCTAAACCTAAGCCAATCTTCAAAGGCAATGAGCTTACGGTCAAGATCAGTGAAGCTGAGTACCAGGCTGGGGTTCTTGATTGCCAACGCACCCTTCATGGTAAACTCATCCTCTCCAAGGGCGGCACATCCCTCAAACTGAGTGACTTGCGGTCCAAGTTAATTAAGATTTGGAACCCTACTGGCCCTTGGTCTTTGGTTTCCTTAGGGAAAGGTTTTTATGAGTTTAACTTTTCCTCGTTGGATGACCTTAGTAGAATCCATTCTCCTGGTTTCTGGAATGTCAGTCCTGGCATCCTTCGAATCTCCTCCTGGACGCCGGATTTCAACCCTAACAGAATTAGACAAACCCATGCACAATGCCGGGTTCGCTTCCATGGCCTTTCTAGGGAGTACTGGAGACCAAAAATTTTGTTTGAGATTGGAAGTGGAATAGGTGTACCTATTGCTCTTGATGAAGCAACAATGAAGAGATCATTTGGTTACTTTGCTAGGATTCTCATAGAGAGTGATCTTACTTTGGATTTGCGTGATAAGATCCTAACCGAGAGAGAAGACTTTGCCTTTTTTTTGTTTTTAGAATATGAAAAGCTGTCTGACTTCTGCTCTAGTTGTAAAATTATTGGCCACTCCAATTCCAACTGTAGAAGGATCCAACCCGTGGTGGATAACAATATTGCCGAGGGGAGGTTCCTAAATCTACCAGGAGGAGGACTTTGCGCTATGCTCCAAAACACAAAACTCCTGTTGAGTTGGCTCAAAAAGCGCTCTCACTTGTCCCGGACCCACCAAGCAGTGTTGATGATGGTGTGACCATGGCTGAGCAGGCAATAGTCTTGGAGCAGCCTCTTGATTTGCCTGTCAACAATGTGGTTGAGAATAAATCCCTATTGGAGCAGTGTAGACTGGCTAAAGGCAAAGCAATAATTGTTGATGATTCACCTCCACAAGGGGTAAAGGAGAATTTCTTCAATGCAACATGCCCTTCCACTCTGATATTTGTTGAAACAGTCTACAATCCTAGGGATTTCATGGGAATTAATAATGCTCCTGTGAATGATCCAGCAGCCCTCAATTCTGTTGGCCCTCTCTTAGGATTTGCCAATGATCTTGGAAATGCAGATATTGATATGCAGTTGGTGGTGCCTAGTTCACCTGTCCAGGGCGTGGTTGTACATAGAAATTTGGTGGAGTTGTACCCAGATCAGATTGACTCAGCTGTGGCTGACCCTCCTCATCCCAACACTCCCTCTGGTATCCCTTCTTTGGTTCATAATGGTCCTGCTGATACTGTCACTACTACTTTGCCTGCAGCTGCCAATGTAGTTTCCACTAATGCTATGAGAAACCAGACTGTTGTCAATGATCTGCAAATCATTGGCTCCTTTTGGAGTCAGGAAGAAGATATTGAATCTGTGGATGAGGACAGCCATCCCTATACTCCTTCCTCAATTGCTGCTGACCCAAACAAATACTTGGTCAATCCCATTGAAGTGCCTAAGGCTGACTTTACTCCAGTAATGTCCAAGTCTAAAAAGAAAAAACTTAGACAGAAAGTTGCCAAGGCTGCTCATCTAGACAGAATTAATGCCCTTAAGAGGGGTGGTCCACACCAATTTTCCTAATGAGATAAATCTATTGGAATTGTAGAGGGTTTGGAAACACCAAACTAGGTTGGTGCTCAAGAATCTGTGTGTGTCTAATAAACCAGATTTTGTTTTCCTGTCTAAGCCGTGGATTAACATATCTGATGTCCCTCCTTCATTCTGGAGGCAGCTTGGTCTTAAAGTTTTCTTTCTTAATGATAGAGGGCCTCTTCTTCCCAACCTTTGGGGTCTGTACAATAGCCAGTGGAACCCTACTATTATGGCAGTCTCTAGCCAGCATTGCTCCTTTTCGGCTACTGTGGAGGGCTGTCCTTTTTTTTATCTCGTAGTATATGCAAGCACTTCTTACATCTCAAGAAGGTCCTCTCGGAATGATCTGATTAATCTCCAACTAAACTCCCCTGGCCCCTGGTGTATGATTGGTGACTTCAACTCAGTCTTGGGGTCTCACGAAGTCAGAAGCTCCTCCTTGCCTTCGCGAGTTGCCTGTGAGGACTTTAAGAACTTCACTGACATTGGGAATCTAATCCATTTTCCCACCAGAGGGGCCTGTTTCATATGGAGCAATGGTAGAAGGGGTTCCTCCCTTACTGAGAAGAGGCTGGACAGAAGCATCTGTAATGAAGCCTGGTTGGATTTCTGGCACACTTCCTCCTGCTGCACATTGGTAAGAAGCCAATCTGATCACTACCCCCTTCTGCTTAGCTGTTTAAAATCGGTGGAAACTTATCCCTCTTCCTTTGAGTTCCACAAAATGTGGATTGAGCACCTGGACTGCCTCAGGCTTGTGGAAGAAGTGTGGAAAAGGCCTGCTTCTGGTTGTCCTATGCAAGTGCTTTCCAGCAAATTAAAAGATCTGAAGTTGGAGTTGAAAAGCTGGAACAAGACAGTTTTTGGGAACATCAATGTCAGGGTAAAACAAGCTCTGGAAGTTGTTGAGAATATCCAAAATCAAATCAACCTCCATGGAGCTATTGATGGTCTGTTGGAGCAGGAAGTCCTGGCACAAACTGAGTTGCAGCACTCCTTGCACCTTGAGGAGGAATTCTGGAGGGAAAAATCCCGAATCAAGTGGCATTGCCAGGGGGATAGAAACACTGCTTTTTTCCACAATATCACTAAGATAAGGCATGCTGCCAAGTCCATGACCTTGCTAAAAAAAGGTACGAGGTCCTTAACACTCATGAGACCATTGCACAACATGTCCTTTCCCTACTTCTCAAGGTCTGTATGCAGCCTCCAAATGATTGTCAACCCACTTACCTTATCGGAAAAGTGGTGCCTGTTTTAGTTTTTGAGGAGGATAACCGTTTTTATGACCAGGATTCCATCTCGAGGATGAAGTTAGGCAAGCTGTATTTGGCATGAATAGTGATGGTGCTCCTGGACTTGATGGTTCCGGTGGTCTGCTTCTATCATGCTTTTCGGGACATCATTGGCAAAGATGTGTATCAAGCTGTTACACAGTTCTTTGTTCAGAATTGGTTACTTCCAAACTTGAATTCTAACCTTGTTGTGCTTATTCCTAAAGTTCAACATGTTGACAAAATAGAAGTCTATAGACCTATTGTACTAGCAAACTTCCAGCTCAAGATTATTACCAAGGTGTTAGGTGAGCGACTCTCTCTGTTAGCTCCGAAAATTGTCTCCCCTTAGCAACGAGGCTTCATTAAGGGCAGGAACATAACGGAATGCATATGCAGTGCCTCTGAAAATGTGAACCTCCTAGACTATAAGGCTTTTGGTGGCAACTTGGCACTCAAATTGGACATTAAAAGGCATTTGACACTCTAGATTGGAACTTCCTCATCTCGGTGTTGGAGGCATTTGGTTTCAATAATACTTTCTGTAGCTGGATCAACACTTATCCTCCATTTCCGCCGGGCTTTCCTTTACGGTCAATGGCAAATCCAAGGCTATTTTACTTGCAAGAGGCGAGGGGATCCTCTATCCCCCTTGCTGTTTTGTTTAGCTGAAGATGTTCTTAGTAGAGGAATATCTCTCCTTGTGGATTCTGGTTTGCTGCACACTATCTCAGGGCCAAAAAATCTGAAGTCTCCCAGCCATGTGTTGTATGCATATGATGTGTTTGTTTTTTTCAGAATGGGAACAAGTGGGGCTTGAAGCTTTAAGGAATTTACCGGTTGAGTATGGTCTTGCTTCTGGTCAGCATCTAAGTCCGGATAAGAGCAAGTTTTACTCAGGCTGCATCTCTCCAGCTAAGTCAGATCGAATTGCTAACATCCTTGGTTTCTCAGCCGGCTCCTTCCCTTTTGACTACTTGGGAGTCCCAATTTTCAAGGGGAGGCCAAAAAGGTCCCATTTGCAGCCTATAGCAGACAAGATCCTATCTAAGCTGGCTTGCTGGAAGGGCAACTTGCTGTCTCTAATGGGTAGGGTTGAGCTTGTGAAATCTGTCATTCACAACATGCTCCTCTACAGTTTCCACATCTATTTGTGGCCTGTTACCCTCCTTAATGCTTTGGAAAGGAAAATCAGAAACTTCATCTGGTCGGGTGACCAGAATGTCAAGAAAATCTGCACTGTGGCTTGGCATAAGGTCTGCCAGCCCTTTATGTAAGGTGGCCTTGGTATCTAGTCCCTCAAGGCTTTCAATGATGCCGCCCTCCTCAAGCTAACTTTTGATTTGCTTGCCTCAGACAAGGATTGGGCAAGCTTCCTGAGGAAAAGATTTCTTCATCGCAAGTAGACGGGTTCCTATATAAAATCCTCTATCTGGCCGGTATAAGGGTCAATATGCAACTGCTTTTACTCTAATTCCCTTTGGCAAATTGGAGATGGTAGAGAAACTATCTTCCCGGACAGGATAGATGGTTATCTTGGCCTCTAGTTGACTTAATGCAACCGCCCACTTCGCATAAGCACCTTAGAGCTTCAGTGACTGATTTCATTCTTGGTAATTGCTGGCTAATCCCTTATGTTCTGCTTGAGAAATTGCCCGCTTTAGGTCTGGAGTTATCTTAGCTTCCTATCCCCAGGTTCCCTTCATCAGACCACCTCATTTGGCAGCATTCTTCCTCTGGTGAGCTGTCTCTTAAGGATGCCTTGTCCTTCCTCCATGCTGTGCAAGCTCCTTGTCCTTGGTCCAGGTTGATTTGGTGTAATGTTGTTCCACCCTCTAAGTCCTTTGTTGTGTGGAGATTACTCAACAAAAAGCTGCCCACGGACGATCACCTTCGAAAGAGAGGATGCACTATTGTTTCAATATGCAGTCTGTGTTATGCAGATGCAGAATCTCAAGACCATTTGTTCTTCCAATGCTCTTATGCAAAGCAGCTTTGGGAATGGTTCATCAACATTGCTGGAGTGCAGCTCGATTTTTCCTCTATCTAGTCTGTACTTTCCATCTGCAATAGGCCCTGGGGGCTTCAACTCAAAGATGTGTTGTTGGCAGCCATAACCAACATCATCTGGATCATATGGTTTGCTAGAAACAGGCTAAAATTTGATGACAGGAAAGTTTCAGTCCGAGCTGCTATTAGCATGGTTAAGGCTTCCATAGCCCTCTCAGGTAATTTAACAAAGCACTCTATGCATTATGTTGCTGAGGAAGCCAGAATTCTCATGCAGCTTGGTATCTCCATTCACCCGAAAAAGGCTCCTGTCATAACAAAGGTGGACTGGATTCCTCCTTGCTGTGGCAGGATCAAGGTCAATACTGATGGGGCAGCTAAAGGGTTCCCGGGTCATACTGGTGGGGGAGCGATTTTTAGGGACAAAAGTGGTGCCGTCTTAGGTTGCTTTGCTGAATACTATGGTATTACTGACTCTTTTTCTGCCGAATTGCAGCCTATGATCGGCTTCTTCAAACAAATTCAGTCTAAGGGTTGGACAAACCTCTGGATGGAGTGTGACTTTGTAATGGTGGTTCATGCTTTCTCCAACCCTGAGGCAGTTCCTTGGAAGCTCAGGGTTTTATGGAGAAATTGCTTGGTTTTGACTTCTAATTTCAATTTTAGAATTACTCATATTTTTAGAGAAGCTAACCATTGTGCTGACAAGTTGGCTAACTTTGGTGTGTCTTCTAAATGTTTTACCTGGTGGAATTTGATACCTAGCTTTATTAGGTATGACTTCTTCTGTAATAGGTGGGGTCTGCCCAACTATAGGTTTAAATAGCTCTTTTGTTTCCTTGCATGGGTTTCGGTTTGGTCCTCCCATGCTCTTGTACTCCTCTTTCTTTTCCTTTCTTTTAATAATATTTTGGCGTGCTGCAGATGATTGGTAGTGGTATTGGTGTCAACCTAGTTGGAATGATTGCCACTACAGTGATGCTTTGCATGCCATTTTGATTAAAAAAAATATATAATTGTACAATCAGTGCAAAAATAAACAATATCCTACACTTCATATCATTAAACAATCAACTAAATAAACAATTTCAAACAAATTCAAAAAAATATAAATTCAGTAAAATAGACACTTGGTCAAGGCGGCATAATGGTGGCTCCTCTGCGTGGTGGTGATGATGGTATAATAGCAACTCAGTAACAAACAAATTAGCATCATCACTAATTAAACAAGTAAACACTTAATTAACAAATTAAACATTAAACATTTAATTCAATAAAATGAAAACTCAAAAACTAAATACTTACCTAGGTAGGGTTGTTGCTGGCAATGAGGGAGGAAGGTGGTGGTGGTAGTGGTCGACGAGAGTCGCGGTGAGGATCAAGTGGTGGGACAATGTGGTGGCGGTGGTGGTGGTGGGGCTCGCGGAGGAGAAGAGAAGACAGTGGCGAGGGCGGGGCGGCGCGGGAGGAGAAGGAGGGAACAGAGAGAAAGAGACAAGAGAATAAGAGAGGTGGTGCAAGGTGGAGGCGGCGGTGTGCGGGGCGGGAAGCGGTGGTGCGTGGAGAAGACAGAGAACCCGAGAGAGAGAGAGGGAGAAGGAGAGGAAAAGAGAGTAAGAAAGGGAAAGTGAGGGAGAAAGGCTTTCGGTTGCACTTAATGAAAGTGTTTTTGATGGCTACCGACGACTCATTCCGTTGGTAATTCAAATTTTTAGATTACCGACGGCAGGTCCGTGGTAATGTAAAACATAGTTTCCAACGGAACCAGCCATTGGTATTTACCGAGCGGCTAAGTCGCTTCAGTACATTCACGTGCCAAAATATTACAGATTCGTGCCACCATTTCCGATGGAGTTTCGGGCCGGAATATCCGTGAGGTAAGGTTACCGACGGTCATCCCACGTCGATAATATCGTTGGCATTTCATATTCATGATTACCGATGGCATTTTCCGTGAGGAAATTGCCTCATTACCGATAGAATTGACGTCCGTCGGTAATAGTCCGTCGGAAATTACCCCTTTTCTTGTAGTGATTTGTCATATAGTTACGTTCCGCTAGTTTTTGGAAGACACTAATGGAGGGACTAACATCATAGTATACAGTTAGAAAACCATGAGGACGATAATCGCTAACCAAAATTAAAGGGACAAAATTCAGCAAAGTGAAAAATTAGATGGACGAAAAGTGCATTTTAAACAAAAAAAAAAATCTTTCATCAAAGTTCAATTATAGGTAGATTGAATGAACTTTTTGGTCCTTGAAAATTTGACCACTTTTGGTTGTCGCTCACGCTTCTTTTTTTTTTTTGCATTCGATTTTTTCAACTTTGTAAGTTTTGCATTTAGTCCCTGCCGTAAAAAACGTATGTTAAATGCTGACCTGTCTAACATAGATACCAGTTCAGCATGCCACGTGGCATCAAATTTAATAATAAATATTATTTTTTTAAAAATTAATTTTTAATATTATTTTATTGTAAGTAATTCTAGCGGGACGTGCCATGTGGCAGAACATTTGTCATATAGTCACGCCCGCTAGTTTTTGGACGACACTAACGGAGGGACTAACATCATAGTATACAGTTAGAAAACCATGAGGACGATAATCGCTAACAAAAATTAAAGGGACAAAATTCACCAAAGTGAAAAATTAGATGGACGAAAAGTGCATTTTAACAAAAAAAAAAAATTCTTTCATCAAAGTTCAATTATAGGTAGATTTAATGAACTTTTTGGTCCTTGAAAATCTGGCCACTTTTGGTTGTCGTCCCTGCCTTTTTTTTTCTTTGCATTTGGTTTTTTTAACTTTGTTAGTTTTGCATTTAGTCCCTGCCGTAAAAAAGTCTGTTAAATGCTGACCTGTCTAACAGAGATACCAGTTCAGCATGCCACATGGCATCAAATTTAATAATAAATCTAATTTTTAATATTATTTTATTATAAGTAATTCTAGCGGGACGTGCCATGTGGCAGAACATTTGTCATATAGTTACGTTCCGTTAGTTTTTGGACGACACTAATGGAGGGACTAACATCATAGTATACAGTTAGAAAACCATGAGGACGATAATCACTAACAAAAATTAAAGGGACAAAATTCACCAAAGTGAAAAATTGGATGGACGAAAAGTGCATTTTAACAAAAAAAAAAAAAGATTTCTTTCATCAAAGTTCAATTATAGGTAGATTTAATGAACTTTTATGTCCTTGAAAATATGGTCACTTTTTGTTGTCATCCCTACCTTTTTTTTTTTCTTTGCATTCGGTTTTTTTTAACTTTGTACGTTTTGCATTTATTCCCTGCCGTCAAAAACGTCCGTTAAATGCTAACATGTTTAACATAGATACCAGTTCAGGATGCCACGTGGCATTAAAATATTATTTTAATGCCACGTGGCAATTTAGGAAAAAAATATAATTTTTTATTGTTAATAATTATTTTTTTATTTTAACAATTATATATATTAATTATTATTTTTTACATATCTCTTTCTTCCCCTTTCTCCAGATCCCACCACCCTTCCTTCCATCTCCCAACACTCCATCGCAGGATCAAGAACACCTATCTTCAACCCATCACCACCCAAGCCATCACCATCCCACCACCACCCAACCCATCTTCTATCCACAAATCACAGAACCCATCACCACCACCACCCATCTTCAATCGAGCGCCATCCCACCACTAAAAATTATTTGGCACATACAATCAATGGTCCCACACAAAGAACTCAAACCCACCCACCAAAATTGTTCCAAGAGATGTAACCCAACCCCCAATCAGAAGGAAAAAAAAGAATTGAAATTTCATATGTAAAGCACAAGAATTTAAATAAAAGAAAAAAATAGAAAAGAATTCTACATAAAGAATTCAAAAGAAAGATCCCATGAATTACCCCTTCAAATCAATGTCATTTAACCAATCTCTGTATGTTACTACGAAAGAATATATTCATAACAAATGTAACACCAAAGAATGATAACAAATCATGAGCATATCCAACCAATATGGAAGAAGAGAAGTTCCAAGGCGGCTCCTCCTCCTCCTTTGCCCCGTTGTTAATATTGTGATTGTGTTGAGTTTCTCTAGACTTGATCTTTGTAATCTGTTAGTTAGATATAATCTGTTAGTTAGTTAGTTGTTTTTCTGTTTTTCTGTTTTTCTGTTAGTCTAGCTCTCTTAGTTGGTTATGTTAGTTTTCTATTATTCTGTACTTCTATAAAGAGCTTGGTCTCTTATTCTCAATAACAAGAAAGTTCTTTGATTCCATTAAAGAAGTTGATCCAAGCTTATCATTTTTGGCATCAGAGCTCCTACTGGGGCCTGAGAAGAAAAGTTGCATACTTAGAGGTGTTAGCATCAATGGCGAGTGAGGGAAACTTTGTGCAACCTGCAATCCCTCGGTTCGATGGTCATTATGATCATTGGAGCATGCTAATGGAGAATTTCTTGCGCTCAAAAGAGTATTGGAGTTTAGTTGAGACAGGCATCACAGAAACAAAGAAAGGGGCGAAGTGATGAATGAGGCCCAACAGAGGAGGTTTGATGAGTCAAAGTTGAAAGATCTCAAGGTGAAGAATTACTTGTTTCAGGCGATTGACAGAACAATCTTGGAAACAATCTTGGAGAAGAACACCTCCAAGGAGATCTGGGACTCGATGAAAAGGAAGTATGAAGGTAATGCCAGAGTGAAAAGATCCATTCTTCAAGCCTTGAGGAAGGATTTTGAGGTTCTTGAAATGAAAACTGGAGAAACCATCACTGATTACTTCTCTAGAGTGATGAGTGTAGCAAACAAGATGAGAAGTCATGGTGAACAGATGAGAGATAACACCATAGTCGAAAAGATCCTTAGATCTTTAACTGACAAATTCAACTACATTGTTTGTTCAATTGAAGAATCTAAGGACACTGATGTGCTATCTGTTGATGAACTGCAGAGTTCATTAATAGTCCATGAACAGAAGTTTCACAAGAATCATGGTGAAGAACAGGCCTTGAAGATTAGCTCTGAAGAAAGGGGTGATTTTGGAGGCAGAGGAAGGGGTGGCTATAGAGGGAAGAGGTAGAGGCCGAGGGAGGCAAAGTAGAGCAACAATTGAGTGCTTCAAAATGTCATAAGATAGGGCATTACAAATATGAATGCCCTGAGTGGGATAAAAGAGGTGAATTATGCAGAATTCAATGAGGAGGAAGAGATCTTTGTTGATGGCCTATGATGAGAAATGCGATGCACAGCAAGGAGATGCTTGGTTCTTGGACTCGCATTGTTCAAACCACATGTGTGGGAAGAAAGCCTGGTTCGTGATTTAGATGAAGGTTTCAAACAACAAGTGAAGCTAGGAAACAACACCAGCCTGGATGTGACTGGAAAAGGCAATGTGAAGCTAAGCATAAATGGAGTTCATCATGTGATCTGTGAAGTGTTCTTTGTTCCAGAACTCAAGAACAACCTTTTGAGTCTTGGACAATTACAAGAAAGAGGTTTGATGAGTTATGTTTCAAGCAGGAAAATGCAAGGTGTACCATTCTCGAGAAGGGGTTGATTCTGGGCAGATCTGTTATGACAAATAACAGAATGTTCATTCTCGTATCTTTGAGCCTCCTACCAAGAAGAATACATGTTTCCATATCAGTGCACAAGATCTCACTCACTTGTGGCATAGTAGATATGGTCATCCCGAGTCTTAAAGGCTTGAAAACCTTGCACACCAAAGGAATGGTTAAAGGTCTTCCACGATTAACAACATCCGAAATTATATGTTCGACGTATGAAAGGAAAGCAACATAGAGATCCAATATCAAAGAAGAGCAAGTGGAGAGCATCACGAAATTGGAACTTGTGCATGCCGATATTTGTGGTCCCATCACTCCAGCCTCTAACGATCCAAAGAGGTATTTTCTATGCTTTATAGATGATTTTTCAAGAAAGGCATGGATTTCTTCTTAATAGAAAAGTCGAAGCCTTTCATTATTTCAAATGTTTCAAGAATCTAGTGGAAAAAGAAAGCAGGATTGCCTATCAAATGTCTTAGAACAGATAGAGGTGGAGAATTTACTTCTAAAGAATTCAATGAGTTTTGTCAAAAGAATGGAATAAAGAGGCAATTAACCACACCTTACACTCCCCAATGAGAATGGGGTAAATGAGAGGAAAAACAGAACTATCATGAATATGGTTAGGTCACTGCTTTGAAGAAGAAAATTCCAAAATGTTTTGGCCTGAAGCGGTGAATTGGACTGCATATGTTTTGAACAGATCACCAACCTTGGTATCAAGCATCGGACTCGAAGAGGCATGGAGTGGCATAAAACCAGCAGTTGATCATTTCAGGGGTCTTTGGTTGTTTGGCACATGTTCATGTTCCAAATGCCAAAAGAACCAAGCTAGATGACAAGAGTTGCAAATGTGTGCTACTTGGTATGAGTGATGAATCAAAAGGATACAAGCTATATGATCCAATTACAAAAGGATCATTGTAAGTAGAGATGTGATTTTTGAAGAAGAAACAACATGGGCGGGAGATCAACTACAAAGATGACTTGATAGTAGATATGGATCTTGGTGATTCGGAAACGCGAAGGATCAACCGATCGCGACAACAACCCAAATGAAGAAGCAGATGAGCCTGAGTTACCTCTTAATACATCAACCGGAACTGATAGTAACAGAGAAAGAAGAGATAGGCATCCTCCTGGATGGATGAGTGACTATGTCACAGGTGGAGAAATCACAGAAGAAGAGGAAGATGCTGTGAACATGGCCCAGGTAGATTCAGCAGACCCTGAGACTTTTGAAGCAGCAGTAAAAAATGACAAGTGGAGGATAGCCATGGATGCAGAAATAAGTTCCATCATCAAGAATGGAACTTGGGAACTCACAGAACTTCCAAATAATGCAAAGAAGATAGGAGTGAAATGGATCTACAAGACTAAGTTGAATGAACTTGGTCATGTGGATAAATATAAAGCTAGATTGGTGGCAAAGGGGGTACTCCAGGTATGGAGTGGATTACCTGAAGTATTTGCACCAGTGAGCGGGAATGGACACCGTCGGATGATCATTGCGATTCTTGCACAGAGGCTGGAAAGTGTATCAATTGGATGTCAAATCTGCCTTTCTATATGGAAAACTGAATGAAGATGTATATGTTGAACAACCAAAGGGTTATGTGAAGCAGGGCAATGAGCACAAAGTCTAAAAGTTACACAAGGCCTTATATGGCCTCAAACAAGCTCCAAGAGCTTGGTTTAGCCGCATAGAGACTTATTTCATCAGTGAAGGCTTCCAAAGGAGCTGAGAATGAACAAACTCTGTTCTTAAAGCACAGTAAAGAGGGAAATGTTCTTATTGTCAGTGTTTATGTGGACGATCTCATTTACACCAGCAATGATGAATGTTTAATGAATTCCTTCAGAAATTCCATGCAACAGGAGTTTGAAATGACAGATTTAGGAAAGATGAGATTCTTTCTTGGCATAGAAGTTTTACAGAATGAGCATGGAATATACATATATCAAAGAAATATGCTATGGAAGTCTTGAGCAGATTTGGCATGACAGAAAGCAACTCAAAGTGGGAATTCCTATGGTTCAGGGACAAAGACTGCACAAAGATGAAGATGGAGAAAAGATAAATGAGACTTACTATAAGCAAATAGTAGGAAGCCTCATCTACATCACGCCACTAGACCAGATATGATGTTTCTGTTAGCCTAATCGTGGTACATGAGTAAGCCAACACGGTTACACTTTCAAGCTGCCAAAAGAGTCCTAAGGTACTTAAGAGCTGTGAATTTTGGGATTCTCTACAAGAAGGAGGGAATGAACATTCATCTTTGTCTTACAGGACGGTGATTATGCAGTGATCCGGAGGATAGAAAGAAGTACATCCGGATATGTTTTTCTATTAAGTGGAGGAGTCATGCACGGGTTCTAAGAACAGACCTATTGTCACTCTTTCCACCAACTGACGAGTTTATAGCAGCTGCGGCATGCTTGTCGAGCTATTTGGATGAGGCGAATCTGAGTGAATTGGGCCATGTACAAGAAGGTTGTACTACTTTAAGGTGTGACAAACGGTTCTGCCATAAAACTGTCCAGAATCCTATCATGCATGGAAGAAGTAAGCACATTGATGTTGCGGTTTCACTTTTCTTAGAGATCTTACAAAGGAAGGATCTATTGAAATGGTTCATTGTGGAACAAAAGATCGATCGTGACTTGATGACCAAGCCACCGAAACTAGATCTGTTTGCCAAACTCGAGGGCTCCTTGGTGTGTGTAGAAATTCCCAAGTTAAACTAGTTGCATTTCTGTCCTATATGCAATAGTTTCAGGGAGGGTTTGTTGAGTTTCTCTAGACTTGATCTTTGTAATCTGTTAGTTAGATATAATCTGTTAGTTAGTTAGTTGTTTTTTTCGTTTTTCTCATTAGTCTAGCTCTCTTAGTTGGTTATGTTAGTTTTCTATTATTCTGTACTTCTATAAAGAGCTTGGTCTCTTATTCTCAATAACAAGAAAGTTCTTTGATTCCATTAAAGAAGTTGATCCAAGCTTATCAGATTGTAGGGTGGCTTGTACAGATCATAAGGCTCCCAAAGACGATCCAAAGGACAAAGATTCTTAGCATCAAGCCTAACCCAAGGTTTCCCTTTCCCACTCAAACCAAGAAGGAACAAAACACGAAAATAAGGAGGAGGAGTAGCGAAGCTGTGAATGGCGAAGACAAGACGACGCGAGGGAGGCTGACCGTGGCCGAGAGGGACGAATGACGCGACAAATCCGTAGAAGGGTGGGGGTGGGTGGTCGACAGGCGAGGAATGGGAAATGAGAGGTGTTGGAAAATGGGGGTCGTGGTTTAAAAAACATAATTTTATAATATTTTTATTAAAATTTTAAAATTAAAATAATATAAAAAATAAATAATATAATAATCATGACTTAAATTATTTAGTTTTTTTAGAAAAATCCACGTGGTAATAAAAATAAATTTTAATGTCACATGCCATGTTTGATATGCCAACTCAAATCACCGCCACAATAGCGAGATAGCGGAGTTAAGCGATGGCAGCAGAGACTAAATACAAATTATTAAAAGTTATGAGTACACAATACAAAGAAAAAAATAGGGACGAAAACAAAAAAGGACCTATTTTTGGGACGAAAAGTTTATTAAGCCTTATATGTACCAACAATTACTCTTACTCCAATGGCCTCCTTACAAAATTGAATGCCGCATTCATTTCACGTCCTTTTGGAAGTTGCTTAAGAGGTTCAAGTTAAAGATAAGTTCTTAGTAGGTTGCATCATTGGAGCAATATGATATAAATGCCATATGTAAGAACAATTGCTTCTATATGCAATCGGTTCTTATACAACGATCGCCAACAAAAGAGAATGAATCACAATATTTAGCAACCTAATCACAAATAAATTGATATTTTAAATTGAAACAATAATAAATGTAAATAAAGATATATAGTAACTTGTAGGATCTATTTAATGAATGTTAAAAGTTACACCTTTAAAATGTAGAGTCTTAAAGTCGGTGGCGTGACAATTGACCAGCGAATGTCTAAGGCCTCCCTGTCATCAAAGGCCCCAATTTTTTTTTACATTAATTAAATTGGACTTATTAGTAATTTAGTTATTAGGTGATAAATTTTATTGTAGCAACTTTTATTGAGTCCTTTGTGTTTTTTATTACTTTAAAATAAATTATTGTCTACATAATTGTCATCAATTCCTAATTTTATATTTAAGCTACTGTTATAATAATTCTAATAATTATATCAATTATTAACTGTTTTTATAAACTATTTATCCTAAAACCTTATTAGCTATCTAATATTTTAATTATTTTTTCTCTCACTCTCTTGTCTCCCCTTACCCCTCTACACCCCTATCCTCCTGACCTCTTAGTGCTTGTTTGGGTAAAAGCTGAAACGGACCCCAAACCCCAGTTACTACAGTAACTGGGATGTTTGGGTACAAAATCCCATCCAAAATAATTGATTCCTAGTGGGTAAAATTCATTTTTGTGAAAGCAAATTTTTTTAGCTTTTCTGTTGAAAATAATTGATTCTAGATGTAGGACCCGCAAAATTCTACATATTTACACCTCAAAAGTGATTTTACTTTATCATCCAAACAAAATCAATTCTTCTAAACCTACTTTTAAAATGTTGTTACCAAACACAAATCAATTTTTTAAACCTTATTTTTTTCAAAATCAATTCTATCAAAATCTAAAACAAACGGACCCTTATTTCCAATCCTAGTCTACTTTCATCCTTCATGTTTCAATCCAAACTCAACTCCTCGAGACACTATTATTTGCTTGCTGCTAGCTACAAAGTTTTGATAGTCATATTAATTATCTTATTGAAAGTGAAATATTAGAATTATATGATTATAAAACTTTGATAAATGATTTTGCAGCTTAGAAGAATAACATGAGAATTAATGAGATATTAAATTAGGCTTCGAACATGAATTTTGCCTAAAGCCCTAAAATTTCTAGACACGACTTTGCTAAGAGTAGTATAAAGCAAAAATGACGATGTGACATGGTATGACCCGTATAAGTGAAGTTAAGCAACTTTAATGAGTTCTACTTTGTCGCGATACTTGTCGTCCGGCGACTGCAAAGAGAAGGTAAAAATAGAGAGTCGTCACCAAATTTTTATTGTAGAAACCTGGAAAACCCATTTATTTTAGAAAAGCGGATTAAAAGATAGAAATTGGAGTTTAGAGTTGCTTCAACAGTAGGGAAGGGTGTTAGCACCCTACATCGTTACTGCTTTAAAAAATGGTACCTCAAGTTAATTGTGCAAAATAATTTTAACCTTTGAAAATTTTTATTTTACCCGCTTTAAAATAAAAAAAAATATAAACACAAACAAAAGGGAAAATTAAATTTTGGCTTGACAAAATGATTGATTCTGCTCCATTATTCCGGTGCAGATGGGAAACTCAAAGCCACGTAGTTCTTATAGAAAATGTTTGTTCGGTTGGTTGATTTTAATTTGTGATAAAGATTTAATTTTTTTAATAATTTTGAAAAAAAAAGGATTTTATTTTAAAATTAATCCACTTATGCACATGGTTCAAGATAGCGTTGCTATACGATAAACCCTTACAATTCATATGCCACTTGAGGATGAAATTCATATATGAATGTCATAGATTGTTGCGTGATTCAAATACATTTTATTTTAATAAAATTTTATTAAAAGGGTAAATTAAAAAAAGTGTTTTTATTATTTTTTTAAAAAGGGGGAATTCACTCTTTACCTAAGGTTAAAGATGAAAGGCTATACGTTGAACCCTTACAATATAATGCATTCTCTGAGGATGAAGAATCATACATCAACGTCGTAGATTGTTGTGTGAACTCAAAAGAGATTTTATTTTAATTTTATAACCAAAAAACAATTTAACAAGTTTTTATTTTAATTGAATTTTTTTAGACTAAACATCTTTCTTCTAAAAAGACTTGACCCCAAATGAAAGGAGGACCAATGTGCTAGGACTAAACAAGTAACCAACTTGACATATTTGCCATTACAAGCCCAATACCATCAAACCCTAATAATTTAAAAAAAAAAACAAAAAGAAATAAAAGGAATGAAGAGAAAGCCAACATAGCCTCCATTTTACGTTACAGAGGAGTACTAAGGAGAAATCGGAACCCAGTGGCGTTTAGCGGAGGCAAACATCTACGGCCATTGGCGGAAAACGATGGCGGTGGTGGCGGCTAAATGCGTGACTTGTGGCGGAGAGACTTGTGGTTCGCGAGTGGCGGATCTGGTTCTGTGTTGCAGCGATAAGCGACGGCCCGAGGTACGGCCGGCGAAGGATGTGGTCAAGCAGATTCGTGGCAGGACGAGCGGATCCGGGTTCGGTAAGGAGAAATGGTGCGGTAGGGGGCTTGCGTGGTGGCATGCGGCGGTGACGCTCGAGCTCGTAGAGGCGTCTCGTGGTGGGGCGTCCCTGGTTGCTAAGGCGCGAGATGGGCTCTGGTTGAGACGAGATCTGAGATCCGGGAGAGGCGAGGTGCGCGGTGGCAGCGGCGGTAGTCACAGGATAGGGACAGAGAGCAGCCTTTTCTTCTTTTTTTAGTTTTGTTTGTGTTGTTTTGATTTGGAAAAGGGATGGAGGATTATGAATTGAAAATGGAAGATGATGGGTTCGAGTAGTTGAAGAAGAAGATGATAGCTAGTTTGAAGAAGGATGATGATTGAATGAAGAATAGGAATGGTCGAGGCCCCCTTTTTGTTCCGATGCTCTCCTTTTAAACTCATTTTGCTTGCAAAACTCCAAGAGCAGAACCCAATGTTGTACAATGGAGTCATTTTCATACTTCCATTCTCATTATTTCTGGATCTCACATTTCATCTTAGATGCTGGAAATTTCTTTTTAGTATCTTTTCTTTGGTTCATGTTTGACTGAGCTGAGGAGGTAGAAGTTGTTACTTCATCCAATATTTCCTTCTTGATGCTTCAACTTTAAAAATCATTTTTGTACAAGATGCCCAAGTCGGCCATTACTTTTGCTTCGAGATGTAATAAAACTTTGCTTTTTGCATCTGTTTGTAAGATGTTGCAGCTCCTTTCTTTTCACTTTTCAATAATTTTTTTATTTTAAATAAATAGAGAAAGGCACCTTTTTTTAGGATCACAAGCGATCACTAAAAGAACATGGGCTAAGGACATGGATTTCTTAACTTCTTGAGTCCTGTATTTTTGCTGTTTTTTCATTTTTAATTCTTAATCAAATAAAATAAGTAAAAATATAGTATCCGGACTAAACGGAGATTCATACTGCCCTTTCTACTTGTTTTATTAGATAAAGAAAACCCGTACATAATACTATAAGAGTAACAGAGAAGATAGAACTTGATTTCTGTCCTATACACGACAAAACAAACACATTATTACAAAGTGACTTTCAGTAAAAACAAAACCAGCGGTGGATCGCTCCACCGAGGTTTACCCATAAAAATGCTTGGTGGGATACATGCTGAGCTTAAAAATAAAGATAAGAGCGACGCAGGTGATTGCCCGTCGTAAGCTTGAACAGAAAGATAGAGAGCCATCGGGTACTGATCACAAAGCCGAACAGAAAGATAAAAGAGTTTACTGGGGTGGATTACCCGCCGAAGCTCGAATCAAAGATAAAAAGAGATTACGGTGGATTACCGCCGAAGCTCGAACAGAGATAAAAGAGCTTACGGTGGGATTTCCATAACAAGCTCGAATGCAAAGATAAAAATGAGCTACGGGTGGATGGCCAGTAAAAGTTTACGGGTGATTGCTATTTAAGCTCGAACAGGGGAGAGATAAAAGAGCTTACGGGGTGGATTGCCCGTCGGTAAGTCGAGTCGTAAAGACAACGAGCTTTACGAGGTGGATTGCCCAATAAGGTTCAGAGTAAAGATAAAAAGAGCTCACGGTAGTGATTGGTCGTAAGCTCTAACGATAGACAAATTTGGGGCTACAAGCAAATGCACATATGAATGTTGGTCTTGCACACTGAAGGAATGACAATGCAAACTCAAATAACTAACTTTAACTGGCCGTAACGCACGCATGATGAGAACCCTTATTAATTTTTGGCACGATGCAAAGAGATTGATGATAAATTATTTCTTCTCTCGCTTTTTTCATTAGATCCCAACCCTTAGCCATCACAGCTTAGTCTTGAGGATGAACTAAAATAAGGTCCACCTTATCATGAGAGATATCTAACTTTTTTTTGATAGACACCCTTAAAGACAATTATCCCAATGGTTGATCCTTAATATTCTTTACTTTCTTCATGTCTTTAGGGGAACCATCGTGCCCCCTGCATGACTGAGGCTTTGGAATTCTATCTGCAAAAAAATTTCTACTTGTTTCACATTTCAAAGATATACTATCAAGATTTAATGCACACACTAGCAAAAGGTAAAATAGGAAGAAGGGAAACAAAAATCAAAGTCATTATATTTAGACTAAAGAGGTGTACAAAGCAAAGACATAACAGAATAATGGAAACCGCGAAAAGGCATGGAGTCAGAATCACATCTCTTCAAATGACACTTCAATGACTAAGTGTTAGTATCCCTCATTCAACTCGACTCGTCATCAACTGTCTTCTGAGATGATGATGTTTGTCTAGTCTTCAGCATTTATACATCATCATTTAGTTTATCAAAGACGACACTTCATTTGTTATGTTTTTTATTTTAACCCTAACTTTTACCTAGACCGCATTTTCAAAAGTTTTCAATCTAGCGGGTTGTCTAACTTTTGCCTAGACCATCTTTTTCACATTTTTTGTTTAGCGAGCCTTTTCTTTTTTCTTTTTTTGAAGGTGCCAAGCATAGTACTTTTTTATTGTATCCGAATACACAGGAGCGGTGACCTTCCCATCCATCTTGGTGAGAATTAAAGTTCCTCCAGAGAAGACCTTTTTCACAACGTAAGGTCCTTCGGGTCGGAGTCCACTTCTGATCCTTTGATGGAGCAGAATCTTTTAGACTCAGGTCACCCTCCCGAATTTTCGTGGGCGACTCTTTCTGTGTTATCAATTTTCTTGGTACAATTCACTATGACATGCTTTCACAATCTCTTTCCCTTCAACGAGGTTCAATGGTCGAGTCTATCTTAGACCCACTCACCTTCTTCCACTTCGCTTTCAATACTCCTTAATGAGGGGATTCCTATTTTAATCTGATACTGCTTCCATCCCATAAACTAAAGAATACAGAGTTGCCCCTCGCAGAGAAGCGAATAGAGGTACGATAGCCGCAGAAGGTAAAAGGTAGCATTTCACGCCAACTTTATATGTCACAACCATCTTTTGAACAATCTTCACATTATTCTTATTACTGTTTCGATCGCCTCTGCTCATCTTGGACGGTAGATTGTAGCACAGATGCTACTCTTTATCTCAAGCTTTTGAAATCTCCTTCATCATCTTGTTGTTCAGATGGTCGATCACGCGATGATTTACCGCGATCCCATAACGACAAATTAACTCTCTTTACAAACTGGACACCACATTCCGGGTCACATCCATATGCAGATTATTTCACCTATTGGGAAATAATCATATGCCATTCGAGGCTTTCTTTTGTATGAAACAACAACATCCATTCCCACATGGAGAATGCCAGTGGAGCCATGATGACATTCAGAGAGAGCTTTTTACATGAACCTTATCAAGATATGTCCGCATTTACGAAACCATCTTCGATAATGAAAGCAATCACCTATCCATTGTCAACCAACAATGGTCCGTCATCAAGATTTTTCGCCATAGGAGGACTATCTACATGAGTCCCAAACAACCCTTCATGTACATCCTCACTATTCTGCTTAGCCTCTTTGCATCAACTATCTTATAAGATTCATGTCACGATTCCTTTTGTAGGGAATACCTCATCTAAATAAAACCTCAAATGTCTCTCAGGTTCTTTGTCATTTTCTCAAGCACTGGGAGATTCCCTTCAGGAGAGAAATGCTTGATGTCATGATACCACGTTTGATCGGGCTCTTCCTCTACCACTTGACAATATGCGAGATGATCATGATCTTCCATTTTGATGAGTAGGTATTTCTTCCATCACTCACTTTAAATCATCAGAATGGTATGAGAATGCATCAAGCTACTCAAGTTATCCCCTCGAGGAATATGATGAACTTGTGATCAAACCGCTTGCCAAACCTTGATGTAATCAAGATAATGTGATTAACTTAGTATCTCAGTTCCTTTATTCCTTTTAGTCAGGTGGATTGATCATGTTTTAGTCTCCATATACTCAATATCCTTGCTTTTATTCTATGCTGACCGTGGAAACCACAAGTAAGTATTCGGCCATGTTGTGTATAATCAAGCAGAGTCTCGCAGGACAGGAAATCATCATTTCTCAGTAGATTAAGATTACCCGATCCCGATTCCGATGCATTAGAAGATCCATCAAATAACAAGGTCCATTTTCTTTTCCCGTGATTACCTGGTCATCAACCAAAGCCATTATATTCAAATCTAGAAATCCATTACATCGATCCATAATCTTCATCAATGATGAAAGATTATCGCGAAAGAGTCGCTACCATCGCCGGGTACACAAACTATGTCAGATTCTGGACAGCAGGACTTGCCAACGATAAATTCTTCCGGTCGAGCAGGCTTATCAAAGATATACTTGATTGATCCATTTGGACAACCAAAGCAGTATAACACAACATGTATGCTCCAAGACGAGCGCCCACGCAAATGCAATGCTAAGGCGTTCTAGCGTTGAGTAGTCTTACATAATCGTGAACTTACTAGAGCATAGATGGCATATTCTTTCTTCCCGTCCATCGTATGCCCCAAGCACACAACCCATAGATTCATCTAGCACGCACAAAATACATGATTTAGAGGTCTTCTCTGCAATCGGAAATCCAAGACTAGAGGTCCTTGTAGTTTTATTTGATCTTCTCAAAAGCTTTTTAACAATCTTTATTCCATGTTACTTCTGATTTTTATGCGAATGCTTAAATATCGTTCACATGTCACGTTAATCGGGAGGATGAACTTAACATGAGTTCAACATTCCTAAAATCCACAAACTTCTTTCTCTGTTCAGGTGGGCCGGTATATCGATGATTGCTCGAATTCTTTTTCGGGATCAACCTCTATTCCTTTGAATAACTATGAAGCCCGGAGTTCCCCCATTTACCCGCAAAGGCATCAGCCTGATTCAACTGGAGCTTAAACTTCCTCAATAACTCAAAAAGTTTCGCAGATTATCAACATGCCCATTTTCTGATCTCGACTTGGCGATCATATCATCTACATAAACTTCTATCTCCTGCGATCATGTCATCGGCACAAAGCCACCATAGCTCACTGGAGCATGCTGCTCCAAAGATTTTTCAAGCCAACAGGCATAACCTCGGAGCAAAAGGTTCCCATAAAGAGACAAATGTGGTATTCTCCATATCTTTCTGAGTCATCTTGATCTCGATTATATCCCAAGAATCCATCCATGAAAGAGAATAATGCACGTTGAGCAAAGATGGTTCAAGCAGAAACATCAATGTAGCAAAGAGAAAGTCATCTTTAAGCTAGTCAGTTCGTATCCCGATAATCAACACACATCCGAACCTTTCCATCTTTCTAGGAACAAGAACAAGGATATTGCAATCCATTGAGGGTACTTTACAACTTTCTAGGAAACCCAGTAATTCCAAATGTTGACCTCATCCTTGATCTTTAAAGGACATTTCAGCTTTCATCCTTCAGAGAGCTCCGTTTTGACCGAGGACACCAGCTTTAATGATAGCTTGTGTTCGCTACACTAGGGTATCTAACCCCGGCATGTCTGGTACAAGACCATGAAACATCTCTATAATCCATCAACAACTTGATCAACCATCACTTCTCCTTTTCTTCGGATAATCAAAATCAGAATACTGAAGCTATGAACAATCATCATTTTCAAGAGAATCACTTTTAGATCTGCATTTTGCAGTTATCAGAGAAAGTCAATGAATAAAGGCTAAAAATGGGAACTGCATTTATTGGTGAGGAATGGTGAACAAAAACAAAAGTAAAAATAAGAGAGATAAAACACAAAGATACCGACTGCACGATTTATCGATAAGTCACACCGAAACAAGTAAGCCCATTACAACAAAATTCCTAAAGCTCGGGGCAGAGCAAAGGATAAGCATTAAGGGAATTACTTTGAAAAAGACTTTATGGTCCCCGGGAACCCAATAATTTCCTAATTTGGTGACTCAGATCCCAGAGAGCGTGGATACACCGATTGACACCATGATCGACGCGATAACCATTCAGCACGCCTATTTGTCCAGAATGCAAACTCATTGTGGTTATGTCGAATGTCACAGACGGAACCTTTTCACCTCGTATCTAACATTTTCCACAAGCCAACCTCTTTTCTTTCTTCTCTTCTATAACCTAACCTCTTTCTTTTCTTTCTTCTCAAACTGCCCAGGTCAGTATCCTCCTTCGAGCATAATCTTGGCCATCATAATGACGCTTTAGAGATCGAGGCTCGCAGTGGGAGCACCCCTCCCAATATAAGTCGCATTGAAATTT